>OZ010574.1:131686233-131716233 GCA_963932145.1 Acanthosepion lycidas
AATATCTCCACAATGCAGTTCGTAACACAGATAAATCTATAAAAGAAATAAAATAGTAGATGTTATAAAATTATTCATAAATTTACATTAAAAATATATAGTGGAAAACTTAAACTGAGTACTGATTAAATAATATAAGCCATTTTTATAATTCATAAATTTTATAAACTCTATATAGATAGATAGATAGATAGATAGATAGATAATGTTTGAATAAATGAAGTATTTTTTTTCTATCTCTCCTTCTCTGTACCATGCGTGATACACTCTTAGGCGACCATGTATCTTTCGAAAAATGATTGACGAGGCAAATTTTTCCCGCAGTGGGTTGCCATTTCTTTCTGTGGTAGAACAGTTGACACCCAAGGCTATAGAAACCGGTCTTTCCTGCTATTTCCCATAGCTGAGGAGGGAAGGGAATTGGATTCATACGTTTCACGAGTGTAAGGGAATGTAATGTATTCGACTGGAATTCGAACTCAGCTTTCCGAAGCGCTATCCATTACTCCACCACACCTCCTTTTCTCTGAGAAATACACACACACACACACGCATGCACACACATATATATATATATATATATATATATATATATATATATATAGAGAGAGAGAGAGAGAGACAGACAGACAGACAGACAGAAAGAAAGAAAGAAAGCGACAGAGAGAGTGAGAGATATTCAAACATGTTTGGTTGAACAATCTAGACTTATTATGTTTCTATATTTCTATATTAATCATCACGGATCAATTTCTTCGTGTTCGTACAAAACTGAGTAAAAAAGACGCTGTAGTTTTGCTTATTTCTTTTATTTTCTCAAATATTATCAATCTCATCCAAGATTATCTTCAGGGGTGAATTGCTAATACACAAATTAATGTAATTGATAATTGTGAACGCTTTTCTAAATTCGCAGTAAATGCGCTCCTTTATACTAAATTTACGTTAACAAGATGTAAGGAAGGTAACTTAGTTTATTTTTTTTATTATTATTAATGTTTTAAAGATACTCAAAGTAAGCTAAAGTTGCACTAGTAATTTAGAAACCACAATAAAAAGTCAAAATGCCATGAATTTCAAAACTAATGGCAACAAGATATAGTTTGGAGTGAAACATGTAACTATAGAAATAAATGTAGATGTCCACTCGATACAGTTTTCAAAATTGAAGTTGTAATGTATAAAGATGAAGTAAAAGTTACAAGTGACCTAACGAAAATTTAAATAGGATATGTTGAAGGCAGATTCCAGACGCAAAGGTATTATCACAAGTCATTGTTCAAGCCAAGATAGAAAAGCTTAGAAATTCTACCATAATAACAAGATATGTGTGGAAATTAAAAGAATAAAATAAAGATTCGATTTAAACTGGCAAATGATAAAAAGCCAAACCTTACAACTATCATTGTAATATCTAGAATCTTTGCTAAGGAGAATAGTTAACAATAATGGCATTTCCAGACCTTCTAAATGAGAGATCAGGAATAATGGCATACACACAAAAATTCCTTTTGAGTTCGTATGAACCAGGATGAAAGCATGTATATTTCATGCGACACTCATCCGATACAATTTCAATACCCTTGCTTTTCTCCAGCCGTTCATTTGCGCTTCGCGTTGTGCATTTATTTAAAAGCAAAACAAATCGCTAGGAAAATATTTAGCCCCGATTGCTTGAATGTATGTATTGCCTTAACTATTATTTCTAATCTTAAGATGAAAACTTACGTATAATAACATTGAAGAAAAAAATGACGTATAATGAAAATCCAGGAGAACTTTGATAGCCTTAGGTGCAGAAATTACCGCAAGCAAATACGCTTAAATTTTACTCATGCATCATTTTGTCTTCAATGTTATTCATATTTCAATCTCTATCAATATATACAAAGACTTTATCTATCTATCTATCTATCTATCTATCTATCTATCTATATATATATATATATATATATATATATATATATATATGTCTATCAATCTAACTTAATAGATAGATAAATAGATAAACCTGTGAGATATACATATCAGATTCAGAGAGAGATAGAGATAAAGGGAAATAGCTCTGTCGATAGTTATATAGTCAAAAAATAGATTGCTGTTCGAATCGCGGTGATCCCGTGTTTCTACTCTAGTATATTATTTTTAGCGCAAGAGATTTCCACTGTTTATTCTGTTATTTAATGCTTACTCTGCTTGTGTATTTTGGGCACAAACGCTGTTCCTCTCTGCAAATACTTCTGTTCTTGAATGGTAAAAAATTACTTGGTCGTCAATCAAAATTTCACGTACATAGGATAAATGGAGCATGTAGTTGACCGAACGTGACTGATTCTTTTTTCATAAACAGTAAATGGGCACAATTGATTTATATTGTTCAGTCAGAATCTTAAATTTTTAAAAATAGTTTCGGGAAAGTGAACATCCTCATAGATGAGATCGGAATGCAAAATCTCGTTCTGAGAAAATAGATTGAAAAAATTGTTCGAAAAATATTATTGGAAAAAGCATTTTTTTTTTAAATGTAAATCTAAAGCTCCTACCCCAAAAAAGCTTGTGATTGTTGCGGCGTCAACCATGTACAACACACTGGCCTAGTAGAAGACATGGAGATAGGATGTAAAGTGTGCATATGAGGGCACAGGAAATTGTTACATCTTCAGCAAAAACATAGAATTTACAGAAACATCATCTGGACGGCAGTATTTGTGTGTGTGGTCTGCGTGGTCAAGAGGATCGAATCTGAAAAACTGGTATCTACCCAACCATGGATATCCACTAAAATAAGTTTTGGTGCTTTTATATATATATATATATATATATATATATATATATATATATATATATGAGAAGACATAGTTTTAATGTATATAAAATTTATGGGTTAAAGTGCTCAAAATTAGGGATATACATTGAAATCAACACCCAGCATGAAACAGTCTATCGCTCCTGTATGGTGACATCAATATCCAAATCTCTCTCTCTCTCTCTCTCTCTCTATATATATATATATATATATATATATATATATATATATATCTATATATATATATATATCTATATATATATATATATATATATATATATATATATATATATATATATATATATATATATAATATTAATGCACTTACATTGAGCAAAAATTGAAGCTATAATTGTGAAATCGGAAATCCGTTTGAATTCAAGTCTCGTTCAAGACCTCCACATACGTGCAAGTGTTAAGCTTATGTCCATTGAGTTAGCTATGAACCTCTCTCTCCTTCCCCCAGCTATGGGTGAATAACTCTATAGACTGTTCTATAGCCTTCCGCGGCAACTTGTCTAAATTTAGGAATCACTATATATTCAAAACTTCCAAATTTAGAGAGCGAATAGTAATATTAAAGCTGCAAACATGACTTATATTTTTGAAAGTTATAATCCTATATGAATACGACCCTTTTCCTTTGCTTTACGTTCATCTTGGAATTTTAATTTTTATAAAAGTCTGGCATGTTGTAATTCCTAAACGTTTTGAATATATTAACCCATTTATTTGTTCTTGTCTTTCTTTTCGACATGTTTCTTACATGATGTAATACTTTCTTCACGATCAACAAAACAATTTGCCTTTCAGATCCATCTTCCTTTTTTTAATTTTTTTAGTTACATTCATCTACACATCGCTTCCCTTTTTAGCTGCTCCATCTATTCATTTGTAAATTCCACTCGCATTAACATTAATTACTATATCCTGTTAGAGATCAAAACAGACTGAAATTCAAAAAATTGTATTTAACATATATTTCAACGATAATATTCTTTGTTTTTAGTTTTTTTAGACCGGTTTTGTTTTAGCAACCTTCTCATTGTGATTTTCATATATTCTATTGAAATAAAATATTTCCCTGTTAATACTTTAATATCTATTGTTAACCTAATATTTTCATCTAAAGAAATATAATGGCTTTCAATACAGCATACTGTTTATTCTTTCTCTCTTTTATTACAGACCATGATTTCTCGCGTTTCAATGATTCTTTGATATTTGCAACTCTTGCGTCATTAATCGCGTCGGGTGCTTATTATACTTACTAGAATTCCGCAATCTCCGGTAGACGTTGCTTTCACTCAATGCATCTCGTATGAAATATCGACTAATTAATTGCATGGCATACATTTATCATGATGATCGTTCCGGCAATTTTTGCATCTATATTTATTTGTTTCTTTACAAAATATTCACTTCAAGCTATTCAACAATATTTCCTAACACCTTTGAGATTTTCTCTGTGAGTTAGGATGACATACATGATTTTTTCTCTCAGAATTTCTTGAATAACGGGTTTATTATTTACACTAATTAAATCCGGATAATTCTCCTCATTTTTATGCTATCGCAACATTTCGGCCGTTGTGACATTTGGACTTCAATACGGAATTTCTTGTAGGTTACGCGGATCGATATATACTCGATGAAATCCTGCTTGCAGGTTGGTGTAAACATTTTGATAGCAACAATTAAGAGTAGGACAATAATCCGAATGCCAAAAAAAAAAAAAGTAACAAAACAAAAAAAAAAAAAAACGATATAATTAATGCCATACACGTATTAACGTATGCATGTTCCATTCTGAAATGTCTTTGATTCAAACAAAAACGTCAAATAATAATGTTAATATTGAAACAACATAAGCAGACAATTGCAATTATGTAAATAAAATGTGCAGGAAAGTGAGAGAGTTGTCTTTACCCTACCTCCATACAAATGTGTGAAATACATGTAAAGAAAAATTGTAAATCGCCCTATAAATTTCTAGGGAACTAAAACAACTGAGGATAAGAACAGGAGAAACTTCATTCTCTTAATGTTTTCGCCATGGAACCACTATTTAAAATCAAGTTATGCTATCAGATGAATTAAGCGTGTGAATAACTGAAATATCTTGTGCTGATGACATTCCTGTTTATACAGAGATGTAAAAAACGAAGTGTTTTTCTCGGCAGCAAAAAAAAAAAAAGATCCAGACAACTAGATAAAGTGTGGGCATAAACATTTGTTAAAAAAATAAATAAATGATGTATCGGAGATATTAACTAATCTTAAGCACATTAAGTATGTGTAACTGGGGGGTTTGAATGCTCGTATCCCAAACATCAGAACATTGTTCGAATCTAATCTTGATCAATATAGAAGTTGACTTCTTCATAATGTCAACATTAGGAGAGGATCAATGCAGGCGATAGCGTTGAGAACATGTAACCCATGTCACTGTTTAACGCATTAATTGATATTAAAATTGGGTATTCGATGTCAGTGCTGTCTTCATAATAACAGATAAGAGCTCTTACGTTTTGTCTGGCAATATGTCTCTCGAAGGGTTATTAAAAATGAAAAAGCTCAAACACCTGATCTAGCTCTCTGAGTACCTGTGGAAATGTAGCAGCTTAAAAATTCTTGAAATAAAAGCGTCACGTGACTTCGCAAGCGGCAGCAGTTTGAAATAGCGAAACATTTTGAAAACCAGGAAGGATATATCATTTATAATAATTTGCATTGAAAATTAATACAATAGAAGATAAACAATTTTTTTTAGTAAACCTGGAACCATAGAAACAAACTGAGAGTTATAAAAAATAATCGTTATAGTATCCAGAGTTCGTGATGCAAAAGTTTTGCAGACATAAATAAAAGATTGGTTAGCAATTCATGCAAAAATGCAATAATCGCCAAATATGCCACTAAAATAAAAACCTATCAGATCGAAAAAAGCATTAACCCAGAAAATTTACATAAAACCACGGAGTGAAACATTGTCTACAAATGAATGGAATATCCTATATTTAATAAATATAATTTAATATTTATAGCCCAAAATATAGTAGAAACATTTGAAACCGGCGAAGCATTGCATTAGTTTAAATAGATTGCAAATACACTTACGTCACAGGTCCACAACAATGATTAATATAATGCCGGAAGTCATTTAACGTCTCGAAACAAGTAACAAACATTTATCAAGGGCACTGGAAAAGGGAGCAGTGTTGAATTCAAAAGATACTTTACAAAAATGTAACGGGGCAAAATGGAAAAGCAAAAGGGAATTGGAAATCGTAACTCAAAACGCCTGAGTTTTTTTTTTTTATCAAAGACATTGGAATGGAAGTTTGAATTCATATACTTGAAAAGAAAAAAAAAGAAAATGTCGAAGGTGTGAATCGCTATCAAGGTCTGCACAAAAATATGGAGAAAGTAAGATAGACGTGGGGAGGAAATTCTATCAATTCTACCCAGAATTTTGAATTATTTTCTGTAATGCAGTTGACCTTATAGTACATTTTGTTTACTGCGGCATTTTCAGGCTGTTGCTAAAGTTATAACATTAATTAGCACAACTTTCGTTCACATATTCCATATTTTTTGCAGTCCACAAGTAAGTTCAAATAGGCAAACCTTTTTCCCCTTTACTATTTATAGTACAACTGTTATTATTATTATTATTATTATTATTATTATTATTATTATTATATTCATTAGTTAGTCAGGCCTGTTAAAGAGGCTAAGAGAAAGAGAGACAGACATATATTTGCAAAGAGAAAGAGAAAGAGAGAGACAGAATTGCAAATAGAAAGTGAGAGGCTCAGAGTGTTGCAAAGAGAATGAAAGAGAGAAATAGAAAGGTAAACAGAAAGACAGATTCGTTAGATTAGTTATTTACATCAAGTACATCGTTAGGATTGATGACCCTATCTTTATTAGCATATTAATGACGTTTCGACCGTTGTACGCTTTCTTCAGGTGATATATGTCGGAATTTCGAACCGAACGCTTTGTTTAGTGATTCTAATTCTAATTCTAATTCCCAGTGTCATACTTTTTTTGGAAATCTCAGTATCAGTTAATTCCTTTAGTATCACGACTCTCCAAGTTTTTGTTCCCTCTGCTGCGACAAGATATTCCACCCACAACTCTTTGGGTCAAATCACTTTTTGGATTACGCAACCAAAGATTTTATCCACTGGGGGCATCACTGAGTCAATTTATGTGACTTATAAATCTAATATATCAGTAAAAAAATTTACCAGAGCTCATATTATCGTTATTTGTCATTGTTCTTTTTTTCTCTAGCTCTCCGTATTACTGGTTCCTATATTGTAGTCATGTCTATGCTTGCCAGTCTGAGGAGATTTTATGGCATAGTTATATGCCGATTCTATCAAATTTCGTATTTTCTAGTGATGTTCTCAGTTTTTTATTTCATCTTCATCCCACAGAGCTCGGTGATCTCCCTATTATATTGTCAGCAATGATTAATTCTTCTACCTCCCTTCGAGTTGCAGCCTTACGGTGTTCATGCAGTCTTATCATAGATAAATGGAGTTAGATGAATCTAAAACTTGAAGCAAACTGGAAGTTCTTGTCAGTCTTTAACTTCCATAATGAAGTGATTTTTTTCAAAAGCAATAAATATGCATGTTGTATAGAAAGTTTGCTATGGCAGTGAACCAAAACATTGACACAGAATTAATGACGATGTTGCAAATATAAGAAATCTGTCTGACAAATCATGTAGTAGTATCATCCGAGCATGTTAAATTGTCTATAATGACGAGATATCATTGAAAATAAACTGAAGAAAAGAAAAAAGAAAAAAGCTAAACAATAAAAATAAATACCGTACAAATGCAAACATATTGGCGAGTGATATTATCTTTGATGATTCTAACATATAACTAAATTATCAGTGCAAATTATATCATTTGATATCCAAATATCCAACATATTAA
Source organism: Acanthosepion lycidas (assembly GCA_963932145.1). Classification (NCBI taxonomy): domain Eukaryota; kingdom Metazoa; phylum Mollusca; class Cephalopoda; order Sepiida; family Sepiidae; genus Acanthosepion; species Acanthosepion lycidas. Next base: position 131,694,004 of record OZ010574.1, read on the forward strand.
TAAATCACTTTGTTTAATTTCTCAAAAGTTATTTTTTTCTTTTTTGTTTTGTTTTGTGTGGTATTGTTCAGCTTATATAATTATCAATCTATTCAAATATTTTAAAGTGTCTTCATCATTTTATCAGATTTAAAATGAGAATTAATTCTCAGAGTTTACCCGGTTATTTATATTTTTAAATTTACTCAAAAAAAAAAATCTTTAACGTTCCTCATATTCTACGAATTACAGAGACTGAGAAATACGTTAAGGGTAGAGGAAATTAAAATACCTAGATTTAAGGTGACACCAGGTGACGATTGGTGTTTCATGTAAATTCTTGAATATCGTAGTTGACATTAAAATTTCAGACAGGAAGTGGAAATTGCCAGAGAAGAAACTTATGTTTATGATTTTAATTGTAATGAGATTTATGAAGTTCAGCACGGTAGAATGACAATGTGTAATTAAAAAGCTTTCACTGATATAACAAAATCAACCCAGACTTTCTTGCAAATCAGAATTCTATAACATTGTTTTTATCAGGATTCAAATTCTGAGCCTTGAGGAATAATAATCTTGCTTCTTTCCAAATGCTATCGAAATGCAGCTAAATGCAGCTAAATCACGTATATCGCTACGAAGTAATTGAATGGCATAGAAAAAGAAGAATTAATAGGCACTACAGAAATGTGTTAGTTTCTTTTGATTTGCGGATGTGATTCCAAAATTGGGGAATTTGAATGGTGACTCTAGGATCGTTGCTCTTAGATTAGTTATTCTCTTAATTAGATAGATACGTTCAGAAATACCATATTTCACTTCAACAATCTTTATCTTATGCATCACATATTTTTTTGGTTAAATAACCTATGCACGATGATTGCATTGATAAATTCACATCGAATAATATGATAGATATAGCAATGAGGATTAAGTTGAAGGTGAGGTTGTAATTATTTAAATAACATTGGAGTTTGTCAATGAATAATATTCTTACACCGTACTTTTTTTTTTACTCTACTCCCTACGTTATTGCATGCTTAGTATACTCGACAAATAAACCATCTGAAAATATTAATATTTGATATAAGAAACAAAATCAACACTTCAAGAAATAAAAATGAAATAATGTGTTTCCTCGGAGCAATTTTCTTTATTCTTAGCTGTTTCATACAGTGCAGTAAAAAATATTTTGTTTTACTCTCATGCTTTGTTAATTTGTATATTTCACTTTTTCTGATAATGTTTTTATTTTTGCTATTATACACAGCTAGGGCTTGATTATGACTTTGTTTCACATCGAAAGACGAGTTTACATTAAACTGGCTAATTATATTCTGAGGCTCAATATATGACATAAGCGTACATTAGCGAGAATCAATATTCATTTGTTAGCAGCTCTTATTTTTTCTCAATAATAAAGAGTGAAGATAATACTCTGTAAATGGAGGAGGTTGAGGTAAAAATGGAAGCCACACAGAACAAACATGCTAATTGCGAAATTGCGCGGGAAAATAGTAATTATGGCCGACTCATACTTTCTAGGCTTCTTCTGTAGGAATAACAGCCACACCAGGAATCATATTTACATAATTGCCGCCAGCAACTGTAAAAAATGAATAAACGCAATCAAATTGGTGAACTAAAGAGTACTATAGTTTATATAAAAAATATTAACGGCCAGACGCCTCTGAGAGAAACTTTTAAAAAAGATAACTAGACTACATATTCTTATGTGTAAGTGGATTGACAAAGCGTGAGAAGAAAGGATAAAACTTTGAATGTCGATGGCAATGGAGAAGAAAAAACTGAAAATGAAGAACAGGAACAATGAAAAGATCGATGTGACGCTTACGGAAACTAAAGAGAAAATGAAACATAATGAAGATGTAAAGAAGATAAAATTTGGAAAAGATTAAAATATGAAAAAAAAATATTATTCCGAAGGGAAAATGATGATGTAAAAGAGAAAGGAAAATTAAGTGAAAAAAATGCGTAAAAATTGTGAAGACTTTACGTCATCATGATGAAAAATAAGAGAAGTAAATGACGAAATTAGAGGAAAAGGAAACTACGAAGAAGAAGATAGGAATGAAATTTAAATGATATAAATAAAGATAAAATATATATATTATTGGATAATAAAAGAACCATTGATTATATTTGAAACTGAAACAAATGATAACAGTAAAGAAAAAGACAATTCAGACCGCAAGGGCAACGGTTATTCAAGATACAGAAAATATATGAACGTTAAAATGTCGTTTGTCTTAAGTTAATTGGTTCTCTGTATGTATTTGAAATATATAGCAAAACAAAATGGTGACGGGATAAAACTTCACTTTTTCACATACGCTTATATCAAAGACAAACTGGTTTCGGAAAGCAGTAAGCAACTGTTAAAAATGAATTAATGTCTCAGTAAAAGAAAATGAATTTAATGAATATATACGACTTGATATTAGCGTGGGGTGTTCTACACACACACGCGCGCGCACACACACACGTATGTGTGTGTTTCTTTCCTCAGGATTCACAGACATAATGATGTTGAAGGACCATAGACAAGGAGATTTTTGTGAGTTCATTCTCCTAATAATATCATAGGCAGGACATATGGACAGCAGCCATGAAGCCTAATAGAAAGAATGTATCATGTATTTACAACCAGAATTATATAATGAAAGCGATAAAATGTAGAAACCAGATCTCAACATAATTATTATAACCACAAAAATATTGGTGAAAGAATGTACACTGAGATATAAATGAAAAAACAAATACAAGGATAAAAAGAAACAAAAATAATCAAAATTTATAACAACTGAATTCATGAAGTTGTGAAGAGACATTACAAATATCCAGATGACACTTGGGTACATAGAAAAATATTGTAATAGCATTTCAATAAACGCTAAATAAAACGGGTACAGTTCCTAATAAAGAGCTTAATAATTGAATATTAATTAATAATAAATGTTATTTAATTTACCTTGCATATTCTCCCTCCGACCAAGTGTCTATTTCTTCAAGGAAAATACTGTCGATTATATAACATTTATTGTTCTGAATGTCCAAGAAATTTTCATAGAAAATATGCGTCCTCCGACAGGAATCGAACCTGTAACCTATACGAAACCCTCATATAGCCTGACATGCATTAATCGAACGATCCTCCCTGGCTCGAAAAGTTAAGGCACGTCAGGTTATATGAAGGTTTCGTATAGGATATATATTCGATTCCTGGAGGAGAAGAAATATTTTCTATTCAAATTACTAGTACATTCAGGGTGGTAAATGTTATTAATACTGTTTATTATAAAACACAGCATTTACTTAAATATTTGTATATATAAAAAGAATGTATAAACTTTAAAAAATCTTAAAATAATTGTCGGACATTGTCGATTTCTTTATATATATATATATATATATATATATATATATATATATATATATATATATATATATATATATATATAGTGGGAGAAATAAAGAAATAAATATTCGTACACATGAAAAATTGTATTTTTCTAAATGTAAAAGCCTTAACTAAAACAAATATTGATATATTTTATGTGTAAAGGTACATTTTATTAAAAAATAGTGATAAACTCAATTAATTCTTATTCTAACAGAAATTAATGGATTTTTTTCATTTAACTGATGAAAAAAGTATTCGTACAAAACAACAAAAGCCTATTAACTTAATTCACTACTTTGTGGAATATCCTTTATTGAGTTCAACAGCTACCAGTCTATACCTGAAAATCTCAACTAATGATTTTCACATATTGAGTGGTATTTTGTCCCATTCTTCTTGGAATATTGTCTTCAAATTCTTGATATATGTTGGTGCTCTTTTCCCAATTTTAATTTTCAAATATCGCCATAAATTCTCGATTGGGTTCAAATCTTGTGACTGACTTGGCCATTGCAAGACATCAACGTTACTTTCAGGTAACCATTTCCTTGTAGATCTAGCGGTATGCTTAGGATCCTTATCCAGTGGGAAATCCTAATCAGGAGGTAGCCGAGGTCTCTCAACAGAACACATTAAATTGTCTTGGAAGATTTTCAGGTCTCTTTCAGCATTCATCTTGCCATCTACAATTGATATTCTGCCAAAACTTTTTGCAGAAAAACAGCACAAAATCATGATACTGCAACTACCAAAATTTACAGTTGGCAACGTGTTCTTTGGTAAGTAGGCTTCAGCGTTCTTCCTCCACACATTATTTCGATAATTATGACCAAACAACTCTTTTTTAGTTTCATCTGTCCATAGTACTTTTTCCCAAAACGAATATTCTTTATCCTTATGCTCTCTAACGAATTTTAGCCTAGCATCTCTGTGTCGTTTCAAGAGGAGTGGTGTCTTCATTGGAATGCGTGATTTCAGACCGTTTTTTACTTATTGTACGCTTTGTTACTTTAATGCCTAATGCACGCCGATGTTCCTGCAGATCTTCTCGGGTAACCTGTGGATTTTGTTGGATATGGCGTCTTAATATCCTTGCTGAACTTAGAGAAATCTTCCTCGGAGCACCTGTTCATCTATGGTTTTCGACACTGTTACGAGTTTTAAACCTTGCAATGAACGAAGCAATTCTAGTAAAAGGAATATTCAGGTTGTTAGAAATCATTCTGTAACTGTTTTTATCTTTCCAAACAGAGAAAATGTGTTGTTTTTGTGAAATAGTCAATTCTTTACATTTAGGCATTATTAGAACCTTTTCGTAAGACTAGAACTTGAAGAATGCTCTGATAATGGCTAATAGCGTTAACAATAATTAATGATAACATTACTGGAATATTCTAGAATATACTTTTTTCATCAAAAAATTGAATATTTCATTCTAATAATTGATTTATACGAATACTTTTTTCACCAGTTAGAATTAAAAAATGCATTAATTTATGTTAAAATAAGAATTAATTATGTTTATTATTATTTTTTAATAGTATGTGCATTTATTCATAAAATGTGCCGAGATTTGTTTTATTTAAGGCTTTTACATTTATAAAAATACAATTTTTCATGTGTACAGATATTTATTCCCACCCGCTATATATATATATATATATATATATATATATATATATATATATAAGTGAACATTGATTTCAACACTCAGATGCAACAGGCTTTCTCATGTTAGAAGCAATCTTCAGGCCGCGATCGCGTCTAGCATGAAACAGCGTGTCGGCCCTGACTGTTGACTTCAATATTCACTTTCATATTTATATTTACATACGGTCTATCTCTGATATTGAGCACTTCATCCCGGACACTTTAAAACCATATTAGTTCATATATATATATATATATATATATATATATATATATATATATATATATATATATATATATATATATATATATATATATATATATAATATTAGTGTTAAATATACACATATATATGCAAAATACACAGGTGCATATACACACATGTATATATTTTGAATAAAAAATTCCGAAAGGGTAGAATCCAGGTAGAACTCAATGTTCAGGACAGAGTAAGGATATAATAAAAAGGCTTAAACACTAATATTCCATGCTCATAATTTATTCCAATGGAATTGTAAATACGATCCAATTCATCAGACCTACAAATTCAAAAAGAAAACAGAAAAGAACGGCTTTTTTTTGGGGGGGGGTAAAAAAATTAAATACATAGCGCATCACATAAACATATACAATGATCTATATAGAGATAAACAAAACAAATATAATAGTCATTCCGTTAAAATGTCATGCCCGATGTTTTGAACCAAGATGCTATTGACATAATTGAAAGTGTTACAAAACGGTGTTTATGTTTTGAAACTTTTCTTATGCCTACATTTCGAAAATATCGGTGTGATCTGTGCATGGCGGAAACATATTTTATTATCAAAGATAAAAATCAAGATGAACTGCTGAATCTTCGTAATGAGAGGATTTATGAAGCAGGCATAATATCCATCTCACGCACGGTAAATACTAGACCTGGCTTCTTTAGTATTTCCCCTTTTCTAGCGAGATTAATGATCGACAAGCGTACATATAAATTTTAGATCAAAATAGAATACTTTTCATTTTTCAATTTTCATTCAAAATACTCAAATTTTAGGAATACTTTTTCACAGCGTCGCCCACGTGACGACAACTTGACCATGTTTAAACGGAACGCTGATCATATAAAACTTTCAGTTATCTGTTTGGATAAGTCTTGTTCTTATGTCCATCGTCTTTGTCATGTTCAATTGATAATGTTAATTATATTTTATGAATATGTCCTGAAGATGATTTATTAGACCGAAACGTCCTACGTTGACATTATATTAACATTAAAACAGGTTAATTTCATATAAGGATTTTTGTTTGTTTTTTCCGTATATTTTTCTTCATACTGTCGGATCTATATCCATATATTTGCTTACATATATATATATATATAAATATATATATATATATATATATATATATATATATATATATATATATATATATATATATATATATGTGTGTGTGTGTATGTATATATGTGTATATGTATGCATGTGTATGTATTTATGTATACGTATGTGGAAAAATGTGTGTATATGGGTATAGGTGGATATATATATGGATGTGTATATGTATATGTATATATATATATATATGTGTGTGTGTGTGTGTATGCGTGTATATGTGTATATATATATGTGTGTATGTGTGTGTAGGTATATGCATATATATATATATATGTGTGTGTGTGTATGTGTGTATATATGTGTGCGTGTATGTATGTGTGTATATGTATATATGTAGGTGTAATATATATATATATATATATATATATATATATATATATATATATATATGAAAATTTTATATTCGAAACATTAATGTGTATTTATAAGAAGAAAAAAACAACCTTACATTATTTCATGAAAGACGTGAACACCATATCTATAAATTCATCCGCTTACGCAGTTTAGAATGATGATTATATAAAGTTAAAATATTTGCATGATAATTGAACGATTAAATATGATAACGATATTGTCGTGAAAACCAATAAACTCTATATTTGGAACACTGTAAAGTTTTTGGACAAATGGTACAGGCTGATGCAGGCATCTGAGAATGAAATGGATTTTCAATCTGTTGCATTTGATTGCGCAAAAGCGCTCATTGTTGTTTGCTGTAAGTATCTGCCTACAACTTAGTGTTTTTTCACAACTATTAGGTTGGTGCAAAAATAATGTCGTTTTCTTACATATGTTACTATGTGAGAAAACGACATTATTTTTGCACCAACCTAATAATTTTATACCATGAAAAAATATTCGTTATATTGTTAACTTACATTTTTTGTTTTGCATATTTACATAACATGAAGCCTAATAATATTTCTGTATCAGGAAATTAAAGCAAGATACATATATTTTTAATATTATTTAATATTACAAGTAACATGTTCAGAAATTTTTTAGCTTCAAAATTAATCATATATAAATTTTATTACGGTCAGAAATAGAGTGGTTAAAACGTTCTCCTACCGAATTTCATCAAGTTCGATGTTTCAGGAAGTCGTTATAACTTTGTGGAGCCAATCTAAGTGTGAGACACTTTCAGAAAGTGCGGGTATACAAGTCTTTGGACTGAATTTGGGTAGACGGAACTCTTTGGAATGCTCAATGCTAGCAAGTATTCACGAGTCATTGAGCATTTGAGCGTACCAGCGTTGTTCAGAATGCTGATGCAGCCAGATTATCCTCTCTGCCAGAAATTGAAACTAATTTACGCCCTTTTTATTTGCAAACAAATCCGAATCGCTTCAAATCTCTTATTCTGTATGATCATTGACCAGCATTCAATACCATATTGGAGGTTTTATATTACAAAGCAGTTCAGTACTCTTCTAGATATATTCTCGTATGTTGCAATAATTTGATTTATTTTTGGAAATAATCTTTCGGTAATTAGATGAATAAATGATAGTTAAATTATATTTGGTGACAATATATTTGTGCGAATGCATTACACACGTATCTGACAATATTAATGTCAATAGAAATATGATAATTGATAATTGAAGAATTTATTCTTGTATGTATTGTGTCCCTTTAGGAGATGAGCAGTCATGTTTCTTCAAAACTTCCTAGACTTTGTAGCTCTAAGTATTATCATTTTTTCTATATATCCTGTTCTAGAAACCATTTACCAGAGGTAGGTTATTCGTTGTTTCGTCGTCAGTATCTTCTGTGAGTGTCAACTTTTCCAATTTCACTTTTCTGTTTTTGCCGCCTAGATATATCAAATGTCATTTTCTGATTCGGAATATATGTCTCCTTATTTCTTTACCTTTTTTATGGAAAATCTTTTACTTAGGTTAAATTTTCAAATTGAAATTTTGAAGATTTCTTGGATCGGCAGACACCTGTAAGAGACTAGCTGGTACAAATTCCGAAATATTGTGATGGCATCAATAGAGACGAGGTACTTTGTCCGATTCTAAGGTACATTATAATAAACTATGAGCAGAGAATTTCAGATAAAAAGTATTAATTATTTTACCATTCAGCTTGGAATTCCCTTTTGTGTAAAGGTGGTTATCAGTATATTTTAAGAAGGTTTGTTTTTAGTTATATTTCTTGTGGGAAGAAAGGTGAAAGGACTCGAATATTTAGGAAATATTATGGTATACAACTGAAGTAAAATTTATATGGTTAAGTAGAACAATATAGTGGACAAAGTTATAACTCTCAGAAATTATATTTTATAAAGATAAAAATTGATAACACATATCTTACATTTACACTATAATATGATTGACTGATTTGTTTTTATGGCTTCTCAACCAGTTGAAGGTTATTTCAAGCCAGAAAATATTTTAGATTGTGAAAACGTGTTTGGTGATAATGATTTGCTGACGTAAACACTAATAATTGACACAGAGCTGAGGACAGAAGAGGTGAATTCATATATTTCACAAAGCTATTTTCTCATAAGTGAATAAAATTAAGTCGACTGAAATTGGAACTCGGATCGTCGATTTCCAGTTCCAAATCGTTATGCATTACAGCAACCGCACATCCAAGCTTCCTAAGCAGTCACCCAGTTAGGAAATGGCCATATCGAATTTGCCTATGATGGACTTACGAGAACCGGTGTTTCATTGTGATATGGTCGTAAGTTTGATAGAATTAACTTCAGTCGAATGAAATATGATGTCTTATAAATATATGCGCTGGCATATAATGTTTAATGCTTACGTGGCCAGGCGATATGATAGATCAACAGAAAAATCACTTACACATATACAGACAAATCTATATTTGAACTAAAGTAAATTTCTGCACATTTTCTGCAGTTTTTTTTATTAGCCACTTAAATTTGTTGGGCGAAATATATGAGTAAAGTGAAAACATAGAGAAATAAAAATTGGCTTTCAATAAATGCTCTTGATTCAAATCTGACATTCTGTCAATTTTCTCACAGACAATTTGCACATTTTAAAAGCATTTTTCTTACGCATGCGTAAAAGACCATTATTGTAGAAGCTCAAATTTATAATCGGTAAGAACTAGGTTGCATTTTGCAAGATCTGATCCACTCGTTCAGTTAGAGTATTTCGCTGAGGTTTAGAAAATTATTCCGTTCTACTTTATGCTAATGAATTAATGTTATACTATATTTGGGACAAATATTCAAACAATGATTATTACATATGTTGATATGGTTACGGCGTAAATGCCTATCAAAATTATTTTAATGGGAATAACTGATGAAACATATTTATATTTAATATATTAGAAAATAAAATCGAACTTAGAATAAACGGTGGTAGAGGTTAATTCACACAACCCTGGGAATTGCTGCAAAGCCAAAACATTAAACTGAAAACTTGAGACATGTCATTAAATAGCCTCGCCAGATTGACACTTTCAAATGTATAGGACTAATCACTTTCGGGAATATCTCAACCGGTAGCTATATACAACCGTTTTCTCAGATCAGTGGTTAAAATTCCTTTGAGCAAAAGAAACTTATGGGTAATGGCGAACCTTAGTGAATATCGTTTAACATTGTGGATTAGCGGTACAGAATCACAAAAAAAGAGAAATGTACCAGATAACATAAACCACATTTTGAGGACATTCAACAACAGCTCCAACTAAACTGAAGGACCCATGTAACTCAAAGAGTATATAACATGTAATGATGATTTTGACTTTCCACACTACGTCAAGGTTAGGAAGGAACCCCCATCAATACGATAATAAGCAATAATATCTACTGGAATTGAGAAATATTTTCTCTGAAAATTGTATTTAGAGGAAGATTTCATAGATTTCTACCGACGGCAGTGTTAGCTGGTCCGTCAATTAAGGTCAACGTTTCCTTGTAAGGAAACGGTCAATATTTCCAATACTATCAGCAAAGCAAAACATGTATTATACGATGTAATCCTGTCAAAATCGTTTTAATAGGCATAACAGAAAGTATACAGAGGACATTTGTGATTTAGGTCGTATAACTCTTACATCAATAGATGCGAAATCATTTCAGCGAGGGTTTTCTTCTTGATTGTTATAACAACTTTACGGTCATAGAATACTCTAGACTTCTTCAGTGTTCCGTCATATTCGATGGCTGTGATCAGGATTCAATCAAAATATACGTCCTTATATTGTAAACACTCGGTTGTCTAGGGTAGGGTAATTCTTCGATGTTTTTTGTTTTTGAATTTTTTATTTGTCTGTAGGATGTTATTTTCTCTATTTCCCATCAAAATTAACTATATAAAATCCAGTACATTACAGAGATGAAAATCAAGTTCAATAAATATATTTAAACTATAATTTTATATACTACAATGTTTCACAGTACCATCACATTATGTGTAGCGTCCCTTCTGGATGCGGGTGATGCTCCAGATATTTTTATGCTTTTTTATCTCCGAGCGATATGTCTCCATAATATCCCTTGCCCCGTGGTCTAGGATCCAGTTTCACAATCTCGCCTTTGTTTCCCATTACCAATCTTGGTTTCATTATAACGTCTGAGTAAGAATCACCAACGTATCATCATTATTAATTATTTAAATGTCGTCTGTCACTTGCTGACTGTTTTCATTTTTCAAGAACTTCCTGTTTGATGACGATGTATTTTCAACACCCTTCTGTTGAGTCATATCACTGTTGCCTCATCTTTGAATAAATTGTCCAGCCTTGACAGCCATAATGAAACACTGATAACACTTTGTGGTTCAGTACTTGTTACTTGTGGCTAACGGATTATTGTCCTATTTGTTAATACTTTTAAATTCATCTTTAAGTTTTCCAATGCGCTTTCTGATTTCTGTTTCATATTTTCCTTCGTCTGTTAGAAGCCAGACACTATAATTTCTATACTTGTTTAGATATCACCTGAAACACTTAATTATGAGAAGGAATATTCTGATGAAAAATATTCCAAGGCCCGACACCAGAATTGGAAAAAAACATTCTAAACATTTTAAGATGGACTGAATAGAATCTCCATTATTATAAAGCTATTTTACATAGATTAATGTATACGGTTTTGTATTACACATCATAGATTTAAGCGTATAGGGAAAATTTTTCTGAACTCATAATATATATATATATATATATATATATATATATATATATATATGTATGTATGTATGTGTGTGTGTGTGGTTTGAATGACGCCATTTACTTAATACACCTGGTATCCAGTATAAATATCACATGGTTCAGCAGTTAATTTTAAAAAAACAATATCACCAACTCGAACCGCCACAAGGTTCCTTTCACGGTGCTCAGAACAACACTACTACTTTTTAAGCAAACAAAAACTACTATTTAAACAGACAAACAAAAGAAATAAATTAACACTATTTAACAACGAAATACTTGAAAATGGATAAGGAAGTGTCTGAAAGCGTATTATAAAACTTATTAATAATAAGTTCAGTAAAAGTTCTTGTCTATCATATTCAATGGGACATGTTTGAAAAAAATATTACTGTCGACACACACATATATGTATATATATATATATATATATATATGTGTGTTTGTATATATATATATATATATATATATATATATATATATATATATATATATATATATATAAAATTCATTTGCTGTTGATACAATGCACACGACAACACAATTGTACAGGAATTTTGCCCGTTATTAAGATATTTATTTCAAACACATAGTGAAAATAGGTATTGTTCTAAAATACATTCATAATGATCTCTTTAGCCTTTGTAAAAGATATATTGACAGGTTTAAAATAAAGTAATGCAATCGTTCAAACATGAATTTCCTGCTCCAAATATTGCAACTTAGGTTGTTTAAGAAAGAAATACTATTAATACTATTAAGTTACTGTACCGTCTTTGGCGCTAGCAATTCTTCGGATATTAATAAAGGGATCGATGACAGGAAATTAAAAAGATACGATCCAACTTAAATCTGCAGGAGAAAAATATAAAAAAATAAGTAAAAATAAACAGAAATAAATTAAAAACATTATAAAAACAAAACCAATCGGAGAAATAAACGAATACACGAAACTACAGACATCATAGCAAAAAGGTAACATTGCCGAAAGCAGACAGTAAAAAAAATGAACCACTCAACGAAAGACAGACAGGTATAATTGAAAATTGTACGTCTTGGTTAGACGAATAAAAGAAAGTAGACATTTTGACAGAAAGCGATTGAACAGTGCGATGTGGTAACTACCTGAAGTTTAGTTCACTATTTAATTATCTAAATATTGTGACAAACGCATGCACAGACACACACACACACACACACACACACACACACACACATATATATATATATATATATATAAGTTTAGATATAAATAGCAATATTTTATTTTTATAGAAAATATGCATTACGCTAGTCTATTTGCAAAACACGATATGATCCATTAAATAATACTGCCTCAAGATTATAACGCTATTCAAAATTTTTTTATTAAACAACCATTTGATATATGGTAAATCAATTCAAAGAATCGTAATTTCATAATATATTTTTCAACCATTTTTATTATTTTTACAATGTTGTACAAACCTTACAAGTCTCAAGCGACACTAGATATATAGAGTTACAGAAATGAGTCACATATTATGGGAATATAAGATAAGCCATGACACTCTAGACTTGAAGATGTTCAAATTCTGTAGATCGGGGAAGTATCACCTTGGGTGTTGCTTTAACCAAATAAGAAGTTTGTAAATATCGAAATTTTTAAAGCCATTTCACAATAAAAATGAAAGATTGGCGAGTTCCTTTCCATAGTATGTAATAATGTTGTTTTGTAATCATAGTCCATTAAATATCGACGCACACGCTTTTTTTTCTACTCTGAGATTGACTCATTTAGGGAAGGGATAAGTTCTTTTTAAAATAACTGAAAAACGCTAAAGCTAAGATGAATCATATCAATGTTGATTAAAGATAAATACAATAGGTAGTAAATGAATTTTGAGATTCCTTCATACCATAAAAGAATTATATATACACATGTACACACAAACAAGTACTATAATAAATGGAAATAGAAAAATACACCATTAAGAATCATAGAGATATTACATTAAGACTCATCAGCCATTCGTAATGTTTAGAAAGGACAGAGAACTAACATATATATGTGTGTGTGTTTGTGTGGGTGCGTATATATATATATATATATATATATATATATATGTATATATATATGTATATATATATGTATATATATATATATATATATATATATATATATATATATATGTATATATATATATATATATCTATATATATATATATATATCTTTTAATAATATTTACCACTAATATTATCTATATATATATAGAGAGACAGAGAGAAAGCGCGAGACAGAAGTATAAAACTATAAACTTGTATATTAACTACAGTGTATGTTGTGTTTGCGTGTGTGTTTGCCCAAACAACTCCTTCGCTCTCACTGATCCGATTTTAATGATTTATAGATAATTTAAAATCTTTAGAAAAGATAGTTGCGGGGAACGATTTTCGTTGAGCTAAGATTAAGGCTTGCCAGATTATGTGAGGTTAATATATATATATATTAATATATTATACTAGCCATTATCGTTGCTTTCATGGTTCAAGGAGAGTAACTTTTATATTCCATTTGTATCTAAAACTTCAGTGGAAGTTTTATTATAAACTAGATTAAAAGCCGCCCTATCGGGCGGGAATTCAGCTCGCTCCTGTGGAGGTTTTTTTTTTTTTTTTTTTTTTTTTTAGTTTGGCCATCATAACCATAGCTTGGGAGAAGAAGATGCGATAGGCATCAATAAACTACAGATGAACTCGAAATTGATGCTTTATTTACTTTTTAAAATTTCGACGCTAATTCTTCTGCTGCTACTTAATTTAAAGCCGATTTGATGAACATAGGCACGTTATATTCGGTACAAACAAACAAACAATTACAGAACAGTGGACAATTTTATAAGATAAACCCTATATTAAGGAATTTATATGAATAAAAGCGAAATTAGAGCTCAAATCTCCCACGAATTTTGTGATAAAAAAGCACCAGTTCTACATTATGGATATTTTGTATTTACTCTGCTCCAACGGAGTCATGATGTGAAATAAGGTCGGTTAAATGTGGGGAACCCGAGCGCCTACACCCGGGCTAGGAACAAGAATTTCCTGAATCCACACAAAAGTCAGATGAGCTGGCCCCGGTGAGAACATCGATCCTTTTCTCTTGTGCAATACAGAGGGCGCGCCCCTGTGTGCACTCTGCCCATAGAGAGAGACGCAAATGAGAGAAAATAAATAAACATGTTACAAAATAATTCAGAGTAATTTGGTGTTTATTCAACACCCCCTCCACACACAAACACGTAGTCGCGTGTTACAAACTACTCAATAGTAATTTGTACTTACTCAAGAGTCCATGTGGAGAGGGCGAGCCGGCACACCCGGGTTAGGAACAAAAAATCCTCTAGTGCACGCAAGCGTCGATTGCGCTGAATTCGGTGCCATCACCGAAACCTCTCCCTAGTGCAATGTGAGGGCCCGGATTCAGTAAGCTTTACCACAGGCCTGGGTAACTGTTAGTATAAATTACCTCATTTGAGACTCTGTCCATCAACAAAGCCGCCCCTGAGAGCACTCTGCCCAAAGAAAAAGACGCAACAGAGAGATTATAAATAAACTTGTTACAAACTACTTTAGAGTCATTTGTATTCACTCAACCCCCGACGTGGTCGTTGTGGCAAAAGATCGGTTTAATATGTAGAATCAGAGCGTGCACAATACCTCTATTATATATCTACTAGGAAATATCCATTTTCAGATTTAACTTATTAGGATTTTGATTTTGAAAAAGTTTATTTTATTATTTCACTGTTCTTCACTGTTCATTTATTCGCAGATTGTTTTGATTTTCATATCAAAAATATTTCTGTTTAGGAATATATTATATAGTGCAGAAAATTGCTTGAAATTAGCGTTTTACTCAATTCAATTACTACAAATACTCCCAAACATTTGCTTCATGATGTTGCGTCCCAAGAGTTTAAAGTGTCACTATAAATGTTTAACATGCGCAGCCGAAATCTGATACATCATGCCCTGTATATTGCCCAAAATTACTATCAAAACTTTTAAAAACCTCAAATCCACTTCGTCGTAAACACTTTTATTTAACAAAAAGAAAACCAATTATCAGTTTCGAATATCAGCTGCTTGCACTGAATTCATTTACTCGCGTGAAGTTAACTGCTATCTGAGCCAACATCCGAATATCGTATACTGATATGACTTTTTTCTCTCAAAATCTGATCTAAAGCTTTAGAATTTTAGCAACATGCATTTTACTAATACTTGAAGGTTTTGCACCATTTCTTGTACGATCACCGTAGGTAATCGAAGTCGAACCGTTTCAATGCCTTGATGCGTGGATTCTTGCGAAGGCCAAATGTTGTGAGCTTAGAGGTACGGGTGGTATAATGGATGACAGATTGGAAATAGGAAAGACGAGTTCCAATTCCCTTCGGGTTCGTTGTCTTCTCTTATTCGCTAGTACCCTTGAGAAAGGTATGAATCCACATTTTCTGTCTGAGCTACGGGTTAATTAGTAGGTCATTTCGCAGTATATCATTATTATCTAAAAATATATAATCTATATATATTTGACATTAATTAGCCTGGAAATGTTTGATAATCCTTAAAAAAAAACAAAAAACAAATACATCAAGGTATGTGTTGCAATTTCTATCCTTCGTTGATATTTGGATATATACATATATAACAAATTTCGAATATATTTAGAACAATAAACATTACGATGTAACAAAAACATGTCACATTTACATTATATACCTAGAATCATAAGTTCAAACACACTCACGATTAATAAAACGAACAAACACATGCATAGCCTTGATATTTATACGTGTATCATGTTTTCATAATACACGGATGAGTACACTGAAATCTAGTCATTCCTTCTAATGAAGTACATAGAACGTTAACACCATTTTTGGCCAACACGGTGTATTCCATGCAGACTGGTTTACTACGAAGATTTTCAGAAGAGAAATTAGATGTGATTCCATTTCTTTGCAAAAATGGTCATGGTCAACACAAAGTGCATCGTTCTTCGCGTGTTTATTTTTTCGGTCATATTCAGAATTCTCGTGTTTATCCATTGTCTCTATTTATATTTTATTTTTCATTATATTTTATACTGTATCTATTTCTCTTTCTTGTTTATTCTCTTTCGTTAAAAGCGAGTGACTATCACTTGTGCATATGTTATTCTCATGAATGTAAATATCAGTTTATAATACAATAATACAACATGAATAACTCGAGTGCGAAAAGAAGAGTTTGTTAATTCGTGTTCTATTAATATTAAATTATTAAGATTCTAAATTTTTAACGAGTCTCTAACGTATCTAATCTTCCAATCAATTCATGTCATATTAACATTATGATGATTTTATTTATGAGGCTATTCTAGCAGACGATTAATATCAATCATAATATAAACTAAACGTAATGTATATTAAATTGCTACCTCGAAGTTTATAACCGAATATTTCCCTCAAGTTAAAGAAGAATATATATATATATATATATATATATATATATATATATATATATATACATTTATTTATTTATTTAGGCGTTTCACGCCAAGCAAGGCGAGAAGCCACTAGGACGCAAGGGGTTAGAGAAAATTTGGTGCAAGATCAGGTAGGAGTGATAGAAGAAAGGATGAGGAGAAGGGTAGTGGATAGATCAAGGCAACTGGAGATGTCGATTTATATTACATTTGAATAGCGGGAGATTATAGCTCTCAGGGAAAATGGAATAGGGAAGGGAGTTCCACAGGCGAGAGGTGCGAGACATGAAGCTATTGGAATAGAAGAGACGGCTACATTTAGGAGTTTCGACAGTGAAAGCGTGAGAGCGGGATGGCAGCCTCGTAGGACCCTTGAACTCATGAAGTCTGAGAACCAGCGAATGCAGCTCCTCGGAGCAACAAGGAAAACAGATTAAGTTTAATATTCAGTTACCCTTATGTTCTTGTATTTCATTTTTGGACATAAGGTGCTTAAAAACTTCAAATATTTTATATAGTCGAGCTCTTTCGGCTATTCTATTCGCCTATTTCAATGGTGTTTTTTTTTTTTTTTTTTTTTTTTTTTAACTAAATATGAAAATTCTTTATATATATTTTTAGAGTAATGGGAATTTTTTTCTCCAAACAGAAAATTCTCTTAAAACAAATAAATTATTAAATCATAATATGATTTTATTTATTTTAATATTTTTTTTTTGTTTTCGTAATGAGAGAGATGATAATGATGATGACGGATAAATATGTATCAATACCTATCTAAGGGCTATTATTTTGATTTAACTTACTATACAGTTTCACATTCTTGCCAAAATGTTATCGTCTCGTTCGATTTTGAATAGCGTCACACACGTATCTTCGTTTGTTGCAGACGTCATTTAATTTAGCTGTCATCATTTATTTCTTTATTTGAAAGAAACATTAATGTTAATGTATGTTTGAATCTAGTAATATGGTTTTATCATATCTATTTTAACTTGGTTTAAATGAATATATATGTATATATGGCGTTCAGAAACAGATAACTTTTACTGTCAGCACTAGAATTAGTAAAATTTTGCCTAACATAAATATTTAATGAAAAATAAAGAATTGTAGGAAAATGTTTTCCATAAATGAGGCTTTAACACAAACTATCCTACGTAACCACCAATAGTAACACTTAAGTATCTAAAATGAGTTGTAGGCATAAAAAAAAAAAAAAGAAAAATTATATGGTTCAACCCCACTTCGTTAAATTATCCAATAACGGGCAGCATTTTCTGAAGTTAATAAATAAACGTTTTTCTAAAAATCAACACTCTGAGTAAGATCTTCAGCAGGAAAACGATCAAATTAAGTTATTTCTGCACCAATAACGTGTGAACAATTATCAACTCTCATAATAACTACATTGTAAGTAAATTCTATGGGACAAAGTATAAACCTCGGGGGGAAACACCCGTGGAATTGTAGAAATAGTGAAGATTGTCCAATTCAAGGATATATTAGAGCTATAAAGGTGATATATCAAGCAAACATTTACCAGAAAGAAAATAAGTTAAATTACAACGTTTACATTAGAAATTCCAAGGAGAAATGGAGACAAAGACTTTACAACCATAGGCACTATTTTACGAACCAAAAATTGAAATATCAGATATCTCTTTCAAAATAATAATAATAATAATAATAATAACAATAATAATAATTTAGGGATAAAGGTCTGTAATATCAGAGTGATTGGAAAATTATAGATTTCGCTCATACTTCTTATAGTTTTAGGAATAGGTGTATAATAAAATTCTATAATAAAAACAAACTATTAAATCAAAGTAATGAATTAGTTGGTTTAAATTTCTATAATATTTTTATATTATTTTATTTTTTTAAATCATCTATCCATAGTAATTTTATACATATAGTTATTTCCATATTTTGTCTCCTCAAATCAAACTTCTTCTAACCTCCCACTGCCATATGAAACCCCTTTTATTTGTTTAATTTATTCTTTATCCTTTTAATTTAAAAAAAAACAAAACAAAACATGTTTTTTTTTATACATTCTGGGTTTGATTTGTATTCTTAATAATTTAACTTATCTTTAAATTTTTAAATGGTTAATATAATTATTTTTATTATTATTATTTTTAATATAGTTTTCTTGATATAAATCATCTAAAAACGATTTGTTGTAAATCTTATATTCATTTGTAAGTATATTTTGCTACTTTTGAGTCGTAACAAATGTTTTTTGTTATATAATTAATAATTAATCATTTCCTTTCCTTAAATCTTTTTCCTGCCTTTCTTTAGTTTCACTTCATCTTTCTTATAACACCAACTTGCGGTTTTAATTTTAATATCTAGGTCGAATTTCTGTAACTTCTTCCCATTTAAGTCAGACAACATCCGCCCTCTCCTTACCACCAATTTGGAAGTCTGTGTTGCCTGCTATGATCATCGGTTGTCTCTGTATCTCTTTTTCAAACATATAAATTGATTGAGGTTTTCTGATTCTTATACGTCGAAATTGACGGGAGAGTCTATCATATATAGAATCGTCTAACCACAGGGAACGCAGTAACGCCACTAAAATGCAAGAGATTACAGAGTGTGAGAGACCATGTGAAAAAAGATATTAAGCAAAGGAAAAAAAAAGCAATAAGTATGAAAACAGAAGATAACGATTGACATTGCATACAAATTACTGAAGACCAAAGTTGACTAGGAAGGAAGAAACGAAAGAGAGTTCAGCTATCGAGATGTATGATTGAAAAAACTACTAGCATGAAAGTTACGGTTTACATCTACATATTTCAACTGTAAAACAATGAGACCTTGTCGCCAGTCTAGTTTTTTGCTTAAATTCCTTAATGAACTTAATAACAAGTTATTTATTATAAAGATTATACAAATATTAATTACTTGATTATTCAAAGAACTATGAAGTAGAAAATAATGCAATAATAAAAGACAGGAGTAAATTGCTGCTAAATTTCCTTATACCGACACAACATGAAATCTTTTATTTTTTGCAAAAATATTTAAATATGTAAATCTTCTAACTGAACTCATAGAAATTGGCGCAAGAAATCAATATCATTTAATTATAAAAAAAATCAAATTACAAAACAGCTTAAAATTAATCGAGAGTTCATTAAACGAACAAGATGCCGTTAATCGCTATGTTGTGTCCCTCAACCAATTAACTTTTTTCCCCTTTTTTATGCTTTTCCACTTTTTTACTTCTCATTATTTCAATAAACACATAAATGATTTCCTCGTAGATAACATATTCATATGTTTATTTAGATGTCATAGCTTAGTCTAGAAGGTGGCACAATTGTAGACAAATGGGAAAAATCAAACTTACAACTGACGCAACTAAATAGAATTACAAATCAGGCATGTCAAACATTCAATTTATATTTCTATGAATAAAATTCGCATAAGTGTTATATTTGCACATTTTTAAATTATTCTGTTACTTTAATATGATGAGCGATCAAACTTTATTTAGACTCATGTCTTCATTTCCTTATTAATTTTTGAATCTCTTTTCTGTAACTATGTAAAAAATGAATTATTCTATGGAGCGGTAAGATGTTCATATATACCACGCATAGCGTTAGGTATAGTTAGGAGGGTATACGGCAATTTGTATTTGTTTTGTAGTTTTGATTCTTACATTTTTATTTATTTCTTACTGATTATATATATATATATATATATATATATATATATACACACACACACACAAATACAAACACAGAGGATTGCCCACAACACTACCGCACGCTCACATATAGATATAAGTGTGTTTTTGTGCGCGGTTGTGTAATGGGTAACACCTCGTAATTTGAAATAGAAGAGCACAGTTCGGATCCTGGAAGAGCCCGTTATATTTTCTTTTACACAAATAACATTGGAACATGTATAAAAGAATCATTTCTTTTGCTAATAGAAATTTAGTCTTGTTTGCAACGAGCCTAGGTGAACGAAAACTTAAAGCAGGAGGAGGGTTATATGTAGATTCTGAAGCGCATTATATTATGAGTTCTCTGAATTCGGTTCTTCCGAAAACTGTAATTTGTTTTGCACATATTGCAGCTCTCTCGTATGCTTTGTTTATAACCTCTTCGGTTCCAACAACTAACCTGTTGGAGCCTTCTTTATCAAGAAAAGAAAAAAATATAAATTTAATAGGACCTGTGATTTCATTTTGTTTGCGTGAACGCGCAAAAATATCTGTCAAAAACTTATATGCCTCTTTTTATATAGCAAATATTAGAAGTTTTCTTCTTTTCTGTGCCGTGTCCCTGCGGGATGAAGGTGATCATGACCCTTCACATCTTCCTGTGCATTGTATCACTTAATTTTTTTTTTCTTTTTGTATTAATCCTAAACCTAATTCTGCTATCCATTTGCTCAAGCCCATCAAGTATGTCATGCGTTACTTTGCTTTGTCTCTCTTTCCATCTATCAGTCCTGTGAATATAAGATTTTACAAGTCCTTACATGTACCAGATATTTCAACTGTTTCTTAATGATGTAAAATATAAATTTCTTTTTGTTTCCCTTTTCTCCAATCGCCCGGCGTTGCTCATATTTTCGGCCCATGTTTTTCTTAAGAATCTTCTGTAAAACCAGATTTTTGTTGCTTCGACTCTCTTCATCTTTGAGAAGATTGTTCCGGACTTGCTGAAAAACAGGAGGTCAGGTAGCACGTAACATTTCCATACCTTTTTCTTTCTTTCTTTCCAACGAAATTTACCTGTCTCGTAATATTATGCATAGATTTTGGAATGCGTATTTTGCCATCGCAATACATTTTCAGATCTCACTGTCGCACGTTCTATCCTGTGTTAGAACATTTTCTAAACAATAAAAATAAATGATAAATGTCGGGATTTCCGATCTGCTTCCAGAATTTTCTCCTTTGTGCTAATGCGACTTTGATTTAGAAACATTTCATCAGAGATTTTATTCAATGTTTTCTTTTCAATATTATAACTATCCTCTTTAGGAAGATTACATCCAATTCATAAAGCTTCGATTCAACATGGACTACAAGGTTACATATATAAACAAACGATATCAACAGCAGCGTATAATT
>OZ010574.1:131721233-131773733 GCA_963932145.1 Acanthosepion lycidas
ATGCAGTTCAATTTTTCTGTTTTACACATAATTCATAATTACTATATGATTGAAGATTCATTACTCTGTATCATACATTTTTTCTCTTTTTTATAATTCTACCCAAACCAAGACAATAAAGCAACTAAAATGCAAGGGGTTAATAGTGTCAAATAATAAGAAAACACCCTTAAGGACAGAGAACAATAAAAGTACAAGAATTGAGAAGACAAAATATAGCGACTGAAATTCCATTTCCATTTTTTGAATATCAAAGTTGACTGGAAAGCTATAGCCCGGAAGAAATTTCCACAAGCGAAAAGTGCAAGAGAATAAACTGTGAACTTACCGTTGCATCTAATGGTTACATCTAACCATTTCAGTTGTAAAACGCTGAGGCCTAGATGTTAATGTATTAGGTTGGTGCAAAAATAACCTAATAATACTGCGCTCAAATTCGCAATTAATGTGTATCAAATAAAAAATATCATCAGAACAATTACCATGAAAATATGTATAGAGTAGGCAGAGTTAACCTGCATTACGTCTGTGGGAAACTGACTAAAGGCGCTATATCAGATCGCAATCTTTCAATAATTAGTTATTATTTAGCAAAAAAAAAAATCCCTCGAAACGGTTTGGATATTATACTGTGCATTTTTCTGTAATCAAAGTAATTTCTTGATTTACTTTGCTTACTTTTGTCGACACGTTGTGAAGAGTTAATACGATTGGATGTAGACCATGAATAGTTATAGATCTAATAGCATCTACGTTAATAAAACATGTGAATGATATTCGATAAATGAAAATAATTATATACAATCTATAGAACTTAGCACAGAGATTCGGAAGTTTTATTTGTAGAACAATTCTATTTCTAGGCGTTCGTGAAACGCATGGTGATTCTCTCCATCAGGTTTTTTTCCTTTACTATTTAGACTCATTGCATATATTATATCATGATTCAATAATAGATAGTTCATTGGATTGCGTAATCGGAGAGTCTTGTTCGAATTCCAGTCAAATTTGTTACATTCACTTAAATGTAATAGCGTTTGAGAATGTTCTGAATCCATATATTCTCACCAAAGCTATGGGTAAATAGCGTGACAGATAGGTCCTATAGTTTTGGGTGGCAACCAATCTAGAAGTAAAACTCTGAAATCAATGCCGGAGGGGTCACTGATTTACAGTATAAGGAGAGTAATTGGAATTCCAACAGTACAAAAACTAAAAGCTGTCAGAGGGCTGACTATCTCCTCAGAGTCAACGCCCAGTTATACGTTAAATTGTCAACCTATAGGCCAAGCATGTTGAATACATTTATACTCATGAAGACCTGGTCAATCTAGGAGAGGTTCCCTCAATTGGAGAGAATGGTCTCTGCATCTGGATTTGGAAATATTTTACTCAGATTACCGTGTGACAGCGAGGTGGATACTTTGAACGTCATCGAATTTGGTTCAAATGCTTATAATCTTTCTTATAATAATTTCATAATTTTATTTCTCAGAGACTTTTATTCCAAAACGTTGAGTATATATATATATATATATATATATATATATATATATATATATATATATCATGTGAGTGAAACTGAACTACGTAAGTTGGTTTTCTGGGCATGGAATTCACGTAGTAATTCAATAAATCTTCCATTTTTATATACTTCTTTATTTGGTTTTATGTTATATCACTCTTAACCATTTAACTATCAATAAATATCAGCTTATGTGTTTATTAATTATATGTTTATTTAACAGAGATTGCTGTAAAAAATTATTCCGTAATATATGTATTTTCTCAGAATTCCAAGCAATGGAATCTATGAGCGATTGATTAAATTTATGTATCTGAGTTCTTTTATTATTAGAAAATTATCGTCCATAATTATCTAACCTTCACATCTAATCTTCATGAACGAATGAAGATGATCTCTCATTAATGTAGTTTAATTTTGTGATATTTTTGCTTTACATGAAATGATAATGATATTTAGGATTCAATTTAAGATAAAATCAACATATGGAAAAGCAGTAGATTAAGCCGTTGCCCGTATATCACTTTTCTCGATACCCATAAGCACGAGAAAAATGTATGCTATTCTCGTCTCTTCTTTCATCGATTATTTCTCTTTCATTGATTCCATTGCATTAAAAAGATATGTTTGTATCCCATAGTGTCACTTTGTGTATAAGAACTGATAACTATCATCGTCAACTCTCACCTCTATATGGTGAAAATCATACAAAATTTCGAGACCTCTACTAGTACAAGCATCGTTTTGCTCCATTCTCTGGGACTTAATGTCTGAAAACCTAGGTTCCTTCCTAACGGCTTGATTGATACCATATCATTTGTCCCCTTGTCCACAAACTGTACCTAATGGCGACACGCTTGGCAAGACAAAACGGAGGTTCCTTATCACGCTCCGACGGTTATCAAATGTTGAGAAAGAGACAATGAGACGATATATGAGAGAAAGAGACGGAAAGAGAGAAAAATAAGAGATAAAAAAGGAGAGAGAGAGAGGGAAAGATAGAGAAAAAAGATAGATAAAGACAGTAAAAGAAAAAGAGTGAAGAAAAAGAGGGAAAAGAAAGAGAACATCATAGAAAAAGAGACAGGAGAGAGAAAGAGAAAGATAGAGAACGACAGAGAAAAGAAGGAAATATATAGAGAAACATATCCAGAGAAAGACAGAGATAAAGCTAAAGAAAGATACAGAAAGAAAAAAAGAGAGAATGAGATAGAGAGAATAAGATAGAGAGAAAGCGATGGCGAATGAAAGACATATAGAGAAATTAAGATATAGAGAGAGAGTGAAGGCCATTGAGAGAGACAACGAGAGAGAGAAAAAGAAAGATAGCGTAAGAGATACAATAAATAGAAAAGTGAAAGAAAGAAAGAAAGAAAGAAAGAAAGAAAGAAAGCGGGAATAGAAAGAGAGAAAAAAGAAAGTGGATTAAAAATGTAAGGTTAAACCAAATTAGACTTTGAGTATTATGGCGGTATATAAGTTACCGCTTTAAAGTTTGGCACTAATGACATTTCTAGTAGCATACACATTTTATGCTCGTATGGTCACGAGTAAATGAAAATTAGCCGAAAAAAAAACAAAAAGAAAACAGCAGATCAGTAGATAGTAGAATGCTATTACAAATTTTAAAATTTCACAAATGTATCTGTCACAAAAATCCAAGTCCCTTCCTTTTCTCTTGCGTTCACATTTCGCAGAAGTTCCTTCGAAACATGAGGACATTCTTCCTTCAGCTTTGGTTTAAAATGCAGTACTGCCTTGATTTTATAGATTTAGTTGGTTATGAAATCAAAGAGAAAGACTACTCAGTATTTAAAACCATACAGAAAGCAACATTTAACAATTGTACTATATTTTCAAATAAATCATGGTAATTAAATGAATTTAACCCGTTGAGATCTATCATTGAATGTTGTCAAATTAAAATATATCTTCGTTGAAGTTAAGGTGTAGTAATAGATTACATTTCGGTTTGAGGAATCGCAGAGCCGAGTTCAAATTCCATCCAAGTTCATTACAATGAATTGCTTGCTAATAACAGTCAAGTGCATTATATTCACTTACATGGTAATATCATAAGGAAATATATGAATTCATCTCTTTTCTCTAAAATCGAAGGAGAGGCTGGGGTTTATAGCCAGTCTTGGAGAGGGAAAACTCTGAATTCGAACCAGCCTGGAGAAGGTTGGGCTCCATCAGGCTACCTTGCTCAGGAAACACTACTAGTGAAATGGCTGCATTACAGGTGGGGCCAATACGACTCTAATTATTTACAGAACTAATCCTCGAGATCGTGTGACCCAGTAGTGGGGAGTGAAGAAAAAATATTAGACAGCATTTTCAAATATGATTGTTTTAAAATGATATTCTTGAGTTTTGCGAGGTGTCGTTTCTATCATAATTATGTACAAGATATTACAACCACGAAACAAACACAAGAATAGAAAGAGATATAGGGTATTGTAAATTTTACAACTTAAATATATTGGGAAAAAAATTAACCGATAAAAATTATGCTGATCAATTACCATGTGTAATAGTTAACCTTTGATAATTTGATAATCACTTGAGAATCGGAAAGACATTCAACGATATCAACAAAGATACGAATAGATACATAGTAATTTACGCAAATTAAATTGAAATAATAGATACATATTAATTAAAACATTTTATCATTTTTCACATGGAACATATTACACATTAATACAACTGTAATTTTAGAGTATACAAGAGGTTTAAGTATATATTATATTTTTATAAACAGGAATTAGCTTCTATCAGCCAAGATCATCGACAGCCATTTTAGAGAAAATATATATCAAGGCAGAAATCAAAATTACATTCCCCTTTTCTAGAATGAAATCTAATAAAAGGTAATTCAGGCTCAATTCCAATGCCCTGATTGATATTGATAGGGTTTCCACTCGAAACGTTGGTGGGACACTTGTTAGACTATTGCGTTTTGTTTTTGTTTTTTTCGTATTCGTTGTGCATGAGATAGTATCTTCGGCCGTAGAGGGAGAAACCACTTGAGTAGTATGGGTGACACGGCTTAGTTTTATATTTCGGATGTCTGATGCGTAGTTCTGTGCTACCGTAGGCGATGCAACAATTCTCACCGTATTTAAACTGCTGGTTCTCGGAGAAAGACCGAAATAGTTCCAGCTTGTATTTGTTGAAGTTATTTTGATTCGGTTAATTCTATTAACGCTCTATCTTCATTACTGATAAAATCACCATAAAACATGCTTCCAGTAAGTACCCCTTATCAGTAAACCATTAAAAAAAAAACAATTTTGGCTTCAAAAATATTTTCCACTTAATACTATTGATATATATATATTTATATATACATACATATATATATATATATATATATATATATATATATATATATATATATATATATATATATATATATATATATATAGAGAGAGAGAGAGATAGATAGATAGATAGATAGATAGATAGATAGATAGATAGATAGATAGGGGTATCAAAAATAATTTTACAAACACTGGGGTCGGTTTCTTGACACCAAAACATATAAACATATGACCAAATGGACATCTTTGTCCATCAAAAGAGCTACTCATAATAAATGATCAATATGCCCTCCTCTTGCTTCTGCTCACGTATGCACCCATCATGACATTCACTGGTTGAACGTTTCAAAGACTCCGGCACTGTGGCAAACTGGTTCCCATGCCCCATGGCACGTTGATGAAGTGTCTATGCATTATTAATGTCTGCTGCATAAACCAATTTTAATTCAAAGATTGAGTTTAATTGAACGTACAAGCCATGCAACCAGTCCTTCCTTACCTATCCATCCTTCATGGTAAATTTCAGCCAGTGCATCGAGAACCATATCCGTCTTCGTATTATCAGGCGTACATCCGCCATCATGACTGGAAATGACATTGAAATAAAGACGTGCTGTGAGAACATATATACCTTCCACACAGTCACCTACAATACCAGCCCACATATTAATCCTAAGCTGATGCTGGTGATGAGCCTACATTGTATCATGGAGATTATATCCGCACTCAAAAGTTGATTGCGTAAAGTTCTTATTCCTCATCCGTAAACAAAACTGAAGAGACAAAAAGCGGATCGGTATTTTGTTTCATTAAATCCGACAAAAGTTCTCCGATGATGAGTGATCAGAGCTCGAAAGACCCTGCATACGTTGCAAATGATACGGAGAGAAGAACTGCTATTGAAGTACCGTTACAATGAGATATACGACTTGTTAGGACAACCTGACGCCTGCTGATAGATAGATCATACCGACAACCTGTAGAAAGCGTTCTTTGTGTTATTCGTACGAGCAGATCTCGGTCTGCCACGATAAATAGTTAGTGGTAAGCCTTATGTAAAAACTTATATATACCTGTTAACGATAGGAATATACAGCAATTGTTAAACGAAACACTCCTCAGTTAACTCACGACTACACACATTAACACCAAAGACAGACTAATCACAAATTCACACGAATGATAAATTTAACCAATTATACACGGCCAGATAGCTCCAACTACCATAAACCTATTTTAAAACCGAAGAATTTGGGCATATATGTTTATAAGAGCTTTTGGCTTTACTTTGTTGTGAGGAACCCGAACCCAAAATTTGCAAAATTATTTTTAATACACCGTGAATATATATATATATATATATATATATATATATATATATATATATATATATATATATATATATATATATATCTGTTTGATGCTAAGCGCAACCTGTCGATTGCGTCTAGCATGTAACAGTCTGTCGCCTCTGAGTGTTGACTTCAATGTTCACTTTTATATTTATATTTAAATACGCTCTATCTCTGATATTGAGCACTTTATCCCATAAATATAGCACACCTTAAAACTATATTTCTGCACAAACACACACATACACACACTCACATACACACACACACACACACATATATATATATATATATATATATATATATATATATAGAGAGAGAGAGAGAGAGAGGGGAAGAGAGAGACAGAGGGAGAGAGAGACAGAGGAAGAGAGAGACAGAGGGAGAGAGATAGATAGATGATTGCTTTCTGTGGAAAACATTTTGAATGTCTTCCCTGTTTAGATCTCAGTACTAAAAAGAATAACTGAAAGGGAATAGTTTCTGTTTTAAAGAATATATATATATATATATATATATATATATATATATATATATATATATATATATATATATATATATATATATATATATAAAGCAGATTTTTATAAATAAATAAATTTACCTGTCTAAACTCATTCGATGATATAATAACAGCTTCAGTTTTAATATAGAACCCATATTGAAAAAAATATCATTTTTATCTTTTTTTGAACACTCCACGTTCTACCTAAATAACCCGGTTCCTAAAAATATTTATTAAATGAACAGTCCTGATTTTATTGTCATATTATCGATAACTCTGTCACTTACTAAAATAGAATCGATATTCTGTCATAGTTCCATGGAAATCATAGATTAGCATGAGAGACAACTTCGAACATTGTCTGGAATGTGAGGAAACTTTTCACTAGAATTTATTTATACTCTCTCTAAGGCTAAACCCAGACTTGTCGCTGTCTTTAATCTCTACAAATGGAACGTTTCTTACTTGTATTCGCTAATAACCATAACCACAACAGTTTTTTTTACATAGGAAATGAATAATATTATAAGTAAAATACGATATATTTATGAACACTTATTTCTTTAGAGCGTAGGAAATTTTCATTATGGACAGATTCCTTTTATTTATATGTAAATAATTTTAATCGACTGGGAAAGCTAGTTAAGTAGTTTAATTTTGTGTTCTATAAGATTTTGAATTATGAAAGTTCTTCATTTAAAGAGGCTACAAACCTACTCTACCCATCTGTTTAATCCATAATCAAGTTTAGAAAATGTCTTCCTTAGATTAAAAAAAAACACGCAAAATCAAGGAAGCAACAAGAACTGAGAAATATTATGCTTTCCCTACAAATTGTGATTAAATACACACACAAACACACACTATACATACATACATACATACATACATATATACATACACACACACACACTTCTTCTGACGGCTGCGGAAAAAAACGTTTGAATCTAGTAGATATCTAGTATTCTATCTCATTTGGTGCAACACTGTCTTACCGGAATATGGCAATATTTGCAAATCAGAGTTGCACCAAACTTATAGCATAATTATTATGCATTTAGAATCTGGTTTTTATATCATGTACTCTTTCATTATCACCAGCGCACACCGTGTGCTAGTGTATAATTAACTATTTGATAAAAACAGATAATGAAAATAAAATTCTTATTTTAACAAATTTAACAATATAGCTGACCCGCTTCCATTTCGCTGAAAGTTACGTCTGGAAGAAACACAGGAAAGTTATTTTGTAAATAGAATTAGCCAAGTAACTTCAAAAGACGCTAAGATTTAATCAGTTCGAGATGGAGAAAATAATTGCGTTTGCTAGTTTCCAATGCTAGCTTTCCTATGGCGTTTTACAGGCGGGCAAATCAGACTATATCTGAAGTGGCTTAGAATCAGACAGAGGAGAACACAACGGCCACAGCAAGAAACATGATAGAGGAAATATTATAACGTATATATTTTTTCATAACATGAGGTATGCACACAAAATTTCTTTCTGAATATTATTATTATCAATATTATTACTTTTAATGAAAGTAATATTAACATTAACAAGAAATAATTGAAGTTGCTGTGATAGAGATTAAAAAAGTGCATTGTGTTGTTAAAACATGAGCATTTAAAAGTATGGAAAGCAGGTTAGACAATGCCAAACAATGTGTAAGATAATTAATGAATTTCATTGAACTGATGCCAGAACATGGAAAAAGAAGGATTGGAGAAAGTTAATACGCAAGTGTTATATGGTAGATATAACAGACGATGACGACCTATTTTCTCGAAACGAATTTTTCTAAGTTTGATTGTCGTGATATCTCTATGTTAATCCTAATTATTTACTTTCTACAGTTTTAAAAATGAATTTTAAAATGTTCTTCTGGTTGCCTCAAGACCATGTGTGTGTATGTGTGTGTGTGTATATATATATATATATATATATATATATATATATATATGTATGTATTGATCCATGTTTCATTAAATGATATAGACAAGTTGTGTCTATTTATTTTAAGTAAGTTCCTTTCATATTGTCTGGTAAGCTTAATTTCATTGAAAGACGAAAAGAGATCACCATATTGATATCTGTTTAAATCCGATCTAAGCCTTCGTCTTACATAAGCCATTATCAAAGATGGCAATTACATTGCAATGTATCAAAGAATGGACGCACGAAACAATAATGATAGTCTGTTTTTGTTGCAAGAAAATTTTCAGTGCAAAGACAAACTCGTGTATTCGAGACGTGGAAACGAAAAACGTATCGTCACACATGACCCCCGTGAAAATGAAAACGAGAAGTTTTAAGTATGGCTTCAGTTATCAATTAGATGCATTTAAGAAAATTTGTGGATATTTTGTAGTTTATATTGTCCAGGTAAGTTTTCAACTGTTTTAGGTATATAGCTTCAAGAATTTTTAGTTTATTTTTTTTTAATTTTTAATGTAAGCCGAAAGCTTAGATCGTATTTAAACATATATCAATATTGTGATTTCCTTTCGTCTTTCAATGATAATGTTATTAAGCTTATCAGACAATATGAAAGGAACTTACTTAAAATAAATAAATAATATATATATATATATATATATATATATATATATATATATATATATATATATATATATATATATATATATATGGGCAGCATTTTTTCATTAGTGCATGTTTCATGAAATAATATCAAAAAGCTGTGTTTATTTATTTTAAGTAATTTCCTTTTATATTGTCTGATAGGCTTAATAATATGTAATATTAATATATTAATATATATATATATATATATATATATATATATATATATATATATATACATATATATATACATATATATATGTGTGTGTGTGTGTGTATCTCTGTGTGTGTGGCGGGCTCTTTGTTTTTAATATGGGAATTTTACATCCTGAGTTAGCTTTTATTGCTTTTCAACAAATATAGCTCCATTATTAGTAGTATCCCTTTTCTCTGTCGATTTATACATTACCTGTTAGTTTCTTCAGTTAATCAATAGATTCTCCATGTAAATCGCACCACTATGATGCCTACTTCCTGTTTGCATGACTCATATTAGAAAAATCACGTGACCCCTGTGTAGTTAATTTAGATCGATTGATCGGGAAGCCGTTGAACGTCCGGACAGGGCATTGTTTAGACATAGTTGTTTGCGAATGCATGTACGGACCCGACACGGATTATCCTCCGGGGAAGCTACAATATCGAGTCAAAATATTTTAGCCCAATTTATTTATGATTCATTTTCCTCACTTATGACGGTTTCATCATCTTTTTCATTTATAATTAGAAAAGCAAAATTTATTGCAAATACGAACTCGCGCGCGCACACACACACACAAAACACACCCACCCTTGAGTGTGTGTTTGTGCGTGTGCGTGAATATATAATTACACATTGCATTATAGCTCTCAAGTCGGTCTAGTCAAGGTGGGGGCTGGATATCTTTCTGTTGATACAAAATGCATTTTACCAAGTAGAAATTTATGGTAGTGTCGATGTTTCAACGCATCGTCTGGGTTTTCAATAGCAACACATCACGCATATTTATGTTTTAAATTTTGGGGTATAGTAGCAATATATTTGGAATATTAAAGTTTTATTTTTTATTTAATTTTTATTTTTATAAATTTCAGTTATGATTTTTTCAAAAGGGGCATTCAAATATAGTCACATTTTTAATATTTATATTTTTATTTGTAC
This sequence comes from Acanthosepion lycidas, assembly GCA_963932145.1. Taxonomy (NCBI): domain Eukaryota; kingdom Metazoa; phylum Mollusca; class Cephalopoda; order Sepiida; family Sepiidae; genus Acanthosepion; species Acanthosepion lycidas. The sequence goes on from OZ010574.1 coordinate 131,731,670, forward strand.
CATCTTAATATATAATATTCAATTTATTTACTGAGTACATATATGGTAATATTAAAATTAATATATTAGAATCTAATATATAGAATTTAGAATATATTAATTTTAACATTGCCATATATGTAGTAATTTAGTTAATAAATTAAATATAATATCTTAAGTCGGTACAAACAAACATATATATTAAAAGCATGGATAAAAAAAATATTTGAACGCCCTTTTGAAAAAAACCTCAACTGAAATTTATAAAATTAAAAATTAAATATAAAATTAAAAATGAAAATACAAAATATATTGCTACTAAACCCCAGATGATGAATTGGAACATAGACACTGCCACAAATTTCGACTTGGAAAAAGCAAGTTTGTATCTATAGACAGCTACCCAAGCCCGCAGCTTGAATTTCTCGTTCGATCAACCATTTTCAAATTGAAGATCAAAAGTTCATATCAGATTGGTCTTCTGTCATTTTTCACAGCATCGACCTTTTTAGCTTAAATTCTTCGCAGAGTATTATCTGTCTTCCCATTTTGTGGTCTGTCATTAATTTTACTTTCTAATTTGAAATTATAAATTTAATAAACACTTTTTTGTGCTTTCATTATGTGCATCTTTCCTTAAAATAAAATCATCAAACTTCTTCGTAAAAGAAAATCTGACATCATTGTTTTCGAAGTTTCTATTTGATTACCCCGGTTTCTTTGTACGTTCAATAACTTTTCCTTTGTATTAGGTTGGTGCAAAAATAATGTCATTTTCTCACATAGTAACATATGTGAGAAAACGATATTATTTTTGCACCAACCTAATATTTCTTTAGATTTGTATGGCAAAATAAATATCTATTTAAAAACCATCTCATTTTTGGGAGGAGACAAAATATATGGGCCATCAAGTACGGAAGTGCTTTAATATCTCGAACAACCAAACAAAACTTTTTTTTTTCTAAACGTTAATATAGACGAGCAGCTTATACTAAATCACTTATCAGAGTAGTTTTGATTTTTAATTATTTCACCTGAATTGAGGCAGTAAAGAAGTAAAGGATTACTGAGTGTCATAGAATATGAGTAAAAACTAATAAAACACATTATTAAGCAGAGAGAACAATAAAAGAACAGGAATAAAGAGAGAAGATAAAAATTGATATTGCTTTTGAATTTTTGAAGATCAGAGTTGACTGCGAAGCAAGAAACCGATTAAGAAGTGTTATAGTAGAAACTGTTTGCATAGACCTTACGGTTACATCTAACAATTTAAACTGTAAAATGATGAGACCTTGTTGCCAATGTGGTAGTGCGCTTAATTACTGAAAATAATTCTCATTAGCCCTAATAAATATTTGCTCAACCACACTGATAAAATATATAATTTTAAGTGAAATAAATGATAAATCGTTTACTTGAACGATCGGATATATTGAAGAGAGCCAATTGTTTCATTCTGCATTCAAGACAAAAATACCAAAACATTAATGTTTCTCGATATTTTTTAATAGAGCCGTTCCATTTATTGATCGCAATTGACCCCATTTAAAAAAAAGTCTTTTTCTTCAGCTGATGGTAGTTTGATTGACTCAAATGTGCTCATATTTAGTCGTGGCTTTATGAGAGCATGTTGTACTAACTAAAGACGCTGAGTGAAGGAGATCGATACGTACTTCTCATTTTTGTGTTTCTTTATTAAAAGTATTATTAATCATTATTTGTTTCTAATTCATTTCTTTTTTATTGATATTATTTTCGTACGTCTATTATCGATAATCGCTTTCACTTAATTTAGTCGATTAAACTATCGCATTTAATTTTTTCCTATCCACATTAATTCTCCTATCATTTCTAACAGTAATAAAATAAAAGAAATTAACAAGAACAAACTCAAAAACCAACAGCAGTTTCATTTGTTGTGAGTTTATTCTCATTATTATTGCAAATACATCACTTGTTTTCTGCATCTCATGCCTAGATATACTTGAGAACAGTATTAACTAAGTAATCTCTCTCAGCTTTGGACAACTATGATTAACTCGAAATAAATAATGTAGAATTACCTTGATTTCTGTGTGTGTCTGGTATATTTTAAAATTCAGTGTCCTTTCAAAACATAGGCCATTATGGCTATCCATAAATTATATTTCATCATTTTCTGCGAAATGCTCTATCCTTTAGGGAATGGTAATTGTATGTTAGCCTACTTCATGGTTTTGAATTCAGAGTATTTATAATCCTAGAGAAATATATTCCGAAAATTTTAACAATACTAAATAGTTAATACTAATTCTATTGTGAATACATTGATTTGCATAATAAAATATGAGCGATTGCTATTGCTAATTGATTACATTTGTATCTATATGTCTACGTTTTACAATGGGACCTTGTGATTGTTCTACTCGCCATCAACGTGACAAGAATCAGTCACATACAGACGCGCGGACATTTTAATGATTAATAACGATTTTGAGGATGCAGTCGATTTTATAGTGGAACGGAAGAAGAAATAAAACAAACGCCAATTAATATTTTGCATCAAAAACATAAAAGATCATAAATGTTTAGTTTTACATTTTGATGTCTGCTTGCTCTTGATTTTTAACTTAAGCAATCACATTCAATTACATAACATTCTATTATTTGGAATTATTTTGATTATTCCTTATTTTTCCAGTAATATGTTTCTGAGCAAATAAGATAAAGAAGAGTACTGCTATATAGATTATGGATAAATGAAATACGGTGGCGATAAGAATAAAGGTAAATCTTAAAAGAAAAATACAGAAGGGAATCGGCTAGGATACACCGGAAGTCCAAATTTACAGCTGAATGTCTCTGTGTCTTTAAAGTTTTCAATATGAAATTTTAACCAGCATTTATTGTATTCCCCACCGCCATCATAATCAGTCCTTCATATGTACAAGTCTGATTTCACTAGCAGTCTTAATATTTTTTTTACAGAACGAAACTGCTATTTTATGCTAGCCATTTTCTAATTCACTTGTAGTCTAATGTATGGTAATGGTAATATGAACAGTTTTCTTATATGGAAACATTCTCCCTTCAATGATCGAGCAACCAGAGCTACTATTGGTTGAAAATTAAAAAAAAATCTTTCTCTTAAAACTTTTTCTTAAAATTAGTTTTGTTACGTCCAATAACCGCTATTCCTTTTCATAGTATTGATAGGTCTTGCTGCCAAACGTTTTGGTTGAGGTAGTGTAGAAATTCTCCAACTGATATATGCTATACAATGCATTTGTTGGTGTATCATATTTAAATATACACATATATGTGTGTGTGTGTGTACGTGTGTGTATTAGATATGGCAGCTTATATTTTACATAATAAACAATTTATACAAAGAATTAAATAGCAATGTTAATGTTATTAATGGCGAAACCACTTCGCTAACAGAACTCAATGATACATTAACTTACTATCAATTCCTTTAATAATAAGATCCTTATAATTGAGATCTCACCAGATGGAACACACATGCTAAACACTTACGACAGTATCAAATTTTCATCTTCCATCAACATTTAATCCTTGATGTGAAGAAGTCAAGTTTGTAGTGATTGGGAAAACATTCCGTCTGAGTTGGTTCTGTGACCCTGCAGTTCTGGTAAAGAATCTGTTCGAGTGTAATTTACTTCTTACTAATGTGATACGACGAAGGATTCCCCTTGTGTCAATGGCATGGGGGTCACAGTTTTAAATAGCAGATCTGTTGGCACTAAGGAATATACCTTGTCAGAAAACATTCCAGGGAAATAGCGAGAGAGCACAGAGGCCCTCAGGACGTTTTTTTTCAGTGTGAAAAAGGTGATAGCGGTCAAATAATCCATCACCCACAAGGTTGCGTAGATAGATTTGTACTATATAGAAACAGGCAAATGAGGACAGGAAGGTTTCAGGATAGTTTTAGTATCAATAGCACACTAAACAAGAATTTGGTATAAAGACTCGAAAAATATCATCACCCACAAGGGAATAAGACGGTAATACAAGAAATGATAAAAATTATCGTGACATAATTGTTGATAAATCTTGCTTACCCGATCGCATCAAAGATTATATACATCATGCAATTCCATCATTTGGCCGTTGTCGACTTAAGAATGCTTGACTTCCTCAAGAGAATATAATCGAGAGAAAAATCAATGTTTATCTACAAAAATGACTAGTCTTGCCAAAGTGTTTTAACAGTAAAGCACTTTACGGCAAATTCAAAGCATTATATTCTAAGTGAATAATCTAGCGTAGGAATATATGTCTGCAAGAACAAGAGCAGAAATGAAGTACAAGGATGTCATTCGAAATTCGCTAAGATAGAATATGAATATCACTAGAAAAATTAAGACATAAAAAATCAGTTGCCTTAAAAGACATTTGTAGTAGCAATTTCAAAGGTTCCGACAAGATTACAATATATCACTAGTATATAAAACGTTTTCGTGATAGAAAAAAAAACACGAACTTGTGCAGAAAGAGTAGCGCCAAATTGATTAATATATGCAGAAAATGGGAGAATATAATAACAAACAGAAAAATGAGACTGGTAAATAAAATAATAAAGCAGAAAATCAAAATCACAGAAGAAATAATTAAAAAAAGAACTAAATCAAAAATTATGTTTAACAAGACATAAGAAGTAATTATGTCGAAATGATTGCAATCAAGAAAAAAAGCAGATGAAATAAACATATCCAGTACTATTAGAAGTTTACAAAAACGATATGTGCGTGTTTTTGTGTTTACATACACACACATATATATACATACATTCATACAAGCACAGATGATGCGACAGAAAAACCTGTCACATAAAGGTAGGGTATTAGCGAAGCTACTAATGTATAACAATTATTTATGTCATGTATTTCTGATGCACCCTACATAGTAGTTTAAATTATACTATTATAACTAATAATGTCGTTTTCTCACATATGTTACTATGGGAGAAAACGACATTATTTTTGCACCAACCTAATATTATCGTTGAACCATTGTGTGTGTGCGCGTGTGTAATATTTTAAAGGATTTTTTCGGTTGAAATATTCTTCTCAAACACATTTAGAAATTGCGCCAAGAATAAATAACAAAATTGTTTTAATTTCTATTGTTACAATTTAATGGAAGTAAAAAAACGACTTTTAATTTAATTTTAGAAATACTTGTAGATGGCAACGGAAATAAGATATTTGTTTTTTTCCTTTCAGAAATAGATGACCCCTAACAATGAATCCAATTTCTCCTCTTCAAAATAAGACAGCTGAGCTTCAAGGAAAATAAGGTTTAATCCTAAGCTTTCCCAAGAATAGAATCAAGAATATATCAGTTTAGAATCACCATCTGTAGGTACTCATCTCCGCCAGCATATATTAGGTTGGTGCAAAAATAATGACGTAAAAATGTCGTTTTTTGACGATAGAAAATACATAAAAAAACGACATTATTACGTCATTATTTTTGCACCAACCTAATATATTGATCAGAATTGGTTGTATTATGATAGAATATACTGACCTGTTTACGCACGGCAAATCCTCCATTCAATATGTTGCTATTCAGTGTTAGATTCTAATACTGGATGCATATTCTGTTTGCCTCATTTTACTTTTGCTCAGGAAATATTTGTTTTTCCTTCATATAGATATATTCCAATGTAATTATTTCAAGAACTCTCAAACAAAACCATGCGTGTAAGTAACCAAGAAATCCTCACACATGTAACCATGTTTTACAGGCTGTTGAATTGATTCAGATATTTTTTTATATATAAAACATTTCAGCGGATACAGGATAAACAGAGACATTTCCTCTTATACCCTAACAACGAATAAATATCTGATGCCACTCTCCATCAAATATGAACAAAACAGGCTTGTTGCAAGACGTCCAAATCACAGTGAATGTGGGAAAATTGAGATGGTAGAGACACGTTACAAAAGCCTATGTTCTTTCTACCTCCATCCTGCAAACTACCAAAACAGGTGGGAGAAAGGCAGGGGTAATAATGGGCTGACAGCGTCCCTGATTGCACTAGAAGATTATACAGAGACATATACACGAAACTGACACATATAGAAGGATCTGCACAAATACTCAACTACGTAGCAATTGTACGACCATATCCTGTCACGGGAGAGAATAAAACGTGGAACCGAAAAATTGAAAACATGGTGATTATCATTTTTCCTGTCTAGACGTATATGCCGTCCTCCATAAAGATAGTGCGATCATGGCTCTCTATAACTTCCTTTCCATTCTGGTTTTAGTAGCGTTTCTGCCTTTAACAAACATTCAGTCACAGGCCTTGCCATATATTCACACAAGATCATCAGGTAGCTACTACGCTGCCATCTATTACCTCTCTTAAATTTGATATGCCCGGTGAAGATTGCGTTTTGCAAGTGCTCTTTCATCGTTAGGCTTCCAAGTATTGCCAATGGTCTCTTTCTGATTCTGGCTATAAGTGTTCTTCTTTCAATTTCATTTAAGACATTCTTAAAGCGTCATAGATGTAACATATATGGCAGCAGTTGGTGGATATGTCTGTTGTCTTTAAACCAAACTAGAGATCCAAATTTTCTACCAGAATTCTATTAACATTAATTAATTTTTGGTGCGTTTTTCGACATTCATACTTGGATCATATGTATATGAAACTATATAAACTTAGGTTATAAAAAGGATTTTATGTATATATATATATATATATATATATATATATATATATATATATATAGATAGATAGATAGATAGATAGATAGATAGATAGACATGTAAATAGATAATTAACTCACTACAGACTTTCATGGAATGCCGCTCCCGCCTTCATTTTAGCGGGATGATAATATTTCCAAAATTACAATAATATGATCCATTGATCTATTCTCAATTTAGGGGTAGAAAACGCTAGATTACGAATATTTCAACAAAAAAATCTTAAAACATATATATATATTTTACAGTAAGGTTCCCTTGTAGAAGACCCAGGGATACATTCACTTGGGAGACGGTTCTACAGAGACGTTGTTCTCAGGGAAGAAGCATTTTCAGTGGAACTTACTTCTAGCCAATGGAATAAGTAGGGGAATGTGTGCGGTCTGCTAAGTGGCATGGCGTGTCCTAGTCATGATGGTTAAACCTGGCGTAACCAATGTATGTGTTACATCCGAGCACTTTCCATGGAAGTAGTGGTAAAGCACTGAGAGGCTCGCCACATCTCACCTATGAGAGAGAGGCCGGGGTGGGTGGAAAGTAATTCTCCACAAACAACGTCTCGGAGATGCTTTTGAAACCTATCAAGCCTCGAAAGTGTTGACTAGAAAATAGTACACCATTTTAACCCTGATATGGCTCTTAAAAAGTTAGACGATTGCTCGAAGAGTTAGGTACTTACTGAAGCGGGACAGGAAGCCATTATTTTACATGCGTTTTAGCGTTGGATCGTATATAACAGCTCCACTTGAGGATGAGAGTGAATTCGAGGTACAATATTCTCTCAAGGCACGTGCCTTCTCAAGATTGGCATAATTGGTTGTGTGATCGGTAGCGATGAAATGTATCTATTTGATATTCGGGGCATTGAATGGAACAAACCACTTTATTTTCCATCCTGGAAGTTAGTTCTAGATCGGAAAGTAGGTCAACTCATCTATGATAGTCAAGAGTTTTAGATATGTGCCCGTATATATTCGTATCATCGGCATAGATGATGGTAACAATGTCCTAAATCTTGTATAGAGAAATTGATGAGAAAATGTTACTAAGTTTTGTCTGCTGAGACAAATCTTTTTTTTTCTTTCAAAGGAATTTTCACATCATCACTGATAATGTGTTCGTGTCCTTTTTAGTGGAGGCAGTTGAAAATGTATGTCATCATTATAGAATCAATATTACTCGCTATTAGAAAGAAACTAATTTAGCAGTGTCTTCTTCTCGTTAATAAATTAAGGTATAATTTCATTATTTTTAATTTCTTTGATGTTAACTGTAACACAGTTGCAAGGCACATACACACACGCACACAGTCACACACACACACACACACACACACATATATATATATATATATATATATATATATATATATGCGCACATACATATAAATGTGATTTGTAAATGCCATAAATAATTAAACTTACACCCTTCACATAAACCGTGTCTGTGTCTAGAGTGATTCCAACCCAATGACATGTCTTGATTTACCATTCCATAGAACGGTGTGTCGCTATGTGAAGGCGGACTGGATCAGATTTATCTCCTATATAACGGAAGCCTTTCTTCTCCTAACAGTTTTCAAGCATGCTGTCCCCCAATCTGGTGCCCTCATCTCCGAATGAATCCTTTCATTAATGGAATTTTTTACATCCAAAACAAACTCCAGCAAGAAAACAAACGGTCACCCCTTATTGTGCTGCGGCCATATCTCAACGGAACCAATACTTCAATATCTATGGCAAGAAAGGTGCAATCTGGTCTTTACTTCTTTCAATTCTGCCCGCAATCGCTGTAAGTGACTTTTGAGAAACGTACAGTGTAGCTACATGCATGTTGTATGAACTAATATTGATAAGAATCAAATTGGATCTCGTGAGTACTGGAAGATCAGCAGCCGAATTATGAACAGTGCAAATCGGTTGTGCCCGACATTATAAATGACCCGCGGTCAAATCTTCCTCGACAGACAAGGCAAAGTTCTTCGTATCAATATTGGCCTCAAAATCAACGTTAAATTATAAAGGCCATCTACTCTCCAACATTCCACATCTCACTGAGCACAATCTCAATATACTCATTTCCGCAAGTCTCGACCCGAAAAATGACACTAGCCCAGACAAAATCGCGCTGGTTGTCTGTCATTAAGAATATCAATCGAGAATTATATCCGATACTACGGAATTTATTCAACCGCTGCTTTAAGGAGAAAACTTTCCCAGTGTATATTTTCCTATGTGTGTGTTTGTGTGTTCATAATATATATATATATATATATATATATATATATATATATATAGAGAGAGAGAGAGAGAGAGAGAGAGAAAGAGATATAGATAGATAGATCTGTGTGTACACTATTTATATTATTCGGATTATTGTCCTCATCTTTCTCGCCATATTTATTACAACGTTTCGGCCCGTTGTACGCTCCGGCCTTCTTCAGGTGGTTGGAATGTTGGAGCGTACAATGGCCGAAACGTAGTAATAAATATGGCGACAAAGATGAGGACAATAGTCCGAATGATGTAAATAGTATGCATAATACATCATCTCAGAAATATAGACAGATACAGATCTGTGTTTGTGTTCGTGCGTACGCGCATGTGTGTGCGTGCATGTAAGTGCATATATTTATATTCGTGGGAGAAGGAAAATTCTTGTAAATATATTAATCGATAAAAAAGATAACTATCTTATGGCAGCTTTTCAAATTTTTTAAAAGCGGAAATTAATTAATTTTTTCAAAGAAAAATCAAAGTATTAATCCTGATACTGTTGTACAAAAGATGAACCGTTCGTGCATATTAAATTTAACATAAATATTAATAATCCTTTTGTTGTCATGGTTGTACTCGCAAAAAAATAAGAAAGGTCATATTTATTTAATTATAAAATATATAAAACTATGAAATGTAAATATTTTTTTTCAGAACGGTCACACGTATTTACTTTTTTTCCACGTAACGGAATATAACGCATATATTTGGAAATAAGAACTCAGATCTCCAATTAACAATTCCGAGCCATTATTCAGTACACCACCCTTACAACACCATGTGTTCTCAAGTGGTCACCCATTTAGATAGTGACCAGGCTGAACGCTGCTTAACTGATTATACCGGAACTGGTGTTTCTCCATGATGTGGCCTTAATTCTAATTGTGTAATGGAAGAATTTAGGAATTAAATTTTTCTTGAAATATAACCTTTTACCTTACGCGTGCAGGTTATTTAATGCCAGAATATGTTTTTAGATTGTTAGAATATTCTTTTGAGATAATAATAATTTAACGAAAAAAATAATTCACCCACAGCTGGGAAAGAAGAGGGGAATTCATTCACAAAACCAACTGGAATTGGATCAATGATCTCCGATTAACAATTCCAAGCAATTATACATTACACCACCCAGTATTTCTAAGCGGTCACCTATCAATGTACTGGCCAGGCTTGACGTTGCTCAACGCTGGTGATCATACGGGAACCAGTCTTTCAAAGTAATATATACGTAAACCATGCATGTGTGGGTACGAGCGTATGTGTGTTTATGATAGAACATAGTATAAGTTTAATTGTTTTCCTGTCAAAAGTTTTGAAAAAAATTTAATTTCACCCACAATGAAGAATATAATTAACTATAAAATCAATGAATGTTTTTCCTTGTATATGGTACGCAATTCGGTTTTATATGTATAATTGTCTAGTTCAGCTTTAAACATTTCCATATTTCTTCCACGAAATGCGCCCATGTTAGGGCGACAAAATAAAATTGATTGATTTCAAATATGAAACAATATTCAAGCGTCTAATCAATGCAAGTATTACAATATGTAAATGAATTCATGTTCAAAATGAACATACCCTGTTTATAGAAATATTGCAAAAAAAAAAAAACCTGCATAAAATAATTAATAAAAATAAATTACAATAAGTAAATAATGTCCTTGAATAGAAAACCGAACATCTGAGTAAATAAAATAGTTATTCTTATTGTTTCATTATTCAGTATATAATTTAACACCTTATTAAAATGTAAAGATTTGTTAATTTCATTGTAAATATATGCATATAATAAATATAAGAGTTATTTTACAAATTTCTAAAAAGGACGATGTATGAAGAAAATAATTTAAAAGAGAAACATACGTTTAATTAATTGTATATAAAGAAGTATAAAACATTCACTTGTCAGGTAATTGCTTTTTTGTATTTAAGGAGCCATTGAAATAAATTAAAATATTTGAAAAATATTTAGACATATCAAATATTCTTTGAAAAAAAGAAAATGTCCAATTTCATTCAAAGTTCATCAACTTTATGTTTCCTTTTTCATTAACTTCAGGAAAGTCTTAAGAAATGGCATCACGCAACGCCGACTCTTTTTCTTGTTGATTTAAGAGTTTCACAAATGCTAATCCTTAAATATGACCTTATTTCTACCATCAATATTATCTAATTAAATTTTACGAAGCAAAACTGAATTCGCGAGAGAGAATATAGTGTGGGACAAAAGAAATACAAAACTTGATATAACTAATAAGTCATTACAATACACATATGCTATTTGTTATCTGGTGAAAATTCTTATTGTACATACACATCGATGAAACTATAAATATCCTGAAGCTAATGTTTTTTGCAAATTTTGATATATACACTGCATAGCAAATTATTATCGAGATAACTTATTTTATAATATTTAAATAACCCTCCAATCAATTCACACAAAATTTTCACACAACGTTGGCAATACTCACCTGCGCAATCACTGAATTATTCGTACAGATCTGCGGAATGTAAACAAACTGGCGCCATATTTGTTATCAGCACGGTGATTGGAGAGTGCCAAATTATTAGAAAGGTTTAGTAAAATTCCCAGAATTGAGCAAACAAAACGTTTATTAATGTTGCACGTGAATGTTTATGATCAAAAGAAGCTAATAAATAAGATAATCAAACAAATAATAAAAAATACAATCAAAAGCACAGTTTTAAACAAATTAATAGTGAATGTGTTTTCCCTGTTTTAAAATTACATGAAGGTGTCTACGATCCATGGAATTTGTTAATTGTAGGACGTCATCTGCTGTAATGCCGCGAGATATGTCAAGAATTGCTTGCCACAACTCAGCATTGCTCCTGAATTCTCGTCCATTGGCGTACAGTCTTCGCTTCATGATGCTCCCATGGTTTTCTATTGGGTTCAAATCCGGAGAATTTGCTGGCCACTTCATTTTTCGAGGTCCACCGAAGCCAAATTGTTTCAAATATTCAGTAGTCTTGTGAGCAGCATGTGAGGGAGCATTATCTTGCATAAAAAACAATGACCCTTCTGAAGGCAACTCTTTGCCTTTTCATCCATGGTTCACGATGCTCCATCATAAATGCTATGTATGCATCAGCGGTCACTTTGACGCCATCTGGTACTCTCCATGGGCCCACTAAGGTTTTTCCAATAATACCACCCCAGATCATTATGCCACTACCAACTTGTTGGCGTCTCAAACGCTGATGGCGATTCTGTCCGTTCATTACCCAGCCTTTGCGTCATCTATCTGGCCCATCAAGTGTTGCCTCAGTTTTGTCTGTGGACAGAAATTTAGATATGTCAATCTTCATATTGTCCTCGGCCGATTTCAATCGATTTTGAATATGATTTCTCGTCAACGTAGGCTTCGATACAGGTTTGACTGTAGTTGCTATTTCCCTCAGATACCGACACTGAATACTTTTAGACTTTTAGTAGGATCCCTATGCGACAAAAGCTCTTGACTGCTAAGTTCAGGGTCTTTCATTGCCTCTCGTTTAAGTCGTAACATGAGACGACGTGAAATAACCTTCGGATTGCTTTTATCTGCCCTTTTGCGTACTTGTGTAGGGTTGGCGGTGAACTTCTTTTTTATGACACCTCCCAATCATTTTAGAAATTTCTAGGGTAGGTTTCCCTTTTGAGAGTTCTGACGTGATAGTTTTCTTTTCAGCATCACTTAAACTGCTTTTACGACACATCATTTCACTAAATATATACACTTTTCTAATAATTTGGCACTCTCAAATAACCGTGCTGAGAAAAAATACAGCGCCACTTTATTTACATTGCGCAGATCAGTACTAAAATTTCAGTGATTGCGCAGGTCTGTGTTGCTAACATTGGGTCAACATTTTGTGTGAAATGATTGGAGGGTTTTTGAAATATTAGAAAAAAAGTTATCTCGATAATAATTTGGCACGCAGTGTATATACTGAAAAAAGAATTGCCGAAGATTTACAAGGAGGTAGTAGGTGGACAAATTGGCTACATTTTTTTCATTTTCACCGATGCCAATGTGGACATCAGGTAATGAAAAGTTAAGATTTCGAATGCTAATATTAATGTTACGAATTTAGCTCCAATTGAAAATGACAACAAACACAAACACACCCACACACACACAATCACCCGCACACGCACACACACACACACACAAACACACACACACACACATATATATATATATATATATATATATATATATATATATATATATATAGTAGTCATATATATAAAACATACATAGATTAAATAAATACGCATAATCGCAAAATTAAATTCACTCACAATTATCTAAATAGACAAAATTGTTTAAATACAGACACAATTATCTAAATACACACATAATTAACTCAATATAAACACGCATATATAAGTAAATACACACACAGATAACTAAATACACAAACAAATAATAAAATACGCACACACATATAATTAGCTAAATACACCCACATATAATTACCTAAATAGACACATATAATTAATTAAATACACACACATGAAATTAAATTAATGCACACACATACACTAAACTAATCACAAAATCGCAGACAATGTACTAAACACACACACACGCACAGATATAATTTATAAAACTCACACACAATTAAAATTTAATAAACCTACAAAATCATGTAATATATTTAATCCTTTAAATAAAATAAAGCTTGAAGCAGAAATTTGGATCCGATTGATTAGACGAAGGATGAATGCAATGAGCAAGTCACTTTGCAAAAGTTACATTTTGTGTTCATATCTGTTTAATATCCTAAAATCTGAGCTATGTATCTATTATATCTTATTCTAGTTTATAATGTACATTCCTTTCGGTATCTCTACCTCAAATGTAACAGACACAATCAATCAATCAATATATATATATATATATATATATATATATATATATATATATATATATATATAGAGAGAGAGAGAGAGAGAGAGAGAGAGTGAAAGAAAGAGAGTGGCAGAGAGAAAGACAGAGAAGAGAGAGATGACATGAAGATTACGTGAAAAAAACTGATGACGCTTGGTGTTGGCTGCAGTGCTCACTTATAATTTTATCCGCAGGATCCCTGATATTGAGCACTTTAATACATAAATATCATATACCTTATATGCTATCTTCATGGATACGCATTTTTAGTAAGAGCTCTGTTTTTTTTTTTTTTTTTTTTTTTTTTATAAAACAGCATCAATTATATTTACCTGCCTGAATGTTCAAAAGATTTCGCAGAATGCGTTCTCCAACCGGAAGTCCTCAGTTACTGAACTGTCATAGCTTGTAATTTTAAATTATTTTATCACACTAAAAACCCTGATGTTTACTCGATATTTGGTTTTCATCACTCTTGGTAATTTTTTTTGGGTGGGGACAAAACCACCAACGCTTCTTCTGTGTGTTCACCATCTTATATTTGCTCAAAAGCTTCGTAGCGTGGTGTTTCAACTTGTCCTTCATGATTTGATATGAAAATTGACTCTTTCTCATCTTGTATGAGAAATACAAAATGTCTTCATGCCGTACATGCCTGCTAAGAAACGCATGCACACCTGTGTCTCTGGCTATATACCTGATTGACTTGGAGGGATCGTCGTTAACCTTGGACTAGATCTCACTCACAAATTTGGGAGATCTTTTTTTCAGAGCGAATTTTCTGTGCTGCCATACATTCGCTATCACCATTAGAGTAATCCAAACCTTTCCGAATCCACTGCACCAAAACACTTAGAAATGTTAGTACTGGAGCTTCCGAATATTAAGTATTGCAGCAATCTTTTCCAAATTTCAAGCGTAGTGATCAACCTATCTAACGATATTGTTTAAATGGATGGCAAAACGGAGAGTAGGAAAAATACAAAAAAATAAAATAAAATAAAATAAAACAATGCCAATTGAAACAAAGGATAGGAAGTTGTGGAGAGTCATGGTCGTCCATGTGCTGAAAAAACACAAAAGATTTTTATCTATAGCAGACTAATACTGTATATTTTAAGTGAAGCAAAGAATACAACTGAACATTAAGAAAAAAATATAGACTTAGGGTTGCTTCTCATGATGTACATATTTCTCTTCATCACTTATGATATGTTTCTCTATTTCGTGTTTTACCATTACAAATATTTCTTTCAGGTTATATCTCTTTATTCTGTAGTTTTCTCTCTTATTATTGAGTTTATTGTGTCATATTTATACATGATGGATAAGCTGATGACGAATAGCATCCCTTACAGCTTGTTACTATAATTTGTTTTACAGGTCATTATTATTATTATTATTATCATTATTATTATTATTAGTAGTAGTAGTAGTAGTTGTAGTAGTAAGAATATTAATAATAGTGATAATAATGATGATGATGTACCTTGATCTAATAATATTATTATGGAGTTCAGTTTGGTAGACGTAATCGTTAAACGATAGCGTATATTAGTGAGTTATGGACAACATTTTGAAGTATTTTCATATTCGAATAAATGACTCAGGTCGATGTTTCTTGCAACATGCTGCAAGTATAAATGAATACAGGATGCATTAAAAAGTTATTAATAAATATTAGGACATTGTCATAATTTTACTACTTAAATCGGCTTGAATTTATTTTTCTCTAACTTAGATAACCATTATTTACATTATTCGGACAATTGTTTTCATCTTTGTCACCATATTTATTACACAGTTTCGGCCGTTGTACGCTCCGGCATTTTTCAGGTGGTTGGAATGTCAAACTTAACCCTTTATTCGCTCACTAGTCTAGACTGTTCTAGTTCCACGTGCCATATTTAATGGATATCATTTATCTCCTGTTAATTTCCTTCTGAAATTTCTCCACTGCCTTACCTGGGTATTGAACTCACACACTTTGGATCCTGTCACTGGATCCAACCAATGCCTTTATCCATTGTGCCATGTGTTCTTAATAACCATTTTGCCTTTTGTAAGCATGGCTGATGTCAATCTACACGAGAAGAATGCATTGTACCTTCTTGGCCTCTGTTTCTACTTACATGAAATGGAATTGTTATATTGAATAAAACGAAACACATGTCTCCAAGGATGATTGTTCCTTGTGTAGTGCTAGACATTTTTTTTCTCAGCACAACTAATATTGAGCTTTTAGTAATCTATCGTTTGTCCGTACTTTGAATACTATTGTCACATCTGGTCTGGTGTGCCTTCTATATATGGCGAGGTTCTTGATAACATCCAAATAAGGATTTGTAATGTTATCGGTCCTGACCTGCCTGGTATATCGATTACATTCACTTTTCAGGCGCTGTGACGTGGCTCTTCTGTCTTTTATATTAATATTTTCATGGCAATTGCTATAATGTATTCTCCTTCTTGGTAACTCGGCAGCATAGACTAAGACGTAGTACTAGAGTGACGAATCAAATACATAAAACTGTTTAAATAGCTAAATGCAAGTGTAAGTTCTATTCTGATAGTTTCTTTTCTCGCACTTTTCGTTTCTGCAGCTCTCCTTTCACCTACTTTCTTCAAACGTTTGAATGTATCAGTAACCACCATATTTTGTGTTCATGAATAATTATTTGATTGTTTTTCTCCTCACTATTATTTCCCCACATTACACACTCATTAACCCTTACATCTTAGTGATATTTTTGACTTGTTTGTGAACAACCTATTAGAATTTTTTTAGAACAGGAAGCCATCTGAAAAGATTGCTTTAAATGTATGACAATATGTTCCTTCATATGCAATGACCGTTTAGATTTTGATGGCAAAGGAAATACAATTTACAGTGATAAATTAAAAGCCTCAAATACTGAAAGCCTTTAGACATCGATATAACCACCGAGCTTTTGTTTTCCATTATAATCCATTTCCTTGTTGATGTATACGTACATTTTTGTGTGTATATGTTGGCTATAATATTCTTGAAAGCCCGATGGGAACGGCTAGTTTGATCAATGTTGTTGTTAATTGTATCTACATAAATGAATGACAACACTATTGTAAATATTTAGGTTAAATATTCGGAACCGAATCAAACTTCAATGCGTGTGAATGCAGCAATTAAGGGAATGGATACATTTTAAGTGGGTGGTGTAGGTGCATTTCCACATGAAATGTCGTGAAGTAAAATCATTTCGACTTGTGACACAATCTAATACACAAAATCTTTAATGACAGAATGAACGTTATAATTTCAATTCCATGAAGATTTAATCTTTCTATGCATAATGGTTGCATTTACGTGAATAAATTAATGAAAAAAAATTATCGTTTCTTACGTATCTAACCATCAAACTTTTCATATACATATATATATATATATATATATATATATATATATATATGCAAGTCAGATAAAAGTTAATAACTGCAGGGTTCACATCTAATTTTCTACATCTCATACATCGTTCTGAAGATGGTGTTCTCTATATCCGCATCCTAGAATCTTGTTGTCTACTTCGTCAACATTATTGAAGTACCGGTGTGCTATCCTTGTGAAGCTTCAGAAGATAAAAAGCATACTCTGTTCCATCATGGAATCGATAAACATTCTTGAAACACAATTTGGGCATAGTTTTAGGAGCTAAAAGTCTGCAATAAACAGTAGACATATGACATGAATGTATTTACAATAGTTTTGCAAGAATGATTCTTCTGCCACCTCTAATGGGAATATCAGCTTTTTTGCCTTACAAAATATTTTCACTATATTATGTTTTCCATTTCTGTCTTGGATTGCCAGCAAGTTTCTGAACGATCATAATTTTTCCACAAATATTTACCCGCTGAAAATTTCCAAAATTTTCTCCAAACTAACATTGCATAGAGATTTTCCAAGCGTAGCTAGGATATGTCACAAGGCCAGTGAGAATCGAAATCACTACTCAGTCGTAATTGTTCTAGCGAGACAAGCATGCTAACCATTACACTACGCCGAGGTGCCTTAACGATTTTCTAAGCGTAGCTTAGATGTGGCACACGGCCGATAGTGTGGAGCACCCAGTGGAGATCTAACTCACTGTTCAGTCGTAATATATCTAACGAAACACGCTTGCTAACCCTTACAAGACGTCGAAGTGCCCCCAAACAGATATTGTAGATGAGCTTTTTTGCTTTATATGTGTGTCGAGATGTGCAATAATTGGTAGGAGTGTTTTTGGTAGGAAAAGACAAATTAACCCCGTAAAATATTTGGCCTGTGTTTCTAGATATTTTATGGTTTATAGCAAGAAGTGGACGTTATTGGAATACTGACGAATAATTTTAAGTTTAAATTAGAACAGGTATATCTTTATGATCAACGGCCTTATATGTATGTGTGCTGATGTACACACCGACAGACACAGAAAATACATAAACAAGACAAACCATTATATCTCTACTCATGGTAAGTATCTCTACGTATGGTAATATATATATATATATATATATATATAACTGTGTGTGTGCGCGCGTAAAATTGAATATTTTTAAAGGGACATTTCTAGAATGCGTAAAACAAATACATCCTCGAGTGAATTCTTTTATGTGCCAAACAGAGTAGGAATTTCCCATATGACCATATATATTATATATAATTATTAATTATTCAGTTTTTTTAAAATCGTTTTAGCCTAAGAAATGCGATAATTTCACTAAGACGCGGGATATTACTGTGCGTGAAACAGAAGGAAACATTAGTATGGAGAAATGAAAATAAAGCACAGAATAACGGAAGCCAAAAGGAATTGATTCCCGTTGCATTTAAAGTTTTCACGATTGTAGGTGACAGGCAAGCAAGTAAACGAAAGAGAGTTCCATCTTCCATAATGCAAGAGCAGAAACAATTAGAATAGAAATTCTGGTTAAATCTGGCTAGTTCAACAGTCAAATGTTGAGACTTAATTGCCAAGATAGTAGCAAGGTTAAATTCATGCAATGGAGGTAACAAGGAGTAAAGCTCAACAGAAAAATTTCCATGGAAGTATTTATTGAATAAATATAGGGACGGCATGTGAACAAACATTCCTGGCAATGGAGTAGGCTTAATGATTGATTCAATATATTCACTCCAATTCGTCACAGTGGAAAACATGAGACAACGAAAGCGCAATGAATTTCCCTCCCAGAGCTTAACATTGTCAATGTTTGTGTAAGGCAGAATTTTGATTTGGATGCATTGAAATTTACAAGGCTTTCATTGTCGCAATTAGCCACTGATTGGTGGTCATTTTCGAGAGCAGCTGCCAATCTTACTTTGTCGGGCCTATAGGACTTACGACTTAGACACGCGTAAATAGTTGTAGAATACATAATTGGGAATTGATTATATCAGGAATGTCGTTGATGAAGATAAGAATCAACGTACGTCCAAGGGGGATTATTGCATTAATGTGAAATGATCTAGAAGTGTGCCGTTTAACACAAACATCATTAAACAATTTGTTATGAACGGTTGGATTAAACAGAACCATCGTAGCCCTTGAGCTTGCGAAAATGGCCATCATTCAGAATCCGATCAAATGCCTTCGTGTTATTTAAAGCTAAATCTCGAGCCTCGCTGTCTTTATGGAAATCCTGAGAGACAAATTTAATAATAAACTTTGTCATATCTTCGGTTCACCTAAATAAACAGTACACATACTGTTTATCTGTACGAATGGCCTTTAAAGAGCAATTCACCGTTGATTGGAGATTATAGAACAGTGCAAGAAAAAGTATATTACATTTTCATCAAAGGTGGTCCGAGGTGTGGGGTCGCAAACTCCCACTCATTTATTTTCCTTTTGTATATATTAAAATTTAAATTTGAACAAGGGAATAACACCTAGGGTACTTGGATATGTATATTTCATTTTGCCACACGGAGGGCAAAAACCCCGACTGACTTTTTCCCTTTGATTTAAATTAAATTTAAATTTAAACAAGGGATGATTCCTATCCAAAATACAAAAAGAAAAAAAAAAGCCAGAAGATGGTGGTCAAATCGTCAAAATCAACATGAGACAATGTGGACATCAAGTTTAGCAAGAAATCACAAGTCAGTGGGTATACCTTACAATACATATTTATTTCAACATTTCAGCTGTCATATCAATGTTGAAATCTGCTCATCAATTCATCGAACCCCTCCTCTAGTTTTGGAGCAAGACCCGCCGCCACCAAATAAAAAGCAAAACATTTATAATCTGAAACTTCATTAGCCAGGGTACTTGGATAAGTATATTTCATTTGATCAAAGGGGAGCCCCGGTGGCACACACAACCCACTGATTTTTTTCCCCTTTGATATAAATGAAATTAAAATTTGAACATGGGAATGACTGCTAGTGTGCTTACAGAAGTATATTTCATTTTGATCAAAGGGGGTCTTTGGGCGGGGTTTGCTTCACAAAACCGCCACTGAGATTGATTTCCTGTGATTCAACTTAAATTTAAATTTGAACAAGTGAATGATTCCTATCCAAAATATACGAGAAAGTCTGATGATGGAGGTCACATCGGCAAGATCATTGTGAACAAATGGGTCCCGGCAGGGCACCCCCCCACACTGAAATATTTCTCTTTCATTATAATGAGGGGAGGGGTAAATCAATATCAGAAGAAATGTAAGTTAACAGAAGTAGCGCGAATATACGGGAAAGGAAAAGAATAGTAATATGGGTAGAGGGAAAATAAGCGTAAAAAGAGATTTAAGTGGGTGAGGAATATGAATGTTAATCAGGGAAAGAGTATATCAAAAATAGGGGAAATATAAGAGAGGGGTGGAAACTGGACGGGCAAAGCAAAAGTAGAGACAATTTAAGCTACTGGGAAGAAAGAAAAGTATATTGATAATAAGAGGAGGGGAAGGCAAGAGTGTAGGGACTTGGAAGGTAGTGGGTATTTTCATCCGGGTTCGTATGAACCCAAAATATATTTCGTAATGTTCTTACAGTTTGACAACATTTCGGACCTCCCGTGTAACAGCTTATCTGGGTCTGGATATATAATTGCCAGTTTTACCTCCTGGCACAATCTACATATATTAGCATTGTTGTACGGTTTGGCTTTTCTTAAAATGCTCTAGTGCACATTGGGCTTCTTCCAGTATTTTCCTTCTTTCCCCATACATGGCTGGCTAGCTTTGTACAATTCCTATATTTTTCAAGTTTGAAAGATGACTAGTGGCTGAACATTTTTAAAATTACATTTAGTACATCCCACATATAATTTATTTTCACTATTTTCGCTCGACACAGCTGCTTTGTCGACCACCGCTTCTTTTTTAAAAGTTTTTTCCTTGGTACAGTTTATTTTTTGTTTAAATATTTTTTTATCCCTACTATTGTACATTTTATTGTTTATATAGTTGATTTTTATATTATCTTTGAAATTCCTGGCGTTCTGTTTTTTGATGGTAGTTTTGAAATTATTCTAACAGCTGTAGTTTATTTTAACGGTGTTTCTATTAAAAATTTTATGCATTTGGAAATTTTTTAGGGAAGGGTTTATCAAGCCAGTTAATCCTTTCCACTATGTTTGATTTTACTTCCAAATTAAATGGGGCTTAAACCAAATTATATTTCTTTTCCTTTTGTTTTGCCTCATTAGTTGATGTTTTTTCGAGATTAAATTCAAATTTAGTCTTATGCTCCTCTTCTATTAACGCTTTACCGTATACCTACATTTTTCCTCAAAAACATTCCCGTATCAATAATTTCTAGATAATCTGCATTCTATTCTTTAGGGATATGCATAATTACTGCTTTAGCGTGGGTGGATCCAGCATTCACACATTTCAATGCTTTGTTGGGTTTTATATACGGGAAGACACTACAATTTTGTAGATTTAATGCGACGTCCAAATATTGGACTACATTTTTTTTATTAATATCAACCTGAATGTCAAAACCTTGGCTTTTGAAGAATTTTTAAATAGTTGTGTTATTTTATCATAGTTGCTTATATTACGTGGTAATAGCTTCAGACCGTCGACTCTATACAGGCCATGGTCATTTATATGGACTTGATCCTACCTAATAGGTAATACCATCAATTCAGAAACTCTAGCTCCATCATACGAAATTTTGGTGGCATCAAAGGCACTTCTGTCATTTTCTTTTAAATCAGGCTTCGCCACTGTGGAATATTGACTTTCAAAAGTGTAGAATTATTTCTACTTGCTTAGGTGTTATTTCGATAAAATCCTTAGAAACTCTTCTGTGGTTTAAGTAGCACTTATTTAGATATTGAGGAATAGACATCCTTAATATCTTATTTTATGAATACATGCTTTTTATTATTTTTTTATCTTGGTTAGCCTCTGTTCCGGTCCCTAATAAGTCGCACACTTTTTGTAAAATCCAGTGGGTTGATCTAATTGAATGAAGGACTATTAGGAAAATTGCATTTTTTTCTCCTTTAAAGGCTGATATATATATATATATATGAGAAACACAGTAAAATATGATCAACTGTATAGAATACTATTAATCACCGCTAAAATTAATAAATGCCTCTGCGTGTCATTTGGTAAAAAATGCTAACATACCTTAAAGATTTTAGCAATATTACTGATATTTTCAAATCAATTCCAGGGCGAAAGAAATTAACTCATAATCAATTGTAATAACATATTTAATAACTTTCTGATATTTGGTAAGTTTCTATAATTTTCCTCATTGAGCTTTACGTTTTCTTTCTGACATCCTTTAATATCAAGTACAAGATGCGTTTTTGTATATATCTATTGTTCCTCTCTTGACACCTTTTCCTTCATTCACTGTATGCCACAATAGAACAGTTTTTATTTTTGTCCCCTTAACAACCAGACTCTCTGTTTTTCTTTATCTGCTATTATACTAGCGCAAAATAAAACCGATCAAAACACCTTCATTCTTTTCTTTTAATTGCTTATTTCTTTCCTTTCTGCCGCCATTTTTCTGGATGTACACGTTTCCACCTATCTTCTGCTCCACCTTCCCAATCACGTGGTTAGTGTTCGTGTTGGTTATCCCTGATTGGTTCCGACATCTTCAGCTTCACCGGACACGGGTTTAGTGAGTCATGAACCGAAACATGGACAGATCCGGTGGCCGATTGGTACACGAATACCCTTTTTACATGAGAAAGCCTGTGAACACAAGGGCAACAGTTGGTTATAAACGCCAAGTATCAGGGCGGAGAGGAGAAAAAGGCGGCAGAGAAGAAACTACAAACGAGCTGACCGAGTTTTGTGGAAAATAACAATTCAGACAGAATGCTTTGTTTAATATTGAATTATGTTGATTTTCCAGTTTTCCTTTGACCAATAATATAAAAGTATATATATATGGATGGTTGCATGTACATATACATATGTAGGTATGTATGTATATCTCTCTCTCTCTCTCTCTATATATATATATATATATATATATATATGTTTATATATTTATATATGCACATAGATAGACACACACACACACCTAGTTTAATCTTTTTCTTTATAATTATGAGCGAGCACTGAGTATCGGACATTAAGCGTTTGTCGAAAGAAGCAGTGTGGACATAATATTCAATACGGCATTGAACCGAATCACATAATATCCTGAAATGTATTGAAAATACTCAATACGATTACAGAATAAATATACTTATAAACATTTGAGAAATGGTTTCTTTGTGCGATATTGCTCGTAGGAAACATTCTACATGATGTCAGGTTACGGTGATTCAAATTCCAGCTAAAAAATACCTGGATATAATCAACAGACTGTTGTCTACAATATAGACAAGAGCCGTTTTCTGTCAGTGGGGGAAATGGTCACAGTTACTGGAAGAAAATGAAAAAAGATGAACATTGCACTATTTTGACACAATGTTTGAAAAAAATATTCCTGATAATATATATTCGAAAACATATATATATATATACATATATGTGTGTGCGTGTGTGTGTGTGTGTGTGAATGCACTGACAGTACTTCCAAGCTTCTTTCAATAAACGATGTTAAGATGCAGTCTTATTAAATATGCCAAATATCTTCTATGTTGTGTTATTTTAGCAATATCATCCTCTCCAATATCTCCTTCCTCATTATGTGCCATATATTATTTAATGGTTAGTTTCTGATTCTGGGTATGATCGTCCATTTTGTTTCCATTTTAGTTTCTTCATTGCTTATACACTAGGTTCATTGTATTATAGAACAATATATGTGTTGTCTGCAGTCTTTGAAAATGTCCAGCCTCATCTACCATATAGGTGAACTGATATCAGATCTGCACTTATATATTTTTTCAGTGAAACATTCCATTTGTACTATTTAGCATTTAGAAAAAGCTTTGTTGGTATTTCCATGCGCCTACATATTTCGGTGTCACGTTACGCGTCCTCTAAGAAAAAAGGTCATAGATAATGACAATTCTGCATTGTAGGAATTTACATCTCCACATCGTACTTCGATTCTTGTTCTTTTTATCCTGCAGACAAACATTTATTCTGCGTTTATATATATAATATCGAAATTCCTATAAATATTATCGAATTCTACATCCATCACTATTATGGGCATCGTTATATTTTAAGTTAATTTTATATCGAACAAATTTACTGTGCATTGGGAAGCATATTAACCAGTCATCTATTAAAGACGGTGCGGTATATATATATATATATATATATATATATATATATATATATATATATATATATATATATATATATATATATAAATTGTCGTCTAAATTATGCAAAAAGGAAAATACTACTGACATGTAATTTTGACAGATATATTCATAAAAATTACGCAAGAAATATCTTGAATTGCTAAAGAGTGAATGTATTCAATAAATTCGCCATTGACTTCAACCTCGGTCTCAAGACGACTTCGGAATCTCCTGAATATCTACTGGACTTTCCAATGTTTAATTTGGTGAATGTTGTTATAATCCTTAGCTTTAGTTCATATTTGGTGTTACATGAAGATTTTGGTGTCTCTCAGCTATGCCCCACGCATAATAAGCGAAGTGGCAGTTTGAGGAGATAGGTGGCCGGATATATTTGTTAATGTGGTCACGAAATTGTGCAGATTCCTGTTGCCAGATATAGGTTCTTCCAGCAGCCAGCCTCTTGTGCGAGCACAGCACTTCTCCCTCAAGACACTTGATATTCGCCTCCCTGTTTACTCTGAGGCTATCAGTAACAAATTAAGATCGTTTCTTAAAAGAACGATCAGAGTGATATTTTCCGAGAAGCCGTACATTCGTAATCACAATCAGACCCCTCCAACTTTTTCTGAATACGCCACACTGTTGTCAGATTAAGAGTCAAACATTCTGAAATATATTGGCGAATCTGGTGTTCATTTTCTAACGGACAGTGATACAAATATATTGTAAAGGCCACACAGTCAAAAACCATCAACGTGCAAGTGCGATATTAAACAATTTCACAATCATACCCTGTATATATAAACAATTATATGCACGAACATACACAGGCGTACAAACACACACACATATATATACAGAGAAATATAGATATATATATATATATATATATATATATATATATATATATATATGTATATATACATTCATGTATAAACATACATGATAATTATGCATATGTATGATTATATACTTATATGCACATATATATCCATATATATATATATATGTACGTATGCACACACATACACCCACACACACACACACACACACACATATATATATATATATATATATATATACAAACTTGAATATACATATATACATATATATGCACATATATATACATATATATCTACAAATAAATACTTATATATATGCATATGTAAACATATATACATATTTATACTTATATATACTCATATATATATGCATATATACATACACATATATATAAATATATAGAAAATTATATTACATATATACATGCATACATATATACAATTATACATATGCACATATCTACATTTATGCACACATATAAACACACACACACTTATATATATAAACACACACATATATATATATATACAAACATATATATACACTTATATACATACATATATATATATATATATATATATATATATATATAAATTTATATATATTTATATATACTCACACATATATATGAAAATATATTTTTATATGTGTGTGTGTTTTTTATGTAAAAGGGGAGATTGAAGTCAACACTCAAAGGCGACAGACTGTTTCATGCTAGACGAATTTGTTAGGCTGCGAGTGATTTTTTTCTGAATTATTTCTATATGTGGAGCATTGTGGGTAATCCATTCTGGAGGCTAATTTTGGTGTGAGTGGCTTGTTATTTATTTATGTATGATTTTTTTTTGGTTTATTTTATTTACTTGTTTTTATTTTATTTATTCTTTTCGATTTTTGATTTTTTATTAATGTAGTAAAAAAAATGAGTGAATTTTCTTTGGTCGCTTATTTAGCAATTTGTTTTGGTCTGGGATGATATTTAAAACTATTTATTTGTCCCTTCTTTATTTGATTGCCGTAGTGCATTCTATCATTTTGGTGGCAGGACAGTTTTTAATTTAATTTTTGGACATATTTAATTGTTTGTGCTTATTTATGTTTATTATTTATTAGTTCTAACGGATATTTTAGAGGGAGCGTTTTGTTAATTCGCGTATTTATTTATTTGGATTAATTTTTACTTGTTTTTCTTATTTTTTAAATTTTTTTCTATTCTGTATATTTTTATTTACCTTACTCAGCTTTCTATATTTAAGTAACGTAGTACTATTTTTTTAATCGTCATATAGCAGTTATAGCTATTTTCTCCTCCAATTTTTGGCTTGATTTTTGTAGTCTATTCTAACGGTTAATTTGGCAGGAATGATTTGTTAATTTGTTTATTTATTTATTTATTGGATTGATTATTTTTCCTTGTTTTTATTTTTATTTATTCTATTAGAAAAAGGGGAAAAACAAGTAAAATAAATTAACCGAAATAAATAAATATTCTAGCAGCTCCTAAAATTATCGCCAGAATGGATTACCCACAATGATCTAACATTCGCTGCCTGAAGATTGCGTCTAGAATGAAACATCTGGCTATATGAGAAGTTGCGTTGCGTTGCGATTTTCGCTTCCAGCGTCTTCTATGCATGAGTTTGTCGTTGATTGGAAATATTCCATGCAAACAGTAACAGACTATCATCACTGTTTTTTCGGTGTCTTGCTTAATATGTTTTAATGTAATTGTCATCTTTGGTAATGACTTATGCAAGCCGAAAGCATAGATAGGATTAAAAATAATTATCAATATTGTGATTTTCTTTCTTCGTTTAATGATAATGTTATGAAGCTTATCACACGATAGGAAAATAATTTACATAAAATAAATCAACAACACTATAAATATAATATTTCTATAATATTTAATAAAACATGCATCAATGATATATATATATATATATATATATATATATATATATATATATATATATATATATATATATATATGAAGAAATATAGTCTTAAAGTGTGCTATATTTATGGGATGAGATAGAGCGTGTGTAAATATATAAGTGAACATAGAAGTCAACACTTAGAGGCGACAGTCCGTTTCATGCTATATGCAATCGTCATGCCTGTCGATTGCATATAGCATGAAACGGACTGTCGCCTCTAAGTGTTGACTTCTATGTTCACTTATATATATATATATATATATATATATATATATATATATATATATATATATATATATATATATATATATATATATATGAAGAAATATAGTCTTAAGGTGTGCTATATTTATGGGATGAAGTGCTGCATATCAGAGACAGAGCGTGTGTAAATATAAAAGTGAACATAGAAGTCAACGCTTAGAGGCGACAGTCCGTTTCAAGAACAGTCTACCCCAGGGATCGAAATAAAGGGTTCAGTTCGAAATTCCAACCAACTGAAGAAGGCCGGAGCGTACAACGGCCGAAACGTTGTGACAAAATGGCGACAAAGATGAGGACAATAGTCCATATAATGTAAATACTGTACACACACACACACACACACACACATATATATATATCCTTTAGATTGCCTGATATTTCTGTTTACATATTTTTTTTTATTTCAACTCATTAAGACTGTTGTCATTCTAGTTTGACATCAGTGACCATACCACAGATACAGACATTAATGTGTGTGTGTGTGTGTGTGTTTGTATAATCTCATTCTAAAAATAACTGTACAGGTATTCAAACAAAAAAGAAATAGGAAGAATAATTAGTTCCGAACAGATATACTAATATTCCACAACTGAAGTTAAACATACAAATATATATGATGGGGAATTAGTTTTGTGTACAAGAGAAAAATATTGAGTTAATGGTATACCTTGTATGCAATGATTTCGAAACTATTGTAAATATTTCTCCCGACATCATATTAGATACGTTTAAAATCTATGATATATATATATATACTTAAATTGAAATTCAACACACTCTAGAATATTTGTGTCATCTCGACTCTAGTCACTTTCTCACAGACGTGATGTATCTTCCCTCTGTCTTTTCTTTAATATTTTCATTTAAGAGTGCTACTAGGTTGGCATCTCGTTCCCACCATTTTAGAGTTGAATGAATTAAATGTGACCGCCTCTTCTACCCCAACAGCTTCTTCCACCGCCCTTCATGAAATGGAACTCAGTTCATTTTACATGCTTCCCTGAAAACCATAATCTTCAAAAATTTTAATAATATATCTAACGACATTTTCTTATGCCTTGATCTTGATCCCCGTCCTTTCATTTATCCTTTCTCAAACACCCTACTCTTTTCTTTTTACTTTCACTTACTGTAACCCCTTGCGAGCTGGTGACACTCTCGACTTTCTTGGAGTGAAATTCTTAAAAATTATTTTACTAAATATCCAATAGGTTATATTCAATATATTTTTGCTGTAGATGAAACCGTGATATTTAAATGCAAAAGTTGTCTTCATATATATAATATGAATTCCGAAATCATAAAAAAAACATTTCTATTGATAATAAAGCTTATTATTAGGTTGGTGCAAAAATAATGTCGTTTTCTCACATATGTTACTATGTGAGAAGATGACATTATTTTTGCACCAACCTAATATTAAACAAAATTCTCGATTACTCTGTGTATTTTATAAGTATATTCATACAATTTATCATTTACGATTCTAAATGACTAGTGTATTCTTTCCTGATGGAAGAAACGTTAAATCTTTTTTATTCGGAATATGATTTTTCAAAATATGCAGACACAGTCTAAGCATCAACATGCAATAAAAACGCGCAGCAGAAAGATGCCACACTAATCTGTGAAGAAAGTAAACCATGTTTGATTTGATGTATATTATTTCGTGCCTTCAGTTCTAATATTGACCATCTTCCGCTTTATCTATGTGTGTTAAATCTCTACTTAGAGAGCTAGATGATATTTTCTTTGTATAGTTATCTAAATGAACTAACAAATGTATACCCACATATGTGCTATAAAGTGCAATTTCCTTTGAATATCGATTTCTTACTGTGGGCCTTGCTGTTAATCAATGCATCAGAGTTTTGTGTTATTAATGTTATTGCATAATGAAATTGAACGCACTTTATTAACATTGTTGAAAAAAGAAAGAGACCGAAATTTCTGTATCTTGATATCAGGAATGAAGGTACTTGTACATTTTTCCTATTCTTGAGGAAGACCGTATATAAGTAACTCTAGAAAAGAAATAGTCACGTAGATTAAGCAAAGAAAGACAAAAAGCTTTTAGATCTAGTATAAAAGTCTGTTGAGCAGGAATTATAAAAGAAAATATTCCATTAACAATCAAAATGTCAATATGACATTCTGAAAATCTGGACTATCGTAAGAATTCAAGAATGCTAATTATATCATAAGCTGTTAGTCTCAATAGTTGCACGCGTAACACCTCGTCTCATACCGCGCACAGACAAATAAACACAGACAGAAAGACGGAGACACAAATGCAACTGATATACGATCGCAAACATAATTGCACATATAAAGTAATACTATTGTCACTTTTTACTCATTTATATGTTCAATTAAATTTCAGCCTGATGTAGTGGATTTTCAATTTGTGAAAAATATGTGTTACTCTCCTCCATCATCAGATCGTAATGCACTGTAAATAAAATATCTCTGTCGTTTAAAGGATGAAATAGTTTTAGTTCCCATATATTTGGCTCAACACGGTTGGTAGCTTTAAGTTTGAGAAGGTTTGATGTTTCAGCAGTATGAATATATTTATTTTATTTTAATTCAGATCTACAAACAAATATTTACAAAAGATCATCCTTAAAATGTACAGAAATCTGCTTTAGCAAAGATTATATGTGTAAATTATCCAGACGATACATTAATGGTACATATAGTTTTATAACAGCAATGTAAAGTATCAATCACACCGACGATAATTTTTATTCAAAACTACGCGTTCTTGAACAGGGAACTGATTCGAAACGGATTACTCTGCAAATGAAAAGGAGAGAGAAATTTTTATTTACATTGAGAATCCCGTGTTTGTTTTCACGGGTAATACGAAGTGAAAAAATGATTTGAAATAGAGAAGCCAAATCACTTGTTCAAATTTCACCCTATTTTATCCCCCCAAATACACTGAAGGTTAGCAACTACATTAAAATGAGTTATGTAATACATTTGAAACACTAATCATTAGACGAAATATGCGTTTCATTTACATGAATAATTCATGTTAGTTCGAGTGCTACAATTCTATATTATATATCCATATTTGAACCAAAATCTAGTGGAGTATAATGAGTTTTCGAAAGGAACACAGTATTCTTATTATGTGTTATAGATTGTAAATTTGAAATACTTCCAATTAGTACAACTGGAATAAATCTTTCCGCAGATTTCATCGCATATGTCAAGGATCATCAACTACACTCAGCGTAAAGTAGTTGCAGTTTCACAATGATCTTTAACTTTGTATGAGGACAAACATGGACAATTTCCAAACATTTAATTTACTCCTATATATAAGACAACTACTTTTTCCCATCCACAACATAATTGAAGAATTGTTCAAAAGAATAAATTAGTAAATGCCAGGAAGAATTGGACTTACCAATTTGACGAAAAATGAAAAAAAGAATACAAACAAATGTGTTATTAAAAATATTATTCTCATTGGCGATTCTTCCTTGATTTACGAGAAATAGGAAAATATCAAATTATTTGAACGAAGTCTCCTACACCTTAAACAAGTTTTGTATTTATACAGAAAATCAAAAACGAATGTGTGGTTAATTTCTCTTAGATTGGGTGCTGCAATTAAATTATTTCATCCGATGTGTACAATGTTACTCTACACTAGTACTGAATTGATCCAATCTCCTTCAATTTTACATGAGGATTCAATTTGGTTATGTATGTATGATCTAATAGTTAAGGGGCTACTGTAATTTAGTGGAAAGGCAGTATAGAGGTGGCATCCATGGTATGTAAAAAGAAAAGTTTTAAATAATGTCTGCGTTATGATTGTTGCTGTAAGAATGGTTAGCTACTCTGTCACTGATTAGTAACTGTTGTAGACTTATATTTGTAAGTTAAAGGTAACGAAAATATCACCGGGATATGTGAAAGTAGGATAAATATAAACAAATGAAAACTGCAGAAAAACATTGCTGATGAATGAATGACAACGTCGACAATAAATATATGAACAGTACAACGAAGAGAGATTCGCATCAGTTCATATAAAAATTCATTACACTGAACATAAAAACTGTATTATATTGTACTTCATAATTATCAATCAACTAGGATATCATTATTGACAACAGGGAATCAGTAAGGTGATTCATTTGAAGGAGAAATGATTGATAATTTTATATAGACATGCTGAGTGCCTCCTGGTCAGACGAGTATATCCAGATAGACAGTCAAGATTGCCTGAGTGGAGAGCGATGGAGTCGATGAATTCATACTGTCAGTAGGTTGGTATGTATCCCATTAGGGGCGTTATGTGAAAAACAAAAGTCGAACGATGCAATACTGATCTTGACCCGCGGCATATATGCAGAATATTGTCCCCTTTATCAACGCCAGGGTTTCCAATAGAAAATAGAAAAAGCAACGAAAGCTCCCATGATGCGTAGGAAAAATAAGAACTAGTTTCTGAAACATTTCGAAATTCCAGATAAACCTTTACTCTCTGTGCACGCGGGCATGCACAGAGAGTAAAGCATGGATGACCATTTTCTTCTTTATATTCCATAATCCCTCAGGAGTAGGCGATCATTGCGCTTCACAATGTCCTGACCTTCATAGCTCTTAGCAATTTTGTCTTTTTGTTATTTCTCCAAAAACTTGTTCCGCTTTCAGCTTAATCAATTTCCCTAAGTAGGTTATGCTTTGTATTCTTCTGACCCTCTTGCCTTCAATATGTCCTGTAAGTATCAGATTTTCTAAGCCCTCTTTCCTCATTAGGTGTAATAAAAATTTCATCTGTCTCTTTCTGATATTAAGTTTCCATTTTGTTTCCTTTTTAAAAAAAATTCGTCGTTACTCAAATGTTCTGTCCATCTTACCTTCAGGATCCTTTCTGTAGAAGGCAATTCCGTTGTTATATAATTTCTCTTTCGTCTCGTCTATGCTTGTATTTTTTTCAACATCGCCAGACTTTCCTTTCAAATTTATCTTAATGTTGTGTTTATTGTGACTTACGTAATCTAATTCCTGTGAAGATTAAAGGAAACATTCATTTTAGAGAAAGAAATATTAATACAGAACGTTTTATTTCGTCAGTGACAGTGACAGAGTTACTAACGGTAGATGAATGGAACCTATGAGAAAAAACACAGAAGAATGAAACCAAACTTTCCAAGATCGAGCTATCATTTAACATTTCAATTGGAATATTTTCATTTATATTTCTTTCGCTTGTGTCTGAAATAGATTGATAGAATAAATAAACAAAAAAGGAAGAAAATGGAATGGAGAATACTAAACAAATTAATGAATAAATTAAAAAAAAAATAATTCTCTGTTAAGCCACATATTCGGAAAATTGGAAAACGAATTAACGAAAGCTTAAAATGTGTCAAAATTAGAGAAAAACGAAAAATCACAATAACACCTTCAACCATGACGACACTAAACTAAAGATGCGCTAGTCGATAAAAAAAAAAACAGCAATATATAGAAAATCATTACAAAATATGTGTACAAACAAGCAATAACGGACCTTGTGATGACGTAGTTAAGATGTCCTCATTGAGCTGTTAGAGCTAGGACATAAGAGAGATCAGATTGTTTTACACACCTACACTATTGTATAATCAGTATCTATCTATCTATCTATCTATCTATATATATATATATATATATATATATATATATATATATATATATATATATATATGTATATATGTATGTATGTATGCATTCAAGAACATTTGTGAGTATGTCCTTAGGTAGATCGTTAATATAATGCCCAAAGTTAGTATAAACGAAAGAGGAGCCTTGCCAAACGGCTGTATTCATACTTTCGGCTTCATATATGGTTATTGGTTGATTTTTCTAACCGTTAGGGGTTATTGAATACTACCACTTCGGGTCAAGGTTGTCTTGGGAACAACAAAAATTAATAAGCAGTTTCCCTCTACTCAAATCCTCCAATCTCTCGATCAGAGGCCTTTCTGCCTGATGTAGTTTATTATCATACTCAGGTATCAGGTAACAGACCATAAACAACGATCATATGTCGGAAATGATAACTGAGAAAATATTTCTAGAATTTCTATTAACTGGAGATTTTGTTTGCTGCACCTTACGCCACACCATTTTAAAGGCCTTTGTTATATCGAAGGTATTTTCTCTGTGATGGATGTATTGTCTACTGCCTCACTTATTCTATTTGTTATGACAGCGAGGACACTAGCACTGGTTCTTGAAAATCGAAATCAATACTGTTTGACGCTTACGATTTCTTCCCGTTGAGGTGATCAAAAGAATTATTGGTTATAGATTCGAAATCTTGCCGAAACCACAGAGAAGGTTGGCTGATAGGAGAATATATCAACTGGGATGAACACTGACACTCAATGTTTTAAGTAGGGAAGTTGACACCCTCCAAAAATTTACGAAGCATTTCTTCATCAGCTTTTGCCAAGATTGGAGATAAGTCTGGGTTAATTTTCCTAACTTAGTCACTAAAATTTTATCCGGAGTTGTCGACTACTTACGTATGTAGTGAGCTTGGTATACGCGTAGGAGAATATTATTTTAAATAATAATAATAATAATAATAATAATAATAATAATAATAATAATAATTGGAAAAATGAAAATTAAAAAAACAATTTGTTTTCATTTGTACACCGCTGAATACATCGTAATCGCACAGGATGTTGCACCCACATAGAATAGATTTCATGAACAAATATGCATATATTTGTATAAAAACTGTTCTGCTGATGTATATGCATATATACACACTGTTATTGGAATCTAAGTGACATTCCCACAATGGCTTTACAGCCATCCAATAACCAAATTGACAAAATTAAATTCAACTTATCATACAAAATCATATAGAAGAAAGAGAAGAAATGTATATAGAAGAAAATAGAATGATGTAAAAAAGGAAAACAGCATAGAGAAGAATAAGACGATCATGTAGAAGAAAAAAAAAACGAAGATCAGATAAATGCAAAACCACACAAGAAAAAAATTGCCTATAGAAGAAAAAGTTCACATAGAAGAAAGAGAACAATATCATATATGCTAAACTCTTACTCCTCTACTGCTATTAGAAATACAAATATTCAAATAATCTACATTTATCTAAGACCCATCATGCCATGTAGACGTAAGGATTAATTCTACTGACTTCTTAACTTCGTGGAAAAGACGCTTGAGATAATCCTTTCTCGAAAATTACAAATTTGGCTCTTTTAGTCTAGGGTCAAACAATATCTAACCTAGACATCATATTATGCACCTCCACTCCATTACAAACTTACAACAATCTGATTCAGCAACCCTTCATGTTGCGTGGCTCTGGGGCCTTGTATTGGCGAAATTATTAGAAAAATCACATAAGAAAGAAAACGCCGAGTGGTTTCCGATCAAAATCGTTTTGCTTAGAAATATCGGTTATTCTTGTTGCATTGTTTTCATTAAGGAATTTGGCGAAAATCACAACGGAAATATGCCATAGATTTTAACGAAAATCCATTAGATTTATTATAATCTTGTTTTCCAACAAAGACCCATTCATTGTATTTGGAAGATTCACTATTTTCTTTTTATTGTAAATGTTTTTTGTTTCCTCAAAAGGAATAGAAATATGTGTGCTTACATGGACATTCGCATCATTGCTTTTGCGTTGTTTAATAATTTTGTTATGATTTCGAGAGCCTGAATGCGTGAAATACCAATATTGATCGATTGGCCAACTTATTTTTCATGTGGTTTTATATCCTTTTTCTTTCTTTCTTGTCTGTCTTCTGTTTTATGTATATATCTATATCTATCTATCTATATATGTCTGTGTGTTGTGTGTGTGTTGTGTGTGTATTTCTCTGCGTATTTAATATTAACCAATTTTCTATTTATTTTTTATTTATTTTTTTAATATTAGCAGTTTTCGGACTATGTTACTATTCTCATTTACTATGTTTACATTTCCTTCCAATTTCTATGGATACGTAGAACGCATTACAGCAAAAATAAGACGCTTTGTTACGCATTATGCGAGGTGAATGACAAGAGTAAGAAAATCCCAGAATTACGATGGAATATATTAAAAGTGCGTTTACGTGGAAAGTGAATTTTTGAAGTGTCGGTGTCTGCATGACAAGTTAATCATTTTGAAACTCGCCAAACATGAGAGACAACTGAAATAATGAGTCGACATGAATGCCTACTTTACTATCTACCTACTTGACTAAATGATCCTGTATTTTTCCATGCTTATATTTCACAAAATTCGAATTCGTAGGTTTGCAATTTGTATTATTTTAGATCAATCTTTTTTTCAAATCATTCCTAGTAAATTGCTGTAACAGTGTATTATGTCTGTAGATACCATTATAATTCTTAATGTAAGATCATTAATAAGCTATTACAAATCCGCATAGGGTTATTTCTGCTATGTGTCCGTGCATCTTGAAAACATTCTCAGTTGCATGCTGCTCACTGTGAAAGAATTATTGGAAAGCTTACGCTCACTTTTCTACAGTTTTTATTTCAAACTGATCACTAAAGTTTTCGTCATTGCCACGATGTCCTCGGTGTGTAATGGAGTACAATAAGACATCTATATATTAAAATAGTAAAATGGAATTATTCACATTAATATTATCCACAGTTCATTGTCAAGATTCATAAGTCAGCGTCCAGTATAATTTTCGTATTAATACTGTCTGTGTATCTAAACTGTATCACAAAAATCCGAAGTCACATTAGAATAGCGGAAAATGCCTTTCAAGAGATAAAATAAGTATAACAGAGACAAAACTCAATAGAAGATACAGAAGATTGCTGGAATGCTATGTAATAATCACCTTCCAATCTTAAATTCTTCAAGCGAGTTATTAAATCATAGCGCCTTCTTGGACTCACGTTTTTCGCTGACGTAAAGTGGAGTGATTTTATTCTTTAAAACAGGAACTACAGAAGTGGATTCCCAATGGGCTGGAAAGCAAGAAGGATAATGTCATTTATAGAGAAAACAGAAGACAGATCAGGAGAATATTTTTATGACTATTGATATATCGATATAACATGCTTTGTGTGGTTCATATTAGAGACAAAAGCAGAAACCATGGGCAGAATTATTTGCATGTCATACAGCAGAGACTTAGTTTTAAATAAAAAGTTGTGCCGAAAAGGATCAATATTAGAATTGGAAGAGAATTTCCGGACAATGCATTTTGCTGTATTAGCAAAAAATGATAACACCTCAAATTGATGGAAAATGGAGAGATTGAGGACTTAATCTTATATAACACATTATTTCGGAACCACCAGTAATTTCGAAAAGGAAAAGTGTGAAAAGATAAACGGTCCTTCATTCATTCTGTAAGCGAACAAAACTGATTGAGGATACATTTACAATTATTTCGTGTGGTACGTTGGTACAGCTGAATAAGTTATATCTTTGGACCATAGCGACAGAACACACATCATTTCAATCATTTTCCGACCACTGATCGGGATCATCAAGCCATTGCTAACATCCCTTTACATTAGCTGTATAGTATGTGCTACGATAGGGCTATATACAGTTTTGAATTCAGAGTTACTTTCTCCTAGACAAGTTGCCACCCGTAGTAAAATAACTGTCTGTCCTATTATTTACCAGTAGCTGGAGGGAGAGGAAGAGGATCCATACCTTTCCTGAGGGTTTTAGTACATAAGTGAATATAAAGGATCCGATTGTAATTAAATTAAAACTCGGTTCGCCGAGCAGATCTATCCATTTCAATGTGTAAGAAGAGACAGGTGCAAAAGAAGTTTGAGCATCTTATTAAAATATCTATATATGGTATTCTCGCCTGAAGTAGTTATTATTTTGAGTGTATTTCTCTTAAAGGATTTCCACCGAGGCATTATTTTAACATTGTTGTCTGATTGTGATGAGCTGTTTTGGAATAAATAGGACAAAAGTTATTATTCCTTTATAAAAACATGTTATGAACCGGCATTTACATGCTAATATATATATATATATATATATATATATATATATATATATATATATATATTTATATGTGTGTGTGTGTGTGTGTGCGTGTGTCTCTGTGAATGTATGTGTCTATTACTTTGTAGATTCAAACAAGTGTAATACTTTCTATTATGCGTTTATATTTTCATCCCCACGTACATCATTATTTACAAACATACCGTCCAAATGGAAAACAAAACTTTACATACTGATAATCAAGTACCTGCCCTTACACTATTATTGCTATTGTTTTTGTTTTTTTTTAATTTTCTTTCTATTATTAAACAGTATAATAATTCACAAAATCTATATATACCGGGATTTTTTTTTTTTGTGGGGAGAGGCTGATGTTACACTCTAAGATTCTGACCCATACCCTCCTATCTACATTTTAATAATACTTAAGCCGAAGTTTCCGTCCTCATTCATATTTAAAAAATCTCCACATTTATTTTATATGAATGTTAAATAAACATGGATTAATTTATGGAGTTAAAAAATGAATACGAATTGTGCATGTCGTTTGTTCTATCTCTTTATACAGAATTTTAATACGTCCAAATTTTTATTTTACGGTCTTAGCTGTCTCTGAGTTTTACTATCATCGTTCCTTAATATCAAACCTGCAGGCATGTTTGTCATTCATTTGATTCCATCTCTTCCCACGTTCTATAGATAGCTTACGGTCACATAACGTTAAAACATCTGTTGCCGTACGATCACCGAGGTTAAGCAACATCGAGCCTTGTCGGTCGCTTGGAAATGTGATGTAAGCTTGGATATGTGGTCGATATAAAGTATAAAGACTTAAAATTATTAATCGGTGAGCCGAGTTCTAATGCCAGTTGGGGCCGTTATATTTCCTTATGAATAAATTGCAATAAATTTGTAAGTAGGGATTAAACGGATAGAGGGTTTTCTGTCACTCAATCCTCATCGAAAAACACCAGATAATAAGTTTAAAAAAACACATTAAAATATCAAGTAGATTTAATCAATAGTGATTTATATTGGCTAAGAATCACGGGAATGCGACAGGTTTACGCATGTCTATTCCATTATTATTACGATACTGAAAACTTGTGATCGATTACGAGATTCAAGTTACAATGTCTTATCAAATCTCCTTGACTTTTCTTTACATTTTCGATTTTCTTCAGCCTAACTTTCAGGGAAGCTGGTAACATTACCTCAATTATTTCAAAGGAATTTACGGTCTTGTTTTTGTTATTTTTTTTTTGTGTGTGTGTGTGTAAATTTTTCAGTCATTTGATATCGTTGTAAGCTAGAGATCCATGTTAGTCTCAATACTAGATGTTTTTAATTTGAATGGAAGTTAGTTTGATTTTTATTTCTCGTATCAAATGTATAAAGGTCGAGTGTTGGTCTTCTCAGTTAATATATTTTTCCTCTGAATAATTTCAGATTTAGAATATACTTCGATAGTAATGCTTTATTTCTTTATTTTTGTCAATATCCTTAAACTTGTTACAGACTCCGATAATTGGTACGTAAATATCGGAGTCTGGAAAAAGTTTAAATATATTCACACTGTCACTGTGTGACGTCACCCCGGTCTCTGCTCCTGTGCTATCATGTGACGATCTAACCCTTGACTGGTTCAGATGGGATTCTAGTTTACCACGGAACCATGTGTGACACTAAACCCTCTGGTTGTCTTGGTGGCGGTCGATGTCTGGTTAGATTGGATATCAGCTTTGTCGTTACCAGCTCGCCTCCAACGTCTGGTTACGGAGTAACTGCTTTGATTTCTAGTCTAACCTACCCACGTTGCGATTTGATCTTAGATAGACGAAATCAATGAGGCGTCGGGCCGTAGTTCAAGCTGAATCCGGGGCAAAGTTGATACCGCACAAGTATATGTAAAAGAAAATAATGCAACAACTGAAAAGATTCAAATGAGGTAAAAAAAAAAAAATAAGTATCTTTATATCTGGTTGCTGAATACAGGATTGCGTCATTCTCCCAAACCGATTGTATGGATCTGTGACACTTTGCGTTTCTTAGGCGAGTCTTAATATATTAAGTTGTTTTTCAATAAACTGCTTTTTGGTATCATCAGGCGATATTCGTAAAATTTGTTGTGGTGGTGTGAGTCTAAGTCGTTCTTCAAAAAACAATTGTTTTTGGTTAGATGTCTAAATCAGAATGCGTAGAAATCTTTCCGTCACCTCCTGTGAGGCTGGTCTCCGAGCTCACAGCTCAACTGCTACTCAACTCTGTGACTCCATCTCTAATTGTACTCCAACTGTGACTCTGGGGACGTTCGTTTATATGGACGCCGACCAAACCGGGTGGGGGCCTGTTGTGGTTTGTGTTCCTCGATAATTCTAAATACGCAATAAGGATTTTCTTTGTTTTCGGACAGGAAAATTTATCACTTCCCATTTTTGGAAGTCAATTACTTTCTGTTTTAGAGGGGTTCTCCCCCTCTCTGTGGTTGGGGTTCGTAAGGGAATTGTTCTTCTAAAATCTTCTTTTCTCATATTGGTATCTCACACCAATCCACTCAGAGGGCGTCAACAGGTTTCCCTTCTTTCTCATATGTTTACATTCGCCCATCACTCAAGACACCACTCAGCCAATGAATGCTCGGCAGTGAGGGTGTGACTAGACTGGCCTCAGTTTACAATTATCGCTCAAAGAAAAGAAAAAAATCTTCCTTTTTCTTTCTCTCTCCTCCATTGGCCAGAATTCTTATGAATCGTACTGTGGACATTAAATTTTTATCTTAACGATGTCATCTGGGATTCATTAATGGGATTTTCGCCGACTTGTTAACTGGGTCGTCAACTAAATCTCTTTGTCTTTCTCAACATCATCGCATTCTGTCACCAACAGCTTGTCTAGGTAACAAACTTGTATCATGACAAGTTCCGGATATACAACAGATGTTTCTCCTTCCAAAACTAAATGACATATACGAAAGACAGTCAATGACTTATTCTTTTTCTTTTTTTCTTTCCCCTTTTCCTTCCTTTTTCTTTGGGGTGGTCTCACCTAATTCTTTCTAGGTCGCATGCTTGACCCAGTTCTGATTAACTTCTAGAACTCTGCTTTGTATGCCTCTTGACCAAATTGAAATTTTCATTATTGCCACGGGCAGATTGTTATCTTTACCCGTACTCTGATTTCCTTGTCGCGTCATGGTATAAATTAATTCTAACAGATCCGAGATCTTACGAATTTTCTATCTTCTGCGAAAAAAAAATACCTTTCTTCGTAAATGAAAATAAAATCTTTACCCATTTTTCTTTTGTTAAAAAAAAACATCGCTCAGTATGTCTTTCGTTATAGCTTTTTGTCGCCTTAAGTATTTCTCGCTTTTACTTTCCATGCTTAATTAGTTAGCCAATTACCATAGCTAAATAGTGTCACACTGAATAATTTAATCTGATTTCACTTAGGATTATATTATTTATTCATTTTATTTGTCATCTCTCATTTCTATATATTGTTTCTCTAGTCATACTTAAACTGCTCATTAAATTTTGCATTTTATAATTGCGTTGATAATAATAAGGCGCAGTATTTTGATAAAATGCGTTTATATACAAAATTGCAGGGTATTTTTTATGTATTAATTTTAACGAACAATTTATTTCCAATATTATTATCATTAACTTTTACATTATTTTATTCTTTTGCTTTTTGTTCATTACAATCCCTTATAGGAAATTAACCGTGATATTGTCTAGGGGAATTTTGTAAATATATTCATCCTATTCGTACAAATGTTGATAATAAGTAATACTAAACATGCGCAGTGTTTATATCTACTTTGCATTTAATCTACTCAGGAGAGGATTAGAAAAGTTCACAGAGTTCATGTATTAAAGTCTCTTGTAAATAGAAGCAACCAGTTATTTTGTGATTTTCTGCACGGAACCTGGTCGTATGCAGTACTTAATTTATTACAGGTTGAAAAGTAGTGTTCAAATGCTCCATATTCTCAATTTCATTTCCTTATATTTACTCACGTTGATATCACAATGCTTTAAGCAGATGGCACGGCCATTATTATTATTATTTCCATGATTTCCTTTGATTTCTGTTGTATATAAATTCTATTCCGATTCACAAACAAAGACCTTAAGTTAAATATAGCTTCATGACTTTTTCCATACATCATTTTTTAAAAAAAAAACAAACTATGTACACATATTTTATATGATAAATGCTCTTCACAATGTGTGAACTGTACTTCAGAGTACAATTTGTAAGGCATGGACTTCCAGGAATCCTCCCAATGAGTTTATCGGCCCCCAACTACAACTGGAATCATTATTATTATTATTATTATTATTATTATTATTATTATTACCACTAGATCTAT
>OZ010574.1:131778733-131783733 GCA_963932145.1 Acanthosepion lycidas
AAACCAAGCTATTTTAGCATCACTTCACGTATAAAAATTATTTACAAACGTCACTGTCGCTGAAACCATTGATATATTCCTTAACTCTCTATATAAAAAATAATTCAATTCCACATTCATCCATTAACTTAATATTCTCAAAATAATATTGCATGACTGCACCACTAGAGTCACATTCTACGAACATATTGACAATATCTACAGTCAAACTAATGGTGGTTGTATGGGAAACCCACTCGGTCCGTTTTTCTATAACTACTACATGTCCCATGTAGAAAATGATTTATTTAAAAAAGTTACTTAACCCAAAATATATGTCTGCTATATAGATGATATTTTTATATTTAAATGAAATTAATAATTTAAAAATTACATTCGAAAAAATTGTCCTTAACCTTAACTATGAACTTAAAATAAACACCCATTCTTGCACGTTCTTGAGTAGTTTGTTAATAATTCACTAATTCTGTATACAAAAAGCCTCATGTAGAAACTCATGTCACCTTAGATATAAAACAGGCGTTGCGAAAATTTGTTCATGAGAGATTACGAGAATTCATCCTCTAATCCGGTTTTCATAACTGAACTTAACGTGAAACATACGCTACTCATTAACGGTTTTACCAATTACCTCATTGATCAACATATTAGACTTTCTTTCTAAGTAACCAATAGCAATACTGAACAGGCAGATAAAAACAAAAATCATTAACTATAAGCAAGAGGAACATACTCTACGAAACAAAGAAATATACAACTCCAGTCGACAAAAACAAAAAATAAAGTATTTCTCTAAATAATTAAAACTGCTAGTATCATCGTCAACAACAATAATTCACGTGCAAGATCCAAATGATAGAGAACCAGTATTATTTACAAATTAACATGTCTCTTAAAGAACATTGTTCCTGATCAAATTCATGAATAAATATATTATATATACTACAACATTCTTTCCAAGAAGAGCCACATTACATTTCTCTGACCATAGGTCTCATTTAAATAGACTATGCAATTCCACAGCAACATAATCATTGATAATATAAATATAATAATTGAACAATTATTAATAAAATAGAAAAGGCCCAAAACAAAATAATATCGAATATGAGCATTGTCTCAACGTGGGGACCGTGTTTGGAATAGAAAACATTTCGATATCTGTAGATATATAAATAAAGAAATGCATGCATTCAATTAAAAATAAAATCGTCCGTGATAATAGCTGAAGGTATAGCCGAAAGCGCTCGGATATACAGAAGATTCGTTATTACTTCTACATAATTTATTTCCGGAAAAAGAAAAATTAAAAACAAAAGAAAAATTAAATTAAAAACTTAACCATATATATATATATATATATATATATATATATATATATAT
The DNA here is from genome assembly GCA_963932145.1 of Acanthosepion lycidas. Lineage (NCBI taxonomy): Eukaryota > Metazoa > Mollusca > Cephalopoda > Sepiida > Sepiidae > Acanthosepion > Acanthosepion lycidas. Next base: position 131,780,117 of record OZ010574.1, read on the forward strand.
ATATATATAAAGTTGGGAACATTCTCAAGCACAAAACATTTCACAAACGTTACCTAAATGATTGATCATCATAACCATTTTGAAGCTTGTCTGAAAAATCTTTCATTTCATTATGTGCGGAGTCCCTTCAAGACGTAGACAATCGTAGCTTTCCACGGTTTTCTTTCCTTTGTAGCCTGTTGAAATCTTTTGTCTTTTCTTTATCTCCTAAACTCTTTTCTGAAGAAAAAAAATGCACTATTTCTTTACGTTGCTTTCCATTGTGAGACATGACACCTTTTCCTTACTAAGACATTACCTCATTATGTCCTGCAGAAATTAAAGATATTTCTTTATGATGACACACTTAGCAGTCCGTTTGGTTAACATTTTCCCTAAACTGTATATTAGTGATTATATATATATATATATATATATATATATATATATGTGTGTGTGTGTGTGTGTGTGTGTCGGAAAGGGATATATTTGAACGAAGTAGCTTAGTGGTTTTGGCTACTATAACCAAGTAGAATACGGTAGCAGTAATCGACTGGTACGCGTCGTAGTCGCATGTAAGAAATGTAGATCAATGGCATAGTCTAATGGGCGTCGTTATAGACTTAGCTCAGATTAAGTATCTTGACTTCTCTTACACGTCCGTCGATATTTATGACAGACACCAGCCAATCACACTCCAGTGAGGGGGGACACAGGTGTATGCATATTCCATTATATCACATCCCCCTGAGCTAAATTCTCCCGTGAATTTTAGCTTTAATACTTCCTCTTCTTAGGGTCTGGACATAAACGATTAACTTTTTTCTAATCCTTTTTCGTCTGAATCCTCTGTGCAGTGGTGGCGTTTGACACACTGGTACCTCTGGACTAGAGGTCGGGGATACCTCCATCGGCGAATGTTGACTCACTGGCACGGGAATATCAAAGGCGTCATATAAGACTTCCATTGTAATCTGTTCGGTATTTTTCGTGACCTCTGTAGTCTGTCTGGGTCTTAACTGATTCCAATGTCTTTTACAAGGGAATTTTTCTCCTCACATGTCGTATATGACTCGACCAATTCTTTTGGTTATTACAACTTCTTCCCAATACGCTTTTCCAGACCTAAAATTTTTTATGAAATCTTTATCTCCTGTCTTATACACTTTAGTCATGTAGTTTTGTTTCTTCGAAGTTTTCTTCGCCGGACTAAGCAACAGCCTATCGAAAACAGAGCGTCAACAAACATCAACTCTGCTGGCGATAATCCTGACCTCGTATTCGAGTTTGGCGTGATTCTGTACACTGCCAAAAATTTCTGAATACTCTGTTCATTCGTGTCAACGCCTTGACTTTTCTTCAAGGCTCGTTTAAATGCGTCCACGAATTTTTCTTTCTGTCCATTTGATCTTGGATGATAAACCGGTGTTGTCACGCGATCAATGGACAATTCTGTACCGAATTTCTTGAATTCAATTCCCTAAAACTGCGTTCCGTTGCAGCTGACTAAAATTTTAGTGAGCCGACAATTCACTTTCGTCTCTCAGCGCCGCTATTGCTGTTTCTTCTAGCGGTTCCGTATATTTCGGTATTAACCTCGACAGCCCATCGGCGTGACCTAGCATTTTTGAAGGCACACATTCCATTCTGAAATTGTAATTCAATAGAATTATACCCCAACGCAGTAGTCGATTTGCCGTGTGAGTTGGTATACCTTTTTTTGAACCAAAAATTGTTAACAGCGGTTTGTGGTCTGTTTGCAGAGTAAATTGTCTTCCATATATGAATCTGTGAAACTTCTTTACAGCGAATAGTTATTGCCAAACTTTTTCAATTTGGATTTAATTCCGTTCCGCGGGCAGTAACCTTCTCGAGGCATGTGCTACTGGCTTCGTAGATCCATCCTCGAGTTTATGTAACAATCCAGCACCTCGTCCGTCATTACTAGCATCTGCTACTACAATCATTATATTCTTGGGGTCAAAATGCGCCAACGATAGTTCTGTTAATAAACAGTTTTTTTTAAATATATTTTTAAAAGTATCCTCGCATTCTTCCGACCATATCCACTTTATGCCCTTTTTCCCTAAATTGTTTAAAGGGGCTCACCTTTCATACATTTTGGGGATATAAATACTATAATAGCTTACCAATCCCCAAAACACCTGGAATTTAGCCATATCATCAGGTGCTGGCATATTTTTTATAGCCTCAGCTCTTTCTGGGTCCGGTTTTCTTCCTTTACTGTCAATTATCTGCCCTAAATATTTTATCATCTTTAGGACGAACACACATTTTTCAGCATTCAGCTTGAAGCCGTATTCCTCAATTCTCTGAAATACTGCTGTAATATGAGTTGTGTTGGGCTTCGTTTTTAATTTGATCAAAAGGTCGTCTGAGTATGCGATCGCATAATCCGTACCAGCCAACATTGTGTCCATTTTTGGCTGGAATAGGCTTGGAGCTACCTTCAATCCAAAAGCAAGACGATTTAATATAAAAATCCCTTTATGAGTATTTGTCAGGTATTTTGATGATTCTCAAGTCCAACTTTGAAAACACTCTACCTCCGTTTAATTTAGTAAATATATCCTCGGGAGACGGTAGAGGGTATGCATAGTCTTTTAAACAATCGTTCAGGCCTGTCGAGATATCAGCACTGACTATGATTTTTCAGTTTTTCTTTTCTATATAAACGGTTGGAGACGCCCAATTCGAATAATCCACATTTTTTCCAACCTTTCTAACTCCTTATTTACTGAGTCTAGTACCGAAAATGGAACTTTTATTTTCGGTTTAAAAATTGGTTTCATATTTTCTTTCAACTCAAAGTTGACTTCTGTTTTTGGGCACAGATCTAGTCCTTCTGAAAAAACATGGGAATTCATTTTTCAACTTTATAATTAATTTTTCTGTTTCCTTTGTCTTATAATTTTCTCTGACGTTCACTTGGTTACAGAAAAAATTTACTGGTAATTCCCACAAATTGAATAATACTATCCAGTCTTTACAAAAAGTTTACTGAATCAGGGAGCACATATACTTTCGATTTGTGAATTTTTCCCGTGAACAAAGTGTTACATTTTTATACACCTCGAAATTTAAGGCTTTTTCCAGACGCTCCTCTGGCAATTTTGTCTGTTTCGTCAACGGTCGTAACCAATTTTATTACATGTTAGATCATTTATCACAGAGATATCACTTCCTGAATCGAATAATAATTTTACGGTCTTCTCATTTATTTTTACATTGAGGTATTTTCTTCTTTGACCCTCCTCAATTTCGTGTTTAGACAAAACTACGTTCGCTTTTGCCTGACAATTTGTTTTTTCATTTCTCTGTTTTGTCCGACAATGGGAACTTTTATGGCCTACAGGCCCACAATTATAACATTTTTTATCCTTAAAATAGCAATCCTTCTTGCAGTGCTGCTGCACATTAATTTTGTTTCTTTCGTTATTTTCCACAACGTCCTGTCTTACTTCTTCACATAATATTTGCGTATATCAGAAGCCATAATTGATTTTATATTAGTTGTTCCATTTAATCAAACTTGTCAAGTTAGCGTTTAGCATGATAAATTTCTACCTCCTTCATCTCAATTTCTATAAGAAATATTACTTAAGGCTATTTGGCCC
>OZ010574.1:131788733-131826233 GCA_963932145.1 Acanthosepion lycidas
ACGATGAACCCGTTTATACGACTTCAATGGTCATATTTTTTTTCATATTTTTGTCCGAGCCCACGGGCTCGGAGTTTCCACTTAAACCGGCCTTGTGCCACATGATACCCACGTTTTGGGGGGTGGGGTGACTAAATAAACTCAGGATTTCATCCTTCTTGGGATTACCCATACGGATTACCATGTTCTTCATAACTTATATATATATATATATATATATATATATATATATATATATATATATATATATATATATATATATCCTGAATTAGTATTTAAATGTAAAATTTAGCATACAAAATAATTTATAATGTTTCACTGATTATACATTATAAGTTCCAAGAATTTGAACACGCGTCATTTTAATACTTACAAGTGCACAAAAATTATGTTCACTGGCTAGCATGTAAAACAAATACAGATTTAAAATGTAAGGACTCACTTACTTTTACACGTGTTAATTTTTAATTTTGAAATAATATAAAAATATTGATAAAAATCTTTGAAATTAGTTGTGATTCATTTAACAATTTTTTTCCTTAATGAATATATTTTATTAAGATTTGTTGATTATTTGGAAAAAAGATCCAATTATTTTAAATATTATTAGGTTATTGCAAAAATAATGACGTGTCAAAAAACGACGTTATTACGTCATTATTTTTGCACCAACCTAATATATTCGAGGTTGACTTACTTTTGCACAACACAGTATATATTGCTATAGAAAAGCACTGCTATAGAAAGCATTCCGATGTGATTCAATACAAACTCGATTTCTGCAAACGTATTCAAACCCACATTTCCGTAGCAAAATGAATTTTCTTAACGACCACACCCTACTGCTTCTAGTAAAAATGGCGATATTTTAGTAAAACAGTGAGAGATCGAACAGTATTCCCTGCACATATAAAAGTAACTGTAACCACAAATCTCTAGAAGGGCTGTTATGTATGTTTTACCTACAATAGAGCCATATGTATGAAGGCTTCTAGCAATACATCTACTTATAGCCAAGCACTATCATGAATATTTCGAACTCTATCTTGAGATGTTGATTTGAGTGATCAAAAAGTTCTCGGTCCTCTGTGATACTTATATATTATTCGTTCATGAAAGTCATTTTCATTTGCGTCTTCAAAATGTAGCGACTTCCGAAGGTGTATTAACCTACGCAACATATCACAAATTTTCATTACGGTGTACATTGTTATTAGTTACAACGCTTTCCCCAATGTTTTAAAGTTATGATAAACACGTTGAAAAAAAAACAACATCTACCACTAGAAGACCTCAATATCCGTGACACTCTAAAATTTGTATCCGTGTTCTAAAATTTTTCCAGCTGGCATACTCGCCATACTTGAAACCCATTTTATGCAATGTTGCAAGGAATGCGCAAAAAACATAAAATTCATTTAAAGATTTTCTTTCTTTGTACAATAATACCCTTTCGAAGATACCAGCCTCTGTAGCAAGTAAATCAGGATATACATGGTTCTTTTTGCGAAAATGATTAAATTTTTAAATAGGCAATGAGCTCGTATTGGCGGACATCTTAAGGAAAATATCTATTTTTTCACTTCGCGTATATTGAAAAATGATGGCGGTCTAAATGTTGACATAATAATATAGTTTAAAAAGGATAATTCGATTTTTAGGATTACGATAATTTCAAATGTTGAAAACGCCCGAAATTTTGGGCCATGCTTAATTGAAACAAAATATTTCAGTAAATATGTTTTAAAATATTTGCCGTCATTATGCATAATGAATAAATGTTAGCGCATTTAGGTGAAAAGATTTACTAAGATATTAGTTATGAAGAAAGTCAATATAAAATTTTATAAGATGAATTTTAAAAGATAAATAATATAATAACATTTATTTTAGAGAGGTTTCGAAATATTTAGTACTAAATATGTTTCTTTTTTTTTGTTCATTTCATTCTCGATAAGATTATGCAATCTTCTAATATGTGCAGAATATTTATAAGTAGAAAAACATAAGAAAAATAAACTTAAAAATATCATTGACCAAATTGTATTTCATTCAAATTAGGAACAGTGATCCGAAATATATTTAAAAAGAAAAAGAAAAATAGAGAAAAGAAAAAAGATGTTTGGGGAAAAGGAGAAAAAGAAATAAGGGGAAAAATATAAGTGAAAAGAAGAAAAGAAAAAACGAGAGAAAAAATATAAAGTAGAAAGAGAAAAGAGAAAAGGAAAAGGCAAAAGAATAAATGAGTGAAAGTGAAAAAACAGAAACAAAAGTTAAAGAAACAAGAAAAAGAGAATAAGAAAAGAAAATAGAGAAAAAAAGAATTAAGAAAGAGAAGAAAAAGAAAGAGAAGGAAAAGAAAGAGAGAGAGAAAAGCAAAAGAAAGGAAAGCGATAAATAGAAAAGGAGAAAAAAGAAAAAGAAGTACAAATGAGAAAGAAATAATGAGATAAAGGGAAAGCGAGAAAGTGAAAGAGAATGAGAAAAGGAGAGAAAGAGAAAAAGAGAGAGGAAAAGAAAATGAAAACGTAACAACACGGAAAGAAGATAAAGGGAAAGTGAACGAAAAAAGAAAAATTAAAAAGAAAAGGAACAAACGGAACAAACGGAAAAGGAAAAAGAAAGGAAAAAAAAGAGAAAAAGAAAAAAATAAAAGAAGGGGAAAATGCAAAAGGAAGCGCAAAAGTCAAAAGAAAAGAGGAAGGAAAAAAGAAGGAGAAAGACAAAATAAAAAGGAAAAAAAATTGTATCAAAAAGAAAAGAAAAAAGTAAAAAAAAGAATATTACTTAGACTCTGCATAATGATGTGTGAAGAGGCGGCAATTTGAAATAAATTTATACGCGTACGCTGACAGAGCAAAAAGAATAAAAAAAATATGCTGAACAGAATAATTCAAAATCATATGAGAGTGAAATTAATCTGTTTTCGACTAAATTTGTATGAATGACAACGTGCTGTCCAAATAAACAATGGTTATGTGTAAGGTTATACATATATCAGAATCGTGACGTCTATGCAGACAAGGTAGCGATTGCCTACCCTGAATAAAATAGAGCAGCAGCTACATTGTTCATCTGTGGCAAAATATGTACCTAATCCAACAAAATTATGTAGGTTACTCTGATTATTATGCATGAAATGCAAAATATTCGTTGTGTAGATTTACTACATAAAGTCATAAGTTGCCTATATATATATATATATATATATATATATATATATATATATATATATATATATATATATATATATATATATTAGGTTGGTACAAAAATAATGACGTAATAATGTCGTTTTTTGACGTATTTCTAACGTCAAAAACGATATTATTACGTCATTATTTTTGCACCAACCTAATATATATATGAGTGAGGGGGGAAATACTATATACATAGAGGTAGTTTACGTTAAATTGACACCTATATAAGTGAAAAAATCTATCAAAATAATTAAGTATGAATTTTGATGTAAGGTGCCCAGCTAAGACAGGAAGTAACGTTACCACATATCAAACGACATATTTCAAAACGTTTAAGTCTAGACATGCACTGATGACATAAGTCAACAATTTTTCCCCATCACCTCACAAAACAATTAAAATTGATTATAAATGGTTTCATTAATCAAGAGATATGATTTTATATCAAATTCCGAGTTCTGAGGTGAGAAAGATAATGTCGAAAATGGTAACGTTTAATAAATGATAAAAAATGATTTGCATCTGATGCATACAAAATGAGAGTATGTATCACATTTTGCAGTCGATCACATTTGCATTTGATAAAATATTAATAATTTTTCAGTGCACATTTTGTGTCATGGATAAATCTGAGACTAACAGCACAGAAAACAACTCTTTACGTAACTAGTAGGTGATTCTTTTCTAGTGGCGAATGATTTTTATGTCAGCAATGTTTGGTGATTTCCATTATTTTCTCTTAAGCTTACATAACACTTTCAGCCGGAGCCATTTTCAAGATTTTCTAGATAAAGTCAGACTGATTAAAAAATACTATATAAATAGTACTGGTGAGTATACATAGTACTATTCACTCTGCCCGACTAGATGTAATACATATATATATATATATATATATATATATATATATATATATATATACATATATATATATATATATATATATATATATATATATATATATATATATATACATATATATATATATATATATATATATACATATATATATATATATATACATATATATATATATATATATACATATATATATATATACATATATATATATATATATATACATATATATATATATATATATACATATATATATATATATACATATATATATATATATACATATATATATATATATACATATATATACATATATATATATATATATATATACATATATATACATATATATATATATATATATATATACATATATATATATATATATACATATATATATATATATATACATATATATATATATATATATATATATACATATATATATATATATATATATATACATATATATATATATATATATATATATATATATATATATATATATATATATATATATATATCATTTAATAGCGTCTAGTTTTGTTTTATTGCGTACTGTTCTTTTATTGCTCCCCTATTTCCACTGAGACTATTTAGACCATGCCCAAATATTGAACAATGATAAAAGCGGTGTTTTTAATTTGTTGGAATATTAGTTGTAAGTTCAACCCTTAGTCAGGTAGTGTGTACTTGCACTCTGTGGAAATGGATGAGCAATAATTCAACAGTACAAAATAAAATAAAAACTATCCGTAAGCATGTGGAACAAGAACCATCTACACGTGTAGGCTAAATAAAGGGTTCGGTTGAAAATTCGCTATTGGATACACAGATCTATATACACCTGGGGAATGTTGTTGATCACAAACAGATAAATCAAATTTAACTGCCGACATATTGCTCATCGTTTATTTTTTGTATACAATCCAAAGAAAATTATAATTCTTTTCAGGTAATTTCTTATTATATGGCATAATTGGGGTGAAAAATAAAGTTGAAATTTTGATGTTTTTGCCCATTTACATAAAATAAAATTTTCCGTTAGAATCCGGTGCTGTTGATATTGAAGAAAGCGCCAAAAAGTAAAATCCTTATATCAAAACCCGTCAATCGCTAATTACCATATAAATTCCCTTTCTAAATCCTATAATATAATTCCAAGCTGGATTTACCTGGAGTTATTTCAGGTAAAAATACTGTAAGTAAAATATTTGCTTTTTTGTCTGTCTCGAAATTAAATAAGTGTGTATTAATTAGAATTAATGATAACTCAATAAAGTTTTATGCAAATAAGTTTTCATGTCAATGGAATTTTTAAGACCAATGATATTTTAAATTATTACGGTAGTCGAATGTGAAACTGAATTACAGATGCCTTCTATCGTGTTTATACTAGAACGATGCTGCACATTCTTAGAGAGATGCATAATCTGGCGAGATCATTTTTTAACAATGTCAGTACGCTTAAACTCTCGGTGATTCACGCATGAGTCAAACCATCGACGGATTCCGAACATTTCCGTCTGCATAATTTCAATCACAAAAGACCTGAGTCATTTTCAGGCGCTTTCCTGTTTTCGCTTCCCCAGCAAAGTATCATCTCTGACCAATCATCAATGGTGAGATTCGAACCGGTGGCTCATGGTCAAATAGAGAACCTCCTAAACATTTGACCACGAAATCGGTTGAAATCGAAGCCATTATATGGGGTTTCTTTGAAACAAGTTCTCATTTCCAGATTGTATTTAACTTTTATCGAGATTTTTTTTTATCTTTTCTTTTAAATTCATCTTGGTGATGCACGGTTTTTCTTGATATGGTTATGTTTGTGTTTAGACATTGAAATTTATTTTCTTGTCATCTAGTATTGCGCCGTCGGGTGACAGTTTTTGGTGTATTATTATTATTATTATTTTATTTTCTTTGATTTCTGGCGTTTACACTTTTCTTTCCAGGTCCCGCCCAGGGACCTAACGTCAGAAATGGCATCATGACACTTTCCACTGACAAAAAAAAAATTACATAGATAAAGCCCTTAGTAAAGTGTGGGCTGTACTTGTCAGAACAATTTTTTGTATCTGCTTGAGGCATGGACTTCCAGGAATCCCTTCAATTAGTCTACTGCAATCTTTTCCAAACAGTCTTAGGGCTCCAACTACAACAGGGATTGTTGATGTTCCCATATGGCACATGTTCGAGATTATTATTATTATTATTATTGATATCATCATCATCATTGTTATTATTATATTTAACTCGAGAAAATTTCCCACTTTTCTAAATTTAATAAATCTTAATTCCTATATTAATTAACAAGTAAATTCATGGCAAGTTCTACGACAAGAAAATACCCGTAGAAATTCCATTATCACATTCTTAAATAACTGAGGATAACAACTTTCACAAAATAGTGCAATAACAATGATAAATATGAATGTTGGTCGTTATTTAAAGAAAAAAATGGGTACAAATGAAAAGATTTGGACTGACAACTTTTTCGATTTCACTGAATCAACCGTTAAGCATTTATTTCTTCCTTTCTTTCTTACATCAAGTAGTGTATTTTCCCCTCTTCCTACGCAGTCAGCACTGTCCATTATATAAGTCAACCTAGCGAAGGGAGGAACAAGCCCAATTTTAATAAGATTATTAATAGTAGTATAAATTATTATAAGATTATTAATAGTAATTATTATTGTTGTGCTATTTAATATCCTTGTTCTTAAATGTAGTTGAGTAACCGAATTTTTTTTTAATTTGAAACATAACATTTTTGATGGTATATAATAGATGAGAATTAGCTGTCCAAATGCGGCTGTTCTTTAAGCTAGTCTAATACGTTTGACAAGATAAAGATAATTCAATATACTTTATACAATTCCGCAAATTCACTTCGATATGTGATTGAATTCCATAATATAGACATGTTTATTTTTATCATACTCAAATAATTATTCTTTTAAAATGATACTTCCTGGTGTTACTTTTATCCTTAATCGAGAAGCCGAGTAAATTGTCATAGTAAACACAGGATGAAATACTTTCCTTTCCGATGAATATAGCAGAGAAATTACCGGTCTGTAGTCGCACACCGTTGATTGCAGCTTCCCATCTCAATCTCATTCTTATTGCTTCATACATTTTATCTAATATCAGAACATTGCGCCAAATGTAATACTAGGGTATTATATAATCGTGGAAAAATTCATTTCCCCGTTCTGCTAATTCGTTATATTGAAAGATGGTAATGTTGTCTACGGCACGAATGCAGTCCATAATAATAAAAATAATCCTCAAATTTGCGAATATTTCAGCGTTTGTGAATGCCCGAGGTTACCTGACACATACGTCCGGGGTTAACTTAATTAACGGTTGTAAAAATTCTTCCGTTAACCTCGCTCTATAATTATATAGCTATAGAGAACTAGTTCATGTCTAAATGTTATACTGCAACAAATCCCTTATGAAAGAATATAACTCCAGCGACTGAAATTAAATGCCGCTTTTATTGCTTTTGAGATCAGTCGATACCTGTAATTTAGGAGAGGAAATATTCTTTATACTTATCAAGTTTCAGTAAAAGTTTTAAGTATCTTCGCATTCTTTCTTAGAGTTCTTATGATATTTAAAAATGAAACAGATATTTGGTTTGACTTGATTCACGAGATGGTTTTATTTTTTTTATTTTTCCTTTCGAACTTCTTCGGTAAGAAATAGAGGAAATAATATTTTTAAAATATACTCGAGTAGAAATTCTTGTAAAATGCGAAGAAAAAGAAGGAATAAATTTTGTAGTTATCAAATCGCAAATCTGATTAAAAAACTGAACAATTAACCGGGTTTCTTTTTTTATTTTTATTTTATTTTATTTATTTTTTTTGATCAATCGGAGGAATGATAAACTGGACATATACGAATTCTTTCATTCAGTTTCCATATTAATAAAACAAACAGTAAACATTTGTGATTTAAATTGCTTGATGCTATATAAAGCCCTATCTGTTTCCATTTCATATTTCAGAATTCCCTATCTACTTCATCTGGGATCCCTGGCATAATTTAGAATATATTTTTGGTGAAACATTAGTTTTATTCCATAGAATTTATTCGACGATGAAACCCGGATTTGTGAAAATTATACTGTGGTAATAGCCCAGAGTTCGACACTGCTGAACTATACATAAATTATAGGTACCTCCATGAGATCGCTAAAAAAACGAGCATAGCATGAAGAAAAAGATGCCAAACTTGACGAAACCAAATATTATCGTCTAAATGTTTATGTTATTATTAAGAGGAAAGAGCAAAGTAATTTGGGGTATTTTTTTTTTACATTTTTTAACCGTTCCTAGCACGTCCGAAATTTTCGTTAAAAATCTTGTTTTTTTTGAGTCAGCAAAATTGATCATTTTTTTCCATTTAAAAAAAATGAAAATCTCAGTTTGAAATTCTTTTCAATTATCATTTTTTCAAAAGTTATTTTAAGAAAATCAGAAATCATAATGTTTATTTAAACTATTTTGAACCAAGCTTAATTTAGCTTCTGCGCCAAAAAGATGTAATTTGAAAATAAAACAAAGCAGGTCATAAACTTTCGCGTTACTTGACAGGTGATGAATGACGTATTGACGGATTCCGTGAGGATAATTCGTTCTACGGAAGGAGAAAAGTGAAATTATTTACATTTAATTGAACAAATTATTTACCTCATTATTTTTAAGGAAAACTTTCAGCGATCTATTTTTTGGTTTTTGTACTTACCTTTCACTTTTACGTTTACGATGCTTTATGGAAAGTATATTATAAAGGAATTAACATAAGTCTTTTAAGAGTGAGATTGAATTTCATATTTCATAAGAAAGGTAACTAATTAATTTATAGGTACCTTTCTTATGAAATTTTATCAGAAATGTACATAAAATACTATAATTTTATGTATATTTATTACATTTTAGTGTGTTATTTGTATTTCTATTCATTTTATTATTAATTTTGATATTTCATTCATGGAAAAATATCATAACTGAGATTAATATAAAAATAAGATCATATAAATTTCATATGATGATACCGATACTTGTAGGTACCCATCTCAGTTGAAATTGAAAAATCAAATTAACTTCTCCATACGTGTTTCGCAAAATTAAAGGCCTTAACAGCGGAAAACAATGTTTAACTCAAATAACACAACTTACTTGTATTCTGGTTGGTCTTACGTACTTTATAATTAGAGACCGAGTATGAACACAAAATTACATTTCTTAATTACTGCGGGTCTCCTGATTAGTTAAAATGATACAATTTACATAAGGAGACTTAGGAAACCCGATGCGGCTTTTAACTAATTTTATAATATTTTAACAACTTAAATGTAAAAATCTATTATAATTAAAAAAAATAACAAATAATTGTATTAAAAATTCATTTTTCATCGAATTTTTTTTTTCTTTCATAAAATATTGTCCATATGCATACAAACAACTGAAAGCAAATAAAAGCATTTGAAAGTAAATAATATCTTTGTTTTACGGAGTTTTGTATGTTACAATTCAGAGCTGATTTTCAGGTAGGGGGATCTAAATAAAAAAAACAAAAAACAAAAAAAAAAACATCATTTACATTCCTCAAAGACTTGTGCTTTTAAATATTGTAATCACTAATTGTAATTACGCCATCGAATTTCTAGCGTTATCATAAAATTAGTTATGGGGGGGGGGGTAATAAATATATAAAAAATATTTCTGCCCTGACTTTCATTAAAAAAAATATTTATAATAGTTTCGATCATCTGTAAATAGTATCTGAAATTTTCCTTAATATCCGACAATTATTTTTTATTTTTTCAAGATATTCCAAATCAATGTGTGTCACACACACACACACAAAAAGTGCATAAAATTGTATATGTTATTTTACTAGGAACTAGTAAAATAACATATAAAGAGAAACAAGCTTTTTTTACAAAGAGAAACAAGGTTTTTTAATCAAAAAAATGTGATTTAAGCAATCGGAATTTGAGCCTGTACGATGTGCCTAATGGTCTTACGCAACTTATGATAAAACCGGTTTATGCGCTCTTTTCCCAAAAATTGCAAGTAGAGTCGGCTAACTTATTTGCAGTATAAACGGAACGTTGCTTCTTTGGGTGATATAAGAGAGATTAGGAAGGAAACCTAACACTACGAATACAAAGCGAGAATATATTAATTTGGGATGTGAATTGAATATGTTTCATTATTCATGAGACATTAAAGATTAAAATTTAACGACGATGATACGCTTCAAAATTTGAGGGATAATTCTGAAGATTAACTGATATGAATTCGACGTAATGGATGGAAAATTATAGTATAAATATGTATATTTTTGAGTTCGTGTTTAAATATTACTAATTTATACACACACACAAGGACGGGCACAGACACGCACGCCAACACACACACACACACACACACACACACACATATATATATATATATATATATATATATATATATATATATATATATATATATATATATATATACACTCAATTATACTATAATATAAATGCTACCTTAATATATACATGTTTCAATGGGTAAATTGTAGCAATTTTACATTTTACATTACGCGCATGTGCTTTTTTATATTTTTTTATATTTTTTTGACTACATAATATCGAGGGGTCATTTGGGAATCGGCTGTGAGAAAAAGTGTACCATGTCGTAATTCACTCCACAAGAAATTTGGAAAAGGCCTGCTGTACTGTTTGGCATATTCACCGTAAACTCCAATACGGATATTTCAGAGGTTTTTGGTGTCAATTTCTGGACAGTTCACATTATTCGGTTATAGTTTGATGAGTCTAATGGAGATCACGAAGGTTTTTGGAGTGATCACTAGGAATGACGATTTTATGCCCCCATTCATCTTCCTAGAAGGCATCCGACTCAACACAAAAGCATTGATCAAGTTTTTGGAGGATATAGTAATCTCCTGGGAAAATAGGGTGGATGCTGGATGACCCCATGTCTGGCATCAGGGATCTGTGACATGTCACACAAGTAGGAGCACCCAATCATTGTTATCCGACAATTTCTGCACCCATATAGGCCTTTATATTGGGTTGCCTCAATCTCATGATTATAACCCCCTTGCTTATTATGTGTGGCGCGCAGTTGAACTAAAGACCAAAAAAATCTTCTTGTATCACTAAAGAAGGCATGGATTATGGCAGCATTCACCGCCTTCAAGAAGAGTTGCAGGAAATGAAATGTAGATATCAGATATGGATAGGAATCCCGCAAGACGATAAAATCAATTAAAGAACAATGTTGGAAACGGATCTCAATCAAACATGTGACAACTTTATTTATTCCTATTCAGAGACAAGAATAGAAATGAAAAAGCAAAGTAACAGAGAACTTGAATGTTATGAATTTTGATAGTTCCCATTGGTCAGACACATGTCACGTGTATAAACGAAAAAGATAATATATAAATATCTATGAGGAACATTGAAGTCAACACTAAGAGGCGACAGGCTGTTTCATGGTAGACGCAATCGTCGCGGCATGATGCAGCACAAAACATATTTAAACTATTATGTAAACTAGATTTACTTGGGAAGGATTCCAGAATAAAACATATATTTTAATGGTAGCAAACAACCTGCATAAGAATAATAACAAATTGAGAATGATCACCAAAAAGAAGCGTAAGACAAGAATGTTTCTTCTTATCGGATTTATTCAACTTCTACGGCGAAGTTAATATAAGGAAGTTAGAGATCCCAACGATATTTAATATTGGTAGATACAATCTTAGCAATATATGAGAAGTAGGTGATACTATGTTGATCGCAGATACAGAGGAAAAACTATAGCTCCCCACAGACAATGTTGTAAGGAAAACGAGAAGAAAGGACAAAACATCAACTGTAAAAATGCAAATTGTATTATTGTCAGCAAGAGACAAAAGTTCAAGTTACGAAACACGAGTTAGTAAATTTCTAACAGAAGATGCAAAATGCGACAGCCAGTCCATACACATAGCGGAATAACAAAATATGACTTTCAAAAGCTAAACAATCCTCTGAAGAATGGGAATATTTTGTTAGAAATAAAGATAATCGTGATTAATTGTTATCTAATAGTGGTACTGGTATCAAATGTAGGAATATAGCGAAAGGCTGCAATAGATAGTTTTTTTTGTTGAAAAATGATCACCCAGGTGCTGACGTGTCATCATGGCAGACGTAATTCATATACTCCAGACGTAATTCAGTAGATACGCAACAAAATGCTACTTCACTAAACACGCTTCGGAAAATTGATGAGATTTTTGTGATGAATTTAGTTATTACATGCCACTCAAAACATGACTTACGTAACTGATATATAATAGACGAAACATTAATACAGTTGAAATATCTTTTCCGAGAAAGAATCAAAATTTGTTTTTTTATTGTTTTGAGGTACTAAATCATATATGCAGCAATAAACAACTCACTCAGAAAGATAAATTTGGGGACCGAACAAACGTGTCGACATTTCTAACAAATTTCTTGACAAATAATGGGTTGGTGGTGATAGCGTTGCTTCGAGCACTGGTGTTCTGACGAGGCTAGCACTAAAGATTACGTCTTGGTCTGAAGTGCGGATAATTTGAGTGAATCTGTTGAAGAATATTTAGACAGGATATGTGCGAGGAAGTTTGAATCTTGATAGCGTAATGGACAATGAGACGATTGACTAGGTTCATGTTTGGTTTGACTGACTGATGCACGGACAGACGGATAACTCGACAATTTGGTCGGATCAGACTAAGAAAGTATTTAAATAAAGACAGGGTCATTTTGACAGTAATTCCCTTTGTGTTGCTTGTTTTATCTAACAGAGTCGCTGTATGAAGCAGAACGTAGCAAAAGATCTTGGCTTTCATTTGTGCACTAACAAAAGCAAAAATGTGTGTAAATTTCATATTTAAAGATCGGTAATTATCCATCCTCACAAATATATATTGCACGAGTGAAAGTGGTACATACTGCTGTTTACATATAAGAATATTTTTATATGTAGAGATCGTCGAAATTATTCGCTCAGTTCAACAGAAAGCAGTTTATCTGGGCATAATTTAAAATAAATAAAATATATATTGATAAATTTACTACAAGCACATTAAACCTAGCAAAAGCCTTTGAAATTCTTTTAAATAAAATCTAAATAATCAGGCGAATAAATATTTAGAAATTTGCATCGACACTATTTGAATTGCCAATATTATATCTTGTAAATGAGATAAACTTTTCTGTATTTCTTTCGTGTCATCCCACACCCAAGGTTCAATTACTTCCTTCCACTCACCTTGACACAGGCTCTAATACTATCCGATTCCTAGGGGTCATATATCATTTCATCAGCTTTAAATCTCAAGTTCTCAACCCGATTGTGATGTGGACTTTAAGCTTACCATGTTATAACAAGCATCCTATTTTCCTTCAATTGTTTTGTTTCATCCATTATTTTAAAGATCTTAAATGTCTTAATGTAATATAAAGCAAACTTCAAACGTCCATTCAGCTGACGATACTACCATAGGGGAATTTCTACAGCGATGTATTTCCATTTCACATCTTTCAAGAATTCTAGCTAATTTCATTAAGACAAGTTTTAATCTACAGCTGTTAATTTATAGGTAATTTGTTTTGTGGTAATTATCAGGATATTCTGTACAAACCTCACAAACCTGCATTATTCTCATTTTTAAAATATGTTTACACCCTAATTACTCAAAATGGTAAGTGTCCAAACACTTCCTAATATATTGCTGGCTTATTGTTTTGGAAGATGACTCATCATTTTTTGTTCATATCCTTCGCTATATGTAAGGGATATTATATGTCTTTTATTTTCCCATGCTGTCAATTGCTTTATGCATAAGAGACTTGTCGGAATTGCCGGTAATAGTTGGTTATGTCATTTCAACAATACTTGTATAGAATAAGATGGAGGTCATATATGAATGTGCTTTTCATATTTACATGTAATTTAGTTTCTAAAATGACTGAATTTTAAATTTACTTATAATCTTTAATAATACATTTGATGATCCATTATTTAATTTTTATTTAAATTAACTTATAAAAAAAACAAATAAAATGCAATGCATTCGGAGAAATTTTATCAAAATATGTTTTTGCCTATTATGTCAAAATTTATTAATAATCACATAAACTATTTTTATTGAACCCTGCAAAATTCATTCTCACTCTCAATATATATACATATATATATATATATATATATATATATATATATATATATATATATATATATATATATATATATATATATATGTATATATATGGGGGGTATGTGTGTTTGTGGTTGTGTATATGCACAGTGTTAATCTGATGACGTTTATTTAATTCAAACAATCTCTGATTAATAAAGATTATTTCTAGCAATTTCTGAATAAGCTTTGTAGAAAAAGCTAAAGATACACGATTTGCTCTGCTTTAGTTTGAGTAATTTTATGAGTCATGATTGTTGCCTGCAGTTTAAAGTTAGTCACAGAGGTATAGGGCTATTTCAGTGGCTTCATGCTGTTATCTTTGAAATTAACATTTAAAATAAAAAGTTGCTTTCTATTGAATATGTACCGTGATGTGTAGCTCATTCGAATACCAGTAAATAGACTTGAGCACATCGTCATTGAATTCATGAAAATTATTTAATAAATCTATCTATCTATCTATCTATCTATTATATATATATATATATATATATATATATATATATATATATATATATATATATATATATATATATATGGCAGGGTGTGTGTGTGTGTGTAACGAATGCACGGTTGAAATTTTTGACGGATTTGCACCAAAATTTACATGCACATCCTCCAAGTTAGCCGGAAGAAGAAGACCGAACTTGCATTTCCCAACTCCCATCGATAGAGGAAATAATCGTTTTTTTCATGCTTGTACGGAATATTTCATGTAGTTTACGGCCATTTTCTACTGGCCAGAGTGTGAGCCAATAACTGGCTGCCACGAATAGGCAGGGAGATTCTATTGGCCAGCTTGCGAGCCAACAGCTCACTGACACGAATGTTAACTAGCATGCTAGCATGCAAAAAAAAAACATTCGTCACAACTGGGAGAAACTTAAACCTGTATGGCACTTTACTCCAATTGGCTCATTCGCTTGCTTAAACTCAACGTTGATTCTGATTCCACAGAACTGTGTTCGGTGTGAAAAAGTATTTTTTGTTAACATTCTTTTTTCATTCGGTTTTACCAGTTACGAGTCCTTTTTTGAAAGCTGATCGTTTTGTGTTCATTTTGTTTAGTTCATTTTTCGTAACAGATTTAATGTTTAGTATAGAGCTTAGAAAAAATTCGCAGTGTGAGATAGGCAAGAAGTAAGGCATGTAGCAACATCAGTACGGCAAAGGGCACTCCTTTGAAGGCAAGGAAGGGCAAAAATAATTTAAGTCAAGTGATAGCGAATGCCGTATTTGTCGTACGATTTTTGAATCAAGCACGGGCAACGCCGGGATATGCTGCAAGTATATATATATAATCAAGGACATTGAATAAGTTCTCGCTATTTTCCTGCAGATGGCGTTCCCAGAATTGCGTGCGTGTAGTTTCAGATGGTAACGCATCTATAAGGAAGTACTCTAATCAAGCTTGAAATTTACTATATAGCCTTTCGCCGAAGTGTAAACGACTTTGTTTTTGATATGGTTAAAAGATGTCGGACTTCGTGTCAAAAAATGTGTATTTTCTAAAATAGTTATTCAAAATAAATCTGCAGATGAAGCGCATCGAAGACGTGTTTAGACATACGACGACTATGTTATGTCAGAAACAACATGCAGAGATTGGTTTAGACACTTCAAAAATAAAAATTTTGATGATGAACTTAAAGAACGTACTGGCCCACCGAAAAATTGTGAATACGAATAGTTGGAGGCAATAGTTCATGAAGACTCATGTCAGACGCAAGCTGAAATTGCAGAATCATTAGGAGTTGATCATACAACAGTTTCAAATGTTTGAAAGCATCAGGAATGATTCAAAAGCATGGACATTGGGTGCCGAATGAGATGAAGCCGAAAGACGTTAGTGTAGTTTATTGTGGGCTCCTCAAACCGACTGAAACCATCACGGGAGATGGCTGTCGACTATAGTTGATGAACAACGGCCGCTATACGAGCAGAGCCACGACAAAGTGATTTTGCAAAATGAAAACGTTAGATCACATTTTTAAAATCAAGTGAAAGCCTATTGGAAACACTTTAATGGGAACTCCTACCCGACCCGTCGTATTCACCAGACATTGCTCCGTCCGAATATCATTGTTCCGAACGATGGCACATGGCCTGGTTGAGCAGAACTTTTATTCTTATACAGATGTCAAAAAAAGGATCAGCTAATGGTTAGCCTCACAAGACTTGTCAAAAAAGATGGGAAAAGTAGTGGCTAGCGATTTTTTCATGAAAAATCACAGACGAATTATTCAAGGTCCTAATATATATATATATATATATATATATATACAAACTATACATATATATGTATATATAGATAGATATATACAAACTATACATATCTATCTATCTATCTATCTATATATATATATATATATATATATATATATATATACAAACTATACACACACATATTTATATATATATATATATATATATATACAAACTATATATATATATATATATATATATATATACAAACTATATATATATATATATTATAATATTTTTTGTTTAAAAATATGATTCCTTCGCTACATAAGAGTTCTCATGTTTCAAAAACGAGAGCCGAAATCATCCAAATAATTAATAAAATTAAGTTGGATTGTGGTGTTTAGTCCCGTTTCATCTTCAAGCGAAATTTTAGGAATAAGCTATCTCTCGGTTTACGTGTATTTTTAGGCACGGTCCGTTACAGAATTTGTTATTGTGGGAGTGGCTACACTATTTTCCTTCGTTAAGTGGTCAGGGAGTTAATTCTTATCAATAGAGAGGTTTTGCTAAGGTTGAGTAGGGTATCTATTTCAAGGCTAATGTTTACGGTCATCCTTTAGTTGGTTCCCAGTGAAGGATATTTCTACTTCTGTATGGAGCACTGTCTTCTTAAAAATAAAAACAAAAATACTAAGGAACCCCGGATTATGCACCCAACGTGTTCTTTTCTATTTTCTGCATACCTGCACAAGGATATATATATATATATATATATATATATATATATATATATATATATATATATATATATATATATATATATACGCTTCCAAAAAATGAATTTCGGTCAAGCAATTTAGAGAGAAAGCGCGAATTTGTAAAGAGTGACTGCTACTGCTGGTAAATGATAAATTCTTCTATGAATCTAGCACTCTGAGTCACTGGCATGCTTATTCCAAATAGATACGTGAAAATTTACATTACTCTCTGGCGTGAGCCAATAGCTTAGGGGAAACCCTCCGACTGATGCAAATAAGTCGGGTTTTGATCCTGGCTTAAGGTAATCGCATGTCTAGCCACACTGATGAGCTGTGATGCACCGAAACTATCTCTCTTTGGATGAGACTATATATATATATATATATATATATATATATATATATATATATATATATATATAGTGTTGTGCATCTTTATAATATTCTTAATTCTCCTTAATCAAACAAGATAAAACTAGAATTAAGAATAGTATTACAAAATACACAACACCACTTGTAATTAGATTAGTTATTTATTACAAAAAAAAATTAAAACATCTAAACTTATACTTAACAATAATAATTCACCTTGCAGAACAAAGTTTAACAGGACAAATATTATTTACGGATTTAAATATCCATGAATTAATTGTATTAATGATCAATGGAAATTCATAAATAATTATGTAGCCCATGCTACAACATATTTGACAAGAAAACTCAAACTACAACATTCTGACCATAGCTCATTTAAATGCTCATGGAGACCTACCGTACCCTGATTCTAACATACTTGTTGACATCATAAATATAATAGAATCATCTACATGCAAAAAAAAAAAAATGCTAAAAATAATCTAAGTCTTATTAATAAAAATCAAAAAGAACACTCACTAATATCAGCTATGAACATAGACACAATATATTGACCGTGTTTTGAAAATGAAAACCTTATATAAATACATACATACAGCACTCCATTTCTTGTTAAGATTTAATATATTTCAACCTTGAAAATGGCTTAATGTCTAGCCTAAAGCGCTCGGATAAAAAAAATCATTTGGACAGTTTTTTATTTGACTTATCATCAGAAAAGAAAAAAAAGAAATATTTGATAACATGAAAAATTGTATAAAAACTAAATCAAAGCAAATTTTCTGTCGTATTGAATGAAATATGCATGAAAGAAGGGTTGCTGCCTAAATACACAAATATATATATATATATATATATATATATATATATATATATATATATATATATATATATGTAGATAGATAGATAGATAGATATTAAAACAAATGTATATAAGGAGAGATTTATCCTTTCATATATATAACTTATTGTTTAGTATTTAGGAGTGTATATTAATATTGTTGAGACAGCATGATATATTTTATTATAGAACATAATAGGACATGAATTATAATTTTGAAATATTTGTATTATATCGTAAAATGAGGAACACACACACACATACACACACATATATATATATATATATATATATATATATATATATATATATATATAGAGAGAGAGAGAGAGAGAGAGAGAGAGAGAGAGAGATAGCTAGATAGCTAGATAGCTAGATAGGAACAGGGAGAGATAGAAATATAGCGATATAAAAAGAGAGAGACACACTGGCACACACTGATTTTCCCCAGACATGATTAAAATTTGCATTCTTAATAAGATTCATTGCCATAACGCCATGAAAGAATATTCGACACAATCACACTACAGATGTCAATTGCAATTTTTACACATGATCCATCGCTGAAGAATATTATGTACCTTGTAACACTCTTGAAAGTTGCTGTCTCTTCCTGCTATATTTTATCTTGACAAGAGTCAATTGTAACTTCTCAGTCCAAATGCATTTGCGCAGCTTTATAGGTGATGCATTATTTTCCAAACAGCAACCACTTTCCGACAGAATAAATGTTGTTAGCTTCTCTTTATTCATTTGTTATTTCCACTGCAGATTTTCAGACGTGCCATATTCCTTTTTTCCAATTCTTCAGACATTTTGCATCTACGACCCACCATACCACATATTAATAATATCTTCATCCCCTTCGTCTTCCATTGGTAAGGTGGAGGTTCCCCACAGACAGCTTCTTCCTCCGAATTGCTATTTTGTGGAACAGATCCAGAGTGGCAATTATTACGATTAAACCTCATCAATATAGGAACATACATTATCTATCGGATATCTACGAATAATATACATGTATTACATCCTCTTTATGACCCTATATAGAACCTTATTAAGTATCCGTCTTCTTTTATTGTGATCTTGACTGAGGAATCGTATTACGTGTTCAGTGAATATATATATAAAATCAATGTACACATATGTATGAACTCATATGCCAACGATTGCATTCATACGTGTGACTGTGTTCATCTAATGTACACACATATGACCACACTCCTTATAATTATACATGCGGCGTCTATGATAAAATGCAAATATCTCCCATAAATATAATATTGCGTACGTATTTATCTACATAAGCAGCCTACCTGATATTGCGTATTTTCGTCATAAATTAATTACCACATAAAATCATATACATACATACATACATATATATATATATATATATATATATATATATATATATATATATATATATATGTGTGTGTGTGTGTGTGTGTGTGTGTGTGACAAAGTGGGAAATATGTTCTTGTGATGCGTTTCGTTCTTTAAAACTTCATCAGAATAAATTTGTTATGCTGGTGCGACTAAACATGCGCACAAATAGGAAGACTTGAAATATTAATTTTTTTTTTTTTTTAATCTATACTTATTTTTCTTTTCATCTTTTTTGTTATTAGATATCTTGCACTATAATAACAACAGAATTTCTGCCAGGAATGGTAAAATGTTGTAAGAACCAGGGCGCAAATTTACTGAAGGTGAGATTGCAATCAAGGAACTCTCTAGACATTGTCGTCGTAGTGTATTATAAACTTCTTTGAAGAAAGTAGTGTCTTTTTATGTCAAAATTGAGATCAATCTCCTTACGTTGTGTAAACCCAGAATGTGATGCATTATTTTGTATCATATTCCTTTTGTGCTCATAAAATCTTTTATTTAGATTCCTTGAGGTTTCTCCTATGTATTTTTGCGATAATTATTACAGGCGATCGTGTAAATTGCTCCTTCATGTTTTGCCTTATTGTTTGACTAAGTATTGACTTGTTTTAAATGTGGTAGTAACAAATTTTATGTTGAGTTTAGATAGATTCTTTCCAATTATACTTGGCACTACGATATATTTTTGATACACTGGGTTTGTCAGTAGGTAACTTTTTAATATTTTGGAATATTTTATGAGACTTTTTAGCATTACATATAAAAGGGCACTGAATAAGTTTGAAAGCGTTTACGATGTATTTCTTCTCTTCATGTGAATACTGATAGGAGCAAGTTCTGACTAAAGATATGTATAAAACTTCATATGAATATAGTATAAAAGTTTATAAGAACACAAATGGGGCATTTTACAAGACAATACATCAATGCGTTGCTTGCCCACCGTAACGAGACTGTCCAAAATGCTGGCATAAAAATGCTACTTTAATCAGAAGTAAAAACAATTCACTTCGACGAAAATATCTAGTGTGCCTTGTTCGCCTGTGCTCATACAATATTGCACTATACCTGTCAGAAAACATTTTAAATCACGGTGAGGTACATATAATAAGTGATGGAAAGATAAGAGAAAAAAGATTCTAAATGAAACCGGCGAGATAAAACAAAATAAATACATTTAAAGAAATTTAAAATTCCCAGCATCCCTCGTTCGTGCGCTTGTGTAGTTGCACCAACATAAAAAAATTTAGTCCTGTGAAGTCCTAAAGGACGATACTCGTCACAAGAAAACTTTTGACACTTTGTCATATATGTTTCCTATATTGTTGTTGATATATAAAATCATATATCGTTATCTCTTTCTTTCACACACACACAAACACACACACACACATAAACTCACGCATATAGATAATATTTTGCCCTACTGTTTGTATTGATCACTGTGTTTTAAATAAATATATCTGCTATGAACAATTTCACTGTTCTTACGTATTATATACATATATATATATATATATATATATATATATATATATATATATATATATATATATATATATACAGACACTTGTCAAACTATTTTCAACTAATTGTCATAGATTTTGAAATTTGATTTTTTTTTTAATTTGGACTGAAACGTATTAGCTGAATATTCATCTGAAAAAAAAATTCCAGTATAATGCTTCATTTCTATTCAACACTATATTAAGAACAGTATGTGGCAAAAAATATTCATTGCATGGATGTTTCAAAGTAAATGTTAAGCTATGGTGAAATAAAACGGCGTAGCACTATTAGCTCTGGATATATATATCGTCCGTTCATGACTGGGTTTGTTATAATTCGTCGCTTTTGTCATATTGCAACCTTATATTTTCTCAATGTCCGTATGGTCGCACGAAGACACATTATTGATGGCCGAGTTCGATCGTGTTCTAAGATACTCACTATTTTTTTTGGTTTTGTTTTATAAAGGCTGTCGGGCGAAATTATCCATTATTTCTTTTTCTTGAGTGCATCTTAATAAGTAATATCCCAAAACCCTCAGCTGTCTTGTGAAATGTGATTAATCTTTTCATCTACATGTTCATCTTCGAAATATATGTAAAAAAGGCTGTTAGAAAAAGTTTATTCCAAGCGATGGTGTTCTAAGATTCTCCTTCGTATTCCACGTGAAAGTAGAACAGTTTACTCCAGTGAGCAAAATAAAGGGTTCATTTCGACATTCCAAACACCTGAAGAAGGCCTGAGCATAAAACAGCCGAAACGTTGTAATAAATATGGCGACAGAGATGAGGACAATAGTCCGAACAATCTAAATAGTGTACATAATACCTCATCCCAGAAATATAGACAGATATGAATTTGTCTGTTCAGAATGGGCTTTCTCATTTTTATCTTAGTTGTCATTCATTCATTTCCTTTTCAAACAGGATTTTTCGAAATATCATTTCTTTTACTTTTAAGATATGCACCTGTGAAATATTTGTAAACTGAATATTATAACAATAAATATTCAATATTAAACAATGTCGGACGAAACGAGCCATCATTTCTTTTTCTAGAGAACAACTTGATAAGAAATATCCCAAAATGTCTTGTGAAATGTGATTTAATTTTTGATCTACATTTTCCTCTTCGAAATATTCATGGAAAAAGGCTGTTAGAAAAAAGGGTTTTTTAAAAGAGATGGTGTTCTAAGATTCTCCTTAAACCCTTTTTTGTTTTATCTCTCAATCATCCCATCTCTGTGTACGTTTACTGTATTTCTTGTAAGTGTTAGAAAAAGTGTTGTTTTCTATAATATGAATTAACGCGTGAATTGTTCTTACTTTCACTCATGTAATTCGTATAAACTAAACACAACCATTCTATTTTAGCAAGAAAATGGTCATGCCTAATACGTAGCCTTTTAAGTATATCTAATTTAATCCGAATGTGTGTGAGAAAAATAAAAATAAAATTTACCAAAATAAATAAATAAATAAATAAATAAATAAAAAAACAAGGAAGTAAAGGGCTTCAAAGTTAAAATGTACTCATTTATGCGACAAGGGAATGCCAGATAATACCCACTGGTTTCTGTCTCATATTCTAACAATTGTTTAACCGTTACCATATTTATCAACCCCTATTTTTCCATCCATTCAAATAATCTCATTATCTACTTGACTCGTTGTTTTCTCCTGCTTTTGCTACTTAGAATATCATGGGAATATTACATTCTCTGGGCTTTCTTTCCTCATTAGATGCCCAAAAATGTCATCTGCAGTTTTCTCGCTGTAAGAATAATATTTTTGTCAAACCATTCTATTTCTCTTGAGATTGTTCGATTCTGTTCGTATTGCATTAAACCTGAGACAACAGATATATGGTTCCACCGATGGATATTGAGAATAGCATGGACCGTACTTCTTAAAAACGTTGAAGTATTAGATAAAAATAAACAAAAGAAAACTTGTAATTAACAGCAGGAATAAGCAGTTGAAACATATAAGCTACTTAATGAGGAAAGGCGGCTTGGAAATTTTCATAATGACGTACGCAGAGAAAGAGGAAACAATACTTTACTAAGCGAGCTAGTTTGGGTAAATGTATGGCGGAAAATGTTTAGGAGAGATAACAAAAATTCAGAATTTATTAAAAGCTGAAAGGATAGGAAATTATGGAGATCCATGAACTCAATGTCCTGAAGGGATTCAGCACATAGAAGAACATATATCTGATTCGGCGATGCAAGCGAGAATGGATCAACAAATCTGTGGCAAAAAAAATAAACAATGTTTAGCTGATTTTTTCTCATCAGATCATCAATTTATATTTAATCAATAAGCTTATTCATATTTATCACAGAAATAACTACAGTGACAAAGAGGTGATTATGTTGAATTAAAAATATTTGCTGCCTAAAAGAAATGCATTTCGCATAATTAGTCTATATATGCGATCACATGTAAATTAAAGTGTGCAAAAGATGAGAAAATTTCAACTGAAATAATTTGATTCTTTAAATTACTCTTTTTCTCCCTATGAGTGCATGCTTTTGAAGTATAAATGATTGTATAATTTGCGGTTAAGCAGAAGGAGAACAAAAGGAATATATAAACGTATTATATTTATATACTCAACTGAGATGATTATCAAGCCTGGTCAATATTTAGATGAGTGAAAGTACTGGAAAGTGAGTAAACCCACAAATCATACATTTCGATTATATGCAAATGTATGATAACAAAAAATGATGGAACGTACAATTACAGGCTCTTGCATCAAGGTAACATAGAAAAAGGTTCATGGGAACAATTGTGCAAGTATTTATAGAAAAGGCGCAGGGAAGTCACGTTATACCCGCGGGAAAAGCCTGAAGCCGGGATGCCATATCAGAACAAATGACTTGGGATTTTACCAGCAAATAACATATTTGGATCAGGACAACACAGCAGCTGTGGCAACAATATTCAAAATAAGAATAAATATGAAAGTGAAATATATTGTCTAGCACGACACAGGCAACCGAATTTCCTAGCAGCAATTATATAAGAGGAAGAATATCGTTTTAAGCCATGTTCTATTGATGGGTAAAAGTGCTCAGTATCAAATATAGAGTGTCTAACCTTGAGGTGTGGCAGTCTGTTTAATGCACACTACAGACCCATGAAGTTAAACAGACAATGCAAATTACCGATCATTTACATTCTTTAAAGCTGTATTTTAACAATCTGGACAAAAACGTTTTTTTGAAGAAATACATTTAATGTAATATCCACCGAGTCTGCTGATTTTATTAGGAGAAAAAGTTTATTTATCATTAGATACGTTGGGCACCTCGACGTGGTTTAATGGTTAGAAAGATTGTCTTGCTTGATCAATTACGACTGAGTAGTGAGTTCGATCCTCACAGGATGTTCCATACTTTCGGCCTTGTGCCACATCTAAGACGGGCATAGAAAATTACTATCATTAGAATACGTATATTTAAGAATGGAACACGGTATTCAACAAAACATTTAGGTAACACTGAGTCTGGTTAGTACCTAGATGTGTGACCGTTTGAGGAATGCCAGATAATGTGACGGATTTTGAAGTTGAAGAGCGGAATTTCAATTCAGTTGGGTTATCGTTATATTCATTATGCGCAAATACCCTTGAGAAAAGTATGAACCCACTTATTTTTCAAACGGCTACGAGGTAATGAGTAGAAGCTGTATCAGTAAAACTCAACATTATCTCGTGAAACATACTTACTATCTAAAAGTATTTGCCGACTTTAAATAAGCCCTGATGGGTTGAGAATAAGTAATCTTTTACGTATTCTCAACCCATCACCGCTTATTTAAATCTATGACTCAACAAAGGTATCTGGTAATCAATAAATCTACTGCCAGTGATTTTAAAGTATAAACATTAGGAAAGTGTAAAAATTAATGGTTGAATGAATGATGGAGATGATATTATGTCATGTAGCATAAATACAAACATAAATTATTATATTTTGATTTATGTGTCATCGCATTGATAAATTCTGTTTCTGTTTTAGTTTTATTGAATTGTGTTATATAATTAAACCTGTTACCCACAATGCAATTTATTATCAATATTTTATGATGTTACAGCCAA
Source organism: Acanthosepion lycidas (assembly GCA_963932145.1). NCBI lineage: Eukaryota > Metazoa > Mollusca > Cephalopoda > Sepiida > Sepiidae > Acanthosepion > Acanthosepion lycidas. The sequence continues at coordinate 131,814,266 of OZ010574.1, forward strand.
AAAAACAAAAAAACACCGGATATACAACATATGGCATGAAGTGATAATTGTAATTACGTAGGTTGGCTAAGAAAACTTTATTCTGAAAGTTTAAAAAGCTGAAAAGAGACACATTCTAATTATATTAAGTATATAATGTTATTTGGGGAAATGCATGAAAAGGTTTTGAAAAAAGTTTCAGCCAATATCATGTGGAAACAGAATCTCCATTTTAATACAATTGAACAAAATTCATAGATCTGTGTATTGTAGTGGAGTAATTATGGAGAAGATCTTTGATAAAAAAAAGAAAGAAAAAGCAAAACAAAACAAATAAAAAAAGTGAAATTAAGAGAAAACATTTTTTTCTTCATATTTAAACTATAACATATATCTAGATTACCATGCTGCTGTTATATTCTACCATTTAATATATTAAGCCACTGTAGATTTATAGAATTTAAGAGCGTGAAATGTTAACGAATATAAATACAAATGTGATATTTTAAACTTTGCTAAACGAAATCCATGAGAAGTAAATTTAAGTTGATTTGAAAAAAAATATTCATACATGTTAAAACATATATAAACTGAATCTGTGTTTGGATGAAATGCACTCAAATATATTTTTCTTTGAATGATTCATTTTTTCTCAGATGAATATTTAAAATCGTCGATGGCTTAAATTAAGGGAAATTATGAAAAATTGCAGCACAATTTTACTGGCAAACAAGAATCTAATAATTGGTGGGGAACTCAATATTTATTTCACACACATGATCTATATATATATATATATATATATATATATATATATATATATATATATATATTGAAACATACACACATACACACTCGTCTATAGTCTCATACAGCTACAGCTACAAGGACTGCAGTATTTACTCCAATTTACGCCTGGGGACAAGCATAATTTGGAGATTAGACATCATTACCGTTCACTTCAGGCGATATATAAATAGCCTATGATGTCAAAATGCTTTCTACGTTTATGTTTATTGGGAGAATATTGTAATCAATTATATTTGAAATTTAGGGCCTTACCAATAATGATATATCAAGCAAGCAATATGGTAAGGTGTCTTGAAATTTCTAGTATATTTACGAAGTTAAAACTGAATAAATATCCCAAGTCTTCCGTCTGAAACCATTAGAGAAACATGTCAGAGGAAGAATATTCATGATAACACTTATATCAAAGCATACACGGTACAATCGACAGCATTTCTATTCCATATAGTGCACATGAAATCTCTCATTTTTTAGATTAGATTAACGAGTTCTAAAGGATAGTAATATAATAGTAAAAAAGTGAATAATAATAGAGTAATATTACAAAAAAAATTACACGCAACGCAATCTACGAGTGATGACTACCAGTACGCTATTTAGATCTGGATATGCTGAAAATATATACAAAAGCCGCGTTTTTATGTAGGCAGCTAAAATGATGTCACTATATTGACAGTAAAGATCAAAGGAGCCAGTAAGCAAGATGTATACGCACAGATTGAATAAAGCTGTTTTCTTAAATATTTTTTAACACGAATCATTTGTTGAATTGTAGCCTCACGCAGACAATAATTCCCACATTCATACAAACACGCACACACACACACACATATATATATATATATATATATATATATATATATATATATATATATATATATATATATATGTGTGTGTGTGTGTGTGGGTGTGTATAAAGGTTTGCACATACGTATGATCGTGTATATGTGTGAAATTGATGATACATCTTCAGCATATTCATATTCAAAATGAATTATAATATTATAAAGTCAAATGATCAATTTTATATACGCAGACAAAAAATGTATTTTTAGACACGAGCGCGTACGCAGTACAAATGAGAGCAATACCAAAGAGTTGATATGTAATTATACTATTTAATGGATGCACCTATACAGGCGTAGTATCCACTGGCAGAGATATTTTGTTTGCCAAGAAAAAAATGTGTGTACACAAATATATACATATCATCATCGCTCATATGCGCACATATGCACTCACACAAATCTAAAACTTTTATATATATATATATATATATATATATATATATATATATATATATATATATATTATACATCTATGTCGGCTAAAATACTCAGAATTGAAAATAGCATTTTAACAGATATATTTAACCAAACTGCACAAAATGTCTTGAAATACTAAGGAATAAATTTATTTAATTAAATCGCCATTGGCTTCTACCACTGCCTCCAAATCTCCGGCGTCTTTTCTGAAACGTCTCATTGTTTAATTTGGTGAATACTGCAATAATCCTTGTCATCAATTAATCTTTGGCATTACAAGAAGTTTTATTGCTCTCACGCTTAGCTGTGCCCCACACATAATAATCAAAGGGACTGCAGTCTTGTGAGTTAGGTGATCAGATTTAATGGGTAAATTGATCGCAGAAATCGTCTAACAGCCATGATTAGATTCTCCTGCTTCTGTGGCATGGTGCAAACTTCTATTGCCAGAAATAATGTCTTCTAATAGCCAATCTTTTGACGCAGGCCAGTGAAAATCGGCTCTTGTTTTGAAACATGAGAACTCTTATGTAGCGTATTGGAATCATATATTTTAATAAATAATTATATATATATATATATATATATATATATATATATATATATGTATATATAAATATAAAAGTGGGCATAGAAGTCAACAATTAGAGGCAACAGTCTGTTTCATGCTATGTTCAATCGTCAGGCCACGTGTGATGTTAGTTTTCTCAGCTATTTACATATATACGGGTCTGTGGTGCATTGTGGGCAGTCTATTATGACGGTTATTTTACAGGAAGTCGTTTGTTTATTTATTTGGGTTAAATTTTAATGCTTGTTTATATTTTTATTTTTGTTTCTTATTTTATTTATTTATTTATTTATTTTTTAAACGGTGTTTTTATTAACGTAGTAAAAATTCGTTTATAACCCTTATTTAATAGTTATATTTTGGTTTGAGAATTTAATTAAAGCTATTTGTTCGGTTTTGGGGTTGATAGTTGTAGTTTATTCTAACTATTATTTTGTCAGGAACAGTTTTTAATTTGTCTTTATTTGGGTTGATTATCTTTATTTGTTTTTTTTTCTAACTGTAAATTTATCGGGATTGGTTTGTTTATTTATTTACTTGGATGAATTTAGTGCAATTTATTTTACTTGTATATTTTCTCTTTTCGGTTTTAGATTTTTAAGTAACGTAGTATTTATTTATTTTTTATATTTTTTATTTTATTTTTCATTTTTTTTATCGTTATATAACAGTTATAGCTATTTTTTTCGTCCGATTTTTAGGTTTGATTTATATATATATATATATATATATATATATATATATATATATATATATATATATTTATTTATATATATGAGTGCGTGTAAGGGTGAAACGGAAATAATTTCAGTTACAATTTCAAATGAGATAGGCTGAAGATACATGGACGTTTCTTTGTAATTTTATTTTTTTTAAATTTCTTTGTGAGAGATTTATACGAATGTATATATAAACCGAACACATCCATCATTCTCTTGCTTTTCTTCCTTTTCTTTACATTACCACAACTGTTTCTAAGCATTTGCTGTATTTTCTCCTGACATTATATATATATATATATATATATATATATATATAATTCGAACATGCTTCTTCAGATTATATTTGTTTTATTGAAGGAAACACACAGACGCACACACACCCGTATATATATATATATATATATATATATATATATATATATATATATATATATATATATATATATACTCACTCTCAATACAGGATTCATAAAAACGACTTCAGAGAATCACACTCTTTTCCTGTGAAAAATTAGTTCTCACAATATAGATATTCATCATAATTTCAGTCAAATCCAGTGTGCACCTACACCTGCGTGTGAACATGTGCACATAAATCCTATGACAAACTGTTTTAATTCATTTCACCCCAGCTAAATCGATAAAGCCACTAAATAAGGTTATTGATAATGAGAATGTCTGAGAAAATGCCAAAGAACACATAGTACTCAGCCTTATTCAACCACGGTATCACACCGACGAACTACTGCGAACGCAGTTTGGAGATTTTTTTCAAGATCACTGAACAAATCCTTTTGCCATACCAAATGGCCTTTTATATGAAAGGCCAGTTGAGTGTAGCCTCATCATTATTGAGACATTTCAACACGGGTGTCGAAGGCCATGTGAAGGGAGCCTCCTTCTTCGTAAGACTGACCTCAGCGATCAGATATTCTTGTACAGAACCCCTTAAATAACATGAGATATAATGCCTTACGGGTGAGCAATCCGAAATCCGGGACAGAAAGAGCACTCTCCCCGAGGTAAACGAAGGAATTCCTCCTCGCACTTGTGCATAGTTCTCGGCAATGGGAAATTCTTAAGGGCGTCTTCCTTCCAGGATTCGCTCTCACCATACAATTTCAAATACACTCGATCTAGCGTTAAGTTTATATTAAGGCTTATATTGAGGAATTTTGAGGAACGCTAACCATAACCAGGCAGCCTTCAGAACGTAGAGGTAACAGATCTTCCGAACGACCTTGAAAGGCTTGCCTTCCCACAAGTAGGAGAATATGACTTTTAGTACATCAATTGTTGTGCTATACCGGAGTGGAATCATGGATAGTCGGTAAAGGAGAATCGGGTAGATGTGCGAGGCACATACGTCCGGCCACACATTTAAGGAAATATTTCTCTGAGAGCACAGATAAACTGTACCCAATTCATTTCCAGGAGGAGATCGGAGCCGAGCTAGACACCGATTATCTTGACTGTGCAGAGGAAAGTCCCGGAATTTTTTTACTAGCTTCTACGCGCCCAAACGGAAGCCAAAAGTGTTATCCCGGTTGATTTTGGCTCGTTGTCAAGGTGTATTTCCCTCTGATCTCTTTGCCGACTTTGTCAATGTCGATTTTTCGTCAGCATAGGCAGAATACCTAGGTACGAAATTTCCGCGTAGGGCCGGATTCGGGGAAAGGTTCCAACGCAAAAACGTACAACAAAGGCAAAAGCGGATAAACTTGAATAGAGCGAGATAATGCGAATTTCTATGACCGAACCACATTCTATTTCAACACGCTCCGAGGGAGTGGAAAGAGAAGCTGTATCAGGTACGAAATAACGGCACGAAAGCAGAGGTGGAAAGGACGCCCTCCAGAAATCAATGTTTAACTCTATCGATTGGGTTGGACTGATTTGAGTTGATCAGCTTGGCTTCACTGACGACTTTCACGATGATCAAGCATACGGAATGAAGCTTATCCTGAAGTTTCAATCCATATACTGAACAAGTCTATTAGGAGCCTAGTGAGAACATCTTGAAAACGGTCTTGTCTAAAATCTGGAACTCTGTACTTAGATCGTCAATGGCCGTAAATTTAACTATCCTATCCTCAGAGTTTTTGATCTTTCTCTATGACAGCGTGTATATATATATATATATATATATATATATATATATATGTTTCGGCCTATATTTAGGCCTCATCTGCTGCTGGTGAATCCAAAATATAGGACGAAACGGCCGTGCAGTGCATTATGCTTTCTGTTGAGGTTTCTTCTAGACTCGATAAAGTACTTAATTTTCTCAAATCCACTTTAATTTCTATTATTTGTACATCCTTGCTTGAGCCGGATTCTAATGCTCTGCATGGAGCGGCTTACGGATAGCAGTCGTGGCTCTAGTGTAAAGGAACTTGGATAAGTTCCACCACGGAATATGTGAACGAACGGCGCAATATCGAGATTAGTTCGCTACCTCCTCGTCGCCGAGTCCTGTTAGTACAGTTGGTATGACGTTTGCCTGTCCATGTAACTGTCCGGTTTTCAATTCTCGTTAGTGAATACGCACTGCTGATGAGTCCTAAATGTAAGACGAAACGACCGTCTAGTGCATTCTGTTGAGCTTTCTTCTAGACTCGGTAAATTACTTAATTATATCAAATCCTCTTTAGTTTATATCATTTATATATATATATATATATATATATATATATATATATATATATATATATATATATATATATATATATATATGACTTCATTATCCAAGTACTTTTGGAATCTAAAAGAAAAGAACAAAACACCTACGGTTAAATGGACATTGATTAAGAAAGCCCGGGCATGTAACTCTCTATATTCCCCAAGTTACCTATGCCTTAACGAAAAATTTGAAATTATTGGATTTAAAAACAAGGCTGATCTCTTAAATCAAACATATGAACTAACGGTTAATTGTAAACACCGTTATAAATTTAACTTATTATAGGGGCCGTATACTTTAAATGATAATGATATGTAGCTGTAAGTTTAATAGATTATAAATTTTATTGCCTGATGGTCAATCTGACGATATGAATGTGTATTGTATAACTACATAGTGTTATTCATTTTTCTGTATGTGTGTGTATATATATATATTTGTGTGTAGTTATGTGTGTTTGTACTGCGGAATGTGTATGTTAGTATATTAGTGTATTAATATGTTGCTAGGTTTTGTATATATATATGTATATGTGTATGTGTGTGTATTTGTATGTGTGTATATATATATATGTATGTGTGTATGTATGTATATGTGTATATGTGTGTATGTGTGTGTGTGTATATATATATATATAATGTAAGGAGGTGAAAAGGAGGAGAAGAAGAGAAGAGGTTAAAAATATTGATGTATATGTGTATATATGTGTATTTGTATATGTGGGTATGTGTGTGTATATATATGTGGGTATGTATGTGTATATATATGTATATATGTATTTATGTGTGTATATATGTATGTGTATGTATGTATATGTAGTTGTATATATATGCATGTATGTATATATGTATATGTATATGTGTGTGTATGTGTATGTATGTGTATGTGTATATATATGTGTGCATATGTGTGTATGTGTATATGTATGTGTATGTGTATGGGTATATATATATATATATATATATATATATATATATATATATATATGTGTGTGTGTATGTATGTGTATATATATATATATATATATATATATATATATATATATATATATATATATATATATATATGTGTGTGTATATTTGTTTGTATGTGTACTGTTATATTGTGTACCTAAATTTATTTACGTATATTTCTGTTGGTATGAATGTGTTTTTATATGTATGTTAGGATACGTGTATTTTTGTGTTTGCATGTATATGGATGTACGTCTATGTCTATGTATGTGTATGTATGTATGTTTATATATGTTTTTGGTTAAATGTCGTTGTATTTATGTGTATGTACGTATATATGTGTACTTGTTACTATAGATAGGTATTTTTATGTATATATTTATGTGTATATATATATATATATATATATATATATATATATGTGTGTCTGTGTGTGTGTTTACTTATGTAAGTTTGCAGTTGTATATGTGTATATTGACACCTATTGTATATGAAATTGTTTGTGTATACGTGTAGGTAGTGGAACTTGGGTATGCCATTACGGCCACATGGGTTAGTATATGTGTTTATATATGTTTATATATGTGTATTGCTGTGTGTATATATGTATTTATATGTGAGTATGTGTACCTATATATGTGTGTATATTTGTGGGTATATATGTGTATATATGTATGTATGTTTATGTGTACTTATTATCATGGAGATATATACGTATGTATATGTTTATGTATTTATGTGTATGTATTTCGGTGTGTATGTATGTATATTTATGTATGTGTGTATGTATATATATATGTGTGTGTATATGTGTGTGTATGTGTGTGTCTGTGTGTATATATATGTATGTATATGTGGTGGTCATCGAAGTTACCTTTGGGTGTTGACTTTGATGTCCGATTTTATATTTACATACACTATTTTAATATATTAAATAATATTATTTTAAATCATTTTTATCTTTGTATATTTACTCGCTTAAGTTAGATTTCAATAGGTGGTTAGCATTCGTGTAATGACACTTTCAGTCTTAAATGTTTATCGGTTGTGGTATCCGATTGTCTGGGTCAATGTCTGTGGATGTGTGTGCATGTATTTATGGGTGTCTATGTGTATGGAAAGTGCATTCACTTTTAATTGTGTATGTATGTACGTGTATGTTGGTTACCCTTCCCCCCACCTCCCCCCTTTTTTTTTCATGACAGACCGTGACTATGTTATCTGTCTCGTCTCTTTTTGTGTGTATATATATATATATATATATATATATAAATATGTCTGGGTGCTTATATATTAGAATCTGATTGCTTTTGTTTTACGCGTGAGTTTAGGACCCCATTCACACACTCTTAGGATTAAAATGTATACATTGTCAAAGGACCGGATATTAAATTAGCTAATGGAACTTCAATGAAGAAATAAATTGAATAACATATATATTTCTCCTTTTCTCCTCAGTAATTTTATAGTTGTAAACTTAATAGCGATTAAATTTTGATTTTGATATTAGCAGTTTTTAATCTTAATATTAAATTTTATCATATAATTTAGTAGTAATTATTGGTTGGAATAAATTCTTTTTAATACTACCCATATTTTAAACATCTGAATAGATATTATAACATGACTTCGTTGTCAAGCTTTTTGAATTTTGCTTTTTGAATTTTCCTATACTTGTATTTTGATTGGTCCATCTAGCCTTTGTAACAACGTTTTCCCCTTGCGAATTATTGTTAATTAATTTGAAACTTTTAAAACCATTTATTTTACATTCAACTTCATCACTTGATAAGACACCGAGGGTGTTGAAACAAAATGGCTATTTTTGTAGTGATTTTATAACATACTTATGTTATAATTTATTTTTAAATAAATAATTATATATATATATATATATATATATATATATATATATATATATATATATATATATATAGTGTTCAGAAAATTGCAATATGACATGAGGAAAAAAAACACATGCACGATTAGCTCAAATCGCCATTATACAATTATATCAACATACTCTCATATATTAGGCTGGTGCAAAAATAATGTCGTTTTATCACATTGTAATATATATGAGAAAACGACATTATTTTTGCACCAACCTAATACATATAAACTTGATTATGTATATGAGTATATCGGTACGTGCTTTCATCATTAAATTTTGATCATCTCATTCCAAGAAAAGCAATAAAACAAACAAGAGGCAAGGGATTACTGTCAGTGAAGGAAAACGAGGCAAAAATGCAAACGCCAATGAACAATAAAAATAAAATATTTAATGAGACAGATGATGAAGTTTCCTGTTCCATTTAAATTTTTGAACATACGTGTTACTAGGAAAGAAAGAAACATAATGAGAGTTACATAGACGAGAAATTCGAACGAAAAAGTCATTCAAATATCAATAATGGTTAATAGCGATTCTATCAGTGCATCGGATTAATTTTTCTCCATGTATATACATGACAATGTATTCTACAATATTTTCTAATGATTGATATCTCTGTAAAGCGATTGATTATGAGACAGAACTAAGAGTCAAGTATGAATATTACTCTGAATCATCATCTTTATATATTAATTAATTTAGTCTTTTTAGGTATGTGTATGCACTTGTATATATTGTTAGTTATAAAGATTAAGTTGTACGCACCATATCGAAGAAGATATGGAAAACGGTTTTACTTTCATCATCTACGACATTATTAGATATTCTGTGTCGAAAGTACTTGAATATCCTGTGAAATTAATCTTAGCTACAATGTGTGACGAACAGTAAAGTTTGTATGTGCTGACCACTTATACAACCATTTTATTTACTGTATTTAATGAAAAAATAGGGCTCTTGTAAATTACAACATTACAATATTATGGATTATGTCGGCGGAAAAAAAAACGATCGTCTTCTATGTATGGTAAATATCAGTCAAACAGAAAACCTCGACGTTGCATATGTGATTTTCAGATATTCTGTGAGGCACTACATGACAAATTAGAGGCTCCACTCTTGTGAAATAAATCAACTCACACTGTTAAACTAATCAGGCTTGTTGATTTCTTATTACTGCAAGTTTTTGAGTAAAGAGTACATCCTCGGCGAGTCTATGAACACCTCAAATAATAAGTGTTTCATGTTACGAGGCTTGGAGCAGTAAAATCGCAGTCAGTCTCATGCACACGACAAGACAAGACCTTCGACTTCGGGCAGAGTGACAAAAAAATCCATCTTCGGCCGGATGGTGACTTAGTCGGAGCTCTGTCTGCAGTTAGAAACTCGGCAGAGAAAAACAAACAAGTTGGAATCAGTTAGATATCTGGCTTCCGAATGAGACGACATCTGTCTTCCGGTAGAGGGTGACTCAGTGTGTGCCCTGTATTCCCCACATAAAATTTGACTTGCCTCGCATCTTGTCCGCGGTTAGTAAACCGATAAATACCAGTCAAATAACAGTCAACTCCAGACTTGCGACAAGGGAAGACTGCTGTCTTCGGGCAGAAGCAACAAGACACCTATCTTCAGGGGGAGGTTGTCTCAGTCGCTGCTCTGTCTTCGGATAGTGCCTCGGCAGTGAAATACAAACAAGTTTCAGTCAGTCAGTTTGCTGTCTGGCTTGCGACTGACAAGGCATCTCACTTCGGGCAGAGGGTAACTCAATCGGGAATCTATTAGGTTGGTGCAAAAATAATTTCGTTTTCTAACATATGTTACTATGTGAGAAAACGAAATTATTTTTGCACCAACCTAATATCTTTCTATAAATACGCGGCTGGGAAAAAAACAGACAAGTAATGTACGCGATTCCGCTTTAGCGGGGGTTGGATAAATTTTGACAAGTGGCCGTGTGGAAACGCACAGATTCCCCATATAAAACTTGCCCTTGTCTCGCAGGCGTTACGGCAATAGTCTAAGCAGTAAGTATAGAGAATATCTTGACGAATTAACGTTAAACCAAGTTCGAGTCTGTGTTCAAGATTTCATGGTCTCGCCTGTGGTCAACGACATGAGCTCTAAATTCATTTCAGCAAATAAATTCTACTGCCATAATATTTTTCTCAGACTGCATTATTATTGTTGTTTTTATTCAGAGTAAGTGATCCGTAAGCCGAACATGTGACAGAGTGCCAATATCCGAAGCCAAAAGTGAAAATCAATCTGAAATGGCTTACCAAACGTGCGCGATATTGTGACGTTTTGATAAAAAAGCATCTTTGATGGAATTGACAAGTATAAAAAATTGACTGACACATGGCCCTGACTAAACAAATATTTTTTTTTACATCTATAATGTTTTTAAACATGGCCATGCAATACAATTAAAATCTAACAAGTGACAAGCAAAAAGTGGTACTGAACGTAATATTTTATGTAGTTCATTTTATCTCACAAAAATCTGATAACACCTCTAACCAATTATGGTTACAAACAATTAATACTATACCACTTATAGCTGTACACTACATATTTCTACTACTTCATATTATTAATATTATCATTACTACTACTACTACTACTACTACTACTACTACTACTACTACTGCTGCTGCTGCTGCTATTACTACTACTATTACTATTACTATTACTACTGTAAAGTCATTACCAGAATACGTAATCAATGACGTTTTGTTGTATTACTCTATTTTGATTTTGACAGTAATGTTTTCTTCTATAGCTAACGTGTTTTTGGGAAATACTGATGGATTGCTTTAAACATTACAGAATTCAAAAAAAATAAAAAAATAAATAGAAAAAAAATAGTAAATACATTCTTCCTGAATAGGACGTTTTGAAATAGAGGGGCTGCATCAAATACGTCTTTTATCAGTTACACTACGACATACGGGAATACAAACTATGTTGTTTGTGCTTTGTTTCTTCCCTAAAAACTGATATGAGGTCAGGCCTTATTTTCGATTGTCCGTTTTTCTTCTTTTTTTTTTACAAAGTAAATTATTTATGCATCTCTAGGGATATTGTT
>OZ010574.1:131831233-131836233 GCA_963932145.1 Acanthosepion lycidas
ATGAGACCCAATTGGTTTATGTTCAGAAAGGTGTAGTGTCAAACATGTTGTATCATGGCCAATATAATTATTTACGAATTTTAATTGATCAGGAATTCAATTCCTTTATGTACATTTAAATACATTAATAATGTTTGGCCCAAATGATTTTGTTCTAGGGGACTTAATAAAAATATTAATATATATTAAAAGAAGAACATTTAATAATATCTACAATGAACATAGATTCTGATGATGAGTCACAAAATAAGACTAAACGGCCGTGCAGTGCTTTCTTCATTCTATTGAGGATTCTTCTGGATTTCATGAATTATTTAATTATGATTATTCCGACAACCAAATAATTTTCTTACGAATCTTAAACTTATATATCTATATTTATCTCTCTCTTTCTCTCTCTCTCTCTCTCTCTCTCTCTCTATATATATATATATATATATATATATATATATATATATATATATATATATATATATATATATATATATATGTATTTTTAAATGCGTGAATATAAATATGCCCAGAGATTAGATTGGTTGCCTGTGTGTGTTTAAGAATATATATGCGTGTGTATTTTGCATGTGTGTGTGTGTATATATATATATATATATATATAAAGTGAACATTGAAGTCAATACTAAGAGGCTGTTTCATGCTGAAGAAATTGTCATGGGAGCCTGATGATTGCGTCTAATATGGAACAACCTGTCGCCCATGAGTGTTGACTTCAATGTTCACTTTTACATTTATATTTACATATATATTTATCTCTATAATGAGCATATCATCCCATATATATAGCTCACATAAAACAATATATATATATATATGTGTGTGTGTGTGTGTGTGTGCGTGTGCATATATATATATATATATATATATATATATATATATATATATATATATATATATATATATATATATTTCTTCATATATATAGACTCACACATACATACATACAAATACACACAAACACACATACACACAAACACACACACTTTTCGTGACGTGTTTCATATGTCTTTGAAAACTGTATTTTTAATCGTTGTTCTTTAGCATCTGTACCATCGTCATATCATGTGGAGCGAGACAATTCATTTCAACTTCCTGAACGTTAACGGAACTAGTGCTCAGCTTTTTTTTTCTTTTTGATTTCTTGATTCCCCGCCCCCATGAAAATCATTAACGTTTCTTCAAATTACTTGGTAATTTATACACATTTTTAAGTTTCCCTTTCTTAATTATACATGGATATCAATCGGCTGACTCACTATCAAGAAAAAAATACACTAATATCGTTAATTCACTCTGATATTTTATACTATTTCATTATGTTCATACCCTTTTCGTTTTATATTTACTTCACTATTGTTATATAAATGGATTTGAATTTGTTTTCGAAGTTTTAAATTAATTAAAACTTCAAGGTTCTATTTTTCTCTGGGAGCATTTATTTCTGATACATATTATCTGTTCTTTAGGGTATATTCTTTTTTAGTTGCTCAGTAAGTATGATTGTCCCCGTAAAAATGGTGTCACTTTTAGGAATCTGATATTATTTTATGTTTGAATAGCCCAAAATTATCATGTCATTCAATATAATACAACTCTGAATTTTAAATGTTAAACATAATATATAATATATTAGTGATATGTTTTATCTTCCTTTATTCATATATTTCGCTGTTTCGTCTGATATCAATTATTACCATCAGCTTTCCACTCATTAAAAAAGATAGAGAGACTGAGAGAGAAAGAGAAGTTGAGGGGAATAAATTTAATCTAACTGGGCCTAATTATTATCGTAATCAACAGAAGAACGCGCTGAACATAACATTAACTTCAGATAATTTTTCATAGATTTGGGAATATTCACAGCAAACGCTATATTAAACCTGCAATTACTCTTCAAGATAAATTGGTTACGTGAGTATTTGGGCAAAAATATAATCTTTTCGATTATTTTAATTAGCATTTTCTGAATTTTTTTACAATGCATTTTAAAATTTCCCATTTGTCCCGAATAAAAAGAAGCAAATTCTCTTTCTCTCTCCCTGTCTCTATATCTCTCTTAAACACACGCAGACACGCGCGTGCGCATTCACACAATCTCTCTCTTTATCTATCATTTTCAGTTCAGAATTTTACCTCTTTCTGAGATCCCTTTCCTGTTTTCGTCTGAGCTACACTTCATACAATATAATAAGTTATAAAGCGTACGAAATTATATATATATATATATATATATATATATATATATATATATATATATATATATATATATACACACACAATTTTTTATTCATGTAACTTTTAGATTTTTTTATATCTACTTTTATGTACTGATCAAGATGCGATCTTCCATCTCCTGCTGGTTTTCAAACGATCATCGAAGTAAAGCAATATCAAATCAGATCTTTATCTAGGTGGGTGACAGCTGGGGAATAGCAGTTGCTGTAATGTTGAGCGTGAAGATTGTGTAATGTATAATTGCTCAAAATTTGAAATTCGAGAGCCGTTCTCCAATAACTTTCGTGTTTACTTGTATTCACTTACGGGTGAATACCCTTGTGGACGGCATATAGACTTCTCTTCTCCTTCCATCTATGGGTTAATTAATATGATTTGTATCACTAAATCATTATTTCCAAAATTTCTTACTTTATAAAAAATGTTATATCTCTCTCATCATTTAACCTCCAAACGGTAGAGAAAACGTGAAAACTAATTAATTAATCAATCCTTCTCCTGCTAAACTGAAATTAATAGAGGATAACAAGTTAGAATATTCTAGACTTTTATCTACATCCCATAAATATTATTCAAATAATAAGAAATAAAGTTGTTTTCAATTATAGGTATGTTCAGCAGCAAACAGTGAATAAATACGTGCCATTTTAATTCATGCATCTCTACATTTTTCCCAACATTAAAAGTAATATATTCATCCAATTCAAACCAAAGACACCGCTTATGACAAGATGAATGTTACGATACATTCTTATGCTTTATCTTTAACTTGCTTAGTAGAGCAGACTTTATGGATTTCACTTGGTATAAAAAGTAATGTAACCCTTGATGTATGTGGTTATATATATATATATATATATATATATATATATATGTGTGTGTGTGTGTGTGTACATGGGTATATGTATGTGTGTATGTACGTACACGGCGATGTGTATGTATATGCGTGTATAAGTTATTGTGTATGTGTGTATTTGCATGCGTTTTGAACATAAAAATATTGGTCCTTGCTAGATTAGATAATCGTCATATTTATTCTTTATATGTTTATATTTGATTTGTAACCTGTAGTCGATATTATTTTTGTCAAATTTTCTCAATTACACAGCGTCCCTTTCAATTTTAATTTCACCCGCCCCATCTTTCTTCCCCACCACTTCTTTCCTTACCTCTCGCTCCATCTTATTCTGGTCTTTAACATTAGATCGGCCATGGTATGTGTGTGTCACCACGAAATGTATCTTAAATGTATTAGACATCCGACAACAATCATTTCCCCCCTTCCACTCATACCTAGTTTTTAAAAAAAAAACCTCTCTGTTAAATTCACTCGTATATTACCCCTCTCTTTAGAACTAACATTCGCCTCACACTCTCATACTTACAATCTCTCTAAATTCTATTTTTATTTCCAGAGTAGTTTTTTCAGTTTTCTTTTTGAATTTGTAGGTCTGATGAATTGGATCGTATTTACGATTCCAATGGAATAAATTATGACCATGGAATATTAGTGTTTAAGCCTTTTTATTATATCCTTACTCTGTCCTGGACATTGAGTTCTACCTGGATTCTATCCTCTCGGAATATTTTATTCAAAAAAAATATACATGTGTGTATATGCACGTGTGGATTTTGCATATATATGTATATTTACCACTAATATTATATATATATATATATATATATATATATATATATATATATATATATATATATATATATATATTTTTATTTAAAAATATGATGCTCTACTTTTGTATCGAGAACTATTTTTTTAAAATAATAACTAAAATACTAAAGAACCTTGGATTACTAACCTAACCCGTTCTTTCCTATTTTCTATATATTTTCACACACACACACACACACACATATATATATATATATATATATATATATATATATATATATATATATATATATATATATATATATATATATATGCTATCAGAATCTGTCTTGACATTTAATTTCAGGTCAGAGATTAAAATTTACACTGTTGTATTTCAGGTGTAACGTACTCATGTCATATGGTATATTAGCCTAACGTCTTTGGTTTGAATATTTTTTAATCGTGCGTTTCGATTAGTGAATATCTAATCGGTGAAAAAATCTTTGCCACCGATGCCATATATTAGCTTTCAGTACAGTTTTATCATACATATTTATGTGTGTCTGTTATATCATAAAATAGAGTGATATCACGAAGGAAATGACTGTCACATCGAACTATTGCTACTACCATTCTGTTTGAATTCATGAATTATCGTTTTGGCTTAGTGTTACAGTGGAGAGTAACGTATGGTTAACTATTATCTTGAACGTGCAGAAAAGACATGACATGTTATGTTTCATACTGGGACAATAATATTCACCTACGAATCATTCTTTTCCATTAAAATCAGAAAGAATTTTTACGATGGCAGACGAAACATAGATTAGATTATCCAAAGAGTTTGTGTGAATGGATGGCAGAAGAGATACTTGAAGTTATAGTATGTGCAAAAAACTTTGCTTAAAGTTACAGTTAATAGGAAGCTATGGCAAGCTATGATTTTTTACTTCCAGAAAATACCCGAAAGTGAACAATCCTCTCCAAGTTTTATCTAATAATGAAAAACAAATATTTACAAAGGTAACGTCCTTTTCCATTATTCTCAATAAGTACTTTTAGATATGGTAAATGGAAGAATGTTTGTTAGGTTCCATTATACAGGAAGGAAACTACAAGAACACCTAGAGAATTTTGT
>OZ010574.1:131841233-131844244 GCA_963932145.1 Acanthosepion lycidas
ATACAATCACATGTACCTAACAATACATACTAGTGTAAAATAAAATAAGAATTATCATAAAAGTACGTTAGAATAATATCATTCTATGTTTAAAACAAGGAAACGCTGGCTGTAATGAAATTAGAGAGGTACAATGTATAGGTTTGATTACCAAAAAAAGGGGTGCGTATTATATCTAAGTAGAGGCATTTTCCCACACTTTCAGCACAAATTTTGAGGGGAGTATTATGCACGAAGGCGTATTATATATGGGGAATTACGGAAATTGAGTTTCATTTTCAGGTTTTCAGATAAGTTGTTTAGCCATCTTGTCACATTTTTTGTGAGAATCACTGAAAAACACTTTGAAATATTCAGCTAAATAAGCAACAGGTTAAAATCTTTTTATGTAAGCCCCACTCTCTTCCTAAATGCTCAATGGTGAGAGGGAAAAGATCATTCAGTCCTTCAGTAAAGGTAGCAACATTCATTCTCTGGCTTCCATCTTCAAATTCCGTTGAAGATCTATCAAGAATGCTGGGAATAAATTTAAAAAAAGAGGGAAGAGGAAAACTGGATCAGGAGGCTACAACAGGAAGATGGATTATTCATATAAAATTAGAGCTAAAGAAATGAACTGCAAAAGATCCAACTTAATTCATAAGACGGTTGGGACATAAGAGAGGAGTTTCAGCTCTGACAGTACAAGGAGTACTGAAGACGTCTTGAAAAAGAAATCGTACGGAAAACCTGACAGGCACATATTTACTCAAGGATAGAAAGAAGTTTAAAGAGGGTAAAGATCATCTTAAATCAATTCGAAAATTATCCTAGAACTCATTAGAACGTTTGCCATGGAAACAGTTATAGTTTTATAAAGTGGAAAACATGTCAAGGCATGTGGAAAGTGACTAACATCTATAGGCATGGTTTGGAGATTACTTTTGATTTCATTGAGAATCTTCTCTGTCTGTCTGTCTGTCCTGTCTGCCTGCCTGTCTGTCTGTTTCTCACCCACTCCCCTCTCTCTCTCTCTCTCTCTCTCTCTCTATATATATATATATATATATATATATATATATATATATATATAATTATTTATTTAAAAACAAATTATAACATAAATATGTTATAAAATCACTACAAAAATAGCCATTTTGTTTCAACACCCTCGGTGTCTTATCAAGTGATGACGTTGAATGTAAAATAAATGGTTTTAAAAGTTTCAAATTAATTAACAATCCTTCGCAAAGGGAAAACGTTTTTACAAAGGCTAGATTGAACAATCAAAATACAAGTATAAGAAAATTCAAAAAGCTTGACAACGAAGTCATGTTATAATATCTATTCAGATGTTTAAAATATGGGTAGTATTAAAAAAGAATTTATTCCAACCAATAATTACTACTAAATTATAAGATAAAATTTAATATTAAAATTTAAAACTGCTAATTACAAAATCAAAATTTAAAATTTAATCGCTTTTAAGTTTACAACTATAAAATTACTGAGGAGAAAAGAAGAAATATATATGTTATTCAATTTATTTCTTCATTGGAGTTACTTTAGCTAATTTAATATCCGGTCCTTTGACAATGTATACATTTTAATCCTAAGAGTGTGTGAATGGGGTCCTAAACTCACTCGTAAAACAAAAGCAATCAGATTCTAAAATATAAGCATCCAGACATATTTATATATATATATATATATATATATATATATATATATATATATATATATATATATATATATATATATACACACACAAAAAGAGACGAGACATAGAACATCTTCACGGTCTGTCATGAAAAAAAAAAAAAGATAAAAAAAGGGAAGTTGGGGAAGGGAAAACAACACACACGTACATACATACACAATTAAAAGTGAATGCACTTTCCATACACACATATATATATATGGGGGAATTTCGAACCACATGATGTTATCTCAACGAATGCTGCTTACTTATTTTCATGGGAACTTCTTGTGAAAATCTAATTGTGTCTGCTTCATATTTTGACAAAAATCCCTGATAGCATCGCAGATTGTTGAATTATTTATAAATATCGTGAACATTCCTTTATTTCTCCATTATATTCATTTTCCGATGCATACAGATTGATAGAATCATTCTCATGAAACACAAGAACAGGACAATTAAAATTTAACGCAGAAATAATTATTTAGCGACGCAAAATATCCGGAATATTTAGAAAATATGCGAGAACACAGACAGAAACCGGTTTACATCCAATAAGTACTCAACAAAGAACCATTGGAAGTGCTAAGTAAAAGAAGGCTGTGAAAGAAAGCGATAAAAAACGAACTAAATATCAACTGTAAGAAGACAGATTATCTAGTTGCCAGCAGAAGCCGCAAATTACAAATTACATATAAGAAATCAAGCTAGTAGAGCAATGTGATTTGTTTAAACTACATGGAAGGTTGATTGGGATACCAAAAGTCACCTTCCAAAATCTAAGCAAAGTATTAAGAAAAAGGGATATTTCGTTTGAAACAAAGTAACTTGTAATGAACAGTTATGTAATATTAGTTGCCCTATATGTCATTCAATGCTGAACAAAATCCACGCAAATGAAGAAAACCGAAACGCTAGTGATTCTACTAAAGGATACTGATAATACGATGGATATAATTATTTGAGAAAATAGAAGCCTCGGAAAGAGATAGTTGAAATATCCAGGGCATGTAATGAGAAATGAGTTCTTGGAAAGTTTGGCACTCACAGACCATATTGAAAAGAAACAGAACAGTGAAAATAGCGCATAATCTACCTCCGGATCTTTTACCCAAAAATATAAATGGGTGACAGAATAGATTTTACCGGAAATAGCAAAAATACGAAATTTACTAAGTGCTACGAGAGACGGAAAATTACGTAGTACCATAATCACCAATATTCTCAAGGGACACGTCCTATAGAAGAAGAAGAAGAAGAAGAAGAAGAAGAAGAATACTGCTACTACTACTACTACTACTAATAATAATAATAATGTTAGGATACAAAA
>OZ010574.1:131844444-131874444 GCA_963932145.1 Acanthosepion lycidas
GTTTGAAGTGATTTAAAATCTATACACCCTTTAAAACTTCAACCAGATATTATCGACTTTTTTATGGATTATGACTCAGGAATCTTTCGACACGACTGATGAAAACCGCGATAGGTTGAGGTGCTAATATTTGGATTCGAATATTCTCAAATTCATGTTAATTTAGAAAATTCTGCAGTGAATACCAAAATGCAATATCATAAAACCTCATATGCAGAGATAGTAGGAAAAAGAATTATATTGTAATAAATAGTAATCAACAAGACAAAGTTATTTAAGTAACAGTTGCAGGAAAATGTCAGGTAATTTGAAAACCAAACCGACTACCAAATACAAAGAAAAGGATAATCTATCTATCTATCTATCTATCTATCTATCTATCTATCTATCTATCTATCTATCTATCTATCTATCTATCGTTTTTCTGTGCCTTCCTCCATTTCTCTCCATCTCTCTCTTTCTCTGTATATATATATATATATATATATATATATATATATATATATATATATATATATATATATATCAGTGTGTGTGTGTTTGTGTATATATATATATATATATATATATATATATATATATATATTAGGTTGGTGTAAATATAATGACGTAATAAAGTCGTTTTTTTACGTTAAAACACGTCAACAAACGGCATTATTACTTCATTATTTTTGCACCAATCTAATACATACATACATACATACATATATACATACATACATACATACATATATATATATATATATATATATATATATATATATATATATATATATATATATATATATATATATATATTCGTATATTTCTCATACGGGTAAACACTATAATAAAGTTTGAAGTTACAAACACCCACCCAATCAAAATGTATGTAGGGAAGGCAAAAAAAATAGACTGCAGATAGGTAAAGAAAGGAAAAGAGAGAAAGAGACGTGTAGTTAGAACAAAGGAATTATTTTCATTTCAAATATTTTAATTTTCCTGAAGAGGAAATTTCGTCTCTATTGTATAATTTGTGCATGTGTTGGTGATTGTTAATTATACAGTTTCTATCATCACATCCCCGACAACTATAGCAAAATAGCCAGAAAATATGTCAAATTCTTACCAATAACACAAAAATACCATCTCGCATAAACAGAAATTGTTAAATAATTACGACCTCAGCTGCCACAATAACTAAGCATAAAAAACGAGTATCCACATATCAATAGAAATTTATTAAATTTTGGAGCAAACATACTGCATATATTGCATAAAAGAAACGATACAACAGAATGAACTGATAGGAACTGTCATATGAAGATATCGAACAATAAAAAGAAACGACTCGACACTAGAATTTGTGTTATTTGAAGAATGGTAAAACTGGCATGGTTAAAACAAAAGAAATCTGTGATGGAGGCTTAGTAAAACCAAAATGACTCACATTTTGATAATCTCTCTAATTCATACTTACACAGGAAACAGGAAAATGGTGTGATATATAGAAACATAATCAAAAATATATTTAAAATTATTACTCTTTGATACAAAACCAAATTTTTAACCGGAGAATTAGAGCCATGTTTTTAAATAGCCTAGACAGATTGACATATGCTTATGGCTGTAATGCATGGCACCGAACATGTTCAGAAATATCTAAACTGTCAGCTCTATATAACCGCTTTCGAAGATTAATAACTATAATTTGCATTAATCGAGTGAAGCTTATGGATCTAAGCGAAGAATATTCTTTTGGAACATTGTAGCCTGGTGCTAGAAAATCATAAACAAAGAACTGCATCAAATAACGGAAACAACGTCACTTGAGGACTTGCAACAACAGCTACCGCTAAAATGGATATCACATGTTTTCCAAAGTGAAAATAATTACAGAATTAAGATGCCCATTTTCTACACTACTTCAAATAAATAGTTACAAATTAAACACACATCAATAGTGGAATGAAAGATTGCAACTACTAGACATGAGACACCTATTTTCATGAAAATATTTTTATGAGAAGCATTTTATAATTTTAACCGATTATAGTACTTGCCGCTAGGTCAATGCATGCCAAATATTTTTGGAAGGAAAAGACTAATTATTAGCAATAACATTTAAACGATTTTGCATGAATAAAAAAAAAAAAAAAGCTTCTAAAATGTATTTATTTAGAGAATCCGTTTGAACGAAAAGAACTGTTTTACTTAGAATCAGAAAGAATCCGTTCAAATTTCTAGGACACATTATTGACGAAAGTGGGCTTGGATAATTTTTAACTCAGAGAAAATGCTGAAGTAAAAAAGATTAGAGGAAAGAGAAAGTAACCTACATAATGACTTTATTTAATTGGAGTTGTGAGTTTGATGGACACTAAAGGCTATTTTTGTTAAGCACTACGAAAGAAAGGATGTTTTGAATATTAATGATGATGAAGGGACACGAAAGTGATGACTTTATGGCTTTATATACATGTAGACACGCATAGGTTAACTTGATACCAAGCATGTATAGCTAGCATGCAACTATATTTGACGTGCTTAGAGTAGAAAATTAATCGATCATGTAATAATTTGATAACTAATTGTGTTTCTTATCGATCAGTTTTGAATAATTTGACTTATATTTTAATAATTGGTTCTACGAACGCTTATTTTCAGATGCTTTAGATTTTCTGTCATTTTCGAGCTAAAATTAACCGGTACAAAATGAGTTATATATTCTTCAAATGAATCTATTCTAGCAGCGGTTCTCAACGAGAGATAAATCATCACAGGTGGGATTTCAGGGTTGCTTTTTTGTTTACAGAATTGTGTTCAATGATATAAAATATCCTGGCATTCTATTGTTTTTTTTTTGTTTTGTTTTTGTTAAAGTATGCTTCAGCTTATTTATAATAGTTATGAAATTAAAACAAATCACTATACGTATATTCAAATAAAAAAGACAGCACTAATTTCTATTGCTATTAAATTTGAAAAGCTCCTCTATAAAAGAATTCATGCGAATGCATATAAAATCCGAATGAAAGTTTGATAAATCAGAATAGAGAACTGTTTTGATGGCTTCACTCAGTTGTTACGTTATGTTATAAATAATGTCGGGATTAAATTGATATGTATTTTTTTTGTATATAATATTATTAACGCTTTATTTAAAATAAAAAAAAGAAAACAAAATTCTTGTAAAATTTCTTTATTCATCAATTTTTGTCATATGACTACAGATTGATGATTTAAGAAACAGACATTGAGCACTGTATATAAACATATCTGCTGTTTCATAAATTTGAAATCTATAGACTTAAGGGAAAAAGTGATGAATAAAGAATTTTTATAGGAATTGTTTTCTTTTATTTTTAATTTTAATATTAATTATAATAATTCATAAAAGTTTATATACTTATTTTTTTTGTATTAATTTGCACGGGTGAATGGATAAGTAAAATATATATATTTACAAAGTATAAATTGAAATGCTTAGTACAAATATATATCTTAAAATGAAGTTTTCGGGTTTCAACTTCAGAATATGTTCAACAATATTTTTTCTTCTTTGAAAGGAATATTTAGTAAGTGAGAAATTATATATTAGCCAATAAGCTGGAGATGAATACATTTAACTTTTAAATTCATCCGGAGAATACTATTTTATTACAAATATGTTCAATTATTGTTCACTAGCTAGTCTTTCAGTGAACCGTTACGCAGGGTGTTTGTTCGATAGTTTGTTACAAAAACGAAACTGAAATTATCACTCATAATTAATTTGTCACATTTTTCGAATATTAATTCGAGTATACAAATTTACAAAAATATTTTTGTAGATAGTCTACATTTTGCTAAATTGTTTAGATGCAGCGACAGTAGGAACTAACTTCTTGAATCTTTTTTGTTTGACGACAGCAATTTCGTTATATCTATCTATCTATCTATCTATCTATCTATATATATATATATATATATATATATATATATATATATATATATATATATATAATA
The DNA here is from genome assembly GCA_963932145.1 of Acanthosepion lycidas. NCBI lineage: Eukaryota > Metazoa > Mollusca > Cephalopoda > Sepiida > Sepiidae > Acanthosepion > Acanthosepion lycidas. The sequence goes on from OZ010574.1 coordinate 131,848,432, forward strand.
AAAGTGGATTGTAGTAATATGCAATATTAAACTGAGCCACACAAAGATTTCGATGTATTTTTTCTTACAGAGCAAAAATTAATACACAATCAAATCTCAAATCACCTCGTATGGGGAATAAGCTTATACCGACAGACAAAAAAAATCGTTAGTCTTATTCAACAACAGTATAGACTGAGTTTTTTTTTCGAAAATAGAAATTTAACTGCCAAAGCTATACATAAACGTCGTAAACTAATACCAAATTTATACATTTCATTGTTTCTGTCAGACAAAAGGCACGAGACTTTGGTCAGGGGATAATAGAAATTATTTGTATTAAAAGGGAGAAATTCCTATTGAAGAAATACGAAACATGAAAACAATAAGTAAAATATTAAAATTAGCTACTCCTGTACCATGTAAGAAAATATAACTCACATAATTATCATATTTTATAGAAATCTTTCTGTGATGAACAAAAAACCTGGTACTGAACCCTTCTGTAATTGTAGATAAAATTGTTCAGTAGAGGGCAAATGTAGATCTACCAGGGTTATATATCAAGCAACCATTTCCCGGGAAGAAAATATGAAAAATTATAATGTTTATATTAGAATTTCTGCACGGCAATTGAAACAGAGATTTTATAACCATAGATACTCATTTACTAACCCTAAATAAAAGCACCGGACAGCTCTCTCAAAGAAAGTTTTGGAAATTGAAAGGTTTGAACCCACAGATAGTTTGGAACATTATAGGTTTTGCACATACTTATAATAGTTTTAGAGATATGCGTAAACTATGCTTATAAGAAAAAATTGAATAATAAAATACAATAATCGCAGCCAATTATTGAATTAGAGGAATGAATTAATATTGAAATGTCGGCATAAAAACAAATTCAAAATTTCATAATATAGGTTTTAATTAATTAGCTTTCCCTAACACTTCAAATGTAGTATGTATAACGAATTCAATTTTTTTATATTCCCATCTTTATTATATTAATTTTATTTTATTAAATGTCCCCTGTGCTAAGAACAGTCTTTTCTATTTATCACTTACATCCCTTTTTCTATATATTTTAAGGTTGTTTTTAATATATCCTTGTATATTTAAGTATAAGTTTGTATTTGTAATTATAACTTTTAATTTTTAAATATACCTGGTTTTATATTAGGTTGGTGCAAAAATAATGACGTAATAATGTCGTTTTTTGACGTATTTTTATCGTCAAAAAATGACATTATTACGTCATTATTTTTGCACCATCCTAACATAAACTTATCTTTAAATAAATTTATTTTAAAATATAACCTATTCATTTTTCTATAATTTTAAATTTTATTTAAACCGCTTTTTATTCCTCTCTTAGTTTTAAATTGATATATCATTATTCATATAACCCCAATCTAATGTCATAAGGTTATTATCCAGATTTGATTTTATAAAACATCTTCCCGTTAAGAAAACATCTTCCACCCTCTTCTGAACAGTGTCTCGTGTCTTTCGTCTAACTGAAACATTGAAATGGATAAATGTTGTATTAGTTTTCGACTTTTTTTGTAGCTGGCACAGATAAATACCTATTTCCGACGTTAACACAATCTACACCGGTGTTAATAAGACTGACGAATTGTATTTTTTCGTCAGTCAAAATAAGGTCATTCCCCATATGAGGTTATTTTCGATTTGGCTGTGTATTAATTACAGAAGTAATCTGGAAGAAAAATAATTAATCTTTGTACGTAAAGGTAAACGATGGAGAACACAAATGTGTTATAATTTAATGCGTAATTAACGAAAGTGCTTAAATGCTTTTATTCTATTTGTTGAATTTTTTGTTCCTATATATATATATATATATATATATATATATATATATATATATATATGTATGTATGCTTGTATATTTTATAACATATTTATTATTTATAATTAAAATTTGATAACTATTTTAAGCATTTATTGTTTTTAAATAATAGCTTTCGTTTTAAACGTCTCTTAATTTTTTTTTAAAATAGTTTATACGATTGCCTATGTTGGTTCACGAAAGTAGTATGTCTTTAACATACAGGATATATATATTTTTTTAAATTCCGGAGCATATGTTTACAGTTTGACAAAAATCGCTAGTTGATTTCTCAAGAATTTCCGTCTCAGTAAATTATTACTCTTTGAATGACTTGCCTTCTTGATATCGAAGTAGTAAATGAACGTATTTCTGTTATAACTAATAAAAACCTGTTCTTGAACAAATAACTCTCACATGGACAGGTCAGTAGACGTAATTTCCACAGCTGAAGTAAATAACAAAACAGTGCATCTACAGAAGCACGTGTATCTAGTATATATGTTGTATAAAGTATTAATAGGTATGTAAATATATATGTATTTTATTCATGTATGTATGACCGAGTGGGTAGAAAGTTATCTTCCGAAAATAACACCCATTTTGAAACACTCCGTCAGGTCAGGTTATCCTCGGTCTCTTTCAAAAAAGCATAATTAAGATGCGGCCGCATAGTTGAGTTCTGAAACACAGGACGTATTGCTGGGTTTGACCGCACACAAATGTGCCTGAACCGCGTGTTTGCAAAAGGGATCGGCTATTTTTTGTAGCAAACTGTTTTTGCTGGGTGTATATATGCTCTCTCTATATATTATACCTGTCGAAATGTCTCATGTCATTAAACATTATTAACACAAGTTCCTTTACAAGTTTTCATTCGACATCAAAGGACTTATTCGAAAGCAGGAGAAAATTAGAAAATCCATAACAGGCTTTCCTTTTCCGTTATATTTAATATAACATCTGTAAATACAGCAATTTTATATATGGTGTAGATAAACTATATATACATATGAGAGAGGAAAATTTACAAATTGTGCCCGGAAGTAAAGCTGGCAATATTAATGTTCCCAAATCCTTTCCAGTTATAAAATAAAAGATCCGAACTAATTTAGGTAAGTTTTCACGCCAAAAATAACTATTACCTAGCATACAATCCGGAAAGTAAAAACATGTTTTTTAAACATCTCATGAGATATAAATACTGAAATTTAGAGCATGGCTTAAAGTAATAATATTTATTAGACCGGTCTGATGATTCGGAATTTAGGTAAGTAGTTAAGTAGCTCATATAATCTTTTATATCATATGATTACAACCACCAATACGCACATACACAAGCACCTACATGCCCACCTACATATATAATGACAGGCTGCTTATTTTCCGAACATACACTTCCGCTAAATAGCCTGGCAGACACATTTTGTGTTTGTTCAACACCCAGAAAGTGCGCCGCCGGTTTATACTGCATCTACACTGAGCGGTGATTAGTTAGATTTTCTGGAAGAGTGACCATAATCTAGGATGCTCTACAGATTGAATAACGCGAGTAAGTTCCAACAGTCGTTCACGATGTTTTTTGTCTTCGTGCTAGATGGACAGCTTCCAAACAGTTTTACTAAATTCCGCTCAGACGGCTTCGATCAGCCCATAACATGGTTTTCATCCACTCTGCTCTGAACAAAGACATTACGACAGATAGTTCATGTGAGATACAAGATCGGGTCCCATGGTCAGAAAGCGAACGTTCTATCCACTCTGACACGACACACCCATATATATATATATATATATATATATATATATATATATATATATATATATATATATATATATATATATGTTTGTTTGTGTGTGTGTGGTACTGGTAATAGATCCGTTGGTATATAATTCAGGTGGATCCTAATCATATAAAATATTAAAATTTATCCACAGAGAGCTCAATGTGTTTATAATATTAGAGCATATATATTTTTACAGTAAAAAAACAAAATTATCTCACACGGGTTTAGTCTATGTCAAGCTGGTCCGACACCAGGCGTCTTCATCGCTTAACTGTCAAGGATTAATATCGGAAAGTTCTTCCTAAAATTAATAACTAAACACAATAAGTTCTCTAAATAAGATATTGAACAGGAAGTCCATCAAGATTAGTTACTCCTGCACTAATGATATGTAGCAAATTATTTCTTCCCATTATAATTATTCTTAAGTAAATTCTATGAGAGAAAAATAAATGGGCCCCTAAAGAAAATATTACACATCATAATTTTTATATTGTCATTTTTGCAGGGGAATATAAACAAAGAATCTATAAACATGTACACTCATTTACTAATCCAAAATTAAATCGCTAAACAGCGCCTTCAAAAAAATCTGGGGAATTAAAGGAAAAGTGTCTGAACCTTCAAATAAATTGGAACATTTTAGGTTTTGCAAACACCCCAAATAGTTCTAGAGATAGGTGCAGGCAATGTTTAGAAGAGAAAAACAGGAAAATATAAAAGATATAAACTATTAAATGGATAGAGCTAATTACGAAAGGTAGACCTAGGAACAGATTCAAAATTACGTAAGAATGTATGCGTATATATGTGTTGATATGTATGTGTGTATGGTTACAAATATATGTGTTGGTATGTAAACGCACATGTATGTGTATTCATATATTTATACGTGTGTTGGGTAGCATGATATATTACATTGGTTGTCTCGGTACCACTGACAATTTATGTATCTATCATTCAAGTAATTTACCTTAATTTTAAGTGGTTGTATGCTTAAATCCGCCATCACTTATTAATAACATTAAACTCTTATGGGCTAAATACTTTTACTATAAATCCCAGTAAAACACACTTGTTGCTTGCATAAAATAGCATCAAATAGTAGGAAGCGAAATTTATTTGCAGACAACGAAAGGCTCTAGCCATAAATAAACTCCAACCCCAGACTACTTCCCGTAATCAGATGCATTGCACCCTCCAGTCACCAACTCAAGCCCCTTATAAAAAACAAGGTGTATCTCAGAGGAGAACCGATATCGAAAATAAATTCCAATTCCAGGCAGACAATTAAGGGCTGTAGACACTGGTGTCAGACCAGCTTGAAGTACATTATACTCATGTAATTTTGTTTTCTTCTGTAATATATATATATATATATATATATATATATATATATATATATATATCTGTGTGTGTGCTTCAAATTTTATTCTAGTGGATAGTCCAATTCTTTATTGAAATAATTGTAATTATGTCTATCAGATTGTACTCTTGAGAAATCCTGATAAAAAAAAAAAAACTGAAGATTGATCTCTTGCACGAAACACTATAATCAATAGCAATAATCAATGTTCTGTTTCCCCTTTTTAATAAAAACACACATTCCTCACAAATGCATTTATATTTACACAGTTAGATAGATAGATAGATAGGCAGCATGTTCTCATTCAAACATATTTTCTTAAATAATTTAGACATATCATGTTGATTTATTTTGGTTGTGCTCCTTTCAAGTTCAGGGATTACTTTCTTGGTAGTCTTAGAAAATTGATTAAGAAAAATACCAAAATTATCTTATAAATAATTTTTATTTTCACAAGTACATTCAATCTCATCTCAGGCCATCTTCAGAGGGTTAAATTGTTTAAAATTCAAAATTTACGTGTTTTTTCCACTGTATCTGTTTCCTATCCGAAACGTATACAAAGGAATTTCTAAAGAACTATAATATTCATTTTTTTCATTTGAATGTTTTCTTAAGTTAAATTTTATTATAGAGGATACTCGTATATATATATATATATATATATATATATATATATATATATATATATATATATATATATATATATATATATATGATCCGCTATTTTTTTCTTTTTTTAAAGAGTGTGTTTATCGGTCCACGCACTATTACTATGCATTTTCTTTTTTTGAGATTTCTCAAGTGTGCGTGTTGACCGAGGTAATAATGTTTGATATAAGATTAAAGAAAAAATAAATACGACTATCGATTATAATAATCTTTGAAGGAATATAAATGTTGGATTAAAAACATCTATTATATATATATATATATATATATATATATATATATATATATATATATATATATATATATATCTGTGTGTGAGCGTGTGTGTGCATGAAACTTACCTTGTGGAATGCAACATTCATATTTGTGATAAATATATGTTTGTAAAAAGAAAATTTTAATTTTTTTTAGTTGATATTAGTTTTGAAATAAATATAAATGTCAGTTCAATTTTGTTCTACAAAAATTATAGAAAACCAAAGCAGATATTCATATATCCTTAAATTTTTTTACAGTTACAATGTACATTTCAGTATCAAATTGACACATCCAAATAAATGCATTTATAAGTTAATGAATGTTCCACGTTTTAACTTACACTAAAAATAACTTCTAATCTTAAATTCTGTTAAAATATAATCTATACTGCAATACAAATTTTAAGAATATATTCAATTACTCCGCGTGAGTAAATTTATAATTCTAACATACAACTTTAGGGCTGGAGAAACCGAGCAGAAAAAAAGGAACGCATACATATCTACTCATAAAAAGATGCAAGTATTAGTTATAGTTTGTAAACTTATAGTGTAGGTATTTAAACTGAAGGACAATATGTAATGTTATTAACACAGAAAATATAAACCTATGTAAAACCTCTTATATTATTAGGTTGGTGCAACAATAATGAAGTTATAATGTCGTTTTTTGACGTATTTTTAACGTCAAATAACGACATTATTACGTCATTATTTTTGCACCAACCTAATACCTAACTTTATATTGGCATCCGCCGGAATAAAAAGCGTTCACAAAAAGAAATAACAATGTATAAGCAGAAATTATTTGCTGGTATCAATCGAGACAAATTTCTCAATATTACAGTCGGAAATATTTCCCCGATACATATTGTGGAAGTACTATTCTGACAAAAGGTTTTCAGTATGACAAAAGTTCATCAACCAAATATGAACTTGATGCTTTCAAATTGCTTTAAAGTAATTTCTTCTACAGTCATTAACCGATTCAGAAGATAGGAATGTAAAGTTCCCCTTCATCTACATCTCTGTGTTCAGCTTTAATTACTTTGCCAACGAGAAATTGCAACGCATGGGCCATATTACCAACTGAGAATCATTGGAATGCTGCTAATTTGAAGTAGTTTTAACGCGTCGATTTTCGTTTCTCGACGATTTAATACTTAAATTAAATCATGGATAGCATTTACTTTTATTTATTAATCTAAATATTTATTTATTTTCGTCTATCGACTTGAATGGTCGGGAAATCTTAATAAAGAAAAAAATATATACTCTCTGGCAAGCGGATCAATACAAATCCATTATAGTTTATATATTGTCTATTATTTCGAATCAGATCTTGAGTGAACAAAAAATATATAATTGCTAATTTTCCTTACCATAGATTTCGAGATGCTGGTCCACGAAGTGATTGTACTGAGCAGAGAGCAAAATCTTTTACTAACATTATTAACAAGAACAACACAAAATGGGCGTAGAGATGCAACTACAGCACAATACACCGGCTGAAACTGCAAAATACTTAAAAAAACACAGCAAAGACGGATGCAACCGGCCAGATACAGAAGCGATTGCATGATAAAACGCTTCATGGCCAATACTCTGCCCGTAACAAACAAGCTTACGTAGACAAAGCCCGTACCCATCAGTGGCTACGTAGTGCAGGATTGAAAGCTGAAACTGAAGGTTTTATCCTTGCTGCACAGGAGCAATGCTTTCTAACTAGGAATTATCAAGCACATATACTGAAATATTGTGTCAGCCCAAAATGCAGATTCTGTGATAAGTATCCAGAAACGATTGGTCATCTTGCATCAGGTTGCACGATATTGGAACCCACTGAATATAAAACCCGGCATGACAGAGTGGGCCAATATCTGCACTGGAAAATCTGAAACTTCTACGGGAAGGAAACTGAAAGAAAATGGTATGAACTCCACCAAGACCCGGTTACGAAGATAGGACCTGTTACAATTCTATGAGACTACACAATACACACTGACAGAACAATCAAAGCTAACCGCCCAGATATTGTTATTAAAGACTACAAACAAAAAAAGTGCCTCCTTATTGATATGACAGTCCCTGCTGACTGCAATGTATCTTTAAAGATATTCAAAAAGCTGTCAAAATGCAAGGACCTTAAAATTGAAATCTTGAAAATGTGGCATATGGGAACATCAACAATCCCTGTTGTAGTTGGAGCCCTAGGACTGGTTGGACAAGATTTCAGTAGATTAATTGAAGGGATTCCTGGAAGTCTATGCCTCAAGGAGATACAAAACATTGTTCTGACAAGTACAGCCCACACTTTACGAAGGGCTTTATCTATGTAATATATATATATATATATATATATATATATATATATATATATATATATATATATATATATATATATATATTGTCAGTGGAGAGTTGAATGATGCCATTTCTAATCTTAGGTCCGAGGTGGGGACCCGGAAAGAAAAGAAAAATAAAACAATAATAATAATAACAGGACTGGTTGGACAAGATTTCAGTAGATTAATTGAAGGGATTCCTGGAAGTCTATGCCTCAAGGAGATACAAAACATTGTTCTGACAAGTACAGCCCACACTTTACGAAGGGCTTTATCTATGTAATATATATATATATATATATATATATATATATATATATATATATATATATATATATATATATTGTCAGTGGAGAGTTGAATGATGCCATTTCTAATCTTAGGTCCGAGGTGGGGACCCGGAAAGAAAAGTGTAAATGCCAGAAATCAAAGAAAAATAAAACAATAATAATAATAACAGGAACAATCAATAGATTCAGGTTTTGCCACAAAGATTAGGGAACTGGAACAAGAGGAATCTTTTAGTTTTCTATGAATTAGCGAATGAGATTGGATACAGCATACGAGAATTATGGAGAAAGTAAGAAATTAAAACTAAAGGCCTGTGTGTCTGGTATTGAATATCGAGCTGCATTTAAAAAAAAAAGAACAGAATATCAACCATAAACACCTTGGCTGTCTATCGGTTACAATACAGCTTCAACATCTTTAACTGGACCATAGCTGATATTAAGTGAATGGACCCCAAAACGAGAAAGCTTCTAACCTGCCAATGCAAGAAATATCCCAAGGCTGATATTGACCGTTTTTATGTGCCGAAATCCGAAGGAGGCGGAGGATTAGTTCAACTAGAACTGTCTTACAAAACTACACCAAAGATACATGGAAACTACAGAAGAGCGGACGATCATCTGTGTCAAAGAGCATGAAAGAAGTAAAAAACTTTACTCAGCAATAAATGAAATGAACAAATTCAGAATAGAATTTCAAATGGTGGAAGAAAGACAAGTAAAGCATAATACACCTACAGCAGCTGCAAAATACTTACCAAAGAAAGCAAAAGCAAATGTAAACGACCAGATACAGAAAAAATGACAAGATAAACAGGTCACTGTCTGCCCGTAAGAAACAAGCATTGAAAAGAATATATATATATATATATATATATATATATATATATATATATATATATATATATATATATAGGGGGGGTATTTATGTATGTGTGTGCGTATGCATTTTATAATTATGAAGATGAATTAGAGGTATTTTATATATAATATTAATTTTTCAATCCCTTTTTATAGATGATGATAACTGTTATTATATTGACGTAAATTACATGATGATATAAATTTGGATTTAATTGCAAGGTATTTCACTCGCTGTCATTTGTGCTTCCTCCCCCACGCTGGCCATTGTGTTGACACCTTCCTTCTCCTTTTTCTTTTAGTCCACTCCACCCTTCAATAATATATGTATCCATAAAAATATTTCTAGGTCAATTAATTTAGACTTTACTTTACTTCTAGTTCTCGTGTAATTTATTTTTTAAATAATTTCTAAACTATTGTTTCGGTCTGATGAGGCAGGTATAAAAATTACCTCCTAAAAGAAATTCATTATCGAATTTTTCGATGGTGTGTTGTTTCCTTATATATATATATATATATATATATATATATATATATATATATATATATATATATATATATATATATATATATATATATTTATGCATTCTTCCTACATGCGAGTTTGCTATAGGTAAATGTATTGAAAAAATTTTATCGTTAAATACACATAATGTGTAATGTTAAATTTCAACAATTAGAAAAAGTTATGTTATTAAATTTTACATTTGATATTAAACTAACTCTCATTCATTTTGCACACCATGATGTGGGAGTCTTTGCACAAATGCCAAACTTTCAATGGAATCACGCCTAAGAAATATCCTTTCTATCTACATTTGGCATTTCATTTCTGGAAAGAAATAGAAAAATACAGAGCTGTTAACATAAATTCGATTCTCTCTCTTTTTATGCTTCTTCTCTTTATATTTCAATATGTTTAAAACGATTTATTTATTTCGTTACAAATAAGAAAGGAGGTTGAATAATGTTTGGGTAGTTCTCGCAATTTACAAATTATTAATAAACGGACCTCCTTGATTATTCGAAGGGTATTTGTTCTTGAATCCGTGTTTTTTGTCTCTTCATTATTCCTATTGCGTGAACTTTCAGATTGATTTGGAAGGCATTTCCAAGAAATATACCAAACAATGTACAGCTATATGCACGAAAATAATATAATTAAGAAAACTTTAAATGCCAACTCAAATCAATTAACAAAAAAGACAAAAGTTAAAAACTGTCCGAAAAATGGTACAACAGATATTAACTTCAAAGAATGTTAATAGAGTTGTTTCTCTGTTCTTTTATTTTGCATGCACCTTAAAATAATCAAAGCATGAGTTTCGAAAGTAAATTAAATTTTCATAAAATAAAATAACAAAACAGAATTTTAAATTAATTCAATTTTTTCCCTTCGATCATGTGGTTGTTCTTCTTAAATTAAATTTAGCTTTGTACTAAGTGCATTTTAAAAGTCAAGGAAAAGAAAAATATTCAGATGAAATAAATGGCACACTTATCTATGAAACTGCGCTAAAAATTTATGTTCCCGACACATTTTCAAAATATGTCGGTGCGTGTTTATTGAAATACCGATTCAAAGTGGAGCGTGAACTTCTTTGAACAGTAAGTTATTCATACAAAAGGTAAAATAGCTTAATAATAAGTTAAAATAATCAAGGCGCTATTGATAGAATGCAACAACGATACACAAAGCGTATCATCGTCCATCTTCCTGAAGCTTTAAACCATATATTTTTTCTCCAGGGAATCGTCTTCACATGACCCATAATTAAATCACAACAAGTCTTTTTCCCTTTTTCAGAAAAAAACTTGTTGTTCTACAATAAGCAAAAGTAGAGACATTCACATCTAATGGTCGACCAAATCCAGATATGGTTATTGTACTGCACTCATTATTCCATATTCAAACATATATTGTTACATATAAAAGTCAGCAAATGTCTATTATGTTTGATCATAAACCGTTTTAAGCTTCGTATAGTTTCTTTAATTTCGGGAGAAAATATAAACAAACACTGTCCAAAATTATGATATATTTTATTATGCTGTACCTTGATCTAAGCTTTCGGCTAACATGAGCCAATTTTAGAATGGTTATATCGATACTTAAACAAAGATATTCACCATCAAAGATGATATTCTATTATGCTGACATAGAAGATTTCTATGCGACGTTAATGGTCACGGAATAACAGAGCAGGCCGTAAATTCGTGTTCTGGTTCTAGAAAGTCGTACCACGTGAGAGAACAATATATTAATTACAATTTATTAGGTTGGTGCAAAAATAATGACGTAATAATGTGTTTTTTGACGTTAAAAATACGTAAAAAAAACGACATTATTACGTCATTATTACGTCTTTATTTTTGCACCAACCTAATACATGTCCTTTGAGTGATTGTGTCTCTCATACTAATAATAAAGCCACTACATATATTGGTTATAATACAACTACGTTCTTCCTTCGACTTACTTGTCACCTTTCTTATCTTAGTTCTATTAAACAACATTTCTTTAAAAAAAACATAGCCATGTACATAATATTAGACAAATATTAGTTGATAACACAACAATGCTCACACATACACACAGTACAAATAACTTCCAGATATTAGAGGACATTTAAGCAAAGCAACGTACATTAAAAAATTACATTTTAAGCAATACACGACTCATTACATTGAATTTAGAGTAAATTTAATGGTCCTGTTTTTAATAGAGTTTCATGCGTGTTGTTAATAGAGTTTCATGCGTGTATACATATATATGTTTAACATACCCATAACTAAAAAACAAGTAAGAGAAAGACCTTAATCTAATATGGTTCACTTTATTGAAGCTTCGTCAGAGATGAAGACAGAAAATATAAAAAAAATTATAGATAGCAAAGAGACGCAGATTAGACTTGTTAGATACGTGTCAAGTGTAAAGAAGTAACAGATAAAATTCAAATATGTGTGACAAACATTCTGGAGGCTAAAGTGTGTAAAAGTTAGTGAGATGCAGTAGGACACGTATCTAACCAATGAGAAATAGTCAAACACAACATATCATTAATCTGCATCTCTTTCCTGATCTGTAACGAAGCTTTAATAAAGTGAAACATTTTAGAATAAGATCCGTTTTCTACTTGTTATCTATCCTATAATTTTTTCGGATACCTATCCATAATTAATATATATATATATATATATATATATATATATATATATATATATATATATATATATATATATATATATATATATATATATATATATATATATATATATATATATATATATAATATATATATATATATATAATATATATATATATATATATATATATATATATATATATATATATATATATATATATATATATATATATATATATATATATATATATATATATATATGATGTTTTTTAAAACATTTCGCAAAGGGATACGGACATTTCTGTTTCGAAACTTTAAATTTGTTCTATTATCAAGCGATGTTAGGAAACCTTTGTTGACAACAATTTACTTTTGAAAACAGAATGGTATTTTATTGAAGAGTTAAAAAGTATTGAGGAAAAAGATTTCAAAATTTTCTAGGTATGTCCTGATTGAACAATTAACATACAGGTCAATAGCTAATGCAAAAAAGTGAAAAATATAGGGTAGAGTTTAGGAGTGCGTATGTTATTCATACTTGTCTACATGAACTGTCATTTTTAAACCGGTCATCTTTACATCCGGTTAAGAATATCATTTTAAGATACAATGAAATAATCATATATATATATATATATATATATATATATATATATATATATATATATATATATATATAGAGAGAGAGAGAGAGAGATAGATAGGTAGATTAATTTTGAGTATTATATGTTTTTTTTTTTTAATTATTTTTGTATATACTTTAGGACTTAAAGGGACCTCTATTAAAATTAAATCAATTTTATATGTATTATATTATTTTGATCCTAAATCACAATACGTATTATATTCAATGCCATAAGACTTGTCAATATTAAATTTTAAAAAAAAATCAAGGAATTAAATAATATTATTTATGCCATTATATATAATAATATAATGGATGTATAAATGTAATACATAGATTTTTAATTAAAAATTCAATTAACTATATTTTAAAGTAGACATTATCTAATGCCTACAGAGTTCAGTTAGTTAATTCCGATGATTTAATTGATCATTTTTTTAGGAAACGTAAAAATAATTTGCTTCTTTTCATGTAGACACAACGGAAATGAAAGATCTTAATGACTTACAAATTCTCATTTGTTTTAATAATTTCCATTTTACAATCGGATTTTATTGATTTCTTTTAAATGCCAAAAATATTTAGAGAGGAATGTTCGGTTACGTTACCCATTGTTCTTAAAAGAATTTTCATGCTTCCAATATTGAATTTCTTAACTTCTGGGTTTTCAGCAGATGAAATGGTGCATGCGTACCCAATAGATTCAGTCAGACATTTATTTTTCAATGAATAATATATGGGATTTCTACAATTACATAATTCATTATCAATATCATTGATTTTCCTTTTGGAATTACTATTATTTTTATTTAGGCTTAAGTGTTTATTTAAATTTTTATTATTATGATTTTTATAATTTTTTCTAGATTATCTGTAAAATTATAAGTTAATTTCTGTGTATTTCATTGAAATTTTTTCTAAGATTATTAATTGGAAAATATTTTTTCATCAAAGGAAGAAACTTTTTTCCCTAACTTACTGCTAACCATTCTGTTAAATGGAAGGTTTACCAAATGATTTTCCTATTTCTATTTTTTCTTCGGTTATTATTATTAACTTTTCTGTATTTAATATCGCGGCATTTATAGCCACTGCTTTTAAAGCATTATGATAAAAATTTCAGTGTTTATAAAATATATCTTCGTTGACATATTTAATATTAAATCTATATTCTATAAATGAGGGTACATGATTTAATATAGATGGAGGATGATTAGATTTCAGGTACATATACAATGGATTAGTATTTTTTTCTTACATGCTTGGTATAGACCGTTGATTACGCCTAATGATGCATTCGAAGAATGTTACCTTTTTTCAAATTTGTAATGATAGTAACGTTTAAGTTTAGGCTTTAGAACTCTCTGTGCTTCAATTTTATAAGTTAATAAAATAAAATCTTAAAATTAACATACTGTTATATATATATATATATATATATATATATATATATATATATATATGATTCCATCGTGACACACAAATTACTATTCTTCTAAACTGGTCAGCAGTATTTAAAGATTAATTACAATATTAAACCTTAAACACTGCATTGTTTCCAAAACAATACTTGAGGATGAAATTGCCATCATGTCGTTAATGTTTAATATTGAAATGAAACCTAAATACTGCTAACCATTTTCGAAACATAATAATTCTTGTGTTGCGATGGAATCATATTTTAAACAAAAATAAATATAATTTGGAATCTAATTGTGTATCGAGAACTGTTTCTTTTAAATAAAAACAAAAATACTAAAGAACTTCGGATCATATATCTGACGCTTCTTTCCTATTATATCAATATATTTGCACTCTCACACATACGCACACATACGCACACACACGCATATATATATATATATATATATATATATATATATATATATATACATATATATATATATATATATATATATATATATATATATATATATATATATATATATAATTGCATTGTTTATTAACCGGATGTAATGTTGACCCGTCTAAAAATTACATTCCATCTAGACAAGGATGAATAACACACACGCCGTAAACTCTAACCAATATTTGTCCCTTTTCTTCTTAAGCTTTGATCTGACTTGTTATTGGTTAACCAGGACATACCCATACAATTATGAATTCGTCCCCCTCCTTCTTAACACTTCAATAAAATACCATTCTCTTTTCAAAAGTAAATGATTTTCATAAGTTTCTTAACATTGCTTAATAATAGAAGACTTTTAATGTTCCGAAATAAAGAATTTCCCGTGTTGCGATGTAAAATATATTCTAAATAAAAATATCAATAAAATATTCTGCAATACGTCGTAACGAGCACATTTTTGAAAAATTAAATTCTAAAGAACTGTGGATTCTTAATCTGACTGTTCTTTCTATTATGGAAAATGAGATGTTTTTGATCTTTTAATATTCCATAAGCTTTTTCCTACTTTCGAAATGGAATGGACACTTTATTCTAGTTGATTATATTCCCTACTTGCCAAAATAACACTTAAGAAATTTTGCCATTAAACCAATTTAGTTAGCTAAACATTTACTCAACAGAGGTTTGTTACATAAGTAAATCCTTTTTTATGCTAACAGTGTAGATTTTCACGTGGAGCATTGCGATATTTTTACTGCTGTAGTCTCCCCTGTCAGTTAAAAATGTCATCATTTTCTACTTAGCATTTTCTGAGAAAAAAAAAACAAACAAACAAAAACCACTAAGTTCACAGATATTTTACATCAAAAAGCCCTTCTTAAAATGTTAGGTATACTCGTGAGAACAATTTCTTGTATTTCTTTAAGTTTTGACCTACGATAAATCCGTTCAGTCAGTTTATCAGAACCTTTTGCGATTAAATCGATGGCCACTACTTCAAATGTCATCTTTATTGTCTTCGATTTCGGCGCTCTTGTATTTTGATAGTTAAATTTATCACGATATAACATTCATCAAACTTTCATTCATTGATTCCATTGACATTAATTGTTTTTAGTTTAAAATAATTTGCAGCAATCTTATAACTTATATGCATTTACATTAACACTTGCTCAATTCCCGCATACGCAATTGTGCACGCCTTTTGCCACGCTCAATGAATTTTTTTTTAGTAGAGCCCCATTCTTTATTCCACCAATTCAAACATTTACTGATAAAAGAGGCTACTTTCCATCTACGGAGTCGATTCACCGTTCGTTAAAATTTGTTAAAAATTATGAAATATCTTTTATCCTAACATTTATCGCAAGGATGTTTTCATTTACGTTGCAATCTTAACGTCTTCAAGCCTCCAGTCAATCTAAAATCTGTCGCATATGCAGAAGTTGGATTGAGCAACACCGGTATTGCATCGCATTTCATTTTTGATCTAATATCAACCTTACAAAGACAGCAATTCAGATGGAGTCAAGTACTTCCTGAAACGTTATAAAGAGCCGGCTAATTTCCCATTATCATTTGCGAAAAATTGTATATATGTATTGAGGTGTGAACTTTAGTCCAAATAGCCCCTCGAAGCAAGTAGGCTTCATGAGAGTACAGCAATTAATAGGGACATGGGAACACTGGCTCAGTTCGCTGATAGTTAAAATTTGCGAGTTTGGTTTTTCGTAATAGTGAAATTTAGAATCCATATTTTCCATACTCAGCTATTTGCGATAGATTAGATGAGAGACGGAACACTTGACAATAGCCATATATATTTTGTGGGGTGAAATCATCGACTGAATTATCATCTGCCTGAGCGTAACTTACAGCACAACTGGTGTGACACTAATTATCCTTACGATGTCATCACCCTTCTCAGTATCTGTTATGGGGAATCACACCTATTTTATAGTTAATAGACCCTCCCACCTAATATAAGCATGAGTAGTAAGAGGAACGAGGGTCAGCCGATGTCGGACGACCGGCTGATCCGTTGAACTCTCTGCCTTCGGGCGGGGAGGAACCCGAACGAGGCTACACCGAAGGGCGGAGTCTCATTCGCGGAGGTAAACCGAACCTGAATCCGTTTATACGGGTTCAACGGGTATATTTTTGTCCGACCCCATGGGCACGGAGATCCCACGTTAAACCGGACTTGTGCCCTCGTGGGTGGGTGACTAAATACTAATCGATGTCGGACGACAGGCTGAACGGTTGAACTCCCTGCGAACGAGCCTAGGCCGAAGGGCGGAGTCTCATTCGGGGAGGTAAACCGACCCTGAATCCGTTTATACGGGTTCAAAGGGTATATTTTTGGCCGAGCCCACGGGCTCGGAGTTCCCACGTTAACCCGGCCTCGTGTCACATGATACCTTCGTGGTGGGGTTGACTAAATACTAGGCGATGTCGGACGACAGTCGATGTTGGACCACAGTCGAACTCTCTGCCTTCGGGCAGAGAGGAACCCGGACGAGGCTATGACGAAGGACAGAGTTTCGTCCGTGTAGGTAGACAGATCCGATCCCGTTTATGCGGGGTCTACGGGGATTTTTTGGCCGAGCCTACGGGCTCGGGAAACCAACATTAAATTCGGCCTTGTGCCACATGTGTCTGCGTGAAGCAGTTACTAAATAGCGTCGATGTCGGACGACAATTAGTCGAATACGAAAGTAGTCAGCGACCACAACAAGATTACTCTGCGTAATACCTATTATATCAAGCTCCTAACGTTTTGTATGTCGAACTATTTAGGACCGATTTAGTACAAATACAAACCTTCACTGAGAAATAACTCCACAACAATATCCCTGCCACTTGAAACTGTCGTTTTATTTGGTGGGGTACTCATTTTTACCAGATTTAAACTTTCCATATTCTTTTTCACAAGCTCATCTGAATACATCCCAGCTTACCGATATTATCTTGCCCTGGTAACTTCATCCTCCCCAACTTCTATAATTTTACGGCTAAGTCTGTATATTTATCCATCATTTCAATTTATTGTACATCTATTCTGAAACATTTAATCAATTAATTTAATTATTTCATTCTTTTTTTGTTTATTAATAAAATATTATAATTATCAAAATTAATCTATATCCCTATTCTTGTATAATATACGATTGGATTTCATATTACTTCTACAACGAATTTAAATATACGTGTATAACATTCGTGTTTGCTGTAATAGGGAGACTATTTTCATTTTTTTAAAATTCAGATTAAATATTAAACAAGACGATATACGTGTTTTTTTCAATCATTAGAGCATTTTTTATGTTCCTGTTAATAAGATGTGTTGATTGTTATACAGTTGGAGATTATCAGAAAATACAAAATGCGATGAGACTTCAACCAGCCAAACTCTTCAGTTCAGGAAACCAGATTTAGCTTCGTAAAAAAAGGAAGAGTAAGAGTGAAAACAAAGATGTTCAATCGAAGACTATAGGGAAAATAAAAGTGTATGAATAGCTTCGTATACATTACAGTACTGACAAAAGATTATCAAAATGTAGGCTAGGAATATGCTTGTGAAAACCTATGGACTGACTGAAAAGTCTCGTGATACTCAAATTTAAATAAATAGAATCGTAAATTCCACGGAATTTTAATCTGAATTTTTCTGTTTAATCTACGTCAGTAATAGTCATTAATAAATTAAGTACAGTGCCACGGGATGAGATCATGTTGAAAATAAATATTTGCTGTGGAAAATTAATTATTGAGATATTGATATTCATATGAATGATAATTTCATGAATAATTATATAAAATGATTATAAAACCAAGTGGGGAATTACCGAGACAATTTTCTTCAAAATTTATAAAGCGGAATTCGGCTCATGCTATCAATAAGCTCAAACGAAAATATAATCTTGAAAAATAAAAATAAAGATTAATGTATTCTAGAAAATCAAGGTGACACACCTCAAACCTTTAAGAAAGTGTGCGATTCTAATAGTTTTTAAAAAGATCATAATAATTTTCAATTTGTAGATATAGCCAAACATTAGCCCATTGTTTGAAAATGCATGAAAATGAAAGCAAAGTTGAAAGTGAAAATATTCTAAGGTCTTGTTCAAGAACAACATAATCTATGGAGGATTTCTTTTCATGCAAGTAATTTTTCTACTCATATTGGATTTCCTTTTGGAATCGTTCCAAAATAGTCATAATATTTTCAACTGACGCCTTTATATTCCATTATAGTTTTCAATCAAGGCTCAAATATATTACAGATTTTCATTTCTTTTATATATTTGCTTCTTCGCCTGTTGAAAGGGCGGCAGCTACTATCTGCCAGATCTTCTTTTTTATTTCACACACGTAACAAATTCTGTTTGATTAAGCTGTTAACAAATGTCCTCATTTCTTTAGTACTTTTCTCAATATTTGCAACTGCTTTCGAGTTGTCTTCTTGAAAGTATGTTCTCGGATCTCAGATTAACAATTCCAATAACGCTTTCAATTTGTTTTTGGAATCTGTCCCAATGTTATGTAAATGATTATCACTTCGGTCACCTTACTTTTACATAATTTCCTTGCAGAACATCTTCAGTTATCGAGATTGCAGCATTTTGTCAATGTTGCATTGTGTTCTGCCAGAAATGCAAATTAAAAATAAAAACAAAAACTTATACGCAATTTCCTCCTTGTTTTCGGTAATTATATTTGAAATATTGAACCTCCTTGAATGTCAGAATGAGGAATATTTTTTGCTGTGTTTTCTCTAAACTAATTTCAGGTCTGTTCATTTATTAATTACGATCTAAAACCTATTTTTTCTTATTCTTTCACAAACAATAACCACTTGTGTCTTAATGGTTTATTGTCTTGCTTGAAGTGCTATGTTAAATCAAATCAATGTTAGGAAGTAGGAAGTTGGTGACCAAATCCCTGCAAATGAAATTGAGTAGAGGAAATTGTTCGGAAGCCGTTGAACGAAGTCTCAAGTTATCGTGACTGAGTGTTCAAGTCTACTGGCCTTGATAAACTTTCGATCATCCCAGCTCATACGTTTCCTCACACAAACTGTAACTAAGGTGCACTCAGCCTAGTTGCAGCAGAAACTGGAAGTCTTCTCTCTGAACGTTGAAAAAACTAATAACTTTCTGAACTGGCGTCTGCAACAGGTGTATTCTCGCCATCTTAGCATACGGTGTAGACGCGCAATCAAGCAGCCATACATTATTCATATTATTATTATTTATATCATGCCTGTCTTAGTTGAAGTAGAAGAGACAATACTCTTACAGATATGCCACTATATGAACACGAAAAAAACTTTCTTATCAATCGCATAAAACAGAATTTATAGTGCCTTTTTTAAAATTGTTAGTGAGTTTTTAACTTTTTTGTTTAGAGTTCATTGTAATGCAGAACATCTCCCCTCATATTCATATCTATTTTAGAATTTCCTCCAGTTTTAATAAAAAAAAACTATTGCTCTATTTATTTATTGTGTTTTTGGCTCCATTTAATGTGAATAATTATAATAAAAATATAAAAATAAACAGATGCGAATCACTAAAAGTAATCGGTTTAATTGTTGCTCTGTTGTAGGAAATATTTACATAAACAGTTGTAGTTGAATTTCCTTTTCTACTAAACTAAAATATGGTGAACACGATGCTTAATATTAGACATTAATTTATGATATATTCAGACGTAAATGCTCTACAATTTGGGTAATATTGCCTAAGCCTAGGCGTTAAAGCAACTATGTCAATAGTAGTAATAAGTTATAGTAGTGGTAGTGTCAGCAAGGATAGCTCTAACGATTGTATCAGCGGTAGTTCTTGAAATATGTCTCTCAGTATTAGTAGCATTAGTTGCTACCTAAGTCACCACGAATTATCGATTTTTCGTTCACAGAAGGAATTTTTGTGGTTAACTTTTCCCACGCAAGGTCTCTACAAGAATTTGCTGTACGAATGTAGTTCTTGCAAAAGCAAGTATGTGATTGAATGAGTAAGAGTGTATGCGCATGGGTGTGATTGTAGGTTTGGGATGGTGGTAGAAGTTGAGGAAAGACAGTCTGACAGGTAGGATGAGAGAATCGGGTGCAAAATGAAATAAGTGCATTAATGAATGAAATTGTAATAAGTTTTGTAAATATGATATATATAAATATATATATATATATGTGTGAGTGTGTGTGTGTGCATACATACATATATATATATATATATATATACATATATATATATATATACATATATGTATATATATATATATATATATATATATATATATATATATATATATATATATATATGTATATGAAGAGAAACAGAATGTAGAGAAAGTGAAAACGGGTGCAATATGAGCATAAGTGAAAAGTGGAAGGTGTGGGAATAATTTTCTTTTATCTAGCATTTGTTGGGAGGGCTTTTTGAAGATGAAGATTGGAATAATTTACGTGAATACAGCTAGTAGAAATATGAATATTCCAACATTTCATCAATCTCACCTTTCACCACCTGTACATTCCTGCGTTTAGTTTCTTTATTTTCGAACATTTTTAAGTTATTAGATTTGTTCACGAGTGTTTTCATTTAAATATTAGGTTGGTGCAAAAATAATGACGTAATACTGTCGTTTTTGACGTATTCTTTAACGTCAAAGAACGACATTATTACGTTAGGGTTTTTTTGCACCTACCTAATATCATTACGATTTTACTTCACATCCTTTTCTCTTTTCATTCGTATCTTTTTGTCTAGTCGCCTCCTCTTACCTTTACACTCAATATTAATTCTGGACTTTTCAAAACAACTTATATTTTCTTTTATAATTCTCATCCATTGTTTTATCATTCGTTATTCTTTCATTGAAGTTTTCCTTTAAAAGATCGCAAATATTTATGCAATTTTATATTGCTCCGATTTTACATTCCTTATCCGAGTCATTATTCATATTATTATATTTTTAATGTGCATTTTTAATTTTTTGAAAATATATTTATTAAAAGTTAAGTCCAAATAAAATCAAGAAAAATGATGTAAAGTTCTATTTTTGAAGCATCATTCAAAATTCTCGTCATATATACCTCGGGGTTTCAATGTCTGTTCCTGTTCATCTAGTAAACATTGTCCCAGCCAGCGGAATAGGTAACTAATTGATATATAAAAATCTGAATTTCTTTGAAGTCATACCCAAATTGGGAAAAGTCAAAGTTAGATAACGCTGAGACATAACCCGAGATAATATTCTGGCTTACGGTCACATTCCCGTATGATCACAGAAATTAAGCAATGTTCAGCCTGGTCAGTACTGAGATTGTTAACTGCTTGCGCTGTTAGCTTAGATGTGCAGGTGGTGGAAAGTGTAATGACTTAAAATTGTTAATCAGAGAGCTATGATCTAATTCCATTTGGGATCGTTATATTAACTTACGTGCAAATACCCTTCAGAATGTTATGGATGAATTTCAACTTCCTCTAGCTAAAGGTTAATTAGTAAGAATTGTACCACTAAAATAATTAATATCTTTCAACATAACATTACGTAGAATATATTTAGTTTTCGACATTAAAAAACCCATAAAGTTTCATGTGCCGTTAAACAGAGACAACCAAGCAACCAAAAAAGAAGCACTTAGATTTTCTAAAACCAGTAAATAATAACTTGGCATTTTAACACGAATGGTTGCTGTTAGTAGGATAATAAATCTCGTTATCTGATGCAAAATAAAACATGTCCCACGCCTTCTTGTTTTTTATTGTCATTGTTATTGTTGTTTTTATTATCATCATCATCATTATCATCATCATCATTATTATTATTATAAATCTTGTGTTCTTCCAATTCGACCAAATTGGATGGATATTTTGATCTCTTTTCATTTGTTTATTTAGTTCTCACCACCCTTTAATCAGTCAGTGTTTCATTCTGTTCATTTGACATATTTCTCTCTTTACATACATTCTATAAATATTCCGTCATAATTGCTTCTTCTTATATCTATCTTTATATTAATATTTTTTTTGCCTTTTTCGCAATTTTCACATCGCAATTTCACCGTTCATTATTTATTTTTGTAATTACTCATTTTATGTTTATTCTAGGAATTTAAGCTTTTCGCTATTGTATTAACGTCTTTCATTCTTTTTTCCCCTTAGTCTTTCTTTCTTCGGGTATTTTCCATTCTTCCCAATCATTGTATTTTTTATATCATCAATTTTATTTAATTCATGATATCCCTTTTCCATTCCTTCCTCTGCATTCATTCTTTCTTTCTATTATTCTTTTTCTTGTTCTTGAATTTGTTGTTGATTTATCAGTTTATTTTTTTTTGCGCCCTACGTTTCATTCCCCTTGACTCATTCTATTCTTCAACCCTTTTAGTAATCTTGTTTTATATATAGATCTTTGCGATTATTTGCATGCTGTAATTGTTATTCCAATGAAAAGCAGCCTTTTCTGAAGACACACACACACACACACACATATATATATATATATATATATATATATATATATATATATATATATATATATATATACATTTCAAAGTAATATAAGGATTCAAATATTTCTTAAAAATAAGAAAAATAAAATAAGAAAAACACGAAAAACTGCCAAATATCAGAATTAAAAGAAAACACTTTCTGGATTTAGCCGATAAATTTCCTTTTATGCTAATTCGGTGCTGACCTCACTCTCCACTTTTTTGTCAGCATACGCTTTATCCTTGATATGGAGCATTTTCACCCATGAAATAGCATGCCTTAAATCTATATTTTATCATGTATTAAATGCTTATATATACCAGCTGTTGAATTTCAGCATTACTTTAAACAATAGGTTAGTAAGAGAATATGCATGAGTAAAAAAAGGAGCAATAGGAGTAGACATGATAAGTATAATTTTCAGTAATTCCTTTTCGAAATCGTTTTATTAATTACATCCGAAAGTGGCGCTGTTTTTCTATGCATACTGTATATAGAAATTATTAATTTTATTATTAAAATAGCCACTATTATTAAACAACACATATTAGGCGAATTTTACAGTTAAATAAAACATAACATTTCAGGAGATACCTTTGTATTTTTTGGAAATATTTAAAATAATTTATTTACTTTTCTGATATTTTTAACGCATAAATAATATATATATAGATATTTATAGTGTTTAATATTTTTTTGTAACTCTATAAATATAAAGATTTCCAGAAGTAATAATAACAATACAACTAATAAAATAAGATTTCATGCTATACATCTAGATTTATATTTTCATTTTTGTTTAGTCTCTTATCTTTTTTCTAAAATTAACAAACTTTCCGATATTTTCTGTTTGTTTATTTAAGTACTACTTAGTAATTCCTCATAATTTCTAGTATTGTTTGCCAAACATTTAATATAGTAAAATAAAACATGTTTTTTGCTTCTAAAACACATAATGTATATAATCATTATATACGTACATTATGTATGTTCCCATGGTTTTAATAGCTGTCGTGATAGTGCGGTATAGTTCCCACTGTCTATAAAATGCTACTATTGTATGCGTCTCAAATATCCTCTGACAAATAAGTCCAGCACCAAACAGGTGAATGGGCGAAGACGGAAACATAGCGCTTCATAAGCAGCTTCTTCGGGTAGATGGAGCTCGACAACCCAGGAAGGAAGTCCGTTTAGGGGAAGGAATACCGTGATTTTAAACCTCCACTATCTTGCAGACATATCCAAACATGAAAAAGACTATGGAATTATATCCAAACAGAAAATCCATAGTGAAGCTCCGAAGGCGATCTGCTGCCAACATTGACAAATTTCAGGCAACTCCTTCAACCGAAGCCTCTCCAAAAGTAGTGCCTTGTATTCCTTTGGATATTGTTGGTACTATCGAGAGTGGGTGCCATGTAGTCTGAGTAGCGCAAGGCCACCGTATTCTATCGCCAAGGCCTTCGCCCTGGGGAAGTCAATCCAGTCTCACCACAAAAGAACTGAAATTTAACCCAACAGTGAGCCACCTTCATATCGCGCGATAAGTGAATGCATATTATAAAGTCATAGAATAAACCTATGGAGACAATCAAATTGAGAGTTTGGGGACAAGAATAAACATTTAATAAGTAAAAAAAAAGAAAAAAAAGAAAAGAAACATTTCTTAAAAATTCAAAAAAATAATTTGCAATAAATCTACGTATGTAAACAGAACGAACTTACTTTATATAAAAAGCATTTTTACGAAAAATATAAATGCAACCAAACTATCACCTTCAAGTAAGCAACAGTGAGAGAATAGCGTATCAGGCAAAATAGCTTATTAACACTTTTCTCAACACGCATTTTCAATGATGAATGATGAATTTCATTTTATCAGATAAACTTAATGAATTTGATAGAGCTTGTGCTTGATTCTTTCATATAAAACTCGTGAAAACGAATGACATATCGAGTAATGTTTTGGGTGAGTATGTTTAGACACATCATTATATGTTCCTCATGGTTTAAATGTTGATAATTATTATAGATTCTTGTCCAACTTGCTTCATAAGTTGTTTTTAATCAAGTGTTTTTTTTTTCACATTCTGCAATGTTGATTTCGTCTACTATACCAAACATTCGAACACAATAAATCTGTGGAAACATTTCCCAACCTTTGAAGATAGTAAATAAATAGAAACATAATACCTATTGTTATGGACAGAAAAACATATTATTATAGAAACAAAATTCGTATTAAATATACTACATAATTAAATATTACTCCCTGAATACTGATATACAAACACGGAAACATAAGTGCAATCTCTACGCTCAATCGAACATAGATTCCATATTTGAAATGGTAGAATATAAAAAGATTCATCAAAACACATATATGTATACATTTGAGTGTGCGCGTGGTATGTAAAAGAATGGACATCTATAAATTTTCTTAGAATTATATCTGT
>OZ010574.1:131879444-131889444 GCA_963932145.1 Acanthosepion lycidas
GTTACTAATCTTTCTTTTAATGTGCCATGACTTTTCAGGTTGTAGGCGATCATCGATCTCCACCTGTCTCAATCACTTGCAGCTCTCAACAAGTTCCCTCCCTCTGCTTCCTCCCGAAGACCACTCTCTGTCATCCACTTGCTTAAGTCCGCCAGGTATGTCATGCGTCATTTTCCATTGTCTCTATTTCCCTCTATTCGACGCATGAATATCAGATTCTCCAGGCCCTCATTCGTAATTATTTGTCCCAAAAACTTCAGTTGCCGCTTTTTGATGTTAAGTATATGCCTACTCCTTGTATGTAAACTCTCTAAGACCTCTTCGTTGCTCATACGCTCGGTTCATGACATTGTTACTAATATTGGACTAATAATGAGAATTGTAAAACCTGTTCTCTTATAGTGATTATCTTAGCGTAATTTAGTTGTAGCAAAAAGCCTAAATTATGGGTCAACAACTGAGTATCGAACTCACAACTCAGTCGTAATTGTTCTAGCGAGAAAAGCGTGATAACTATTACACTACTCCCAAGTTGCCACGCTGTTTCCCTTATACTTTAGCATTCTGCATTCACCGTTTGAAAAGTTCCTAATTATGTATTGTAGTTGATAAAATATTTCTCTTAAAACAAGTGTTCAGGATAATAGTTTTCTCACAGTTATCACTCCTTATATCAATTTTCGGAAACTCAGGCCTAACATTTTGTTTAAGGCATTGTGGAATGTTAATATTTTGATTATATCAATCCTCTATTCTTTTTATAAGTGTCGTCTACTTTCAGGACTTCGGCGATCTTTTTATTTGTGCGCACTCCTTAAAATGACACTGGAGTATGATTCCTATTTATAATTGTTATTGCAATATTTTTATTTTTAAATTTGTTAAGCTCGCATATTTAACGACGTGATAGGGGAATTTCTACGGATATGTTATAGTCATAGAATTCACTATGAGCTCGTTAACTTAAGAATAAATATTCATCCTAAAATACAAATAGGAAAACCGTGAAATTCTCCCGAGTCATTCTTGTTATTATTATAAGAACAACATCATCCTTGTGACATATTGTACGGCGTGTTGTTGCATATCATACAATGTGTTATTCGGTAGGTAAGATTCTGCATGCAGTCTATACAGTGTCATTAGCATCCACTTAAATACATAAATATACACAAATGTATGAGTCACTCAAAATTAGGACAAATTTTGCTGAATAGATCGAACGAAAATCATTGCCCAAATCTGAAAAATTCAGGAGGACATTCAAAGGTAAAATGAATGTGGTGTTGAGTTTATAAAAAGCGAATTAAATATACAGTGCTTATAACATTGCCTTTTCCAACATGCATTTACTTTATTCAATTACAGTGTAACCCGGATATAAGAGATCCGGATATAAGATAAACCCGGATATACGAGAGATTTTCTCTGGTCCCAAATTAGAGCCTATACTTACCTAAACAAAACAGACCGAACCCGGATATAAGAGAAATCCGGATATAAGCGACTTCTTCTCCGGTCCCGACAACGCTCTTATATCCGGGTTACAATGTATGTGTCTACAGTTAGGAATATAAAGATGTTTACACAAATATATACACACACACAAGCGCGCGCACAAACACACACACACACACACACACATATATATATATATATATATATATATATGTATACATATATATATATATATATATATATGTATACATATATATATATATATATGTATACATATATATATATATATATATATATGTGTGTGTATACATATATATATATATATATATCATTCTGTGATAATAAAAACTATAGAGTGTTGTTAATTGTGTTCGTGGAAATATTTGCACCAGCTCCTGGTAATCAGCACTTCCAGTTTGGCTAGTTCTACAAACGCCTTCACAATTCTAAACAAATCTTCTGTGTGAATAGTCTGCAGTTCAGTCCTCCGTTCCTTCTTTGCTATACTACTTGAACAACAAGTCCACTGGAGAGAGAATTAAAGCGACGTGGACAGGTACAGGATAGTACTGGAAAACTGTAGCTGTCATTGCTACAGTGTCGACCATCGGGTGATGGCTGTTCTTTCACAAAATATTGAGCAATTGTGATTTTCGTGTCCTTCCCTGGTGTAAAACAGGTCTATTTAGACATAGCACTGCTTTACTTAATCCGGAGAGGGTCAGGAAAAGTTGCCCTAAATATCGCTTGCTCTTGGCAACCCGTGTTAACCTCGTTTCTTGAATATAAGAACCATCCAAGACACAGATTCTTCACCAGATCGTAAAAACATCCCTCATAGCTGATGCAGTAAGCATGCACAATATCGACATTGCTGCTCTCAGTGAGACTCGTTTTGCCGGCACCTCTCAACTTGAGGTATTTAGTGCATGATATAACTTTTTTTCTGGATTGGCAAAAGAAAAGATTTCTGCCTATTAGGTGTAGGCTTTTCCATAAAATAAGACATTACTAAATACCTGTCATCTCTTCCGAAAGGATAAAAATGATCGAATTATGACTCTAGTCTTAGAACTCGACTGCAATTTTTCTGCCAATCTTGTGAGCTTTTATGCCCCAACCATCAACACCCCAGTGTCGAGAATTGATGACCTTTATGATCAATTACATTCAGTTATTTCCAAATTTCGATATAGAGATAAACTTGTCCTTATGGGATATTTAATGCACGTGTTGATGCTGACCATTAGGCATGTCCTTGTTACTTTTGCATTCAGGGGTCGGAAGTATGAATCCTAATGTGCTAAGACTTCTTTCTCTCTGCTAAGAATTAGATCTCACATCTACACGTTATCAACAGTTCAGTCATCACAAAACGACTTGGATGCATCCCAGATCCAAAGATTGGCATATGATTGATTACATTATCACCAAGATACATGACGCGAAAGTCTTCAATATCATCCGCTCCTTCCACAACACATGCTATATTTCAGACTATGCTTTAACGAAGCGAAGAATTCGACTCCTACGCAAGAAACCTCTAGTTAGCACTACGGTTCGTAAACGAATCAAGCCCTGAATGTTGATGTCAAGACACACTGGATTCGAGGCTTGATTCAGTTATGATCTCAGAAGACATGGAATCCTCCTGTAATCTCTCAGAGATGCAATTTATTCAAGCCCCCTTGTATTTCTAGGGTTTCCCATGTGGGAAAATATTGTTTCGATGTAAATGATACTCACGTTCAACCTCTCATCGAGAAGATGCACGATTTGCGCGAAACATTCATAAACAACAAAAAGTGTCCATCAAAAATGCGCATATAAAAACAATGTAAGCGGGAAGTGGAAAATGCTCTAGGAAAAATGAGAGAGTCCTGTTGGTGTACTAAGGCTGTGGAACTCAAGGCGGCATCTGATAGCAAAAGATCCCAAAGTATTCTATGAAGCCCTTAAAAATGTCTACGGCCCACAAGGAAATAGAAGTTCACCTGTTTTATCGCCTGACGATAATACACTTCACACAAACAAGAAGTAAATTATGTCACGATGGAAAGAACACTTTGAGAGTGTCCTTAATGCCACCCTAGTCATCGGTGACAACGCCAAAAATTTAATTAATCATCGACCAAAAATTATCCAGTTGTCTCTTGAGCCATGTCTAAAGGAAATCCAGGATTCTATCATGCAATTGTCCTCGAACAAAGTCCTTGGAAATGATGCTATTCTTCAGGCAACGAATTTTAAAAAATATTGTGGGAAGACGCTAGTTAAGAAACTCCTTAATCTTTTTTAAAGTCATATGGAAAGTTGGTCCTGTTCCACAGGACTACAAAGTTCCTTGCATAAAACATATGTTCAATAACAAAGGCAAAAAGGCTGTATGTGATAATTCGCGTGATATTTCATTTCTAATTATCGCTGGCAAAATTCTCGATCGTATAAAATCATGAACACAATACCGTCTTTGTCGATCTGACCAAAGCGCTTGATACTGTACGCAGGGATACACACTGGAAATATTCAAAAAGCTTGGCCTACCTAAAATATGTTAAATATCATCATCTCGTTTCATGAAAGAAATGAAAGCATCTGTTCTATCTAAAGGAGAGTTTTCAGAAGCCTTCGATGTAACAAATGACACAAAACAATGTTGTGTCATGGCATCTGTACTTTTCGGTCATGCTGCATCATGTTTTTAGTCATCTTGACATGGGCGTGAAATTTGAATTCCGCACGAGTAGCGGCTTTTTAAACCATCAACATTTTAAAGCAAACTCACTGACTTGAGCATGTATTATTCGTGGTCTTTTGTTTGCTGATGACGCTGCAATCATGGCCATCTCAAAGGAAGAATCTCAAGCACTCGACAATCGATTTTCCACCGCTTGCAATGCATTCGGATTAATAAGCATAAAAAACTGAATTTGTCTATCAACCAAGGCCTACACCTAAGGAGGTCAAGGGTGTAAAACAAAAACCACCTGCCAATACCTTTCCAATCGCTCCAATTACAATTGGCAACAACCTGAAATATGGGAAATCGTCCACGTACTTAGGAAACACAGTGAATTCGACTATCACTGTGGTTTACGAGATACTTATCAAAGGCAATCAATGCCTTTGGGAAGCTTAAGCATCGCCTATGGGATATTCATGGATTTTCCCGAAAATGAAAACCTGTGTCTATTAAGCAGTCAATCTCATCACATTAATTTATGCGTCAGAAGAAGGACAGGACATACATCAATCAACTTGAAGTTTTTCATAAATGCTGTCGTCGTTCAATATGCGGTTATACATGGCAGGACAAAATCTCTAACCCTGATCTTTTCATCAAAAGTGGCATCCGTGATATCGAATCCTTTCTGATGCAATCACTGTTCAGATGGGCTGGTCATGTCATCAGAATGATCGGATGCTGAAAACACTAATTAATAGCCAACTTTTTCATGGTAAATGTAATATAGGCTGTTATTGTTTAAGCTTCAAGGACAAACTTAAATAAAATTTAAATTCTGCAAACATCCCTATGGATGAGATCGAACTCGCTAATGAAAAACGAGCAAACTGGAGAAACACCTGCTACCGAGGTATAAATAAATTTGAAAAGAATCGTCTCAATCATCTGAGAGAATTAAGAATTAACACTAAGTCTCGGGCGCATATGACGTTCAAACCTTCAGCATGTCTCTCGTGTGGACATTTCTGTAAATACCTTGCTGGATTGTTGTCTTATAAAAACTGACTGACACTCAAATGTCGAAAACGATGGGAGAGTCCATCACAAACATACACACACACACACATGGAGGCACGAGTGTGTTTGAACAATAAAAAATACTGAGAAATTAAAAACTTAAAATCTGCAGACAGACAAGGGTGTATATTAATATATATTTTTTTTATTAACTTAATTAGATTCCTCGACTATTTTCGGCCGACATGGTCATCATCAGCAAAAAAAATCCTGCTTGTTAATAGCAGTAAACTACAGGAATCATACTGTATGAGGCTTACTAACTGTACTTTTTATAAAAAAACTTTTACACAGAATAGATAACAGGGATGACTTCTCTCACAGAAAAAAAAATAACTTCAGTCGGTCTTTGATCACTAAAGAAAATATTTAAATAAATCGCAAGTTAGTTTAACTCACTAGGCATCAATCTACAGTAGACGATTCCACTAAATAATGTGAGCATCCATGAAATCATCATATCTAACAACTAGACAGACGTATGAATTCATTATATTTACTAGAATATGATAAAGAAAAATTGTGTTTAATTTTAAAGGATATACACATTTATATAGTAGTAAATTATTATTAATATCTTCAAGAAAAACTTGATCATTATTTATTATTTCGCTCCATTGTTGAAGGGAATTAGGGAGTTGAAATATCTTTTAGATATTAGAGTCTATTTGAAATTTTGTATTTTTGGGACTTGATTATATATATATACATATATATATATATATATATATATATATATATATATATAGAGAGAGAGAGAGAGAGAGAGAGAGATACGTAAGTAGGTAGATATGTGTATGCGCGTATGTGTGTTTGTGTGCATACACATATATACTGGGTTAGATTGGTAAATTATCGACTTTATTTTATATTTTATTTTCGTGCAGCGCGTGTATTGATTTTGATTTTGTCATAAGCAAATAGAGTAGGGTCAGTTGGGCACGGTCTGTCAGAAAAAGAGCACCATAATGCAATTCAATCCGCCAGAAATTTGGAAACAGAATGCTGTGCTTCTTGGCATTGGGACCGGAAGCTCAAATGCGAATATTTGTATATCGGACACTGCAGTGGATTCGGAAAGAGATGGATGAGTCTCATGTTACAGCAGCTCGGAAATCTCTGTCTGATGATTCTAATAAGAAAAGACCTTCTGAATCTGTTGATGAGGGTCTCGGATTCAACACGGCGTTTTTTGAGGAGGTAGCGCAGCCTTGGGTCAAGAGTGTGGGTATTGAAACTTTCTATGCATGGCATAGTCTCATTAATTTATCCGCTATATGTAATAACATGTAGTAGTGGATATATTAATGAATTTTTTCATATATAGTTTCACCTCATTTTATTGAAAGGTAACACACACAAACACACACACACACACACACACACACACACACATATATATATATATATATATATATATATATATATATGTATATATATATAACCGAGAGGGTGAATATAGGTAGGTATACGAGCGAGCGATTGTATACAAATACGTATAAACACGCTATGATATACGTAAAAACAATATTGAATATTAAGTAAATATCTATTTAATATATATATACATATATATTTGTATATATATGCGTGTGTGTGTATAGAAGTACCTGAAATTATTAGTAGAGATTGGCTTAAAAACTGTGAGGGAAACTGGGTAGACGGAATTGCTCGACAGTGCCGTGTTTTGCACGAAATCACAAATCATTGTGACCGAGAATTTGTGCGCCTTGGTCAAAATGTTTATCTCGTGAAACCATAGACATTCTCCCAGTAATTGAAGCCGTTTCACGCAGCATAGTTTCAGTATAAATCACCGGTGTGTACCATGAATCTAGTATAAGGACAAATGCAAATCAGAAGACGTCTGGAAAACGAAATGGTCATCGCACCTAAGAGACAGGCACTCTAAGATACGAGTGAACAGTCTCTCTCTCTCTCTATATATATATATGTATAAATCGAATTTACCCAAAGCAGTATAAACTCGAAGGTACAAACGATTATTGCGTTTGAAAATATTAGAAAATAGTAACATTATTAAGGAGTCAGAACATTAGAAGTGTAATAATGAAAACAATGGATAACAACTGATATTGCATTTAAATGTTTGGAGATTATTTTGTCATAGATCCGAAAGTGATTTCCACAAAATGTACGAAAAAATAGAACAGTTAGCATAAAAATTACGGTTAAATCTATCAGATTCATAACTAAAACGATGAGTCCAATTTGTTAGTCATTACCGCGCTTAAATGAATAAAGTCTAGGAATCATAATGAATAGTTCATCAGATCCATTACCGGATAAATATTTATAGTAAGGGAAATTTAAGTGGGAAATGACTGAAGCCGAGACGCCAGGTCAACACCAATAATATTGTTGGTATTTTTTGTGTTATATTAAGAATCTTTAAATATTTTATATATATGGAGGGGATATTTTTGGTATCTATTTTAACCTAACATGTTGAGGTCGTGTTTATTTTTGATATTACTGAGTTTGACTCTCTTCATTTTCATATATATATATATATATATATATATATATATATATATATATATATATATATATATATAGATATATATATAGATATAGATAGATAGATAGATAGATATAGAGAGAGTGAGATATATAGATATAGATAGATAGGTAATCTTAACCGCTATGAATTACACGTATTTGAAATAATAAAACATAATTTTCGTGTTCCGTCTCAAGCAGATTCTTTTCTAAATTATTATTTGTAATGTTTTCTCATGCCTTTCTTAACTATAGTCATATTTACACCGTTAAAGTAAGTAGACAGACGCAGATATCTTTACGCACACACACGTTCAATGACAGACACTCATCCACACAAAATCACAGACCTTTACATTTGTGCGTGTTTAGTGTACATTTTGGTGTGCGTGTTTGTCTCATTTTTTATCTGTGTCTGGTGTCTGCTTTTATATGCTAACATCTTTGTTATTCATAAAGTTGCGCCATATATATATATATATATATATATATATATATATATATATATATATATATATATATATATATGTATTCGCAGTGAACACACCTATCTAAAAATCAAATCTGTTGTTCACTACATTAATCAATAATTTTGTTTAGTTATTGAATTTTTTAAAAATTTGTCCTCCTTCTCGATGTCCTCGAAAAAAAAAACAATTAAAATGGAGCTGCTTTAAAGAAGCGAAATGATCTGTTACACAAATGAGGAGATAAGTTCTTTTACGCCATAAAATTGATGTAAAATATAGTTTTTATGTGGAGATGTAGAAATATATTTGCTAATCTACCTATGCATCGATAACTCTGGTGGCCCCCAAAAGTCATATATATTGGCTATCAACGCTATAATATTAAAATGGAATTACAAATTTAGCAATATTTTCAAACCGTACCCATTTGAAATAATAAATAACTACATATAGAAAACATTGGCGAATGTGTTACTTTTAGTTATATTTTAGCTCAATCTATGACAGTGCTGCTTGTGTGTGTGTGTGTATATGTGTGTGTGTGTATGTTTATGTTACAATGAGAGGAAGACAGATTCTCATTTTCAAATTAGTACTGTTCGCATTCTTTCAAATTATTAGAGGCATTGTGCTCTCAGTTGCTGTAGGCGCCATATTTATTTTGCCTGTTGATCCGGTTGGAACATGTGAACTATTTGTTTTTATATTTAATTTCGCCATAATACTTTTCACTTGCTATTACCCTCTAATTTTAACTGGAAGAAAATATTATTTCCTCCTGTTAACTTCTTTCTTTCATACATCATACTATTGGCCCTCTTCATATATCTATCATTCTGTCTATATCTATTTAAATATCTCAATATCTCTTTCGCATAATCATACCATTTTCTCAAAGTCAGGTTTGTTATTCATCGGGCAGTTTTCTTCAGAGGCAAAGAAAATTCTGACGAAATTGCAGGTAAAAATAAACAGAATAATTGCTTAAATGTTCATGAAATTTTTATATGAGACTTTATATTCTATGAATACACGTTTATATATATATATATATATATATATATATATATATATATATATATATATATATATATATATATATATATATATATATATACATCATTCGCAAAATAATATTTGCTACAAAAAACAATGAACAATGTGATAGGAATTCAATTTAAATATTTTTCAATTATCAAAAATATTTTACAGATGTTTTGCCATGAAAACTAATATTTGCGTTGACATAAACAGAGATACACACACACAGGAGCGAGCGCAGTGACACAGACTCAAATAAATATTTTGTTTAAAGAGTATGTGTGTCAGTACACATGAATATAATTCAAACAAACACACATAAGCACACACACACACACACACACACACATATATATATATATATATGTGTGTGTCTGTGTGTATTTTTCTACTTATATTTGAAATGGGTGTGCTTTTAGGATTCATGTGTAACAACTGATGAAATGTATCGAAATGTATTTTAAATGCTCATCCTATGTCAATGTTTTTCCTTTTTATTATCCCACAGATAATCTTCAGATTAATGTTATTTCTGTTGCTGGTATAAAAAAAATTCCTAATATTGCAAAAAATTGAAGCTAAAATCTAGGTTGGGTACATCAAATACGATGCAATATAAATCGTCATAATTAAAAAAAAATATCTACTGCCCGATACAAGTGAAAAATTAGATGTCATTATCGTATGATATCGGTTTCACCTGTATTGTGAAAGATATTGCTGTAGAAAGTAAAACTGAGAAATT
>OZ010574.1:131894444-131951944 GCA_963932145.1 Acanthosepion lycidas
ACAGTTACATCGAGATGATAATGATAGATAGATAGACAATATATACACGAGCTTTAGCATTGACTAAATTTTCTTTATCTGACATGGGGTTATATCAGGTTAGAAAGACTGCATCGTGATGTTAATCCTTTAAAAATAAAGCCACTCCTTTCCTGAAAAACTAGTATTTAACTAGGATCAAAAACAAGTTAAAGACTAATTTGCAATTCACAAATATTTTGGCCATCTAAAAAGATAACATACAATAATAAACTGACACAGACACAGACACACACATATATAAATATATATATATATATATATATATATATATATGTCAGCTTATTATTGTGTATCTTCTTTGTGCGTATATATATATATATATATATATATATATATGTATATATATATGTATATATATATATATGTATATATGTATATATATATATATATATATTCAAGCTTGTATATATATATGTGTGTATATATATATGTACATACATATATATATATATTTATATATATATATGCATGTATACAAACACACACATACCTATATGCATCGACAATAATAATAATAATCATAATAATAATAATAACAATAATAATGATAATTACTTTACGTTTCCTGATGATAATAAACTTGTATTGCTTTTCTTTTAAGATGTTCATAAGAATTTTTCCCATAAGGTAAAAAATTACAAAGACAATCCTCTGTCTTTAGTGAGAGATAGAAAGAGAGAGAAATACAGGCGGAAAGGTAAGGAAACAGGTAGGAAGAGAAAAAGAGAACGAAATGAGTAGTTTAAATGAAAATATGAAGACGACAATGAACATAACCTGGCAACAAACTGCTTTTGACTCTCTTATGCACACCTGAAACTATTCAGAATGGTACATACGCACATACATGCGTTTATATATATATATATATATATATATATATATATATATATATATATATATATATATATATATATATATATGTATGTATGTATGTATGTATGTATGTGTGTGTGCGTGCATGTGTGTATGTGTGTACACAGAGATATAACTTATTTTAATCATTTGAAGCATACTTCAAACGATTCTATGTAAAAAATATTGTTGTATATATGGACATAAGCAGTATATTTTCACAATGGATTTTAACGTTATATTTATTTGATACTGTCATTTGAGAAATTTGTAGGTTTTATCGAAAATTCAGGCCGGTAAAAGAAAATAAATAATCATACTATTTAATAAATAGTCTGTTATTTAATAGTATGCTATTTAATAAATAAACTGAACGCTTAAGACGATCTTCTAAAATAACATTTGCCTTGTTAAAAATATATGGGCGTTATTATTATTATTATTATTATTATTATTATTATTATTATTTTGCTTATTCATTTCTCTATGGTAGTGAAAGCTACAGAGAATTTTGCGCAGGTGAAACGCAAACATATGATCAAATATATAGAAGACAACGTTTCATAAATTTGTACATATTTGTATATTTGAATTAGAATAAATTTCTATCATGTTAATATATTCTAATATCAAAATACGCCTGAAAATAAACCAGACGATAATTTAATACAATCAGTTGTCCAACAGGTGTATCAAAGTTATACACTTATGAAGTCAAAATGGTATGAATACACTTTCAACCAGTTTAACTAAATATATGCAGTGAACCTGTAAGATTAATAGAAAATACTTATATGCACATATATGCGGTTATATACATTCAAACGCAACATAAAGACATATGAATATACATTTACAGGTAAAAATGAAGCAAAATTATACTAACACCTTTTTTGACTCGGAATCCGTTGGAATTAATACCGAATGTTCTCTGCTTATATATAGTCCAAGCTTCAAATTGCCACAGAATTTGAAAAAAAAAATATACATATATATTCTTCGTTTGCTGCTTTTTCTTCTTTTCTACTTATTCTTTTTTTAAAATTTCGAAGACACAGACACTGTTTTAGGTGATTATAAGCGGGGGTGCAGAAAAATAAGTAAATTTTACGCTTGCTTCTTCTCTACCATAACATCCGTGTATATTAAGTTGTATAAACCGGCTTCCAAGTAGATGCGCACAGCAATTTGTGAAAGCGTATATTTACTTATATACACACCCATATGCTTATACAAATCTATGTACGTATGTACTTACATATAGTGATACATATATACATATGTATTTGCAGATATATATATATATATATATATATATATATATATATATATATATATATATATATATATATGTATGTATTTATAAATAAAAATAAATATTTTTCGCGTTAAGAGGTGTGTACATCCACTGATACTCCGCAATAAGTCCAAAGGTGTCAGCCATAGTTATACACATATGCATATATGTATAAATATTAATTTACAAACAGGTATACATACATTTATGTATATAAATCTACAAATATTAGGTAGTTATATTTACTGATATATCTATCAGCTATAAGGGCTTCTTCTCAAGATCAAGATGGTTTTCTTGTTGCTGAAAACGCTGGGTTGGTTTAACTGATTAGTGAGTAGCAGATAGGTAGCTAGATGGAGAGTGTGCTGTTAAAGAGGTCGGATAAATTGGTCAGTGGCCACATGACAGAACATGTATAGATATATTTCTATAGGAATATGGCTGTATGTTTGTTTTCATGAGTGGTTATGTTTTTTATGAATGTATATGAATTTCCATCAGCACACATGTTTCTCTCTCTCTCTCTTCACACATACACACACACACACACACGCATATATATTAAGTTTATGTACCTATACTTATTTCCCATATCCCATCGCTCGCTCTATCTCTCTCACTCTCTCTCTCTCACTCGATATATATATATATATATATATATATATATATATATGTATATACGCGTGTGTGTGTGTGTATGTATATCTATCTATCTATCTATCTATCTATATATATATATATATATATACGGAGGTAGGTATTGATGATCAGAATGCAAAAGCTTCGAATCGGCAGTAGTATTTTCGCGTAGTCGGTAATCTTACTAGGGCGTCTAGGTAAAAATGTTGATAAAGAGAAAGCTCTGCGGATATGTAAGTTCCTTTCTGTGTGTATGCGTGTGTGTGCCTGTTCTGTGTGTGAGAGAGAGAGAGCTGGTGGATGTGCGTGTTAGTAAACGGGTATGATAGAAATATATAATTTAGAAGCTTTCCACTGATGTGACTGTTTAAATTTGAATAACTCTATTAGATTAATACAATATAAAAATAACTATATTTCTTCTCTGTGAGCGCGCGTGTATGTGTATATACGCATGTTTGTGCGTGTGCAGATATGTGTCCTATTTGCAATGAAGAGGGGAAGGGTGTTGTATCGTAGAAATAAGGGGATGAGTTTACGATGGTGTTGCTATCCTTTCTGATCTTGATATTTTTTACTTTTTCGAAACAGTAGTCGTTTTTCATGGCTGTCTATAATTTTCCTTTTTAAATAAATCCTTTGGCAATTTTTTCAGATGGACCTGGTTTAGTTACTACCGCTTAGTTCACGATGTGTAAAAAGGCTGCTCAACAATTGTATAGATTCCATATGAAAAAAGAAAGAAAATGTATAAAAGAGAGGGTGACGGAAGAGAAGAAGCAGTTAGATAAGGACAAGAACAGAGATAGATATGCAAATAGAAGGGATAGGGTGAGAGGGGAAACTCGCGCACACAGTTTGAGCAAAATGGGAGAGTGAGTGAAAAGGAACAGCTTCTGATGCTGTATCAGTCAGCGGCAGCACCCCCTGATGTTGATGACGGCAAGGATACCGACTACGTCGCCGATAGTGAAAGTAGCAATCTTGGTTGTAATAAAAGTAGTTGTTGATGGTGATAGTGTCTTAGTGCAAGTGGATATATTATTAGTAGCAACAATCTAGAAACAAGTAAGTAGTAGTTGTAGTAGCAGTAAAAGCAGTACCCGATTTCTGTATAACGTCAGTGGTCGTCTGCATTATTACAAGTCGCGCTTCAGAGGGAAAAACATTACTTATATTGCATTTTCACAATCCTATTGAAAGTGCACAAACAGTTTTACCTGCTGTTTTGCAATCATTTATAATCTACACACACACACACACACACACACATATATATATATATATATATATATATATATATATATATATATATATATATATATATATATATATATATATATATATAGGCATGCATTCAAAAATACTATAATAATAACGGGCGTATATGACAAAATGATATCTAATATTCAGGTTATTCTATATGCATTTCATATTGCATCATACTCTTTTTTTTTCATTTGGTTCTCGCTTCGTTTTTAATATTTATTATTTTTTATGCCATCTATATCTTTATTTATCTATTGCTAACAAATTATTGTCCTGGCTTTGCTTATATATATATATATATATATATATATATATATATATATATATATATATATATATATATATATATATATATATATTCCTATTTAACGAAATCTGAGGACTATTTAATATCCTAACAAAGCACACACAGGTCCAGATTCATGCTAAATGGTTAATATCTGCGGGTTTATTCCGACAAAATTCTTGTAAATTTTATTGTTCACAGTTTCCAGTATAGATACTTCTTAATAAATGTCCTTTACAAATGCATGGGTCTTATAAAATACATTATATACACAAAGTAGCTGGGTATTTATGTTGTATTTTTTTTAAAATATCGAACAAGGGAAGAAAATAAGGGAAATTTTAATTCCCATAAACCAAGAAATCTCTATAAAAAACAATAGAGAAACAAAATCAAATAATCGATGTTGTTAGCAGATATGTTATACGGATGCAAATGCAGGAGTTGTTTTATAAAATATATTCGCTTATTCCATATTTAATCGTTTCTTTATGGCTGCAGCAGATACATATTTCTTCACAAACACACGCAGGCACACACACGTGTGTGTGTTTGTGTGTGCGTATGCAGCCACATATAAGTATGCGCACAACTATAAAAAATAAATACTCTTATATGTATATATCCGGTAAATTTCGTCTGAATCTTAATGTACAAAAATCTGTCATTCTCGCACTATGTATGTACATGTATATGTACATATATATATATATATATATATATATATATATATATATATATATATATATATATATATATGTATGTATAT
The DNA here is from genome assembly GCA_963932145.1 of Acanthosepion lycidas. NCBI lineage: Eukaryota > Metazoa > Mollusca > Cephalopoda > Sepiida > Sepiidae > Acanthosepion > Acanthosepion lycidas. The sequence goes on from OZ010574.1 coordinate 131,899,605, forward strand.
ATATATATACGTATATATATGTATGTATATATATATATACGTATATATATGTATATATATATATATGCGTATATATATGTATATACATATATATATGTATATATATATATATATATATATATACATATATATATGTATATATATGTATATATATATATGTATATATATATATATGTATATATATATGTGTGTGTGTGTGTGTGCGTGCGTGTGTCTATGTATGTATGTATGTATGAAAATAACATAAATTTATCTACGTACAACGTAGAACATCCCATATATATATATATATATATATATATATATATAGAGAGAGAGAGAGATAGATAGATAGATAGATAGATAGATATAAGAGAATGCGACAGTTAGACAAACATACATATATTTTTACACGATGCAGTAGACGTTTTCAATCAAAATTTCATGCGATGCCCTTCATTTTTATTTTATTTCGTTATAAATGATATTGTTCTACTTTTAGTCTTATGAAAAAGTAATAAGAGGCAGTGGGAAATGAAAAGAGAAAGTTGGAGAAAAGAGAAACAAAGTGGGGTGTGAGGTATGTCTGTATACGTATGCTCATTTTCTCTCTGCGTGTGTATGTGTGTATATGTGTGTTGTTTAAATATTGAATTCTTACTGAGAAACACACTTATAAACATATGTATTAAGCTAAAGACTGGGCTGAAATACATGAAGCATAATTTTAATATCGTACAGGCCATAAACAGAGACAGAGAGGTATAACCTCGAAATGATATATGGAATATTATTATTATTATTATTATTATTATTATTATTATTATTATTATTATTATTATTATTATTATTATTATTTTCTGGAATGTACCGTACTTCACTTGTATCAATATTTTTTCAAAGAACATTTTATAGAGTCGAATTTCTTTTACACTATACGTCTAAAATACTTTTCATCATTACGCTAGAAAAAGCGCAGGGAACGCATACATAGGAAAATACAAAAACTTGAACAATAGCATATTCAAAAGTTATCTGTCCTCTCCATATTCAAAATAGTATTTTAATGATAACGTGTGCAGTTACAGTAATGTTTATTAGAGCTACAAACATTTGAAGATCCGAATTCAAATTCCCGTAATATCTGTTGCATTCACTCTAACACATGTGCTTTCGGTAAAGGTAGGAATTCAGGTATCTTGCAAATAACGATGTTGCCTGGACACTTAACTTTGGTTGCTAGCCTGTATAAATGAATATCAATAATTCAGTACCGTGGAAAAAACAGCATGGAATCGGTGTATTTTTCCCAAAGATTCATGGCAATTCAGAGATGTAATCTATGGGGAGGTTTGATGATTTTTGTCTCCATAGGAGATAAAACCCAAAGCAATGTATATATATATATATATATATGTGTGTGTGTGTGTGTATATATATATATATATATATATATATATATATATATATATATATATATATATATGTACCGAAATAAGAATTATCTAAGACGCATTGACTAGTGACATTGAAAGTTAAACAATCTAATCACAGATGAGGAATATACTTAGGAAAAGAGTAATGTGGTTCTACAAAAGGTTGCTGAAAATACGATGGATTGAATACGGCTGCAACGACAAAGATTTAGTGGATATTGAAGCAGACAAGACACATATATAGCAACTCGAGAAAATTGAAATTTAAAGCACACATGATGAGGTAAAAGTGACATCAGGTGTACATCTTAATAGAATAGACATTGGGAGATATAGTAAGAATAAATACTATAGTTAGAGCTACAGATGACTGCAAAATACAGAGAGCAATGATCTAACACGTCATGAAGGGACACAGCACATAGAAGAATAAGTTACCGGAAAATGCACCTAATGTACACAGAGATACATATTAATATGCATGTGTTTGTGCGTGTGTTTGCGTGTGAGTGTATTTAGGCAGCAAATTCTGTTTTAGGCATGTCTGATTGAATAAATTAGTCTGCTAATTTTTAACAAAATTCGTTCATACTCACGAATAAGCTTCCAAGTATCGATATTAAATGATGAGAGATATGTACTATAACTGTTTAAATTACTTTTATTTTCATTTCCCAAGTACTTTCGATCTTCTTCCAAGATCATATTTATGTATGAAAATAGTACTAAACTATATGTTGTTCAGGCTTAGAAGTATTTATACAAAGCTTTCAAACGTTTACATTTAAAAGCATAACGATAAATTTCGATAATGGATAGCAACGAACAGGTTTATATAAATACTTGTACACTTGAACAACACAGAGTTTTGTACCATTTACACCCCTGAAGATGATCTTGGAAGAAGATCGAAAGTACTTGGAAAATTGAAATAAAAGAAATTTAAACTGTTATAACACATTTTCCTCATCCTTTAATATCAATACATGGAAGGTTATTCATGAGTTATTCATGAGTATGAACGGAGTTTGTTAAAATTAGGAGACATAATATCTGTAAATTATTCAATCAGACATATATACATACTAATAATATTACTTATTTATATATCTCTGCTTTCATGATTTTAACTTGGTTAATTCAAAGAATGAGATTTCTTGAAAACTTCATGTACACAGTACAATTATATACAACCATTTTTCGCTGCAAGATCTTTACATTACAAAATAGTGTATTTTCTGTAAAACAGAGGTAAATAAGTCGATGTGAGGACACAAACATTTTTTTCATCGGTAGTCATACTGATATATTTATAAACAACATTCCGCTATATAGGCCGGGCTATTCTAAGATTATGAACAGACAAGATGTGTACGGACGTGAATACATTTAATTGAGTAGGTTTAGATTTAAATAAATTTGTTAATTACCATTTATTTGAATCATGTTTGATGTATATTTACGGATCCCTCGATATGAACTTCTTAGCATTTATACCAATACATTATTATTATTCGAATATATATTTTCAGTTCATATACTATATCTATCTATAAACACACGCACACAAATGGAAACACACACACACACACACACACACACACACACACACACACACACACACATATATATATATATATATATATATATATATATATATATATATATATATATATATATATATATATATATATATATATATGCATGTATGTATGTTTACAAACGTAGTTAAATCTGTATAACCGTAGGTTAATTATGAAAAAAATGGTTATATTTATACTAATATATATAGATTTTACAAGTATTTTTCCTCACGTTAATCCTATGAAATGCATTCACGGGTGTAATTATTTATATAGATCAAACATTTACATAAGGATTTCAGATAAAAAATAAAAAACAAAAAAAAACTAATATTATAGACTCTTGTTACAGAATTATTAATCTATAATGATATTTATCTAGCTAGCTAGCTTGCTAGTTAGTAAGCTAGATAGACAGAAATGGAATTCATATAAGATATATATCTTCTGAATATATTTGTTAAGATCATATATGTTCAGGTAAGAACGCAATATTTACGGGAAATAAAATTATTTTATAAAAATAAATGTATGTAAAATATATAAAATAAATTAAAAATGTTTTAATGAAGCATACTAAGTTTGAACAACTGAAAATAAAAATGCTTTTAAATTTTTTTATAAATTTTGACATGAAAAATTATAATTTTTATGAAAATGATTCATATAAATTTGCATTATTTTATGACTAGTGAATATCTGAAAGAGACAAAATATTCTCTCTCTCTTTCTTTCTTTCTCTCTTTCTCAGTCTACATATATCTTTCATTCACTTACTGTCCCTTTCATATCTCACCCTCTCTGTTTCATTGTTACACACACGCACTCTCTCTCTCTATCTATCTTTCACTTTCTCTCTCCCCCTACCTTATATTTTACTAATCAAGCTATTGAAGTTGATTTGCAGGTAGAGATGATACAGCTGCTGCTAAAGCTGAGTGACAGTAGCAGTGACACAGTTGGTACTACCTTCGGTTCTTTATGTGCATTGTCCCTCAAGAACATAGGCGATCATGATCTTCCACTTCTTCCTGCCCTTTGTAGGTCTTAATTAATTTTGTGTTTTTTTCTATTTCTACCAAACCCTGTTCTTGCAGTCATTGACTCAATCTCATCAAGTATGTCACACGCTATTTTCCGTCGTCCGCTTTCCCTCAGTCTGTCCTGTGACCATTAGATATTCCATGACCTTCTTCCTCTTTAAGTACCCCAGAAATTTTAACTGCATCTTCCTGATGCTAAATATGTTTCTTTTTTGTTTCAAATTTCCCTAAAACCTTGCCGTTGCTCAGTTTTTATTATAGCCGTAACAATAATCGTTTTACCTTCTTTATTCCATTTCTTTCTTTTCTTTCTTCCGTGCAGACATTTTACCGTTTCCATCATTCCTCGTTTCTAGCTTTCCAAAATCATTGTTGCTAATATTTCACTATTTTCTGTTCTCTCCCCTCTTTCTTCCTGCTATTCATTCTCGTTCTTTTTTTTAATTTGCCGTGTTGACATAAATGTTCGTTTTAACTCTTTTTATACATTCATTTAACATTCGTTTCTCCAGTAAAAAAGTTGCCTGTATGTTTGTTCATTTTTTAATTAATTTCTTAGATTATTTTCAATAATTACTTATTTGCAAGATTCGCATGTATTCATTTTATTTATTTTTATTTTTAATTCTATATTTTTCTAATATTCATCTTTTTAGCTTTTTTCTCTTACTTTATGTTTTTGACTGGATGTACATTTTTCTGCTGTCATTATTTTTCTTTTAAATATCTCTTGCCAAGTTAGGCAACTGTCTCGCAGAACGTGAAGTACAATTAGTTTACACATATATACTCTTTAGCTTAGTTTCTTGTTTCTGACCTATACTATTCTAAAGCGTTTTGTCCATTAGCTCGATTGAACAATACTAATGCCAAATATCGCATCACCATTGTTGGCATGTAATTCACGCAGTTTTCTGTTACCAAGCACGAAACAATGTATATCTTAAGCACCCAATTCAACAATATTTTCCTCTACAAAATACTGTTTTGAAATCAGTTTTATAGAAATGAAACTTACATGTTATAGCTAAAAAGCTGATTTGTTTGCTTTCATCAATTTAAACTATTTATGAGGGAATGTTTCTTTTGTTGTTTTTTTTTTTTGCTTTTTCATCTTTCTCTAGTTACTTTTACAAAAACGGTTTAATATATTTTCTTGTTGCTCAATCCACGTTGCTTACTGATAATAATTTTAATTGGAAAGAAACATTTTTTTCTTGACGTTCCTATTTTCAATTTACAGACTGATTTTGAAACCCTCGAAATATCTCGATATTTCAAATTTGCGTTCCCATCACCCTATACACTTATATTATGTGCTTCATCTTTTTTAAATTATTTTTATTACTGCCCAATTCAATCTTTATATCTTCGTAATTAAAATTATTAATTACCCGTAACTATAATATTAATACGTTTTTTTGAAATATGATGAATAAACCACGAGTTGTATAATAAAATCTCACACTAGCATGTAGTTATGGTAATATTTATGAGAAATTCTCAGATTATATGCGTACATTCGCTTGAATCAACCTCATGAACAACATGACAAAACTTATCATATAAATTCTGATGACCAGAACTAGCAATAGTATCAGACCAAGAAAAGTGAGGTTTTGTCAAGGGCACTTCAATGATATCAGAAAGATTTATATAAATGCATAAAGATGCACACCTATATTTTATCGATTATCATAAAGTAAAATACATAAAACTCTTTGAACTGCTATATAAGCTTCATTTGTTTTTCAATGTTATTAAATTCATTAGATTTATTGATTCATAATCTACACGTGTGATTAAGATGTCAGAATACAGAAAGAACATTATTTCAGTAAAGCCAGAAAATTGGGAAGGGCGGAAGACAAGGATGCGTTATTTCGTTGGGCTTACTAAACATTACAGTCAGACTATTTTCAGAGAATTAAGTCTTATCAGGATACATTATCAACAGCCCCGATTTTATAAATAGAAAATAAGCATATGAAATTGTGTTAATGGCAGATATAGAAGAAAAAACTAGATGAAATACTACAGAATGTAGTAAAATAAATGTCTTCTTCTGGTATTCGCACGTCCGCAGGTCGGGAGCACTTCCACTCGACTGTGAAAAAACACTGGTCATATAGCTATGTCAGTCCCAGGCCCAAGCTGACCATTGGCTAATACCTACCTAGTACCTTCCATATGCAAATAGTCAGCACCACCGTTTCTAAGTAGAATGTCTTCTCTCAACAGCCTATTGTGGAAGAGGACGCAACTCTTGGTGCATTCAGCGCCACACACAGCCAACACGGAGTCTTTTCTGTCGCTGACTCGATTCTCTGTTACACTCTGCCCACCCTGATCTACTGACCACAGCACCAGCATGCAGGGGGTGTTCCTTCACAGGGGAGCTACTTCATCCTCATTGTTGACATTACGTGGGGGAAGTGCTTCACCCTCACTGTTGTCGCTATACATTTCCACCGCGGCAAGAAGCGCATCAAAATTCCGGCAAGGTAATCTATTTCCCAACTCTCCATTACTCGTGGTTGACTCAGCTGAGTTGCTTGCAAGAGAGCATGCGTGTTGGAGCTCTTTAACATGACGCGGCATGACATCAATCAGGTCAGATTGTGGCCTAATGATCCGAGTGACCTTCCCAGTTGCAAATTTATAGGTACATCAGTTCTGGGATGGTCTCACCCACATCACGTCTCCAACTTCATAAGTTTCGTGCACTGCCAATGGTGTTAATGTAGACACAACGTCAATGCCCTTTAGTCTAACCTCATAACTGTCAACTGCATTAGCTGGTGTAGTTGGGCTCGACGTTTCATCCTTCAGCGTTGCATTATACCAGTAAACGGCTTCTTGTATGGCTTCTTGTATGGGGTACTGCTTCTGCGCCAGAGTTTCGTTTTATGGTCATATAGCACTTTTCTATTATCCCTTTTCCGTACGACACATGCGCACACCGAAGATGCAGATGGATGCCACATTCCTCCATGAAAGCTTGAATAACCTACTGGTGATCGCCACACATAGAAACGTTTTGGCCCATAGTCAATAAAGATTATATAATGACTACAGCCATAAGGTATACTATCCATCCCCAGACTGAACTACGTACTGAAAACTCCTAGTCTTCCATTCGGCCAGGACACTGGTGCCGGATCGATAGGCTGACATAAAAATTTTCGATTATAAATATTTATATATAAAAATCAATGAGTGGGAATGGGGTGAACAAAACAAGGATAACTGATGTTAGTAGGACCCGTCGAAACTTGTAAACAGAGAGACCGCTGTTTTCTGCATTTAAACAACATCAAGAAGGGAGAGGAAAAGGATAACATAAATACGGACATGGAAAGTAAAGTCAGCTACCCAGTCGACATGAAAGGGGGCCAAAACAAACTGGGGAGATTGGGAATCTCAACTTGGATCATAACCAAAGATGTAGCCAGGAACAGGCCAGGAACAACATTTACTTACATTAACTAGGTACACAGAGCTTGCCTATCTTAACCAGGGGAAGGCTACACAGGGAACAACCTCGATGTCAATTAGGCAGACATAAAAAAGCAAATCAATCGCACGAACCACGCTCGCCTCAGTCACCTAACTTTCGCTAAAGTCTGTTGAAACCAAACGTTATCTATTATTTCTAATCCTCATTTTGAGCTGGCGCTCAAAAACAGGTCAAATCTTGAAGAGAAAGACTTCCACCTATCGCGTCGATCAAATCACCATTTGGTCTGTGCCCAGCAACGATAGAGACAACATCCGTTTCATTCCAGAATAGGGGTGGGGCGACACACTGTCATACGCGTACGCACGATCAATGAGCACGAGCTTTTCGGGAATGATACGACCCGTCAACTCTCCGATATGGTCCCATAGGGGACGAAACCAAGGACAATGTTTGAAGGCGTGCTAAGACGCTTCCTCTAAACTAAGGTCATATGGTTCAGTCATGCAAATCTGTCAAGCTCTATATAAAAAGCCTTGTCATTGAGAGATAGCCTATTCCGAACCAGTCGCCAGGTAAACGAAAACTTAGTGTTGTTGAGGTAATCCGCCGTTGTCGACCAAAACCAGAAGTAGCGAAACTTCTCCTCCGACAAGATGAACCACTCACGTAGCGGATCCTTTGCGGCCACGTCTACTAGTACCAGATAGAAGACTCTCCTCAGCCGAGAAAGGTAACTGAACCGAGAAATGGCGCTCAATTTTAATCGACACTCGCGAAGGAAATCCGATGGACACTCGAGTTTACGACGGCGCTCAACCTGCAAGCCGAGAGGATTGATAGAATAAAAAGGGAAGGCGCCCTTTACAATCACCGCCGTAACCGAATCCCCTGTTAAATTTGCGGAAATCTCTGCTGCTAAGGACCCGACAAATTGTCCTAGGCTCCCCGTAGCTAACTCCGACGTCACCCTCTATCTTGGACAATTCTGTCGACGTCAGTGCAATAGGTTAATTTAGCTGATCTATATAAGGGGAGATGAAGCAACTCAGGGGCCCTCCCAGCAGACAACACAAAAGTTCGAGCATCCTAATCGCCGGGAATGCATTTTTCGCCTTAGAGGTGACACCATACTTTGACACCAGTGATCACACCCGTGGAATCTGGAAAATTTTGTGAGTCCTCAATACATTTCCCGTCCACCGAAGACCTAATAGCGATTTTTTTTTGTTTTGGTTAATAGGCCTTTCTTAAAATCTTGTCCACTTTGCATATATTATCTAGGCGGAGGAACATTTTTTTCTTTTCTTTTCTTGGAAGCGTGAGTGGGGAAAGAAGTGAACGTGTGAAATTGAAATGAGGGAAGAGTGGAGGGCGAGGGAGACGGAGCACGGAGAAGGGAAGAAGGGAGGCTCCTTACTTTGGTCGTTTCAACAGTTTCTTTAGGGGATGCAGCGACGGATAGGGAGCTGGTTTTGTCCATAACCCTATCCGCCCTACTACGCCCAGAGGTCCATTTTGATGATTCGTCTTCCTCTCTACTCCTCGTTAACGAAGATGTACGAGTGGGGGCATTTTGTCCACCTCCATCGGTAGGTGAAGTTGTTTCTGCTTTATTTGTCTTTGTTGTTGTTGTTGTTGCTGTTGTTGCTCTTTTTACTTTTGATGAAGCTTCTTTTGTTGTGGTGCTTCTTTCTGCTGCACCTCCTTTTGTGGCTGCTTTTGCTTCTCTGGCTGCTCCTGCAGTGCTTTCTACTGCTTTAGTAGATGTACGTGCTGTTTGGAGAGAGAAGGCACGTTTGTAGTCTAACGAATGTTTTTAACCTTCCAGGCACCATCACAGGGCTTTGTCTTTACATCCTCTTGTGCTGGTGCTGCTATTGTTGCTGCTGTCGTTTTTGGACAATTTGGAGGCTGAATACATTTAGCGGGACACTCCCTAGATATGTGCACCTAAGATCCACACAAATAACAAGACGGTCTCCAGCCCTCTGCTAACAACAACATTCTCTTCTCTCGGCATAGCAATATATTTGGAATTTCTGCAAAACCTTTGAGGTTTATTGTGACTTTGCAATTCCATGTCACCAGTGGCGATGACAGTTATGGTTATGAGAGCCTTCACGTCCTTCACTTAGCCATATTTTGAGAAGAATGCCACCATCCGATCCTCAAAGATATCCACGGGCATCCCTTGGACTGTGATTCTTGTCCTGCGGGTGACCATTTACTCAGTCTGTAGTCTTAGTATTCAAGAGACTTCCGGCCAACTCTCTCGCTTGTTTCTCTGTAGGTAGGATAATACCGCACATAGCATTTGATCTTCTAGTCGATACTTTAGGGGTGATGTTCAAGATCTTTAAAGCCTCTTTCAGTTTTTCCCTGCTGACCCCAAGTAATCTCCGAGATGTTACATCGGTTATCAGTAGGGATATTAAGTGAGCATTCACATCTTCATAAGCTTCGGGGATGGCGAGGAATTTTTTCCCTTTAAAGGATGCCTCGCATTTTTTTCTTCGGGCTATTTTCCGCCCAGAACGTTTTAAGCGTTGATGCCGCCTGTTACACCATTTAACGAGGCAGAAAGGGAAAAGAAAGAAAAGAAGAAAAGGAGAGGCTAAGAACCGAATCGTGAGTGATAAGCAAGAACACACACACAGATAAGAGACAATGGATAAAAGGATATTTTGATAAGTAACAAATGGCGAAAGTGTGTCATTACAATGTCAGGGAAATTCTGAGTAAAAAGAAAGGGAAAGAAGGAAAGAATCAGATATGTTTTGGCATCGGCTGTGTTATCTAAGGATATGAAAACAAACTATTGGTACGGAAAGACATCTTATTATCAACTACAGACCGGCTGGCCAAAGAAAAAAAAAATTCAAATGAAAATGTTGTTTCGTTAAGTGACGAAAAACAGGCAACTAAAAGGACTTGGACAGATATGAAAAATTAAAAACCACCCACGCGCGTCCGAAGGAACATCCTTGGCCTGCGATAATAAAATTTTGTTATCAGGAATTTGTACCGAAGGAAAATGAATGTGTTTTTTTTCTTTCTTCGAGGCGACAGACTGACTGGAACTTTGGAGATGTTTCTTTTTGAGACCGTGTTAAGAAGACCACACATTCTGATAATTAGCAATAAAATACCTGACGTAAACTACGTGTAGAGCAAGTGTTATGACCGCCATTGTCATATTGTCCCGTTCGCGACTGGAGAAATGATAAAACATTAAGGGGAAGAAAAGGGAAAGAGAAGAGATAATTTTTTTTAAGCAAGATATTTGTTTTTCCTCCTGAAACAAAGCCGTAGATTCGTCCACGCCCGACTAAGACATCATTGGTCGAGTGGTGATCACGTGATGCACGAGGGAGGCTGTTGCCGCCCATATGGAGGATGAGTAAGAGAGGTTGCCACGAAGATGTGGGGAGGGCAGTTCACGCCCCTCTGAAGTATGATGAGAAGGTGGGAGTGAGGAAATGTTCCAAAAAATGGAAAAGGTGGAAATTCCTAACCAGAGAGATGGATATGTATTTAGAATTATCGAGGAACCCCTCGGCGCCGACAAACTCACCCTGGTTTTGGTCGGCGCCCATATAAACGAAGCCCCAACGAGCAGAAATGAGTCGAGTCCCAGCAGTTCCCAGTTGAGGCAAGCCTCGCAGATAGCTGACCAGGGTTCACGAACAAATCCGGACCCATCTTCAAACCAAGAACAATTATTTTGAAGAGCGACTTAGATCCAGATCACCGAAATAAGTTTTTCTTTTGACTTTCGTCCAAAGACCCACCGAAACACCAATTTCTTAGAGAGCAGACAACTTGAAGTGTTAAAACTTGCCTAGCGGAAAACGACGTGTCACAATCCATAGAGCGGGTCGGGAGATAGATGCAGTCCTATGTATCGAACAACTAGACATAAAGTTTGTTACCTTTTTCTTTGATACTTTGAACTTTTGAGTTTTCGTTTTATTGTCTTTTATGCACATTTGTGTGGTATCACCCCCGTTGAAGTCGGTTTGCAGTACGGCCCCAACCACTGTTTGATCTCGTCTGCCTAAGATCAATTCACAACGTGGGTAGGCAGACTGGGAATCAAAGTAGTTACTTCGGTAACCAGGCGTTGGAAGCGAGTTGGGAACGACGAGGCTGATATCAAATCTAACCAGATTCCCACCCGAATCACCAAAAGGTTAGAACGTCACATTTGGAGCAGCGACACCCGAACGGAGCAGCGAGGAGCGAACGGCTGGCGCCGCGGCGAGGACATCACAGTTGGTGCCGTGGTAGACTAGGATAGAACGACACGGTTGGCGCTGCGACCAGGGGACGACGTCACACGCCGGTGTTTTATCAACGTCGGCCATGATGGACCAAGGGCCACTACGGCTAAGCAAATAACCAGTTGCATTTGTTTTCCTTTTCTTGCTTGATATCCAATTAAACGGAAGACAAGACAAATACTTGGATAAGCAAACAAAAACGAAAACGTGAAAAAATAAATAAAATAAATAGGTAACAACAAAAATAAACAGAAAATCAAGACGAAAAAGTAATAAACAAAACAAAACAGGAGGAGGACAATAATACGGTGAAGAAATAAACGAAGAACGTTAAAAGTAAACAAATAAAAACATGCATGCAGAAATAAAAAATAAAGAAGCCAACTGAAAAATACAAAATTTTAATAAAAATGACAATTTAAGCATTAAATCGCAAGGAAAAGTCAATCACACGTCGGAAGTAATTCCATATTTATTGTATGTAAGAATACACAATTTTGGCATATGGCCTAAAATGGGGAAGGGGTTAATTCTTATCTACACTTACTATCACATACCTACCTAATCAGATTCACGACCTATTCATTTGTTACAATTTACACAAGAACTCATGCATCACTAATCATCACTCCATGTACTATAATACTGCATATAAGAGAAGCTAAAAAACGCACCCTGTGACATAATTTGATTATTATTATAATCTATACACAAAAAATTGATCATTTTTCAATGAGAGTGGAGGGGATGAACCCAAAATGAAAACTAAATTATCAAAACAGACAAAATAAAGATAACTGATGATAGTTGGACCCATCCAGCCCTAAAAATAGTAGAGGCCGCTGCATTCTGCCTTTCGACAAAATCAAGAAGCTCTCTCACTACGGGAATGGGAAAGGATAAAATAAAATAATCAATGGCGGAAAAAAATGCTGATCCTGCCGAAATGAAACAAAGGGAGTCCAAAAGAAAATGCATCATAACCAAAGAAACAGCCAAGAATAGGTCGGAAATGACACTTACATAAACTAGGGACACAAGTAGGGTTTTTCCTAACCAGGGGAGGGCTTCTCAGGAAACCGCCCTGATGTGACAGGAAGACCTAAAAAAGAAAATCAAGGCTAGCCCGTTCACGCGAACCAGACTTGACTTAATCGCCTAACTTTTGCTGGTCTGTTGAAATCAATGGCTTTCAATCAGTTCTGACATAAAGCTTGAGCTGATGCTTAAAGAATCAGACCAGATCCTCATAAGAAAGACGGTTACCTACTGACGCGTCGTCCAAATCACCATTAGGGCCCTGGCTAGCAGCGACAGAACAACCGTTCATAGAAGGCGTGAGAAGCCATTCCCTCTAAGCAAAAGTCAAATCGTTCAAAGTCAGGCAAATCCGCCAAACTCCATATGAAGCCCCTGTCATTGAGAGATAGCCTATTCAGAAATAGTAAGCGAAAACTCAAGGTTTCTGAGGTAATCCACCGCTGACGCCCAAGACCAACACAAACGAAACTCCTACCCCAACAAGTCGAACCGCTAACGTAGCGGATCCTTTTCAGTCCTCTTCACTAGTTCACGACAGAAAACTTTTCTAGGCTGAGAAAGGTCACTGTACCGAGGAACGACCCTCAAGGCAGATCAACACTCGAGAGAAAAATCGGATTTGCCCCAGGGATTTCGATGGGGATTGATAGTAAGGCGAGGGAACCGGCCTTCACAATCTCCACTAAAATTGTGTCCCCTGCCAATGCACGGCGTCGGAAGGCCAGCCTCGAAGCGAGTTTCTGACTCGCTAATTGCGGTATCCCCATCCGCATCATGACATGGACTTTGGAAACAGGTTACTCTGTCGACATAATGTTTGAATCCCCACCACAAGAAGGAATAGAAATGGCACTCGATCGACTTCTTTTGTTACTTACAGAGTGGAAGTACAGACAAGTAAAGGCAAGAGGGAAAATGTAAGTGGCACACGCCTGCGCCATGTCATTCACGGACAAACTCCATGAAAGTCCTAGATGCCGCACCGAACTTCACTTTATTTCTGATCAATTTTTCTCCAGCTGGAGGTCGGGTTCCGAGAATGCGGTCAGGACCGCCCGTTCAGCCAAAGGGTCCCGGAAGATCGACAGCCTTCCAGGTAATTAACCGCAAGCCGGAAGACATTTCGCGGTTAATCTTGGCCCTTGTGACTATTTTGTACCGTTCTAGCGCATTCAGTAACGCGTCGCTGCGGAACACATGAAAGTAGATACGCGGAATCCCTAGTTCGAGCACCAGCAGGGACAGCGATTCTGCCTAGGGCCGGACTGCACGCCGTATCCCTTAGCCGGCGAAGGAGAGGTTCCAACGCCAAAGCGTAATGAAGGGGCGACAGTGAACAACACTGAAGAAATGACCGAGTCAGAGCAATAGCGCCCGACATGTTCCCGTTCATCTGTACCACAGCACTGGGGTGCGATACATTAGGCTAATCCAGCTTCCGACGTTCGCAGGGCAGCAGCAAGGAAGCAATATGCAAAGCTAGCTTGGACTGATCTTAATTGATCAGCGCGGGCTCATCGACTTCTTTTACACCCTCTAGGATTGTGCGGATCAGGTGCAGGTTGCTTTGAATTTTTCGGCGCTTCACAGCGCTAGTCTGCTCAGGTCCCAACATAATCGGGCAATTGACTGCAAACGCGCCGTCAGCGTTTTGGCCCAAATCTTTAACTCTACGCCTTTTACTTACGATTCTCCGCTTCCGTATTTATGTATTTTAACGCGTTTAAGTTCTCTTTTGGAGAGCTGTGGTCATCTCCAAGACACACACACGCATTACACGTACACTTATTCAAAGTATACTTTGAGTTTAAAATAATAATTTTAAACAAACACAATTCATCATCTCTAATACAATAATAGAATTTACATGTATTTCACTTCTTTTGAAAGTTCACTCTGATTCTTAAGTATATTTTCAATTCACAAAAGTATGCAATTCATTGAAAGCGTCTTAGATTGACGATTTATTTGTAGTGTTCTTGGGTATATGATTTCTGTTTGAGATTAATTAATTTAATATGTTAGTATTAAGTTTTCTATTTATGTAAGAGTAAGGAAATGATATGACTGAAAGTTACTAACCGTATTTTATAACATGGAGTGGAACTTTATCCTTCACAATTTGTAAATTATTAAGGAAGCAAATTCTTAGAAGTTATAATGTACTGTATTATTCAAATGCTACCCCCTAATGAAACAAAAAGAAGCTGTGATGAAAAGTTGTTTTACATTGTGAGCATCTATCCGTTTGAAACATTAGATTACATGACATACATTGTCATTTTAATGTTTTCTAGCGAAGGTGATTGTATCTCATACCGTTGACGATAAATGCTACAGTACTTAACTCCACTGAATTTTCGATGACTAAATTTTAAAATTAATTTTTAGAAAATGAAATAGAATTCTTGGAGCTTTGTTTGTAGCTTTGCTTGTAAGCTAAATAACTACATGTGCTCTTTCCAGTAGGCAAAATATTCTGGTATATCTGAAATTGAAATTATATTGATTAGAATCTCAACTTTTTGCCCGCTTTCAGGAATCATTTAAATTTATCCATTTTTGAAACATTTTCAAACAAAAGATAATTCTCGGTTTTAAAAATCTTTCAAAAATAAAATATACCTTTCTGAAACTTTATTTAAGGAATATTAGCTTATTTAAAGTATAATTCATCTGACCTGAAGAAACTACTTTAAGTTTAAAAAAAATATTTACTTTAAGTTTAAAATAACAGAGAAATGGATTTTTAAAACAAATAGTAGCTTGATTACCTTCCGGTCAATCACTTAGTGAGTGATTTACGAGTGTTGACACATCTATTATTGTTCTAAGGAAAAAATATCTGTTGAAACATAATTTAAGAAAATGGTAGGTGAACGTTTTTTATATGATTTGTAAGTACACAGTAATTTTAAAATTGTTGGAAAATGTTCTCCGTAATCTAATTTTAGGAATGCTGAATTTGAATTTACTTTATTCATCGCCATTATTTTTTGGTTATATCGTGTATGGTCACCATAATTTTAAATAGGGGCACGTCATGTATACATGTTATTTTTTTATATATTTTGGGCGTAAACAACATTTAATGAGCTTTAAATTTTTTATATATGAAATAACCGGATGAAATTAATGCAGAATTTGAATTTTTTTTATAAAATCATAAATTATTATAAGTAAACATTTTTTAAATGAAAAAAAAATTGTAAAAGTTCATTACTCATCGAATTTTAAATCATATTTATAAAATTATTTAAAAGTTTCTCTAAATAAATAATGTCAGAGTTTTGTTGCATTTTTATTTTACAATTTGGAACAGATGTTCCGGAATAATTAGTAGGTTAAAAGAAAAAAATGATTTACATTCTTTATGTAGTTCTGATTTTAACTAATAAAACAAATTCAAGGATTGAAATTTACTTTCTCGAAATATCATGAAATTAAGTAAGTGGGAGTTAACATATGTAAAAGAAATTACCGAAATTTTCTAAAATAAATTAAAAAATATTTTCATTAATTTGTAATAAGTCCTAGAAGGTTAATTAAAATCCGACACATATTTAACTTTTGCAAGAATTTCTAAAAAAGCAAAAATATAAATTTTGAACGTGTTAGAAAAGAGAAAAATAAGTAAGAAATATTAACAAATATTTTGCCCATAATATTTTGTCTCTGTGTTGTCTGGTCCTTTTATTCATCATGCTATATTCTTCTCCGTGGTACCTATTTGCGCGTGCGTAGAATTATGGATATGTGCGGCCTGACTAGTATATCCGGCTATCATGTGTGCATGTCGTGTGTGGCTTATGTTCTGTTTAGTGAAAGTTTAAATTTTGTTTCTGAAGTTCTTTTCTTGAAATTTAAGAAATATTATTTGTCTGTTTGGTATATTAGCATAATTTCAAATTTGCCTTTGATTGCATTCGGAGATGTGTTGCGATACAAAGAGTTTTCTGTTGGGTAATTTCATGTTGATTTTGTGAAGAGAAACTCTGCGATTAATTGTTTGGTTGATGCCTTTATATGATTTTTGCATGTTGTGCATTTAAGTGTGAAGATCACGTTGTTGAAGTACCAGCTTAAATGTTTATTTATTGTCAATGTATTTCTAGGGTTTATCTTTATCGAAAACACTGCCCAGAAAGGAAAAGTATAAAATATGAGACCATGGGTTAAATGTACTTAACATTTATCGTAAAATATAAGAGCATAGTTCCTGATTAAATAATAATTCATATACTTTGTGAAACAACATATCGACTGAATTATGTAACCGTTGTTTGGAATGTGATAGTAATGTTATTAAGATAACTGAACATTTCCACTTGGCGAATTCAAGATTACTATGATTAAAATATTATATAGAGACATTTGCTATGATTTTCTCATCATCCTACTCTAGGAACATATCTCTGTTGCCACAAATCCTCTCTTCGTCTATAAGGATTTGTCCAGTATTTAATACTATATAACTGAACTGATATTTCATATCAGTTGAGAACACATTTCTGTTTCTAAGAAATGTATACTGTTTATAAAGACAATGATTTTTTTAATTAACATTTGAAAGATACAGCATTTTAGAAAGTTTTAATAAATTGTATATACTGCGTATATATTAAATATTGCACATCTGATAAAATAAAGCTGGATACGTCTCATCTTAAAATCCATGAAAAACTGAGAGATTCGATATTTCGTTTACAGTCACAAAAGCAAAGGTAAAACAGTTCAGAAGTTATACGTCGACATGAGGAAATTCAGTTCTTAAATGTTGTCTATTTGTGTTATACATATTTGGAAATTGATAGCGTTATGGAAGAAGTAATAAGATAATATTTTCAAGATAAAATAAATAAGACTAAATCCGTACATTTTTGCCCTGAATATTTCAGAAGTTTACTGAAAACTTTGCTTGACCGATATATCAAATTCCTACCGATTGACCAAAACTTAGTTCATACGCACAAGAATTTTGTAATCACGATAATGTCTTTACAGCACATATATTTATTATCTTATTCTAAATGTTAATTACTGAGAATTAATTATGTTCAGGTTTTTCTAATACATTAGTTAGGAAATATGACCGAAAAAGTGTTAGATTTTAAAATATAAAAACAAAATAAAACGACCTGTGTCATGCTTATGTAAGAAAACTGTCTTTTAGACATTATGCGATAACGTATCATTGTCAGCAGAATCTATTTTCTACTGTCTGTAATTCATTCCACCAAAAGTGAGAGTAATTTGTAAGGAGATATTGTATAGCTTCAGTGCTATCAACTTCTCCACCGGCAAGGACCAGTTCACAGAAAAGGGGGATTTTGGAATACTATCGTTTTCCATCATCCCCGCATAATCTGTTTCTCAAAGGTCAAACATTCAAAATCCAAATTCTTAAGACTTTTATCAAAATCATAATATTTTCTTTTGTTCTTTCGGATATGAACTAAAGTTAGTGGTGAAGTAGCGGAACTGACAGTGGGCAGTAATATTATCCTGAGTCTGGGAACAATTTTAGGCGGGTCAAATGGCAAAATTCGTTTTACTTAGCTCTAAAAGATTTGGAAAGTAATGAACCAATTATATCTATCTATGTATAAATAGTAAAGCAGACTAGGCTATTTGACCTTCGAAGAGTAAATTAAATTCCAACCCTGTCTGAAAAGAGAAGTACCCTCAATGCATTCGCTGCTGCTTACGACACGCTGCATTTTATGCGATTTCTCTAAAAACCTAATAGGTCAGGTGACTCATGATCGTGATCTTGAACATGAGATCATTGATGGTGAAAGATCGATCTTCGATAGGGAAAGTGTTTTTCTAGTGAATGTAAATTGATAGTCTTCAAGAATCCTACTTTTTGATGCACTAGTTTTTGAAAGCGGAACAGTCTTTAGCAACAGACACATATAACATTTAGTTCAAAATGTTGTTTTATAACATAATATCTTCCCAACAAACACCTTTTTTGGTAAGATGTATAAAAATAGAAAAGTGTGTTATCGATAAATATGAAACTATTTCCAGCTATCAGATCTGCTCAAGCAAAAGCGGTGGCAAAACGCCGACAAAATACAACGATAATTTGGTAGCACACTCATATGCGTATGTATATATTCCAAAATGTTTATGTGTTGTCATAATTTTAAAATCAATGGCAAAAATAAAATATTATCCAGAGCTAACCTATACATTCTGCTGCACAGTTCACTGTAACCAGTCAGATAACAAAGTCATGAAAATTGATTTTTAGTTAATTGCATTCGATTCCCTGACAATCACAAAAATAGTAAAATATAAAACTACATCACTGATCTTGTGGTAATGAAGAAATGAAAAATTAGAGAAGTATTTAAAAAGTATATATAATATATTATCGATAATAAAAAGCTTTCCAACGTGTTCCAAAACATTTTTGAGAAACGCATATAGAGAATGAAAAAAGATGATAAGAGTTTACAAAACAATCGCACTAAGAATATACTGAGCATTCAAGTGCATTCTACCGATGAAATCACGTTTGTCTTTCTATTAATACTATTTCAATAAGTGATTATAAACCTCCGGAGTCACATGTATTTTCACTGAAGAGTATGCGACAGAAAGTCCCCTCAGTACTTCCGTCGTCTTTAAATTCTGTCTTTTAAAGTTCCACATTTTTTTTAATGTTTGATGGTTATATATATATATATATATATATATATATATATATATATATATATATATATATATATATATATATATATAAAGTATACTTGTGAATACTCGTCGTTTTCTGCTGATAGAGATCTCGCATGTCGAAGCGGCCACTAGAATACAATAAATTCTTTAAATACTAGAGGTTTACATTTATAGCACCAAGTTTGACAATGCTTTGGAGTGATCTTTAACAGACAGGACGGTGTTGATAAAATGGAGGTCATTTTGGAATATTCCTCTAAATCTCGCAAAATTGGCCCTGTAATTTCATTTGACATTACCGTTTAAATAGAAGCGAGAGTACAAAATATTTTACTCTCTGTTTACAAGAACATCTTTTTTCCAAAATGGTTTATAACCGTAGTAAACCTGTAGGATCTCAAAGTTCTCGCATATATAGTTTATATCACGTGCATAAAGAGTGTATTGCCACTCAGAGTCATTTTGTCTATTGTGGGGTCTGTTCAAATTGAGGTAGCCAAATGGTTAGCTGAAATAATTCAAGCGGTCTCAGATTTGTTATCTAATTGTTACGTAAACGACTCATTTCGATTTTCTATTTTTATTACAAATTCTCTGTTCTGAGAACAAGCAAATGATGTCCTTCAACATTGTCAATCTGTATATTAATGCTCCCTTCAAGGACGCTTTAGAGGTTCGTAAGGATGTTCTTTATAGCGGTCACCTGTGTCACATCCAAAGAAATTACCTGCAAATTTAATAATAAAATTCATGCCCTCAGTGACACAAGGACTAGAATTCAGATTTAATAAAATTATGGATACCCAAGTAATGGGGTCTCGATGGGCAGTTACTTGGTTTCTGTTTTGCTGTTGGTTTCATAAAAAGCCTTCTATTCGAAAGACACCACAAGCCACATGTATATTTACATTAAGTAGATAATATTTTTCTATCTTTAATTATATTGATGAAGCTAAGTCCTTCCGCACACAACTAAGTTTCCTTCATTCCTCCTTTTAGTTCACTATGGAGGTGGAGATTTGCCTTTTTGC
Organism: Acanthosepion lycidas; assembly: GCA_963932145.1. Classification (NCBI taxonomy): domain Eukaryota; kingdom Metazoa; phylum Mollusca; class Cephalopoda; order Sepiida; family Sepiidae; genus Acanthosepion; species Acanthosepion lycidas. The sequence goes on from OZ010574.1 coordinate 131,920,154, forward strand.
ATGAGTTGATTGAACGCAAAGAAGGGTCATTCATTAACATTGTTTATCGGAAACATAACTTCAGAGGTTTTACACTAGTTGGGATTCCTTTATATAATCCTCATCTCTACCCTAGTCTACCGTGTACTGAGGATAAACACAGTTATTCTGATCGTAGTTTGCAAGATAATCAGCCTGTACATGAAGGCGGATATCGGTCAGCACTTGACGGATAATCCGATTTTTTACAGCAAGTTAAGTGAACGAGTCGTTCCATATTTTGTACACAGCCCGGATCACTGAACATTTAAAATTACTAGTAGTGATTTATGTTAAATTACATCAACGGTCTCTGGGCAAACAGAAGGGGCATTTTATTTGTTCTATCTGTCTTTTAGGAGCAACAATTTTTCTGTTTCATATTCACCTGGAACCATTAATATTTTAATCATTATTATCCCTCTTTTTTTCTCTTCTCCATTTTTATTAAAAAATATTTTAGTCGTTTTTCATTTTTCTCCTCCTTACATATTTCCTTCTGCAGTGCGATTTATTTACTATCTGTCAATCAACTTTGCAAACGGTTTCATCTGATATGTTAGATAAAATATATCTCTAAAGAATGCCTTCATGCAAATTCAGATCATTCTCTCTTTATATATATATATATATATATATATATATATATATATATATATATATATATATGTGTGTGTGTGTGTGTGTGTGTGTGTGTGTGTGTGTGCGTGCGTGCGCACTCACGCGTGCGTGTGTGTGTATGTGTTTAGTAACCGGAGATTTTGTGTAACGATGTAGGAAATACATGGATTTTGCTACAATTTTCATCCTCAATGATACTTAACATATAGACTGCTTATATTTTCTTTTGTATAAATTTTGAACATTATCGAAAAGATGAGCACAACTACTTTAATCTCTTTTTAAACAGAAGCTGATAGGGGGGAATTGATAATTTTCTTGCGTGTACATTTCTTAATTTTTTCCTTGGCTTTAATTATTAGAGATATATTGTCGGTTAATCTGTCATATTTTTTCAATTTTACTTTCAACATTTGTTTATATGGAAAAACGCATTTAATATTAACACATATGCTGTTCATTTTGGTTGTTGTGTTTGTTGTTGTTATTATTCTTATTACTATAACTATTATTATTATTTCTATTTTTACCGATTTACTGTTTCATGAATTATTTAGCATATATTTAACATGGTTCCGTGTGTTATGTAACATTAACAGTTCAGAATAAGAAATCGTACAACTAAACATAAATTTCAGTCGAGGCGCTTACATTCATATACACACGGAAAAGTTGTTAATTCATGTCCCCACACCCAACTATAATTTAACTAGTCGAACTTTCTTTAGTAATATTCATTGTTATATAGTTTTTTAATTGTTAATGCACTATTAACTAGCAACAAAAATAATCATTTTTACAAACCAAAATATCTTTTGTCTAAATAATCTACAAAATGTATGTAGGCAAGAAAAAAATCTAATCGGTCAAATCAAAACTGTTGTCTGAAATATGGGCTAAAGTTATTTCTAGAAAGAAATATTATGTATTCATATTATATTGAGTCATTTCTGTATAATATTAGGGATGATTATTACAACTATCTTTTGTTCATAGATAGTGATGCTTTTCTGTTTTTTCTTAATCCTTGTACCAGTCTGCTTTTTAACCATTCTTACGGTTTCTATTATTAATGGAAAAGAGATAGCCATTTAAATTTCAATGTTCCTACATTTTGAAAGGTCTTCAAATTTATTTGATGGAATATTACTCTCATAGAATTTGTCCATATCGAAAAAATAGATATTATAATTATTAATACCATTTTTATTACCAGAATATATATTACATCATTACAGGTATTTGCTTTAAAGATTGCTGCCATATCCTGTCTGGTGCTTGATCCAAAGAAGAATAAGGAAGGTTATTCTAATGTCTCAGCAACCGTTTTTACCAGTGTTCATATTGAAATTTGTCCGTATATGGCAATGGAGATGATGATAATAGTCCGAACAATGTAAATAATGTAAATTATGCGTCTTTTTCATACCAATATTTAAACGTCAGATCGTCTATATTTTTTTCAGCGTTTGTTTAAAAGCTACATTTGTATAAATTGATGTTGAAAGGTTTTGATCTTGTTTGGTTATATGTGTTGCCCATTCAAAACAATAACGGACAGCTCATCTCTCTTCTGAACTACCCCTGATAGAATAAAAGTTATAGAAAACATCGCGCATGAAATTTAATAGCTTGAAAACAAAGCTAATGAATTTTCAGCATCAGTAACTCGCATACAAATTTCAGAAAGAGACCAGAATTCATAATTTCAGATGACAAAAGCCAATAAGTATATTTCTTGCAACTGTTGATAACTGGAACACCACTAGAAACGTTGTTACAGTCATTCAGCTAGAAAACCTCACAGAAGTATATAATGTGAGATATGCAACAGCTTTGACAGATATTGAAAAATTAATATCAAGATAAATAAAAGATTAAACAACAGACAAAAAGATCCGAATTCGAAGGCTAAAATAAAGCAAGAAATAAAATTGAGGAAATCAGGTGTGAGTTGTCGATATTAGATGAGATTTCAATAAATTTAAATTGAATGCACACAGAACAAAATTGTTGTAGGTTCTAACGACAAAATAAGACATTCCATACGGACCACCAGTGGTTTTACATGGTAATTGGAAATGCAACAATAGAAGTCAAAAACAAGCATCTATTCAAGAAATGCAAATATTTTGGAAAATTTTTGGTGCAACCCAAAGGAATATAATCTTAAGGCAGAGAGGATGAAAAGAGAACAAAATGAATGATGGATAAACCAAGATAATGTCAGGCAAGCTCTATAAACATCCCAAAATAGAAATACCCAGGAAGGGACAAGCTAGCCAAATTTTGGCCCTATCTTCTGTTGTCAACCCATAAAATTCTTACAGAAAATTTATCAATGTTAATTAATAAGTCCAACGAAATTGTAGAATGAATCACTGAAGGCAATACATTATATCCTACCAAAATACGGATGAAATAAATAATCCCCCAAAATTAGAGGCCAACTGGCAGCTTGGCCCGGCGTTGCCCGTGCTTGATTCAAAAATCGTACGACACATACAGCAATCGCTATCACTTAACTTAAAATATTTATGCCCTTCCTTGCCTTTAAAGGAGTGCCCATTTCCGTGCTGATGTTGCTACATGCCTTACTTCTTGCCTATCTCACACTGCGAATTTTTCCAAGCTCTATACTAAACATTAAATCTGTTACGAAAAAAGAACTAAACAAAATGAACACAAAACGATCAGCTTTAAAAAAAGGACTCGTAACTTGAGAACCGAATGAAAAAAAGAATGTTAACACAAATACTTTTTCACAACCACCCAGTACTGCGGAATCGGAATCAACGTTGAGTTTAAGTAAGCGAATGAGCCAATTAGAGTAAAGTGCCATGCAGATTTAAATGTTTCCAACTTGTGATGAATGCAGCTATCGATTTAACTAGCATTCTAGTTAACATTCGTGTCAGTCAGCTGTTGGCTCTCACGCTGGCCAATAGAATCTTCCTGCCTATTCGTGGCAGCCAGCTATAGGCTCTCACTCTGGCCAGTAGAAAATGGCCGCAAACTACACGAAAACTGCCGTAGAAGCATGAATAAATCGATTATTTCCACTATCGATGGGAGTTGGGAAATGCAAGATCGGTTTTGGCCTTCCCACTAACTTTGAGTATGTGCATGTAAATGTTGGTGCAAATCCGCCTAAAACTGCGGCCGTGCATTCGTCACACACACGCATGCATTCACACACACACACACACACACACACACACACACACACACACACACACACACACACACTTGCTGCCTTTTATAGATAGAGATAACATGAGTATCCACCACATATAAATTGATTGCGTATGTACTGACAAAATGTACTTACACTTTTCTCTAGGAAAACAACATTGTTCCTCTGCCTCTTGAATAGAAGATATGTGGAAGAGTTCACCTGGTACATTAACTACTATACTGGAAAATTACAGCATATATATATATATATATATATATATATCAGTACAGCTTAGATAGATTACCCTAAAGCCGCTCTCTTAGATTCTTAAGGAATTATAAGCAAATGTTTTAAAACTGTTTGTATGATAGATTATAAAGACAGAATCAACTATATCAAATCAATTCTCAGAGATAAACAAATTACTACTATAATAATGTTACTACCATTTCAATTTTACGTCCTGTTTCATAAAAAAGAAATGTTACCATAGAGTAGAATTATACTTGTCAATCTACAAAGAAATTTAACAAATACATGTTAATGTAATGATTCTAAATGAGATATTCCTCGTAATAAATTAAACTTGCTGAATAACACTAATTTTAAAAATAAAAGATCCGCATACAACCACGAATTATCTTAAAAAAATAAAGAAATATGTATTTTAAATTTTAATAATTAAATATAATAAAAATTGTAATATAACTTGTAAAATTACTGGTGATAAATCGTCGCCAATTTTGTGATGTTGAATGTCTTCGCTTGTCACCTTTGTTATGTCAAGCGAAAGCTCCTTTCACTTCCAAAAATACTCGTTATATTCGAGACATCGTAGACGTGGCTACTGGTAGTAACGCCTTCTAATAATATCTGCACTAGTAATACTTGTTCGAGTAGTAATCGCCAAATAGTATAATGATCAGACGAGAATCGTAATCCGTATAATAATAGAAAATTGAACATACAGTAATAGTGCATAGATAAGAAGAATGAACGGTGATAATATCTATTGTACTAATTTTACCAATAGGGCTCAAGGCAAAAGTGGGAAAGTGGAAAAGGATGGTCTTCTGTTTTAACATTAAAATTAGCTAGCCGCAAACACTGACCCAAACATACAAACAACATTCCTTTCACCAAAGCAAGCAAGAGCTCCCCGAGGATCTGAGGAGGAACCTCAAATACTGAACAATTGTCTTTCATATTCCGAAAACAGAATAAGGTCTTTAGTCTTTAGATCTCGTCGTGTCGCAGCTTTGCAGTCGGTAGGCGTGTGTAACAGTACGTCCCACATTAACTAACGCTTACCTTTGATCACCCTCAGGAGTTTGATCCCAGAGAAATCAATGACTAAATAATGGTGACTTTTGTGGAGTGACAAATTTTATATGAACGCTTATCCGCCAGAAAGACTGAAACAATTCTTTTTTCAACTATATTAATTCATCTGGATTGACCAAAAGTCCATCTGCTGTGACCAGATGTGCATAACATTTGGCTTTCTCGAGGAACTCCGTGATGTTGAACAAACATTTAGGTGGGAACGTCCAGCATGAGAGTGACTTCACGACGGCTACATTTTCGTCTTTAGATTTCTCTTATTTATCTGGATTTTGTAATTTTTGATCATTATTGACCTCCTTCGTCGGTTTTCTGATATTCAGTACTTTGTGTCTTCTCGGCTACCATACTCTCGCGGGAAGTCTCAGCAACAACTTCCAGCTTTTGGCTGTTTTCCTCATCGACCACTCTTTTGTCCATAACTTCCTTTTTTTCTATTTTCATGATCGTTATCGGTTGGATATTTTTTCTTTTTTCCTTTTTGGTGCCGAAAATATTTTATGGACCATATTAAAAAAAACTGAGAGGAGGGTATCTTTTATTTTATTTTTCCCATATATGTAAAGGTAAGGGTAAGGGATTTTTTTTACGAAAAAAAAAAAAAGAAAATAATAAAATGTCATAAAGAAAACGTGGGGGGAGGTGAATAAAATAGTAATTAAAAATTTTAAAAGTCCAATGAGTATTTACAAATTTATCCAAAACTATATACAAGGAACTAAACAAAAACCTTTGTTTTTAATAACACCCACCAGAAGCCCTAAATATGGCAGTAACATGAGTTCACTAGACGAAATCAATGCGGGGCTTTAAAAGATATATAACACATATATACATCGCAACCACTCACTCAAACACACACACAGATTCAAACACAAAAACAGTTACGAAAATCACATCAGAAACGAAAGTCACCCCGCACCCACCAGAAAACTGACATCACTATCAATATAAAGATAGAAGGGTGGGGAATTAAAACAAAAGAAAAAAATAGGGACAAAAATAAAAGGGGTCAATACATACACTAAGTTTACAAAAGAGAAAAAAAAAACTAAAATAAAAACGATCTACACTAAACTATTAAGGGCAGGGTTGCCAAAGTTCAACCAAACAAACGCAATATCCTCCTAGCCGGCATTAAAATGCCACTCTAAGTCAGCACATTTCACTCGGCAGAGACGCGCAGGATTCACCCAGCTATCGCCAAATTATAATGGATGGCGTCGTTTGCTTTCCGTCCTGAACTTGACTAAGCTGATGCTTAAAGAACAGGATCAGTTGGGAAGAGGTAAACTTCTCGGACCCAGGGAATTCCTTCTGTCGCGTCGTCCATATCAGGACTCGCATAGCCCCCAGTAAGCAAATTAACACGTAGTGGCCAACCTTAGTCAACGGCGGTACATTATTGTTACAGACGGAATTGACCTCGAGGACAAAAACTTTCCGTGCATCATGCAAACCACGAAGTATTCATCAAACTAGCACAATGGAGCTACGAATCTAAAATGAAAAAAGGCGGGACCTAGGGTCTCCACCGCCCCAGTGCAGCAATTGCAGTCTGGCGACTTTTCCAAACCTGCCGAACGAAGTCTTTTAGGGACCCAGAGGGCCCCTCGAATCATCAGCCAGGTGAGTGATACCTCACTGTTCAGACATTTGAACCCGGGCGCCCAAGGCCATATGCAGCAAGCCTCCGGCTTCTTCAGACCGAGCTCGCCTATCAAAACATCCTCAAACTTCCCCCTAACACCTGATATAATGTCTTACGGGACAACGGCTGGACATTGGAGAGGCCATCCTTCGCCAGCAAGAGTTGCTTCAGGGCAAGCCGACATTCGTGATAGAAGGGGCCTTCACCTCGATGTAAACAGCCGGCCTCTTCCTCACACGAACGCACACTTCTTAAGGGTGGAAAGTTTCTACGAGCGTCTTCCTTCCAGAATTTGCCGTTCTCATCCAATTGCATACAAAACCGGTCTAGGTAAGTAATGCCAAGCGTATGTCGACGAATCTCAACGCAAGGCACCCCTAGACCGTCACCAGAAGGATGAAGGTAACAGATCTCGCGACTAACTATGGCGGCACTGCCTCGCCACAAGGAGAACAAAAGGCTTACAAACGCCAATAAAGTGTCAGACGGGAGCGGAAGCACGGAGAATCGGTAAAGGAGAATCGGGTAGATGGGCGATGCACATACTTCCGCCCTCCCATTCAAGAAAAGATTCCTCCGGGACCACAGACGAACCGCACCTTCGACCAATTCATTTCCAATAGGAGGTCGTGACTGAACCAGAAAGATCCGGGAGGAGAAACTCCCTTCCAGTAAACCAACTGCAAGCCAAGAGACTTATCGCAGTTGACCTTTGCCCCTGTCATCATCTAATAACCTTTAATTTCTTTGCGGACTTCGTTAATCTCGGCTCTGCTCGAGAGAAAAACCGACATGTCATCAGCATAGATGGAGTAGCTGGCCGAGGTGGTAGCACCGGGTAAGGAAATTCCGCGAAGGTCCGGATTCGTCCTCAACTTACGCAGGAAATGTTCCAGTGCAAGAACGTAGAGCAATGGAGACAGCGGATAACCTTGACGAATGGAGCGAGACAAAATGAAAGGTTTCGATCTTACCCCATTCACTTCTCCCAGCTCACCGGGGCACGCATACAGCAGTCTGATCCAAGTGCCAAACCCCATCCGGAAACCGGCGGCCGAAAGAAAAGCCTCCAGGAATCGATGATCAACACCTGAATAGTCCTGCCCTTCACCTCACAAGTCTGCTCGGGACCAATCAGACTAAAGAGGACAGCCTGCAAACGGCCAGCTAAGACCTTGGCTAAAATCTTAAACTCTGTGTTTAACATCGTCAAAGACCGACAATTATCTACCCCATACCCACCATCTTTGCTCTTGCGACGCAACTTGATCACACCCCTAGTAAAGCCTTGAGTTATAGACCTCTGCTCTATCCAGTTGATGAAAATCAGTGCCAGCAAGTGGACAAAGATGTTCGACAACCTCAAGTACATTTCGTAAGAAAGACCATCTACTCCAAGAGTCTTGTCCAGGCCAACTTGTTTCAGCGAATCCCAGATCACGATAATGGGACCCATGCACCCAGCCGCTTCAGCCGCCTCGAGGGAAAGAAAGTCGACTAAATACGCATCGAACTGAGCAGAGATCAGCCAGGCTCCCTGGTAAAAAACTCCTGAAAGTAGTCACAGAAAGCCTCACAAATGCCACGTATTTATGATTGCGGGATTGGAAAATGCTCTGTCGGCTTGCTGTTTTGCTACACGACATACATCTTCACTTTCGTTGAAAAGTAATTTTTCTTTCCTTTTTTTCTCTATGATGGATTCTTAAGAGTCTAAGGAAGCGCTTCGTTGATGTTTTTGGGCTTCAGTTTTTGGAGGGGGAACTAATTGGGGTTTTCAACGGTGAAGGTTTGGGAGTTACGGGCGGAGCAGAAGTTTTTAAGGGGATGGGGTTAGAAAGAGGGGAATTTTTTCAGAGGGATCAGTTTGTATGGGGTTAGGGTTATTGTTTGTAAAACTAGTGGTGGAGCTATAGGGTCTGTTTAGAGGATGGAGACGACGGAACTGGTGTTGAATGCCTTATAATTTTTACAGATTGATGCCATAATGATTCCTTCAATTTCAACAGTTTCTCCTTTCTTCGAACGAAGGCTCGTATTTGAGCTGCTGTTGCCGCAGTTTGTCCGAATAAGTGACCGAAGCGTCGCCCTTTGAACTGTTAGAGGGAGTGAGGCTGTGTGTGTCTTTAGCTGTGGGGACTTCAGTAGAACTAGGTCCCGCTGCCCAGAGCTTCCCATTGACCTTACCAACGACCTGCTATTCTACCTCTTCCTTGAAGACAACTGCAAGAGCGGCGGGCAAATCCTTTTTGGGAATAGGGGCTGAGAGACAGATCTAACCGGGGGTTTGGCCACACCGGCCCCGATAACTGGTATGCCCATTACCGGTGAGATGGATGTAACAGACTCGGTTGCAAAGGGATTTGTGTCAAAAGGGGTCAGAATCTCCGAGGCTTTCTTTTCTGTGCAGGAAGAGGACAGGTGACCAGTCTGACCACACTTCCAGGATGTCGGTTTACGCCCGGTGACTATAGTTGGCATATTCTGGCCCGCTACATCCAAACAATTGGGGACGAGATGAAGGCTTTTCAGTCTATCATGATTTCGAAACTCCATTCCCCAGTAAAATCGTCAGAGGAGGCGCTGATATCTGCCCAAATTGGGACAGATAAGCGGGCAAGTGCCCTCCGACGATCTGAGGAAGAACCTCAAATACTGATACAGGTGGTCCTTTGGCTGCCTTCATAATCCGTACGCAGAACAAGTTCATTTGTTATTAGTTCTCCACATGTCGCGGCTTTGCAGCCGCAGGCTTGGGTAACAGTACATCCCATATAATGTAAACCTCGCCTTTGATCACCGTCTGGGTTTTGATCCCCAGAGAAATCAATGACTAATAACGGTGTCTTTTGCGGAGAGACAATTTTTGCGTGAACGCTTGCCCACCACAAACACAATTCTTTTTTCAATTATCTCTAATTCCTCGGGATTGAGCAGTAGACCAATGCTGTCACCAGATGTGCGTAACATTTGGCTTTCTCGAGGAATTCTATGATTTTAATCAAACACTTAGTTGTGGACGTCCAGCAAAAGGGCGACTCTCTTACTGCCATATTCTCGTCTTTAGATTTCTCTTCTTTATCTGAATTTCGTAATTTTTAACCATTATCGGCTTCCATAACTTCGTCGGTTTTTGTCTGATTTTCACTATTTTGTACCTTTTCGGCTACCATACTCTCGCCGGAAGTCTCAGCAACATTATCCTTCTTTTGGCTGTTTCCCTCATCGACCACATTTTTCTCCATAACTTCCTCATTTTTTTTTTTTTTTTCATGTTCCTTATCGGGTGTATCTTTTTTTTTCTTTTCGGTGGCGAAAAGATTTTTACGGACCATATTAAAAAATGTAGGGTATGTCTTTTTATCTCTTTTTTTATATATGTAAAAAGAAAGGAGGGGCATTTTAGAAAGAAACGAAAAATTAACTAATATACAATTGAGCTTTACAAAAAATAGACAGCCTTAAATAAATCGATAGAACAAAAATAACCAGACAAAAAGAATACACACAACAATAGGACGGGGAGGAGAATATTAACGAGAAAAATGAAAGACAAAGATAAAACAGGTAACGATCACAAAAAAAAAAAAAATTCAAAACAAAAAAGAAAGGTTACAAGAGCAAAACAAATAATTAATACAATAATCCAGGCGAAAAAGAACGTTTAACAATAATAAAAAAAATATAAGCTTAAAAAAAATACGAAACAACAATTTTCAATATGTCCGCTGTTAAAAACAAGTCTTACCTGAAAACGAACGAAAGCCAAACAATAACAAAGACAGAATAAACAAATTAAACGTGAAATTTAACACAGAACGATTAACGATAAAAAGAAGAACAAGAAACAAATTAACACGTAATAAATAAAGAGAAAATGAAAAAGTAAGACAATATAAACACGTAAAAACTATGCAAGATTTTGACAGGGGAGGGTTACAGATACTATACAAAAGAATATAAAAAAATAATAATAAAAGAAAAGAAAAAATATGTATAAAGTAAAGAGAGCGGGAGTGAAAAAAGAGAAAAAATAACAAACTTTTGTAAAATACTCTCACTAAAATAAAACGTAACAAATAATAAATAAAAATTATCCTAACAAGAGTTCAAACAAACAAAAGAATGTTCACGTTGACATAAAATTCCACGCCCTGAAATAATTACCGGTTGTAAACTGTCGGTAAAAAAGAACGCTACTCCAAGAGTGAACGGTGATCGTATAGTCATCACTCTACTTCCTATTTATTCACTTCTTTTAGATCACGTGATCTACTTAACAATGGAATCTCCCATGTTGCTCATTAGTGATCTAGTTTCAAACCACAGTGTAAGACAACGACGCTTCCTCTTATACAACACTTCCCCTTTGACATGACCTCCCCTGCGGTCAATTTTTTAGGTTTGGTTCGATGGCTAGAAACTCTCTAGACCTTTTCCGTTTGCCATAAATCCTTGGTTGCATCATTTCTGCAGGCATAGGAGCGTTGAATTCGTCTTACATGATTTCCATCGTTACTTTCGTTCGATGATGTTTTAATTTGGTGAAACGACTTTTAGTCTTGTCAATATGTTGCTTGTGCTTCCATTTTTGTCCTTTCTTAACGACGCCATGTTGCCAAATTTCCTTCCCGCGCTGATATATAATGAAAAAAAAATTCTCCCAAGTTTGAAATAGGTCTTTGTGAAGTTACTCTTTGATGTTCTTGTCTTGCGCTGAGGTAGCAGTTTATTGAAAAGAGGTTTGACTTTTCTTGCCATCATTACTTCTGACGATGACATTCCCGCCACTGTTTTTGGGATTTGTGTAATACGGTAAACACTTAAAAACTGTTTCTTATCTCGCCCGACTCCTCTCCCTCTGATTTCCTTAAAGCCCACTTAAAAGTGTCAATAAAAGATTCTGCCTGACCGTTGAATCTAGGGTGATATAGAGGTGTAATGTGACTTACGAGTGACTTGAATTCACTGGACGTGAATTGCGTATCAGTGTGATGCACCATTGAGTCAGGAACGCCAAATCTTGCAAAAATAAACTTAATGCAAGAAATTAACAGTTATAGTGGTAGTCGGTCGTTTGCATTTTTAATACTTCTGGCCATTTCGTAATGCTATATGCTACTGCCAGATAGTACGCTCCATTTATTGGCCCAGTAAAGTCAACACGAATTTTATTCCATGCTCTATCAGTTGTCGGCCAAGTTTCATCTTTTATAGGCGGTGATTTTGCTATCAGAGAGCAAACTTTGCATAATTTTACCACATTTTCTACATCTTTGTTTATATTAAAATTAAGTGTAGAGATATTATCACAGAATCCCCTGATCTCCCCTATAAAACTTTCAACATTCGTCTTTGTAACAACGCTTGTATAACTAGTCTCTCAGCATACATCAGTACACACAATGAAAATATACCAGTATTTCCAATAGTATTTTTCCTGTAGATTTTATTGTATCCTTCATTTTCATTATGGAGTGGTCATTCCCTGCCTTAAGTTTTATTTCTTTCAATATAATTGCCAACTCTCTCACGGTATTATTGAGTACGTTACTAATTTCGTTTTCGGCCACTGTTGCCGCTTTTATCGGGTCTTCCAGTGGTTCACAGTATCTTGGTACTAAACGAGACAAACCGTCTGAATAGCATAGATTCTTAAACGGTAAATTCCATCTTGTATAAATAATTTAATAGGATTCCAGCGCTGCAGTCTATTGTATGTGTAGGAACAACTATTTTCAGATCCCTCTATTGATAATAACGTCGATAGTCCGTATGACGAATAAATTCCCGTCGATGTAAGAAATTGTGGAATTTTCTCATGGCAAATATAATTACCAATGCTTCTTTCTCTAGTTGACTGTGGTTTCTTTCAGTCACAATTAATGACCTTGAAGCATGCTTTATTGGCTGCGTTGATGCGTAGTCATACTTATGTAATAACACTCCTCCGATCCCTGTATCCCTTGCAGTAGATGAAACGACAATTTCCAATTTAGAGTCGAAATGAGTCAGTCATAAATCTGATGTTAATACTTTCTTAATCTGATCGAACTTGACATTTCTTTCTGTCCAGTTCCACTTGATATCATTCTTCAGTTGAATATTTAGTGGTACTCTCAACTCGTGAATATTAGGTAGGTATGTATGATGATAGTTTGTATATATCTATGATAATAGTTTGCAAAAGCTAAGAATGCTTGTAGTTTTGTAATATTAGTTGGCGGGGGAATATCCTTTATGGCGCTTTCTCTTGCAGGATCCAGTCGACTTTTGATTTCATCAGTGATCTGCCCTAGATATTTGAATTTGATGATTAATACCTCACACTTTTCTTCACTTATTTTGAAGCCATAATCTTTCATTCTTTGAAAGACTTTCTTTAAATCTTCAGCATGTTCTTATTGGGTTTTGCTTTTTACCAATATGTCGTCCAAATATACCTGAGCACAATCCAACCCAGCCAACATGGTATCCATTATTTGTTGGAATGTAGCTGGTGCAATCTTTACACCAAAAGGAAGAATGTTAAATTTATATAACCCGCTATACTTGGTAATAGTTAGCAATTTTGAACAGACTTCGTACACAAGTATTTGTAAGTATGCGTTTGAGAGGTCCAACTCCAATCTCGACTCTTCTTAACCCCTGCGCGACCTGGTTATTTCACCAAAGAGACATCCGCAAACATGACAGCCTAGTGATCATCATGACTCACCATCAACAACGATGGGACGGACATCTTGCCTGCATCACAGACATGTGCATACCAAACCAAATTTTTTTCTGGGTGCTCGCATCGTCAAATCAAGTATCAGCTCAAAAACGTAAATCGATATGCTCAATGAGTGGGGGGGCGGCGGAAACTACAGAGAGAAAAAGAGCAGGCCACAAAAAATATCTCTCGGAAAGACCAGAAGACAAATAGAAGAGACGAAGAGAAAGCAAAGAAAAACCATAGTTTTCCGTCCTCTGAACCCTCCGATTATATCATGCGGTGATTACGGAAGTCTCTTCACATCCTAGTAGTAGTAAAATTATTTGTTATACTCCAGCCTCATATGCAGTATATCCTCCGATTAAATTACCACTGAAGGTTAACTGACTTGTAAATACGGCCGTGCAGATGCAGAAAAAAAATTCTGTAATATATTATTCTACTTCTTTTGCAACCTGTTTGTCCAGTGCAGCAATTGTTAGAAGCTTGATAAACGAATGCTTTAGGCATCGTCCGCTCACGGTAGATACATTCCCATATGTGTCAATGTCATTGAGTGATATTGTGGAATATCTTCAGTAACATGTTATGTAGACCAGGAATTGCAACAATGGTTATTATTCTGAGGTAACAGTGCATCATCTTACTAATTCTAGAACAGGCACTGAAAGAGTTTAAATATTATTGGCACACACTGAATTCTTCAATGTTGTCTCCCAAAATGACAAGTGGAATTTGGAATCCGACTTTAAATTCTCACATAATTGGTTGGCGAAGGACAGAATACAAATTTTGTCACAATATCTGCGGTTAAATAAAATGGTAGAATGAAACTGATTTGCCACAACGTCAAACAAATAGAATATGACGAAAAGAAAAATAAAGAATTTAATATAAAACCATTACATTTTTCTTAACAATGTTTAGCAAGATAAACAGTCATGTTAAATTATACAATTCAGTATTTACATGAAACATTAATCTCTATGAGAAGTCTTCCATCTGCCATGGCTTCGTCGAATTCCATTAACATACACAAATCTGAAATGAAAAGAAATATCAGTTCGTATGTGAAGAAATTACTAAAGTCGAATGAAAACCAGTTATCTCTGATCAAAGAATATTAAATATGTAATGATATATTTACTAGAAACATTCACCAATTTTAGCATAAAAAAAGAGAATGATTTAATTAGTGTCAGCAAATAATAAAAAAGTGAAACAAGAAAATCATTAAAAGCATAAAGAGTAGTCATATTATTTTAAAAATATTTATACTACTTTGTTTTCTGATTTTGGGTGGCATCGGTTCTCATTTTTGCTATGTCAAGCGAAAGTTTATTATCACTTCCAAAAATGCTCGTTACATTCGGGACTTCATAGACGCCGGTAGTAATAACGCCTTCCAATATTACCGCACTAGTCATAATTGTTCAAATAATAATCACTATATAGTATAATGATCAGAGGGGGATCGGAATCCATAGAGTAGTAGAGTAGATAGATTGAATATATAGCAATAGTGGGTAGACAAGAAGTGAAGAGTGTATTTATTTGTAACATTCCAAAATTGTGGCACATGGCCAAATTGGGGAAAATGTAGGGGCCTGGTCTTCATTAGCTCTCCTAGTTCTAGCTACTCCGAATCACGACCCATTCGTTCATTACAGTTTACTGATTCAACACAAGAAATCATTCAACACCTCTCAATCCTGCACAAAATACCGCATATTCATAGGGGACCTGCAAAAAAACACCACATGACATCAAAATTTAAAAGTTTATAATGTGCAAACATATATAAAAAATAATAAATTTATAATGTGCAAAAATATATAAAAAATAATAAATTTATAATGTGCAAAAATATATAAAAAATAATAAATTTATAATGTGCAAAAATATATAAAAAAATAATGATAGATGAAAAGATGAGGGATTAACTCAGAAAACAAACTGCAAATGTAACACAATGATGAAACTAAAAGTAAACAAATGTTAGTAGAACCCACCCACCCCTCAAGATAATAAGTGTGGCCGCTGTATTCTGCAGATAGACAGAATCAAGAAACACACTCATTAATTGAATGTCGAAGGAAAGTAATTGACGGAATGGGAAAAACCAAACGCTGATACAGCCGAGATGAAAACAGGGATAAAAAAAAATAAACTAGGATGACTGGGAATACCGGCATGGATCATACCAGGAACAGGCTGGGAACAACACACATATTAACTAGGAAAACAAAATAGTGTCTAACTTAACTGGGTGGTAGTTATAGGAAAACTCCCCATTGCATTAAGGAGACTTAAAAGAGAAATTCAAGACTAGCCCTGTTCACACGAATATGCTCACCTAACTCACCCAACTTTCGTTAAAATCTGATATGTTTATCATCCTAAGCTGATCCTCAAAGGAAACAACGAGATCTTGAAGCAAATAACTTTTATCTTCCAAGATTCCCTCCTTTCGCGACATTCATACCCCCATGATTGCCACCGTTAGCAACGTAAAAAGCACTATACGTTTTATCCCGGAGAATGGGGGCGATGCATTTTCACACGCGTACGCGAGATCGATGGTCACGATCTGATTGGAAGAGATACGAGCCGTCAATTCGTCGACATAATCCCAGAAAGGGCGCAACTCAGGACAAAGATAGAAGGGGTGCGAGACTGTTTCCTCTAAGCCAAGGTCTCGCAGATGACAATCTGGTAAATCTACCTCGACTATATTAAAGTTTATGTCATTGAGATGTAACACGTTCCGACTCAATCGCCAGCTAATCGAAATCTCAGTACATTTCGTAAGTCAGACTACCAATCCAGGAAATTTGCCACTGATGACGCGCTTTAATGTGAATTTCACCCTTCGTGATCTCACCCGCGCAGCTAGCCGCTTTATTCGGCGAAAGCCAAGGAAAGTCAGCTAAATAGCCGCGAAATCCATTGCCACTTAATCCAGGCCCTATGTTAAAAAGTATCTAGAAATGCCGCCGAAAATCCTTAGGCATGTCCTTGGTCGATTTCAGAGAAAACTCCTCCTGGGTAATGAATGATCGGAACCTGGACGGATCTCTTCCTTGCGAAGTTCAGCGCCCATGTTCACAGCCACGTTAGACATGTCGTTTAACTTATGTGTAACTCCCTGAGCCTGATAGCACTTGCTAGCTTATCGCTTCAGGGCCTGCCTAGCTACAGCTATCTCTAGGAAATCCCCACCAGCCAACTCCCGGGGCAGCATATCCTCTAGAACTTTCAGCTTCTAATACTCTCTAGGGCGAGTCGTTGGCTATATTAGGTGGTGAAGGACCTAATTCTATCCTTAAGCATCTTCCACCACATATTGTTAATAGCTGCCTCCGCTAGTTCCCACCACAATCTAATTAGCTGTTGCTGGAAATTACTCCTGTCCAGTAAGTTCAGATTGAAATTCCAGTGTCCAGCCAATCTAGACCTAGTACCTAACACCATCTGGGCACAGACAAGTTTATGATCCGTGGAACGTGGGACACTCTAGTAAATTTAGGACTACCATTCTCACCAACAATCTGTCCAAATAGCTGTCTACTTAGAGATACGGACAATTACGAACACACGTCCACATCTCACATCCAGTATCTATCGACGAGTCCAAACTCGCCGATCAGACGAACACAGCAAAGATCGTTTGATGCTTTACCGCTAGCTCCTCGCCCTCTGTCTATCTTGGGGTCCAATATGGCATTCCTGTCCCCCATTGAGACTAAGCGCGTGGAATCCACCAAGAATGTCCCCACATAATGGAAAATTTCGACAAATTTCACCTGATGGTTGAGGTTATAAAACCTAACGAAACGAACTTCTGTTCAGGGCAATATCGGCCACGACCTGATGCCCTCCCCTCCAGCGCACATGTAGTCAGAGTCTACCCTCGCACCCAGGGAACATCTGACTAACAAAGAAGCACATCTGGCCTGCCGGTCCCAGTATACTGAATAGACGAAAAAATTCATTAGACAGTACAGTAGCATCGACGTCTCAAACATATTGTGTCTCCTGGATATGTTCGAGAACTTATGTCAGGAAAAATACCACACCCTTGAAAATATGGTGTATAAATCTTATAGAAGAAGAACTCTCATAAGATCTCATATATTAGCTGTACACATTTAGAAACGGATAACTTTGACAAATACTAAAAATACTTCACCACACAAACATTTCCAACAGAAAAAAAAACAAAAACAAAAAGACTGGTGGCACATAACTCGAAATGAAAATAAGGATTTCGTCTAGTTGGTAAATAGATAACCAAACCAAAAAAAAATCTATTCAGCCGACATGGACACGGATTTTCCGATCACTGTCATTTCCTGTATGGAAACCTTTATGTTAAAATTACCATTTTTACGTAATCTCATCATTTGTCACATTCTTACGTATCGACCGAGCATTGTATATGAAATGTATTGTGTGTTAAAAAACAAATGTTAAAATGCAAAATCTATTCTATCAGTTTTTCCGAATTGCCTGCCCAACGGCATTTTCAATTCGCCTATAATTTCCAATTTCACTCTTCTTACTAATCATTACATTTTTCCTGAATTTCCTGGTCCATGAGAACAGATGAATAGGAAGATGTAAAAGCAAGAAAAATAAATCTAAAGACCATATTCAAAATACACATGAGAATGTTGAAATAAAAGAAAGGCGAAAAAAGGATATCTTCAAAATAACACATTAAATAAAACGAATAATATATTCAACTTCGAAGGTTGGAGAAATAAATTCCCAAAATTCTTTTAAGATTTTTATTTCCCTGAAGAGTCCATGGTTTGTGACGTCGCTACTTGCCTTATCACAGAGCTCAAACCACATGCAACGTTCTCAGTGAAATATTGATCACACTTATATAGACTAGATCTCTTTTTGGTTCCGAATGAGATTGCTCATTACAAGTATCATCTTTATTTCTTAACTTTGCGCTGGATACAGATGATATTTTCTTATTTCTATGTCTTGTATATCAAAGTTTTATTGCTTTCTTTTTTGAATCCTCCAAGGAATTGTTTAAAATCTTTCTTTCTAGTGTTAATTTTATAAATCTGCAATCCCTTAGTAAGTTTACTTATTTCAATATGCCATCAATGTACTTTGTCTTGTGACTATGATTTCCATTATTTTTTTTTATAGGAATTGCAATGGTAAAATAACCCGTTCCCTTGTAAAGAATCATTCGCAAAAATTATTGAGAAACCAGTGCTACTTACGGATGAAAGTTATAAAATAATTATATAGCAAGAATTTTTAAGGACAATAGGTTTCGCAAGCCCGCTAATTGATCGTATCAGTTTCTTTCCTTCCCTGTTTTTCGCAGTAATGTGGGACGTCAATATTTTGATTATGACTTTATTTTCTCTTCAAATCATATATGCAGGCCATTTTATTTGTTGCTGTAGAAGACCGTTCTTAACTGATGTGGTTTCTGTTTTTTGTTACAGTTCACATTTATGATTCTGTAGTGCCAGTATAATATTAGAAAATATATAATAAATATATGTAAGAAAATATATATTTTCTTCGTCACCGTATATGTATAATAAATATACACTGTGTCCCTTTCCAGGAACGTATTGATAACAGTTCTAATAATTAAATATGGAATATTTCATCCCCAAACAGCGAGGAAATAAATATATATTTATTAAAAATATATAAATGTTATCACTTTTATTATATATCGAGCATTCTCTTATTACCAGCATCAATTATTTTTTTCTATTTAGAATATATATATATATATATATATATATATATATATATATATATATATATATATATATATATATATATTAGGTTGGTGCAAAAATAATGACGTAATAATGTCGTTTTTGACGTATTTTTAACGTCAAAAAACGACATTATTACGGTATTATTTTTGCACCAAACTAATATATATATATATATATATATATATATATATATATATATCAAAGTGTAGAAGATCTAACAGTAAGAACAGAACACTGCGTTCAAAACATTAATTTAAAAACAGTGCTCAATACAAAATTATGATTTCCCAACTGATGAGACGTTTAAAAAAGTTTTTCCTTTTTTGAAGTTTAAACAAAAATGTACACTTTTGTAATGGATATGTGCATGTTCTAATGTAACACTGCATGATAAACAAATACATATATATATATATATATATATATATATATATATATATATATATAGAGAGAGAGAGAGAGAGAGAGAGAGAGAGAGAGAGGAAGAGAGAGAGAGAGGGATTTAGCATTTTGTTAATCATATCGCGCATTGGATTCAGACAAAGTATTATTTCTTTAATCATTTTTTTCGGTTTGTTATTCGTACTATAACCTTAATCTTGTTTATCAGTTATCCTAGTCCTCCATCAGCAAAATGCCCAGAAAGTTATGGATATGATCTAGTAATCCGTACCTGAATTCATGATCATGTCGATATTTCATCTGAGAAAAATAAACGACACAATAAAAATAGAAGACAAAATTTCTGCGTAATTTATTGAATCGGTAATCAGAGTATACATTACTACGATATTTTCCATGAGGAGGAAACAACATTAAAGGAATTTAAAGAGGCTTGTGACAAAATACTAACAGAGAACGTATCTATTGGATTGGTACCGATAAGAATTTGGATCAAATTATTTGTAATTAAAGTTTTCTGTTTGCATTTTGTAGTGTATTCATATAATAATTAATAATTATTCATAAATTTATATACATATGATGATTGCGTCTGGCATGAAACCGCCTGTCGCCTCTGAGTTTTGACTTCAATATTCCCTTATATATATATATATATATATATATATATATATATATATATATATATATATATATATATATATATATATATATGTGTGTGTGTGCAGGCTAGTTAATAAAACGTGGCAAACTAAAAAAAAGATTTAAGTCCGGAACCTTTAGACACGCCTGTGTCCTTCATCAACACCGCGCGAAAAAAAACGAGAAATGGGGATTACTTACCGACAGATGTTTTTTGTGGATGGTGTAAATTCTCATGAAGAACATATTAATAGCAAAAACCCGAAAATGTGCGAAACTCCTTATGAAAATGAACTCAAATTTGAACATTGGGTCGGTGTAAAAGTGTGGGAAGGCGGGGAGTGTCATTATAAACATAGAGGAAGAGTGTGATAGGTTGAGGTGTGGAGGAGACATCTCGTGTCTGGTTATTGTAGCTGTAAATTGTTAGGACAACTTATCTGTTTCAGAACGACGAGCTCTGGCTAGGATAATTTGTCAATCTCAGGACTGTGAGACTAGACATATGTATGTAGTAACACAAGAAAAAAGTAATAAAGATAAAAAGCAAGAAAGGGAAAGGTGCAAATGGAAAGATAAAATATTTGGATAGAAAATTTTGAAATCTGTTATAGGGGTGCACAAAAATTCATCATAAAACATAATAATAATAAAGGAAAAAGCTTAACATATGCAGATGCGCTGTGTACATAAGTGCACATATAAGTGTTTAAATACAACGAATCTATCACATAAACTTATGAATCTACACACAGTTAAATATATGAATACGTAACAAAAGAATAATATGTATCTACACTAACTTTTCTCACTCCTTAAATAAGCTTGTATGTCATGGAAAAATATTTATAGAACCAAGATGGTCCAGAACAGGGTTATTGGGAAGTATTCCTCTGTAAATGGCAATAGTTTCTTTATTGGATAGAGCGTAATGGAGGAAAATATAGGTGGCATAATTCAGTAATATAACACGTAGGATATGGTTGTTTTGAATTTAGTAGTTAGGTGATTACTTATGAAATTTGGAGTTAAAATGTGGGTGGAAGGCCTACTCATTTGAGGAGTGGTATTACTGATAATGGGTTTCCTTGTAGAAATTATACTATTGAAGTAAACCTAAATTTCTGTTTAGACCTTTTATGTGGGAATTTATTTTTAGGATATACTTCAACTGTACAGTATTTACATTATTCGGACTATTGTCCTTATCTTTGTCGCCATATTTATCACAACGTTTCGGCCGTTGTACGCTCCGGACTTATTCAGGTGGTTGGAATTTCGAACTGAACCCTTTATTTCGATCACTGGGTTAGACTGTTCTAGTTCCACGTGCCATGTTTGATGGATGTCAGTTATCAGTTACCTCCTGCTAATTTTCCCTCTGAAAGTTCTCCACTGCCTTAACTGGGTATTGAACTCACACTCTTTGGGTCTGTCACTGGATCTAACCTTGAGGACACATGACACTTCAACTAATGGCACATGTTACTTCAACAGTGATATGCGTCTGTCGCACCTGATATATTCGATGTTATAACGAGGTTGGTTAAAGTGTTGAGAGAACGAAAAAAATTTGTTGTTATCCTTGATGCTTTTTTTTTTTTGTGTTTACGGATACGTAAATGAAACTCTGTTCAAGCTGATCCGAGATAATTCCTCTTCTCGCAATTGTGACAGAAAGTAATTTTACGAAATTGGAACTGTCGCAGTTTAGAGCAGGTGCTCTAAATATTACGTGAGAACCTAGGGTGCGTATATGTTGTGAGCGTTGGTGTGTTTGCAAACCAGGCATCGGGGTTTGTTCTAGACGAAATTCTTTTAGTGAAGTGATGTATTGCAGAATTTGATGATGTTAAATGTCTGGAGAGGTTGGGGAAGGGAGTTGTCGCTTCGCGTGTAAGCGGTTATCACTAAATACGTTTCTAACAGTATTGTCTAATTTTAAATGTTGAAAATCTATAGTTAATGTGAGGGAAATATTTTGGATGTCATAATTAAAACAAAAGAGCTATTAAGAAAATGATTGTAAAGTTGCAATCTTCTCTGTGAGAAGAGATGCGTTTAATACATGCCGAGAAAAATTCACACACACACATATATATATATATATATATATATATATATATATATATATATATATATATATATATATATGTATGCCACAGTATACCCTGACATTCCAGCTTATATAATCTCCTTTATTTTCATCTTCTATGTGCCGTGACTGTTCAGGGCCTTCGAAATCATTGCTCGCCACAATTTCCTGTCATTTGTAGCTTTTATTTTTATCTCATATAAAACATATCTTGCCATACATTTACTCAGGCTCCATGTGTAGCTTATGCGTGTTTTACTTCTGTCCCTCTTGCTTTCAATCTGTCCTGTGAGTGTCAAATTTTACAAGCCCTCATTCCTCATTTTGTTCCCTAGAAATTTCAAATGTGTCTTCTTAATGCTATGTGTGAGTGCATGTTTTGCTTCCGTATATTTTTTTACTTTCTCAAAGTTCCACGTTGGTCACATAACGGGTGCATGGTATTCTCGACATCCTTCTGTAGAACAACATTTCTGTGGCGTCATGTCACTTCTTCATCTGCGGGGAGATTGTCGAATACTCTCTGCCATATAAGAGGACTGGAATTATGTAACCATTTAGTATTATTTATGTTTAGGGCATTTTTCTCATTTTCCTTCACAAACATTTGTAGGATATCCTGCAGTTTTCAATAAATTATGAATAAAGAATGATTTATATATATCTTAACTCCAGTTATAATCCCAGAAGTAAATAAAATATTGAAAAGCGTCAGACACACATAACCAAATGCCATAACACGCATATATACATATACACACATATATACATACCTATATACATATTTGCACACACACATACATAAACACACACACACATACATGTATATATATATATGAAGAAATATAAGGTGTGCTATATTTATAGTATAAAGTTCTTAACATCAAATAAAGCGTGTGTAAATATAAAAGTGAAGATTGAAGTCAACACTTAGAGGCGACAGGCTGTTTCTTCCTAGACGCAATCGTCAGGCTACGAGTGTTGTTTTTTTTTCCTCGGCTATTTATATATACCGGTCAGTGGTGCATTGTGGGTAGTCTGTATTAACGAGTATTTTGCCGGACGTCGTTTATTTGTTTATTTATTTATTTCAGTTAATTTATTTTGTTTGTTTTTATTTATTTTTATTTTTATTCGTATTTTTTTATTTCTTATCTATATATATATATATATATATATATATATATATATATATATATATATATATATATATATATATGCTCTCTAGGGAGTAGATTTGGGTTTGTAAACAGTGACTATTATAGCTTATATATAGCGAGACTCTTGGCATAGCGAATCGTGTCACTGTCAGTCACTGGGCGTGTTTATAAATAAATAAATAAATACGCTAAAAATCCACCTGCTTCGCTGCCGTGCGCCGACGGTTTAGTGGTAGAATCTCCGTCTAATACCAATTCAGTCGGGTTTCGATCTGAGCTAGAGGCAACCGGATGTCTAGACACACTGATGAGCTGCGAAACAGTCTGTCTGTGGATGATGTTATATATATATATATTAATCGGTGTTTTATTAACGTAGTAAAAATGTGTTTATATCGCTTATTATTTGGTTTGGGAAGATAAATCTATTTATTCAAAGTTGGTGTTGATTTCTGTAGTTTATTTTAACTATTATTTTCTCCGGAGTAGTTTTTAATTTGTTTATTATTTAATTATTTATTTGTATTGATGATCTTTACTTGTTTTTTTCTAAATGTTAATTTATTGGAATCGGTTTGTTAGTTTATTTCTTTATTTATCTGGATTAATTTAGATTAATTTATTTTATTTGTTTTTTATTAGTTATTCAATATACTCTATATTTTTATTTACTCATTTCAGTATTCGATTTTTCAGTACCCTAGTAGTTTTTCGTTATATAGCAATAATAGCTCTGTTTTTCGCCCGACTCTTGGTTTGATTTTTATAGTCTAACTAATATTTTGGTCATATTGGTTTTTTAATTTGTTTATTAATTACTTTATTTATTTGGGTTCATTGATTTTTTTATTAAATTATTTATTCTCTTTCGTCTATTCTAACTGGTATGATTGGGTAATTTGTTTGCGTTAATTTATTTTACTTATTTTATTGCCATTTTGTTCATTTATTTATTCTTCAGTTTTCGATTTTTAAGTAACGTAGTAGAAATTTGTTTTCATGTCTGCATTTTGAGATGAGCTCGGATAGGTTATTTAATAATTTATTTTGTTCAGTGAAGGTAATGATAGCTATTTTTCCTCCAAGCAAAGTTTGCGAGTTTTTGATTGGTTGTTGTAGACTGATGAACTGTTCCTTATTTTCCAAGATATTTTTGGTGAGATGTGCGTTTTTTTTGTAATTTCCCAGATATATTTAGAAAGCATCGTCCAGTTCCCCTCTTTTCTATGTGTGAAATATTTTTTTATGTGCATAATTACTTTGTTTCCATGTTCCTTCAGTTACTTCTATATATACTTTTTCTTCATTATCTGGTGATTTTATCGTGCCTTGGTACATTACGTTGTTTTGTAAGCAATTACCGTTTACGACGTATTCGTTCTTTATTCTGTAGTTACACGTGGTTTTAATTTGTTGATAGTTTTCCTGTTGTGCTTTTTTTATTATCGGTGCAACTGTAGCTGATTTTTACTGTATTTGTGTTGAATATTTTGTAGGCTTGATTGTAGATTGATTCCGGGATGTGATTTTGTAAGAGTTTGAAGAATATTTTTCCTACCATTTTATTTACGTTTTTGTTGTTTTGGTGTGATGAACCATATGATATTTCTTTTCCTGTTGGCCTTTTTTTGTGTTCTGTGTTGAGTAGGTGAGTGTTGCTGGGAATCCATTATCTTTTGGGTCGGTTTCTTAGTCTTTCGTAGCATTGTTAAATATGGATTCATTGGAAGAGTTGGCGGAAAGCCTTTAATCTACTACTTTAAAACTGCTATTTTTTTAGCACTTGGTTGTATATAAACATACTCTCATTAAAACTTTTCTGTTAGAAGACAACCTTTTTATCCTTGTGTTGACCAATTTTTGGATATGTTTTATAACTGACTTCGGGTGGTTGTAATGGACATTATTGTACATTGGGGTTTGACACTCTATATGAAAGGTGTTAAATGTATTTTTAGAAAGGTCAAGAAAGTTAACTAATTTTAGGTTAGAATATATATATCTATCTTGAAACCTTGAAAATTGAAAAGTTTAACAATCTTTAATGCAGTTTTTAAGTTAGAGTACTATTACTATTGGGAACAATTATTACGCCTTTGTCTCTTTAAAGTCCAACATGTTAGCAGTTGAAGATCCTACCCAGTTTGTCCAATATACATATGCCCACCGGGTTTGTTTCTTGAGCAGAGTCAAATTCCCCTATAAGAAAGTCGATGTTTTCGTAGTATTTTTTTTTTAAAATCCAACTTGAGTCATTGTACAATAGTACAGATCTTCAAGATGTTGCGAGAATATTTTGTTTACCTTCCGTCATATCGATGCAATTTTTACCATAAATCAGGCTATTTATTAATAATTAAAAAATAGATGGGTAAAATTCGATTATGTCAAATTAGATGAATGTGGCTGTCTCTTTATTTCGGATATTTCGGAACAATTGGATTGCTTCAGAGGAGTCATTCCAATGCTAGACAGGATATTTTGTTGTACGGATGATGTTATTTTTTGAGTATGTTTGTTTTTAGATTAATCCTAATTTAGAAGGATTAATTAAGCTGGATGGTAAGTTGTTCATAAAATTGTGTTTATGATCTTCGATCGGTCATCATTTTTCATATGAGAGGTACCGGTTCTGTTAGTAACTTTACATTTATTGGCAAATCTAGCAATGTCATCTTTAATAAAGATTAAATTTTCTTATTCTTGCCTTTTTCATAGGAGCTGTTCATTCTATTTTTAATGAGATCCTGAAGGTTTAATTTTGTACATTTTCTTAGATTTTTCGGCCTTAATCCATATTTTTATAGTTTTTTTTATGTCTTTAATGACTTTAAATATTTTGGAGTGAAGGTAGTTTTATGATTTCTTAAATTTTATCTTTTTAATCAAGTTTCGAAGGGTTCTTGAAATTTGTTATTAAGTGGAGTATTTTGAGGTTTCAAATTATAAGTTTTTCTTTCTGTTTTTTAGATCATCTTGAAGATTTAAGAAGCAGTATGTCAACATTCACAGTCTCTTAATTAGATCCACACTGAAAGATTGTAAGGAATGTTATGGCATGCTTTTCAGGGAGTAGTTTGGAGTATAGTTTTCCACATTTTTTCTTTTACTATAATGGCGATGGAAGCCATATATATATATATATATATATATATATATATATATATATATATATATATATATATATATATGGCTTCCATCGCTATTATATAAGATACCGGATATTGAAACAGATATCACATTTTTATTATGAAAATTGTATTATGTTTATCGGCCTGTGTCCCCGAGGAATATTAATGAAACAATGTGTTCTCCGACAGAAATCAAAATTATGTTTGATGTGCGTAAATATAATATTGTATAAATATGTGGTATTCTTTAATTCATTATATATTTATATGGGCAAATCAACTAAAAACCTGTCTGAAGCAACTGTAAATCTATCCTATGAAAGTTCTGACATGTGATTTGAAAAATCTGCTATTCCTTTATCCAAATATAGTAAAACTATATCTCTTCAGAAATTGTTGTTACAAAAATAAAATCATCAATGGCAAAAAAATAAAAGACCTAAAAAAAAAAAAAAAATTCAATTCTTTTGTTGGTATGATACTCCATTATTACTGTCTTTTAAATGGAGTTCCTGCTTCTCATGTTTCAGAACTTATAACAGCTATTTCAAAAAACATTGTCCATGGAACACTGCTCTTTCGGAAAAAAAAGTCCCACACCAAGTTATATGAAGGTTTGGGAGGGTGACTTCCTTTCAGATTTTAAGACGTTCCTAGCTGTAAAAAGTGCCGAAAATTGCACTTTAGTTTTGACTCCACGTCACAAGATGGTAAATTGTGTGTTATTGACAACGCCATCATCCTCTCATCTTGTGCCACTGGAACCACTTTCTGGGGGGATTGCAAGGGACAACAAGCAGCATATTTGTGACTGCATCAACAACTTAGCTAAAGAAGGTTCCACGTCTACTGGCATAAGTGTTGATGTCAGTTTGCAAATCATACTTTCAAAAATCAAATGCTACTTGAGAGATCGGGCTCTTGTTAACCATTCAACAGTTTCGTTATTGGAAAAGGAGTGGAAGGTGAAGCTGATAAAACTCTTCTGAAATTTACATCCTTTGGAGACTGTTGCAACAAAGACAAGAAAGGTCCTGCGGAATTCCGCGAGGAAATGTGAGTGCCTAGCATAACGAATTCTTGTAGCAATCAATTCCTTTAGATAAATTGAACCTGATTTCAAAAATGAGGACGTTTATTAAACAACAAGGTGTTCCATGGTCCGATATCAATAGGTTCCAAGGCAATCAGTTGCATACAATTTTTCATCTATCTGCAACATACTTTCTCATTTTCGATCAATACAAGCAATTTGTCTTGGGACTTTCCTCAACAAATAAGACTATTGCAAACCTGCAGCAAATAAGCACGGAATAAGTCGCTATCGTAGAGATGCAAGTGCTCGGAATCATAGGTGTGATGCTATCAGGATCTTGGATGAGTACATTCTATACCAGTGTGAATAACCAAAGAGACCCCACTGACACTATGAACTCCGTCAAGTTGGTAATTGACAATATGAAGGTACTTACCAAAAACACTGTCTATTTCCGGCTCCACAAAGGATTTCTTTGGAAATACCATACAATAGAAAGTTATAGCTTCCCTACTGATTGCCTCCGCAAATTAAATTTTATTTCGCCATATAATAACTGCCTGTTTAAAGGGGAGAGTGGAGGTTTAAGCAGGCAGTATGAAAAATATTTTCAGAAAATAGAGGCTTCTCCCAGATCAATATTAACATCGGTGAGGCAACATACTATGCTAGCTGAAAGCATCATCGATGTGTCCTGTGAAGATAGAAGCTATCACCTAATGCTTATGTATCAAGCATAAGCGATGTCATCAAGGTCAAGCGGAATCAAGTAAGAAAATCTATCGATGAGCTGGATGCTGAGCAGTTCCATTAATATCAACCGCATACATTGATGTACGACAGGCACAAGACAATGATAAAGAAAATGTGGCAACAGCAAGCCAAAGAAAAATCAATTAGATATATTTGCACAATTAATGGTATCAGCTTTGAATACACCATTTTATCATATTTTATTAATAAGGTAATTATTCAAACATTTTTTTATTAATTAGATATTTGTTCAAACATCTTTATTAAAGTTTGAACAATTATATAATTGATAAAAAAAGTTTAAACAATTATCAAATTAATAAAAAAAGTTTAATCAATTATCTAATTAATAAAGTATTAAATAAAAAAAATACATAATTACTGAAAAAATGTTAATATTTAAAAATTACTAGTTAAAAGCCAAAAAAACGCGTTCGCTTACATTTCGTAAAATTATGTCAATTTTGATCATCTTTAGTAGCTGTCATCACCTCGTAACATCTCAATAACATCGATAACGTCAATGAAGACATGAAAAAATTCAGACACATCATTAAGAAATGTTTGGATACGAATTTTTTATGCTATATTTGTTTCAAATCAGATTAATTTAACATTAAATTTTCCAATTTTGCTTAAATAACCTGTCAGAAATATATGATTTATTTTAGGAAGAAGTTTAAAATCGAATTTTTTTTTGTTTACAAATTTCTTAAAATTTTAGAAAATGACCACTTTTAACACAATTTTCAGAAAAACCGACCATATATGTGACATTCCAATCTATATAATTTATATCTGAAATATATAAAATATTTTACTTAATGGAAATGATAACTTTAATCGTTTAGCTTTCAATTAAAGCTAAAGAAAATTCTTTAAGAAGGATTTTATTTTTAAAAATTTATTTTAAACCTTACTCAACGAAAATTGACTGGACGTACCTAATAGATAGATAGATTGATACAGAGAAGGAGAGTGTGTGTTAGCTAAATAATTTTTACTTATTAAAACTTATTGAACCAATTAAATTACAGTCTTTGAAGAAAAAAATGAGAAAACATGCGTATTGTCACACCAAAAGAAGAAGATGTTATGCTTAACTATCTATTGAACTTCAAATAGCTCTCATTCATGTTAAGTACAACGCCGAACAATGTCAACAGCACTTCTACAAAACATTTGCCACTTTTCAAAATTTTTTCAGAAAAATCATAAGAAATGACTTGTTTTAATTCAGGATGTTTCTTCGGTTGCAGCCTGTAAAAATCTTTTGGTTTGCCCAACAATAAAACGTCTTCTGTTTTTAGGTCACATAGTTCTTTACATCACAGCAGGAACTTAAGATCTACCCATTCCAAAAGGCGTAGACCATTGGTAATATTAAGCTACTTTAATCTATTTTTGTTAAATAAGTTATAATAAATGAAAAATTGCGTAATGTTATTTCATTTCTGCCTGTCCTTTTTACAGAAATAAGCATATGGTTTGCATGCAAGCAGTTTTTCATTTAAAATATGCAGTTTAAGGTATTTAAGAAAATACAACGCGCAAAATGAAAACCTCTAATTAATTGTCATAATGATAGGCACGATATAGCGTGACTGCAGAAACACGCTAGCGAATATTATAGACAATATGTTAGTCATATCAAGCAAAGTTTTCCGGCGACTCTCTCAGATCAGTAATTAGGATGATTGTCTCTCGGCTGTTAGTAATCTATCTACGCATACACACACACGCAAACACACACAAACACATGCGCGCTTGCGCGGTGTGTTTGTGTAGGGATAAAGGTATTTGAGCACACATATTCTGTGGATCACATAATGATAACGTTCTAATATGTTACCGGTATTCGCCATATTCAAAAATATTCTATGCTTTTTCTGACGAAGCGAGAGTGCATTTACTTTAGCACATTCCAGATAGTTTTAATCACGACTGTTCGAGGCACTTTTACAATTTACAACGACACGGATCTATTCTGCAACAGTACACAACATTCTACGGGAGTACCCAACAAGTCCACCAATTTATACTCATATATTACTTGGGGAAATTAGTGACGTGAACCACGTGATGCCTCCTAATTTTACCAGTTTCGGGATTACTGCTACAAGCACTTCTGCTTGTATGTTTCATGTTCTGTTTTTCAATGTAGATCAACTGTCTCTGTATAAGCAGATAGATTATATCGAATGTTATATCACATTTAGCATTTGACCTACCAGCACAAATTATTCTAATAATTTGGAATTTTTGTATATATTTATTAGAGTTAGTATTTTAATCATCTACACTATTTACATTGTTTGAACTGTTGTTCTCACCTTTGTTGAGATATTCACGACGTCAGGTTAGGAGACTTGTTGAGTGAAAGACCACGCAGAAGGACACAGTGAAAGAAGTAATCATGATTGTGAGGGCCAACATGAACGCAGAAAACCTAATGGATTTTTGCACTATAAAGGCTGTTTTATTGTACAAGAGATTTCATCATTTTTCTGAATTATTCAGGCATATCGACAATTTACTTTTTAGAATATGTTGATTTTCTAATTATATATATATATATATATGCATATACATATATATACACACACACATATATATATATATATACATATGCATAGACATATATATATATATATATATACATATACACACATATAGATGTATATACATATATATACATACACATACATATATATACATATATATACACATATATATACGTATATATATATATAGATACTAGATATAGATATACTTACATATATACATACATATATATATGCATAGACATATATATATACACATATATATATACATATAGATGTATATACATATATATATACATACACATATATATACATATATATACACATATATATATATACGTATATATATAGATACTAGATATAGATATACTTACATATATACATACATATACATATATATATACATATATATATACATTTATAAATATATATATACATATATATACATAATATATATATATACACATATATTTATGCATAATATAAATATGCGTATATATACATAATATAAATATATATATATGTATATATATATACATAATATAAATATACATATATGTATACATATATATACATATATATACATATATTCATATGTATGTATATATATATATATATATTCATATAATTTCATCCACATAGATAGACATCCGGTTGCCTCTAGCTAGGATCGAAACCCGACTGAAATGGTATGTCGGCACACG
>OZ010574.1:131954444-131974444 GCA_963932145.1 Acanthosepion lycidas
CCACTAGTAATCCCTTCAAAAACCTTTGTAATCACTATTAGACTCCTCTAACGCTTTCCGAATTCTCAGCACTGTCTTCATATTGACACCAAAAATACCGAAAATTTCGTTCATAATGAGCAGTCGACAAAATCAAAAGGAAAAAGGCGCATGCGCGGAAGTAAAATATAAAAGCGTGACAATTTAAATATCGCATTTGTTTATGACGAGCTACCCAACTATTGGCTCTATCATCAGTCATCATCCATAATGCACTTACATAGAGTTTATCAATGCTAATTAATAACTCCAATGAAATTCCAGAATGGTTCACTGAAGATATTATTAGATATTAGTACCTTGAGGAGGCAGTAGTGTCCTGGGTCAAAATGTGCATGTTGTGTGCTTTTGCGTGTGGGGCTATGATCAATTTAGTTCTGTTTTCAATTTGTTTATGATGTTTATTTTTCTTGTATTTTTAGGTAAGAATAATTGTCTGATATATTGGCATAATTTAAAATTTTCCCCGGTTACGTTTGAAGATGTGTTGTGATATAAAAAAAAAAGTTTTCTGTTGTCTGTTTCTTTGCCTGATGACGGTCGCTAGACAAGGAACACGTGCAGCAAATTATGGAAAATAAAACATAATATTTAAAAAAAAAATATCCACATTACAACCAAAAACGTTTGCGTTTTCTCTCTTCTTTTTATTATACAGACCGTTTTGTCGTTGGGACTACTATAACCTCTTCCTTTTATATAACTACAACGAAAGAATGCCGGGAACCGAAAAGAAAACCATGGAAGAAAAAATTGAGTTATTCAAGCATACCAACAAAAACAGGAACTGCTGGCGGAAGAAATAAAAAAATTGAACAAAAAAAAAAAAAAAAAAAATGGACACTATACTGCTACAATTCACATCACAACAAACGAGGGAACATAGCTGCAACTCAGAAACACTGAAAGAACATTTCAAATCACAGTTTGGATACATGGAAAATATTAAAAAATTACACATTCAAGAGGAAGCATACAAAACGAAAAGACAGAATCAGCGAATGTGGAACAACCTGCCTAACAAATGAAAACTTAAATATTCCAATGCCATCAAAAATAAAGAAACAACAAAAACATACAAAAACTTGATAGAAATGGATGAAATATTGATTACAGGAAAATTCCGCGACAACAATAACCTACAAGACAGGAAGTAAAAAAAAAAAAAAAAAAAAAAACAAATAAAAATACACTAAACCTAACAAAAATGCAGGCCAAAAATGAAATACAAGAAGACAAAACAATACACTTTACAAATAAATACACAAGCGATTGATGACAAATTATTAACAAAAATGAAGGAATTATGTCCCAAAGAAACTCACCAATTCCTGTCAGAATTATGAGAGTCAAAATGTAAAAAAGAGGAGGAAAAATCTCAGAATATCTTGAAAAGAAAGGTAACCTTGTTGAAATATTTACCAAGAACAGAAAAATTGGAAAATATGACAAACCCAAAAGAAGACAATAAACACTCACAAAAAAACACAGTACACAACACAAAAAAACATCAGCAAATACAGAGAAAATCACCCGACAGAGTCAAAAACCCGACTACCTACTACCACACACAAACAAACCGCAAGGTAAGCACCCTAACACATTAAAACATACGCAAACACATCCACAAACAAGCCCACAATATAAGCATCCTAAGACATTTTACCATACGCAAGAAAATCCACAAACACACCTACGTAAGAAATACAATTAGGTACATACTCGGAACAGCGCTAAAACAAACCTGCACACCATGACATAAACAAAGATTAGAATACACGCACATTCATAAAACCAACACTTACAAATACTACCTGGCTCAACAAACCAAACCTAACAACCATTAGCCATATCGAGGAGTACAATCAAAATTCCCCGAAGATTTCTAGACACAATCTACATACAATCCATCAAAAATATCAACTCTAGAAACATCTGGAACACGCCTCGTTACAAAAACAAACACACCTATATAGAGCCATCGAGAAACAACAATACCAATTTCACCAAAAAAAAAAAAAAATCTCACCGGCTAGAAAAACCAAGATGTACAGACCGAGGGTATCTCCTAGAAAACCCAAAATATGTTTAAAGAAACAATGATTTTTTTAGAAGCCTCAGTCCGAACACAAAAACGAGTTTAACCAAATTACCAAACCTATCTACATATATACTTACAAATGACAAAATCAACCTGTTGAAATAGAGCGTAAAATTGTGCACTGCTCCGAAAAGCAATATCGCAGACCTAAAAGTCCTTAAGGAATTTGAACGCAAATTGAGACTAAAAGAAATATTTAATAATAACGAAAATATAGTTGCATCATTGTGAAAAAAAAAAACAAATCCAATCTATTCCCAGACAAATATAATAACACCAATGAGCTAAATATATTTTTTGAGAAAATCTGGAACCTTGACCTACAAGAAAAATCCAAACCATTCTACAACCTTATACACAGAAAAAATTAGCCTTAGAGAGCACTCGAAAAATAATAATATAATTATAAAAGAAGCAGATAAAGGCAGCACTATAGTGATAATGGACAGAACATACTATGAAACAAAAATTGTCGAAAGACTAGAGGATAGGAACAACTACAAATTAATTGACACTAACATAGACAAAAACATTATATCAAAAATTACAAAACTCTGCACAATGCATAATAAAATATTACCAAAAAAAAAGAAGGATTTCCTAATAAACTTTGTAACAAAAACAAGCAATTTCTACGGACTACTTAAAATTCACAAATCGAGTGAAATAAAAGCAGCTATCCAGGCACACAAATTTGAATACATTAGCATCCCAAACCCCATGAACTTACATTCAGACCAATAGTAGCAGGATCAAAATGTCCAACTAGCAAACTCAGTAACCTAATAGACATAATACTGCAACCCTTCACTAAGCGAATTAAAAGCCACATCAGAAACGATATTCATTTCCTTAGCTGCATACCACAAAAGGTAGACCCGGGAACATTTATGACAACTTAACACATTAGCATCCAAAACAGCAACATACCGCATGAACTAGGTAAAAAGGCAATCTCATTCTGGATTGAAAAACATCCAGAAATACTACATCCGAGATTCACTAAAGAGTTCATTATCGATAGTATAGACCTAATTCTAAACAATAACACCTTTGAATTTGACAACAAAAACTGTATCCAAACCCTGGTTACTGCAAGGGAAACAAAAATAGCATCAACATATGCCACGCTAACATTAGCTTACCTAGAAGAAAACATCTATGAAAGTTTAGAACAAATATATGGGGCACATAAAAAAAAAAAATTACGAAATCTTTGATACACATTAGAAAAAAAAAACAACCACATAATCACAGATATCTATACAAACCTACAGTCATCAATCAATACCTTGATTTCAAGAGCCATCACCCAAAAAGCTGCCTAAAATCCATCCCCTATTCTCTAGTACGATCCATGTGTACTATAGTGACTGAAGAAATGTAACGTCGAACAAACTCTAGCACATGTCTCAACATACAACAAAAACAATCCATAAATATTCAAAGAAATTACAAAAAAATCTAGACATACTTAGTAAGAATAATAAACTGAATAATATACTAAAACAACCAAAATAATCAAAAGCAAACGCCAATCTAAAAACCTAAAGCACATATCAACCTCATCTAAATTTAACCAACACACAATAAAGGGAGTCACAAAATGTAACAAAAAAAGATGTGGGGTTTGTGACATCATTATTGAAGGAAACGCCTACAAATGTGAAAGCCCCAAAACGACATTTATAATAAATAAAAACTTAAACTGCAACTCCAAAAATTTATGTACTGAAATGCACAAAATGCAAGACGTCATATAGAGATATTAGTCAACAACTGAACAAAAAGTTCTCCCTACACAAAAGCAACATAATATTACCAGACAACGGAAAAATTTTTGTATCACAACATATCTTCAAATGTAACAAGGGAAAATTTAAAGTTATACCAATATATCAGACTACTATTCTTTCCTACAAATACAAAGATAACATCATGAAAAAATTTAAACCACAACTAAATAAATCATAATCATAATCCGCACCCAACATGCACACATAATGGCCAAATACAGTGATCAAACCACTCACATACATGTACGCACGTTCACATGTGCGTGTCTGCGGGGCACGAATGTGTGTTTGTGTCTGTGTGTATATATATATATATATATATATATATATATATATATATATATACACACACAAAAGGAGGAGAACTACGCACAGTCACGCACACAAACCTCACAAAATTTAGGAAGTATGTGTGTACGTATATATATATATATATATATATATATATATATATATATATATGTGTGTGTGTGTGTGTGTGTGTATGCTGATTCTATATAACTTCGGAAGTATGTGTATGTACGTATGTGTGTATGTACTGATTCATTGTAATGGGGTGGTATGTGTATGTGTTTGTGTTTGTGTGTGTGAAGAAGGAAATTACTGGAAAGTAATTGAAACTCACCTGAAGCGAGCTGAATGTGTAATGCTCCTCATGTCAATGACACTTCCACCGAGCTTCACTACGGCATATGGCTTCACTGAATTTGATGTGTTCCTCTCGAATTTTAAACTGGGGTCATCAGGAGAGAATGTGCACCGTTTCGGGGCCTTCCTCTCAACGGTTTCATTTGCACACCGGCCCCCCTCACTGATGTGAGGCCCCATTATAACGATATACAAGTGTTGTAGATAAACTAGTTCGAATGTGTAACGGCGAAATTAAATTTACGAAAATTCCAAAAAACGGCAAACCTCGCGTTCTGAAAATGCAACGTGAACCTCATTACGCATTCACGATCAGTCATGTCATGCCGTCATGTTCGCTGAAACACTCCACGGAGTATTTCGTTTATTCCATATCCACATAGAACTATTTTCTGTTACTTCAATTAGGCGTTTTATACTTTTGGCCCTATTACGCCCTTTGATTCCAATTTGGCCCAGAAACTGGTACAGAGTGCCTGAAACGAAACCCCTTGCTCCAATTTCCACTGCTCTAACAATTGCATTATACCCCTCCTTTATTAGCTCTGACTTTAGATTTTCATATTTATTAGTTTTATAATCGTGGCTTTGTTCCATCCGGCATTCATATGGTACTGTTAATTCAACCAGGATGATTTTATGGTTCACCCTTGACAGAAGAACAATATCTGGTCGCAGATCTTTACTTGATATTATTTTGGGGTAATCATTACGCCAACCAGGAAGGTCTGCAGATAACTCCCAGATGCCACCAGAACTAAGGAGATTTTTCCCGGGTATAGCATGACATTTGCTTGTTTGCTTAGAGCCGACGTATCTTTTTCCTTCTGCAACAAATTCCTGGGCTGAATTAGATGACTCAGACTTCATATACTTCTTCATAATTTTGACCAGCTCATCCAAAACACTATTGTGCCTCCATGTATATCTGGCATTGACAAGGGCTGTTTTACAGGAACTAAGAACATGTTCTAATGTTTGTGGCTTTTCCTCACACAGGGGACAAGTGGGATCACTCTCTTTCTTCCATTTAACAAGATTGTTCTTAGATGGTAGCAGGTCATACGTGGAACGTATTAAATAGCTCAACCTAAGTGGAGCCATCAGCCAAATGTCCTTCCAAGTAATAGATTTCTGAAGAGCCTCCTCCCAGTTTGTCCATTGGCCTTGTTGGGATTGTTGTACTCCTTTTACGAGTTTTTTTTATCTTCTTTCATCGCATTTTCGATGACCATGTCACGGCGATCTTTACCAGAAGATTTCGACCACCATTGCCTTTCATTTAATCCTAACCCTTGTTTCCCTGTTTGAGTGTATCCGATGACTTCATTGAAAGCTAGATTGTCTTTAGCATTTGTTATCGTCTCTCTGACCTTCCACTTTCTCCCTGTTTTTAACGTAGGTTTTAAAGCTTTTATTGCTTTATCCTTGGAATCATCCAGCATCATTTGAAGTCTAATTTTTCCGGATTTATACTCTTCCACAATCGATTTAAATGGCAACTTTAGTTTTGCTTGTCTGCAGTAAAAAAGCGATATCAGACAAACCTGGAGGCAAACCCAACCATTTCCGGATATATTTGTTTATTTTCCTTTCGATTGACTCAATTGTACTCATTCCAAATTCGTACACAAGTATGGGCCATAGTAGCATTGGAATGAGCACATGCTCTAAACACCATACCTTGTATTTTCCTTTTAGAGGACAACGATCTATCTTATAAAGATCTTCTTGTAATGACCTGGATGTTTCTTTTACTTGGTTGGTATCTTTTAAGGATTGATCGTACCATCGACCTAAACTTTTCACTGATTTTTCTGATACAGTAGGGACTCTTTGGCCACCTCTTACAAAATTTATGTTTTTGTTCAACTTTCCTTTTCTAAGAGAAAGACTTCTGTACTTGTTTGGTTTAAATTTCATTCTACACCAACTTATCAGGTCGTCCATCAAGCTTAATATCTTGCGAGTTGAACTTACTTTGGATGAGAGGATTGTAGTTCATCCATGAACGCCTTCACTGGTGGCATTTGACAACCTCCACCAAGCTCAACAACATCAGCCTTGTTGTTTGTCGCTTTGAGAATCAGTTGCATTGCCAGAACGAAAAGTATTGGTGACACTGTACATCCCATCGCAATTCCAACTTCAAGTCTGTTCCACTTAGTCGTAAAGTCTATATATGTGTATATGTGTGTGTGTACAGATGTGGTCACAGATTCCTCGTAGTGAGACAGTGTGTTTGTATGGATAGTGGATATACACATATATACAGGCTTGCTGACAAAAATGGAAATAGATATAAGAACACACAAGGGTAATTATAAGATAAGAATGCCGATAACTACTCCATCATTACTTGGACCAACCTTAATTGTTTTATAACCCTTCACGCAGAAATCTTCACTGCCAGTTCAAGAAAGACATTTGGGTCACTGACAAAGAAAAAGAGAATATCTCATATCGAGATAATTTAACATCGAAAAACAAAGGAAAAATTATTATTTTTAATATGTTGAAATATACACCCTTAGTATGATGACGGTCGTGAGACCAGAAACCCGTGTAGTAAAATTATGGAAAATAAAGTATAACATTTTTTTTTTAAATCCTCATTACGACCAAAAACTTTTGCGGCTTTCTTTTCTTATTATTCTGTTTGCATAATAAAGGTCTCAAGGACAAACTATATATGTCCTCCAATATTTGCAAGTGTTAAACTGAGTGGAATATACTAAGGACAAAAAACGAGCCTACACTGAAATTAAAGGTATAATTATAATTAATTATTAGGTGATCCGCAATGGAAAACCCATACGTGTTGGTCAAAATGTCTGACGGAGAATACTTAAGATTTCGGATGATTTTGTTGGTACAAGTTCGTTTATTCTGACATCCAGTCTTTGAGTCGTTTTTCCTACGTAGTGACAATCTATACTACATTTAAATGAATAAATCAATGAACTATTATGGCGTGGAGGAAGAACGTCTTTCCGGATGGATGGAAGGGTAGTTTTGGCAGAAAAAAATACACGAGTGTTAGCAGCAAAATAACAATGTCGAACTCCTAAAGAAACCCGCTTAGCATATCTATCACTGATACTACCCAGCCAAGGCGCAGCTACACAGGGCATCTTTGTACTATAGCCGGTTTAACTTTATTGAATTCCGAAATATGGTTTTTAATTCCTGACTGAACAATGACGAAAAGATAGGAATTGTTACAGGGAGTGGTAGTTATAATCTTGATTTCATCATCTAGATTGGTTTTAGAGACGACCATTAAGGCCCTATGAGTAAGGGTCTTAATTAAATTTATTTTGCGTTTTACGGAATAAAAAAAGCCCCAACGCTTATACAAAC
This sequence comes from Acanthosepion lycidas, assembly GCA_963932145.1. Classification (NCBI taxonomy): domain Eukaryota; kingdom Metazoa; phylum Mollusca; class Cephalopoda; order Sepiida; family Sepiidae; genus Acanthosepion; species Acanthosepion lycidas. Next base: position 131,962,392 of record OZ010574.1, read on the forward strand.
CGGTAAACGTCTGTTTTCGATAAACACAAGTAAGAAAATATCAAGAAAGAACAGGGAATAATTCATTTTCTTTATTGTGTAAATTTTAGAGCTGGATGAATATTATTCAAGGACGCAAGAAAATAGCCCGCTTCTTCTCATTATTGAAGAGACAAAAGGTATCATGCACATAACCGAAGTAAACATCAGGTTTATTAGATTTAACTAATACACTCTCTTCATGGAATCCTACAAAGATGTTAGTTAAAATAAGTCTTAAGGGGGAACACATTGAAACACTATCAATTTGCCTAAGCATCAGTTCAACATAAAAAAAAAAAATCTTCAATAATAATAGGAGGGGACAACTGAGTACGATATTAGGTATAATCGCATATATCTATATTCTCTGCGAAAGGGGCGCGAGTAAGGAGGCGGGGAAATATCATGGGAACACATAAATTTGTCAGTCGACGGATAACGATGTATACAGTCAGAAAATTCAAACGAATCTTCAATACAGGAAGAATTATACCGTTCCACAAACTGGCTGCAATATAGTGGCAAGCCATTTGGAAAAACCATATGAGAAGATTATCATGGACAGAACAGGTATGAATGGAACCCCCAAACTTATGTGTTTTGGGTAAGCCATAGAGATGTTGACGAATAGAACCCGAGAGTCTTATATACACCGCTGGTCAAAATGTTAAGACCAGATACAAATAGGTTAAAAAAATATAAAATACAGTTAGTTTAATCACCAAAATTTGCGAAACATTTACATTTAATTAGGAAATGTAGTTTATCAACAAGCAACTGAACATTTTAAGCTTTGAAATGATTAATTTAAGCAATCATTGAAAAAAATGATTTTTTTTATTGGTCATAAAGATAAGACCATGCTAATAAAAATTCCAAATACAGAACACGTAAGCCACAACGACAATTTAATTCTCAAGTTTATCCTCCATTTTTGCGAAATATTTCGAAAGTTTGCTTTGGCATTCTCATTGTTAACTTATGCGTGAGGATGCTTGGGATGCTCTTCCAGGATAGATAAACTGCAGCACGAAGTACATCCAGAGTTTCAAATTGCGATCCATGTTTATAAGAATCCTTTGCCATCTATACTCAAACATTCTTGATTGGTTTTCGATCTGGAGAGCGTTTTGGATTTCAGCATTGTCCTTCTGGAAAATCCAGTTTTCTCCACATAGATGTCGGCCTTCAGTAATTAGCGATGCCTTCCTTAACATGTCAATGTAACTAACAGCTTTTGACGAAATTTTACCTTCTGCAACAGAAGAGTTCCACTGTACGAAAATGAACACCAGACCATAATTAATCATCCTCCACTGTGTTGTGTCGAGAAAATTTATTTTTCGAAATCTTTTGCATCCCAGTAACGCTTAAAACCGTCTGGGCCGTCATAATTAAATTTTGTCTCGGCTGAAAACAACACTTACTTCCATTTATCCACAACCCAAGTTTGATAATCGGAAGAAAATTGTAAACTGCTGTTTTATGAAGAAGAATTCGATGCATCTGCTGCAGTTTCAAGTTCTTAAAAACTTTTTTTATTTAAATGCCGTCGAATTGTTCGAGAGATGCATTCAGCATCTGTATTCGTTTTTATCTGATTTGATGTTAGGCTTGAATCACTCTTAGTTTCTCGCCTAATGCGTCAGTTTAGAAATTCTGAGATTTTAATGGAGCGTCCACTTGACTTTTTAGATCCATACGCAAGTAGGCAATGGCATTACTGCTACGTATATCTCATAGTAACACATGGAGGGCACTTCAAGAAGAGTTCCTTTATCCGTATCATTTACAAATTATGCAGAGCGTTTCGCCCTCTGATCACTCAACACAGCAGAACATTTTGTGGTGATTTTTGCTCAAAATACTGATCCGTGGTTTTTCTCTTCAGTGTTGTTTAAGATTGAGGCAAAATTTAGAAGAGATAGAATATAAATTTAAAAATCTAACAATTGTGGGCAAATCGGAATCCATATGTTACAATACAGACTAGACAGCAGTATCAGTTCACGACTTATCTATGGGGTGAATATGTACGTGACTCTGTGTAAGTATCACTGTACGTTATACACTAGCTGTTTACAGGGATATTATTTCGAACCCATTTCGTGATCTGCTAGATGTATATCTCTTGCTATTAAGAAGACGCATGTGGTTCATTAGTGAAGCGGCTCTATGAAATTTTAGTCACATGATATATGGATAGTTAGGTGTGGACCAGGTTTCTGGCCTGCACCTTCCGCTTTTATCTGCGGAGTTACCTAAAAATATAGATTAAGCAATAGCCATTGTTAAGGCGGAGACGCATCTTCATTCGACAAGGGACTACTTGAGGGAATGTGAGTGTTATTTGTTGCTGTGTTGAGGTACAAGGATAGCCATGGGTTTATAAGGACAATTTGTAAATGTATTTTTGATACATCATATATATATATATATATATATATATATATATATATATATAATGTCATCCACAGACAGACTGTTTCGCTGTATCACAGCTCATCAGTGCGGCTATACATCCGGTTGCCTCTAGCTAGGATCGAAACCCGACTGAATTGGTATCAGGCGGATATTCTACCAGTAAGCTGTCGGTGCACGGTGGATTTTTAGCGTATTTATTTTTGGAAACACGGCCAGTGACCGACAGTGACTTAGTTCGGCTTGCGAAAAGTCTCGCTATATATATATATATATATATATATATATATATATATATATATATATATATATATATATATATATAAGTTATAAGGAACTTGGTAAATCCGAAGAGGATGAAATCCTGAGAGCTCAATGTGAGGACAGAGCTAACATGTAATGAAAAACAAACATTTTGAAATATTTCTTTATGTCCTAGATAAATATGTTTATTACAATAATAGTTATATTTAGTCCCGAAACTAACTATTTACTTAAAAAATTAAAGATTTAAGTTAATAACAAAATTTTTTTCAGACATCGAAATTTCTATCAAACAATGTAAACTATCTTTTACATAATTTTGTTAAAACAAAATTATTACAACTCTATCTCTCCTTCCCCCCTATCTCTCTCTTTACCATAAGACTCACTTGTATACATTTTCTACATTTCATTTCCGTTTTTTTAACCATCTAAATAGGTCAAGATTCTGTCACTCCTCCTACTCCAATATAAAACATACTTAAGAGAGATATAAAATTATCCCCTCCCTATACTTTATATTGTCTGTTTAACTGCCACTCTCAAACCCCTCTATTAAATTACAAAAATTACACTACCCACCAATTTCTCATCCCATTTTTACTCTCAATTCGTTGTTGGAAGTTTTACCTGATGATCCTGAATCCTTAAAAAGGATTTAGGTGAAATAAATTATCGTAATGGTACTTTAAAGTGGTTTGTTTTTCATTATATATACATATATATGGTGTACATACATATATAAATATGATATATATATATATATATATATATATATATATATATATATATATATATATATATGGTGTGCATACATATATATATGGTGTACATATATATATATATATATATATATATATATATATATATATATATATATATATAAATACTTCTACTAAACTCAAACATATTAATCTACTATATCGTAATCAAATGCATACTAATTACAAACAAGATGAAAATATACTAAAAAAATTACTAAATACTAATATATCGACAACAGATACTAGCAAAAAAATTAAGTTAATCATATACTACACTAAATCTAGTATATTCGACTCAATTATAGGCAATGATTCTTCTTCCTCCGGTTAGCGATTTGCAAAAAGCAACATAGTTTACTAATTCAAGTGCTCTTTGGGAGATTGTATCTACAACGAATTAGATAATATTTATTTGTCACGCGACAAAGTCGCTTCACAACGCTTGGCTCTACATTTGAATGATAACTCTAATATTTTTAGGCATTTGAATCAACATGCCTGGCTGCATATATAATTCCGAAAAATCCTTGTTGACAACACAACTGTACTTAAACATGAAAACAATAAACAAAAACTAAAAATTCTTGAAGCTATATACATAAAACAGTTGAAACCTAACCTAAACAAAATAAATTATGAAATTTCCACAAATATTCTTAAATGTCTATAATTGGTAACAGAAGCCTTTGTTTTATACCAACGGATTCCCATACTTAATACTTCTCGGATTTACTCAGGCGTGGTCATGTGTGACGTCAAGAGCTGCGGTATTATTTTCACTTCCAGCGTCTTATATGAACGAGTTTGTCGTTGCTTGGAAATCTTCCATGTAAACAGAAACAGACTACCATCACTGTCTTGTCTGTGTATTGCTTAATATATTGTAATGTAATTGTCATCTTTGATAATGGCTTATGTAAGCCGAACGCATAGATAGGATTAAAAGATATGTATCAATATTGTGATTTTCTTCGTTTAATAATAATTTTAATCTTATTAGACGATATGAAAATTTACATGATGTATATATATATATATAAATTGGTCATATTTCAATATATATATAAATATATATATATATATATATTGATCATATTTCAATATATATATATATATATATATATATATATATTGATCATATTTCAATATATATATATATATATATATATATATATATATTGATCATATTTCAATATATATATATATATATATATATATATATATATATATATATATATATATATATATATATATATATATAGGGTGTTTCAAAAAGAATACGCCAAAATCATTACGCTATTTTTTCAGGTCTATAGCATTGTAGTGGACTCAATCAGTGGTTATTTGATAGAGTCGTTATCAAAGTTTGATTGGGTGTCAGTTTCACCACTGTCGTTAGTATAACTTCTGGATCAGCTGAATTGTGGGACGATCAATCAAAATCGCAACTCCTCAGCAGAATGCATTTGTTTTTGTGACAATGGCATTTGTTTTTGCGACAGTGGCATTTGTTTTCGCGAACTCAAGCACGCAAAAAAAAGTGTTTGAGTTCGTGAAAACAAATGCCATTGTCACAATGCAGGGAGATTCGAATGACTTCATTTTTCAGCAACATGGAGCACCACCCCATTGGCATCTCGGGGTTAGAGCTCATCTGAATGAAAACGTGCCTCAGCGATGGATTGGGAGGAGATGTGCTAAAGACCTTGCTCTCTGTGCTTGGCCTGCCAGATACCCGGACCTCGCTGTGTGTGACTTTTTCTTGTGGGGTATGTTAAAGACTAAGTTTATGTTCCAGCACTTCCAGCAAGTATCGATGACTTGAAAGATCAAATAACAGCTGCAATCAACACGGTGGACCGTGACATGCTGAGGCGTGCTTGGGAGGAATTCTCATATCGGCTTGATGTTGTCTGCGGTGCCGGTGGTGGCCACTTATAAAACATGAAATGAAACTTGAATGTATATACAATACATGTGTTCATGCTAGAGGTTTGTACTGTTTTTCGTTATTGACACATCACGTGATGATTTTGGCGTATTCTTTTTGAAACACCCTATATATATATATATATATATATATATATTGCTCATATTTCAATATATATATATATATATATATATATATATTGCTCATATTTCAATATATATATATATATATATATATATATTGCTCTTATTGTAATTTTTTTTATTATCGCTTTTCTCTGGCACCCCTTATTACTGGTTCACATATTGTATTCATTTCTATGCTTGGTCGGTTCAGGATAGACGGATACAGTAAGAGGACAACAACACTCAGAAAACAGTCTGCCTGTACTATGTGAAAGGGTTATCAGAAAAAATACAAAGGATCTGCGGTCCATATGACATCAGGACATCCTTCAAAAGCTGGACGACACTTTGCAGATATCTCTCCCAATTATCGCCCCACTAGAGGAGAATAAGACTAAAGACTATGTTTATGCTATCCCATGAAGCTATATAAAGAAATATAAAGAGATATGTAACACGAAGGGAAGTCGAAAAATCTGGCGTGGCTGACCACATATGGATAGAAAAAAGAGATCACCCGTCTCTGTGGGATCAGGTTGAGATCATAGACAAAAACATCATTGGAAAATTCCTAACCTTAAGGATTCAGCACATATGTTAGGCTACAAATATCTCCTTAGCCGACCAACCATAGAAACTTATACAATATTGCAACCAGTAATAAGGAGTGCCAGAGAAAAGCGTTAGTAACTACAAATTTTGCAATATGAGCTCTTGTAAAAACATTCAATGATTCCAAAAAATGGTGAAAATGGTTGCTGAAGACATTAGTTTCATAATACGCAGAAATTTTTACACAGATGACACATGGCACAGTGGATAAAGGCATTAGTTAGATCCAGTGACAGGAACCAAAGAGTGTGAGTTCAATACCTGGTTAAGGCAGTGGAGAACTTGGTGAGGGTAATTAACAGGAGATAACTGATAAATCACATTCATTGGACATGGCATATGGAAATAGAACAGTCTACCCCAGTGAACGAAAAAAAGGCTTCAGTTTGACATTCCAACCACCTTAAGAAGGGTGGTAATAAGCGTTGTAATAAATATGACGACAAACATGAGGACAATCGTCCGATAATGTAAATAGTGTACAAAATAACTCATCTCAGAAATACACACACACACACACATATATATATATATATATATATATATATATATATATATATAGTTTGCATTGTACCGTAACTTTTGGAGAAGAGTACAATATAGGGGACAATGTACTCATAGATATAATCATTGCAGACATAGGTATCTTTTTGCAAGGTGACAATTTCACGCCTCACTGTGATGTTCAGACATGCACACATGCATACATATACAGTCTATGTGTATGTGTGCCTTTGTGTTTATTTATATTCTTGTGTGTGCGTATGCGAAAAAATCGATGCAGTTTTTTCGTTTCTGTGGTAATATATGTGTGTAGTTTGCTATAATTTTACACAGGTATATAATTTAAAATAAGATCGATGTTATTCTGATCTTTTCGAAATAGAACAAGTATCTTGGAGTAATTTATTTGATACATTATTGAGTAGCTGAGATACTTCATCTTGAGATATATTTGAAACTGGATCGATAAATCTGTTCATTGAGTTGTAAATGACGTCAAAGCCATTTGCTTTGAAGGGCAAATCGCTACTCTTTTCACCGAGGTGTAATGAAAGGATATTTCAAATTAATCGTGAATAATTAAAATATTTGCACTCAAAGTTCACAATTATATATACGCTAGAGTTCAACTTAACATGTACCTCGCTTTGAATGTTTATTAGTGTATCAGAACATTGTGGATGTTGTTTGTATCACAGTCGAGTCTGAAACTTCCCGTGATTAAGCAAAGTTTTACAACCATATAGCACGCACACTGTGACGTATTTAAGATGTTACATAGTTTAATATTTTTAAGAGTTATATTTAGTGAAGGGACCATAAATCATGGTGATTTTAAAAGAAAACAAAAACACTGCGCGCAAAATAAATGTAAACACATTACCTAGATCGGTTACGGAAGCGAAAAAAAAAAGATTATGCCGAATTAAGGTGTCAAATGAAAATGACGTAATTTTATTATTATTTTTAAGCACATAGGACGCCGAAGATATATGTCTGAATGTAAAAGGCCGAAGGCTCAAAAGCATTCCCAATGAGCTAGCCTAAATACCCCGTTGGGTCAGATAGGCATCGTTTGTGAGAAAGATCACCATGACGCGCAATTCACGACTCTAGAAATGTGAAACGGGATGCTGTACTGCTCAGCATTCGTGTCGAATCGTCTAATATAAAATTATAACAGTGTTCGGGTGTTAATCTTATGATAGAGCAGTGTTGGATGATCTAATGATAATTACGAATGTGTTTGCAGTGATCACTAGAAATGGGGAAGACATGCCTACATTCATCTTTCCATAGAGCCTCAGAGCCTAATTAGAGGAGATATTGTTGCCATGGGTAATGAAACTGGCAGCCGGAAAATCCTGTGTCTGGCAACAGGACACTGTGCCATGCCACACAAGCAGGATAAACTATTTAGATCGGCCAGACAATTTCTGCGTCCACATCATCCCTTACATCTGGCTACCTTACTCCCAAGACTGCACCTCTCTTGATTATTATGTGTGAGGCTCAGTTGAGCGAGATACCAACAAAACTCCTTGCGATACAAAAGATGGCAAGGATTATGGCATCATCCACAAACTTAAACAAGGTTACCGATTAAAAGAGATACAGGAAATTCTGAAGGTGTCTGGAGGCCGTGGTAACGATTTTATTGAATAATTATTAAATAAACCTACTCTTTAGTGTTTAAAGACATTTTTGTGTAATTTAGGCAAATATATAGTTAAAATCAGATGACATTTCATTTTCGCGATATATATATATATATATATATATATATATATATATATATATATATATATATATGTATATATATATATATTATATATATGAGAAAGAGAGACAGAGAGAGGGAGGGAGGGGAGAGAGAGAGAGCTATATAGTGAGAGAAAAACGGAGACTCCATACCCCATATCTCGTACTTTTTTACGTGTAGAATCTTAAAGGTTGATATGGTTCCCTTCGATTTGGAGGAAGACTAAAGCAGGAAAAACCCAGTGAGGAAGAACCTCGGGATTCATTCGCAATTGACCTAGTGTGTAATGTTCGCTAAACATTGCACCACGTAGATGTCCCCCCTGACAAACAGATATGAATTACATGTTCTATGCCCGCCCTGTACAAGCCTCGTGAGCTACTCGACGTGAACTAGAGTTATTTGAGGTGGGTGTTATACAGATAGGATGAAAAGATAACGGTTAACTCTGCAGTTGAACAGGCCAAGATTGAATTGATCGGGGAAACATCCTCTAGGGTATCGGGTGCACAGAGCAGTGGTTCGCGAGAAAAAGTTGTTCAAATGGAACACAGATTGAATGTGGGTGGTTTGCTACAACGTAAGTGGCATAGCGGGTCATAGCCATGAATATTAGTCCTGGCGGAACCAAGGAAAGAAGTTTGTCAGAGCGGTTTCCATGAAAGTAGTGATAGATCAGTGAGAGGATCGCTACATCCCGTCTATCAGAGGAAGGTTGGAGTGTGGAAAATAATTTGTTACTCACAATTACTCGGAGACTCTTTTGAACTCTATCGAGACTGAAAAGTGAGGACTGTGTAATAGATAGCATGAGGAGTCACATACTTACTAAAGCGGTCTAGGGAGCCGACCATTTTAAATTCATCTTTATCGATGCATCTTATATACAAGTTCCACATGAGGTCAGGTGATTCCTATTGACGGTGCCTCCTCGTGGGTGACAACTTCACATCGTGACTAACGATAGTTTGTGGTTCAGTCGGCTATGATAGCATGTATCTAGTTTGTGACGTCCCCCCGGTTTCGCTGCGCCAAATGTGACGTCTGCCTAGCCGCGTCCGTCGTGCTATCCTGTCCTGTGACGACCGACTGGCTTGGTATTGGTCGCGGCACCAAACTTGATGTTCTAAACATTTGGTGATTCGGATGGGAATCTGGTTAGATTCAGTATCAGCCTTGTCGTTCCCAGCTCGCCTCCAACGTCTGGTTACCGAAGTAACTGCTTTGATTTCTAGTCTAACCTACCCACGTTGTGATTTGATCTTAGACAGACTTAATCAATCAGTCGCCAGGCCGTAATGCAAGCTGAATTCGAGCAAAGGTGACATCACACAAGTATATGTAAAAGAAAATAAAATAACTCGAAAAGTTCAAATGTGTTAAAAAAAAGGATAACAATATTTTATATCTGGTCGCTGAATACAGGACTGCGTCTTCTTCCCAACACGCTATATGGATTCGTGACACTTTGTGTTTGTTAGGCGTGTCTTAAAATCTTAAGTTGTTTGTTCTTTAAGAAACTGGTTCTTGGTATATCTTCAGGTGATATTCGTAAAACTTGTTTTAGTGGAGTGAGTCTAAGTCGTTCTTCAAAAATAAATTGTTCTTGGTTAGAAATTGAGTCGTGATTTGCGTGGAATCTTTGAATTCAGCTATCTGCGAGGCGGGTGCAACTCCAACAGCGAACTTCACTCGAACTCGAACTGAACTGGTTTTCACTCGTTGCGACTCTGCTTATATGGACGCCGACCAAAACCGCGGTGGGCTTGTCGGAGTTTGAGGCTCCTTGATAATTCTAAAGCCACAATCCACTTCTTTGTTTTCGGTCAGGAAAATTTTATTATTTTAATATTTTCCATTTTTGGAAGTCTTTCGTCTTCCCACCTTCTTCTGTTCTCATATTGGTATCTCACCATGCCCTCAGAGTGTGTCAACGGGTTTCCCCCTCTCTCTCTCTCACAGTGTCATCTTATACCTATCCCTTAAGGGGGGCGCAACAGGCCTCTCCTCCATCTTCACAAGATTACATCCGCCTAACGCACATGCCACCATCCAGCCAATGGGCGCTCAGCGGCGTGGGTGTGGCCAGACTAGCCTCGGTTTAAAAAATCTTGCTCAAAGAAAAAAGAAAATTATCTTCCTTTTTTCTTTTCACTTTCTTCCCTTTCTTCTGCCCGACAACAAACCTTAGACTCTTATCTTAACCGAATCACCTGGACTTTATCAATCGAGACTTTTCGCCAGCATCAAGTGGGTGGTCATCTGATGAGATCGCATTCTGGTGTTAATTATTCCTGATAAAATAATTTTCTTATCATAGCCAGCTCCTAGCACAAAACAGATGCCTTTTTTCAAAGATATTCGTAGATAGCCAATGGCTCAGTCTTTTGTTTTTGTAAATGTGCGGTTGATCCAATCAGACATTTTTCTGCGACACAATTAATTTTTATCTATTTAGAATTCTACCCTGTAGTTCACCTGAACGATCTGAAATTTTCTCCATACGGTGCGCCGCCATGAATCAAATCAAATCCGACACATCCGCGACCTTACCTTCTTTGTCAAAAAGAATAACATCGCTTAGTGTCCTTTTCGTGGTGGCTTCTTATCACCTAAATTTAATTCTCGCCTTTTTTTTCTTCTTTCCTTCTAGCAACCTAAATAGTGTTGCAAGTTTAGTTTTCGAAGAATTGAATGTAAACAGCCATTTCTTTCACCACTGCGAAGTTACTGCTAGATTGGATGAGTGAACATTAATAGGTTTAGAGGTGCGCCCGTATATCGTCATGTCATTGGCATATCTATATACAAATGATCAGAGTATATTCTTAAGAAAATGATTTATATAATTTGGAAAGAGGATTTGTCCGAGAAGAGATCACTCGAGTGGGGGGCCCTGTTTTGACTGACAGAAACCCGGAGAACTGGCCATTAATAACTTCTTTTGGGATCTATATGTTAGGAGGTTATTTTTATAATTGAGGTAACCCTTCCATTGATCCCATAACTGAAAAACATTTGCAGCAAACCTTTGAGCCACAGCTTGTAAGAGTTCTTATAAATACCTATTGCTATAGTACTTGACGTCTGTTTGTCGTCAAGCCGTAATCAAAAATTTCGCTGTGAAATGAAAATACAATTCAACAGCGATTCTAAAAATTGAATAGACGAAAAGTAAATGTGAGAGCTTATAAAATGAAGCTTAATTCCACTCAGATGTGGCAAACATCAGTGTTTATAAAAAGTCATGATCTTTTCTTAATTATATGTATTCTATTGTTTAAAATCAATATCCTGTACGAGTGACTGAGTAAAATATGTTTTTAGCCTAAAAATTTATCTAAAAAAAACAGGTATTAAGCTCCTTGTAACTTGAACTTCCAGGGAAAAACTAGGTGTCATGACATTCAGCGAGTCTTCATTATGTTGTTGTCAATTTAAGGTGGGTTTTTAAGCGTAGCTTAGATGTGACACAAGGCCGAAAGTATGGGCCATATTGTGAGGATCGAAATCATTATTCATTCGTATCCGATCTACAAAGACATGCTGACTAAACATTACACACGTCGAAGTACCCAAATTATAATCTAAGCTTAGATTATAGGTGATGTATGACCTAATGCGTGGAGCGCCCAGTAAGAATCGAAACG
>OZ010574.1:131999444-132051944 GCA_963932145.1 Acanthosepion lycidas
GCAGCGGATTGAGGGTCAAATTAGATTCAAGAATTAATAATAATAATAAAAATAACTACGTATAAGATAACATTCGGAACTGTAAATATAGTCAGATGTACAAAAATGAAGTAGAATTTAGCGAAACCTTACTGACTTGTAGAAACGTGTCTCTCTCTCTCTATATATATATCTATATATACAGAGACGTTTCTAGAAGTCAATAAGATTTAGCTAAATTCTACTTCATTCTCGTAAACACACAAACATATATGTGTGTGTGTGTGTGTGTGTGTGCTAAATATTTTCAAGATGCGGATGAGAATTGCTTTTTTTCATATTTAGTCTAACTCAATGTATCGTTTTTCCCCTAATCATCTCTCTCAGATGGTTTTCACAATGTTTACCTTTCATTGAAAATGACTTGGTTCCATCGATAACAGAACAAATTTGATAATCCATATACCAATAATAATTTGACACTGAGAATAAACAGTCCACGACTTCATTTGTAAAGTATTAAATCTCTGTTGTCAGAGATGAAATGCAATTTTATTTACACATATTTAATTTGTATGAAGTTAGGAGTAATTTAAAAAATGCTAAACAGATTTGAGAGAGAAATATGAAGTTTATTCGCAAAAAAAAAAAAAAAAAAAAAAAAAACTTTCTAAATCGGTGTGTATGTCTATTATACCAACGAATGAAATGAGCTGAACTTAGTGGCCAATTAAATACCTGCTTACTATAAGCAATTTATCACAATCTATTTATGCTTGCTTTCGTCACAACGGCGTGGCATAATGGTTAGCCAGTTATGACTAAGTGGTGAGTTCGATCTTCACAGATCCTCCCTACTTTTGCCTAGTATCATATCTAGGCAACACTGAGACAATTTTGTAATGATTAGTAAGACTGTCTCGCTCGATCCATTAAGACTTAATCATTTGTTCGATCCACTCTGGGTACTACGTGTTTCGGCCATTTAAGCTACGTTTTGTAAACAGCTATATTTCGCTTTATATAACTTGATGTTATTTTGCCCTAATGATTTTGTATAATTTGTCCTTGGACTGCAACTTGAAAAGAAAAAGAACAGAAATGCGTAAATTATTAGATGCATTTAGCAAGACATTTTAAATATGCACTAAAGAAATGCTTAAATTCTCAAATATTCTATCTTTTTAAAAAAAGTGTTTGTGCCAATAGGTGAAACAATATCCGATCGATATATAAGAAAAAAGAAAACATTATGCCTTTTGTAAAACACTCTATCATACAAAAATGATAATAAAAATGTAGTGCCAATTTTAAAATATATTTACTCATCTATGTACTACAAAACAAAATTAGTATTTTTCATTATATAATGTAATAATAACATGGGTATCTTGTCTAATTGAAAGAAATTGATATTTACAAAATATATGAAACATTTTTTTTTCTTTAAAATACTCTTCTTACTACGGCCACAAAGAACAGGAATCTTTGGAAAGTATCACAACTAGAATAGAATTTCCGAAATGTGATTTGTTTTGATAAAAATTCTCAAATGTACATGAATTCAGAACAATGTGTTTAAGCAGAAACCAATTTTGAAAATAAAAATAAAACAAAAAGAAGAATAGTGGGAATAAAACCGAAAAAAAAACTTTTCAAATAATTTGAGCTAATTTAGAAATTCTTCAAAACAATTCAAATGACTTCCTCAAAAACTTTCGTAAATTACACTATGTCTAATCAATTATCCTCAAATATGGTTGTTCGAAATAACTAGAAAGTCCTGTGAAAATTTCATGGTTTTGCTACTTTAATATTCTGATGATTTTAATTCTTAAGCTAACGATGAATAAGATGATGACAGTAATAAAACATCTGTAGAAATTATAATGTTACGTCATTAAATAGTTGCGGTTATCAACTATAAAATAAATTGCAATAATCAAAAAAGTCAAAACTGATCAGCCCGTTTAGTGTAGTATCTGTGCTTTGTGATCATCTGGGCTGGCTTCTGTCGAACTCTCTAATGCAGAGAGGAACTCGGAGGAAGCTTTGCCGAAGGGCAAGGTTTCCTTTGGGGAGGTAGACAGGACCTGAACCCGTCAAGGCGGGTTCAAAGGTCATATTTTTGGCCGAGCCTACGGGCTCGCGGGCTACCCACATTAAACCGGCCTTGTGCCACATTTAATCCTCGTGGGTGGATTAATAAATACTAAACTGATCAGTATTTTTAAGAAGTTATGGTGAAACACATGAAAAGATTTAAAATTGATAACATTTTCTATTTCAATAAAAAAGAAACTTCTATTTTCCCTTATTTCTTTCTATGCTTGTTTCTATTTGTTTTGTTTTGTTTTTTTTTCATTTTTTCACTGAAGCCAAGTAGAGTTTATGTTATGCTATTTCCGTGTTTTCGTGCGGTCAAACGGAATAATAGTTTATTTGTGAGGCATTGACAGGGCGTAATGGTTGTGCAAACTAACTAACAAAGGGAGGGACAAGCAGAATTATAATAAGAAAGCAATTTTTATATTTTTTATAACTAATATAATAATTATAATATTTATCATTCGTATGCCATCTCAGGAAGGAGAAAAAATGATTCGAATCCGTTTTGCAAGGTCCCTGGAATCGGGTCATATTTAATGGGGTTTCATTCACTCTCTTAGGATTGTAAGACAAGATTGCTAAACATTACATCAGATTAATCTGGGGCCCTTCGATGTGGTGTAATCGTTAGCAAGCTAGCCTCGCTAGATCGATTACGCCTGAATAGCGAATTTGATCTATACTGGGTGACCATACATTGGACTTTGTGCACATACACAATCGCCATTATACGAATTAGTAGTTTAGCGATTCGTAATTGCTTAGTTGCGAGTTTTTTTTGTTCAAAGAATTACCATATATTTACAATAAACGCCTTGCTTAGGTAAACTGAACAAATTAAAATTTAAATTAGCGTTTTTCTATAATTCTATTATTTTTAAAGGTATATTTTATGTTTTTGTAATTGATTTTGATGCGAATTACCTGTATAGTTCTAACATTTAGTAAATTCAATTTTGTAACTCCTAGAACATATGATGCTATAGTCATTTTTCTCAATTTAACCTTTAATTTTTTTTCATAAATTTGCATGTTTATATTCTAAAGTGTTTAAACTTCCATTATATTGGCAAAATTTAACTTTGTCAGGAATGTGGATTATGAATTGTTGTCGAATGGAAAAAAGGTTTTGAAGATTATTGTTAGATTTATGATTAGTTGTTTATTACATTTACAATCGACTTTCATTGCACTTTTACCATATAAAGTTTCGTAAAAAGCAATGAAGAAGTAGCAAAGGAAAAAACAAAAACTGTTTACTGCTTAATGTTTTCCTTTTTTGATAGGATCTGTTGAAAATATAGAATATTTCAAAGTTTAAAATTGGCAACAACACCACAGTTGACATTTTTAGCAGCTGCTGAGCAACTTTCTAAGAACAAACGTATATAAGCAGAAATATACGCTATTGACACTCGGTATTTTGTCAATTTAACGGCATTAGGTGGTGTTTTGTTACTAATCGGTGCATGTATATCGCTAAAAAGAGATCCGAAGCAGATTATATTGATAAAAACACGAATTTCTTTTTGTAAATTACAGATCAGTTACACGCCTCGCCAAAATGAAGGTTTTCCTTTAGAATTCAATACTGAATTTTACTGTACATTAAATAGATTAACAGTAGAATGCCAATATTTGAGTTGGGTATCTTTTTTTTTCTGTACCGGTTCAAACTAGTGTGCATAGGAAGCAGCAACCAGGTTTATTAGATACGATCCATTACATATAAATATACATTCATACATACATATGTTATGATGTTGATTTGGGGTTAGTAGAGACAAACGCCAAATAACACGTAACAATAAAAAGGGTTTTAATTGGCTGGTAAAAAGGTACAGAAATCGCCTGAGTAGTCAATAACTAGCTCAGCTAAGAACTTCTGTCTTCATGTCAACTGACATGCCACTATTTAAAGTCTGTTTACAGACGCAGATAAGTTCATCTTCAAGAGGGGGGGGTTGGTTTCTGACACAACACATCCCTCTTGAGATTAATTCCTCCGGAATTAATCTTTCTTTTGGAATCTGGACGTAACCGTTCCACTCTAGTTCTTTTTCTTCTGCTCGTCCTTCTTTGGACAACTGTTTCAGGCAATGGTGGAGTTGGTATATGGAACAAATCATAATACCTCCATTGGTTCTTCAATGATTCTTTTCCTTAATTGGTTCAAATGTCTTGTGCGTTCATCTTTTACTTCTTATGTATAACATCTTACCAATTCTTTGAGTTACCACTCCATCTTGCCAAAATTACTTCCCGGCCTGAGATATTTCATATTTTCCTGATGCGTTTTGTTCTGATAACTTTTCTTTCCGGCTGCAGCCTATTGAATACAGATCTAATTTTTCTAGCAAACATCAGTTCAGCTGGAGACATCCCTGATATTGCGTTTGGATTTGGTGTTATTCTGTATATACTTAAAAACTGCTGTATATTACCATCATCTGTATTAGTACCATTTGTTTTTTTTTTTCAGGGCTCTCTTGAACGTATCAACAAACCGTTCAGCCTGTCCATTTGACTTCGGATGGTACGGTGAAATCGTGATGTGGTCAATTCTTAGAGTCTTACAAAACGTCTTAAATTCACTTCCTGTGAATTAAGTTCCATTGTCGGTGACAATTTCTTCTGGTACTCAAAGTTCTGTAAGAAAATCTTTTGTTACAGAAGTAGTTGGTCTTTTGCACTTAAAAATTTCAGGCCACTTGGAATAGCTATCCACAACTATCAAGTTGAAATTACCATTCATGGGTCCAGCATAATCTATGTGGAATCTGGTCCATGGAACATCTGTTTTTGGCCATGGTGTGTATTTTACTGACGGTGCTTTCGCTGCCATTTGACACCCTCTACAAGTTTTAACTACCTGTTCAATGCCTGTCCATATTTGGCCAATAAACGTAACTCCTCATCAGGGCTTTCATACATCCAATACCAGGATGCCCCTGATGAAATTCCTTCAAAATCCGCTTTTGTAGTACAACCTGTATCACGACTCTTCCAGCATATAACAGCACTTCATCACATATTGAATATGCCGGTGAAGAAGTTTTATACTTTTCTGAAGTTACAACTTTTCATTTTTCTAATAAAAATGTCGTATTCTGATTTTCATTTCATTTAGTGTCACCGGTAATTCTTTTACTGTGTTATACATTACTTTAACCAATTCATTTTCTGCTTGCAACGACGCTATCACCGTATCTTTTAGCGGTTCCGAAGACGTTGGGCTCAGTCTAGATAAACCATCAGTATGGCTTAATTTTTTTTTAGATGATAAAAATTCCATTTTGAAATTGTAATTCAACAAACTGGTTCCCCATCGTTGCAAACGGTTTGCCGTATGAGTAGGTATAGCCTTCTTCGAACCATAGATTTTAAGCAGCGGGCGATGGTCGGTCTGCAATATAAACCTTCTTCCATGTATATACTTATGGAATATTTTACAAGCATAGATGATAGCTAAGCTTTCTTTCTCAATTTGAGAGTACTTCTTTTCTGCGGGTAAAGTCTGATGCATGTTCCACTGGCTTCGTATTGCCGTCTCTGAATTTATGCAGAATTACCGCAACTATTCCGTACTCGCTTGCATCCGATGCCACTATAATTTCATGTTTAGGGTCAATGTGTTAGTGATAATTCCGACGTCAAAATATTCTTTATTTTGTCAAACGCCTTCTAACCATTCCCACTTTTCAAGCAATTTATTTAATGGAGCCGTAAGACTGCACATATTAGGAATATATATCCCATAATAGCAAGTCCTAAGAACGCTTGTAGCGTTACTACATTTTTGGGAGTTGGCATGCTTTTGATCGCTTCTGCCCTCGCCGTACCTGGTCTTCTTCCATCAGAGTATTATATGCCCCAAAAACTTAACTTCACTCATAAAAAAATCACATTTTTCAGCTCCAAGTTGAGTCCATATTCTTCAATTCTTTCAAAGACCTGATTAATATGTTCCAAATGTTCATTTCTTTTTCGCTTGAAATTAGGTTTTATATTTTCCTTCACTTCAAATTTTGCCTTCGTCTTTTTGCAACATCCAAGACCTGAAAATACTTGGAAATATTTTCAGATCTTTCAAATTTTCTGTAACCCGGTATTTACCACGGAGAAGAAACATTAATTATTTTGCAAAAAGAATTTATAGGGAGTTCCCATAAATTAAAAAGTATAATCCAATCTGTTCCAAATAAATTTGAAGCATTTTGTAGCACATGCACTTTAGACTTTAGTGTCTTACCAACAAATGAAATATTACAAGAAAATTAACCTTGAAAATGCAATTTTCTTCCAGAAATCCCGCGAGCCACTTTTTCAGTCTTTTTAAGCAAAGGTCTGCCTATTTTAATCCATGTTGCTGTATTTATAATGGAAATATCACTTCCAGTATCTAGCTGTAGTTTAACATTTTTTCCATTAAGTTTTACCTGTACGAATTTTCTTTTCTGCCCCTCCTCAATCTCCTGACGTGACAACACAATATTCACATTATCTTTTTTCGACTTAAATTTTCTTCTTTTGCTTTTACAATGAATACTTATATGGCCTTTATTGCCACATGAATAGCAATCTTTGTCGCGAAAAAAACATTCACTTTTAAAATGACCACCACCGCATCCAAAGCACGTTGGTTTTTTTAACGTTTTTATCAAATATTCCGGTTTTTGGTCGAATAGCATGGGCACGGGATATGTCTTTTTCTTCAATTTGCGTATTGTCTTGTTTTAAGTTTTCAATTCTTTGACACTCTTCCGTAAACTTCTGTAAAGCGATCTTGGAATTTTGTTCGAGTTTTGCCAATATTCGGGACCTTATGTTCTTATCTTTGCTAGAAGTCAAGCCTTGAACGAATATCAAACATTTAAATCGATCAATTGAAAAATCATGTAACATAAAACATTCACACATTCTGTTAACATTTCCAGCATACGTAACAGCATCCTCATCGTCACGCTTTACAATTATTCAAACACGAGAAACGAGTATGAAACAAACTAACTCGCTCGCCAAAAACACTAGATAAAGTATTAACAGTTTCTTCGAAAGAAATGTCAGTTTTTCTTGGAAGGGCAAAATTCGTATACTTATTTTCATCTGTACCCAACTTTTGTAAAAGTAAACAAACTTTTTGTTCATCAGTCCAACCTTCACATTTTTTTTCGAGTATTGTTTCAAATCTTCTGAAATACGCAGGAAATGTTATGCCCTCTGGGTTAAATTTTAACTCAGTAATAGAATTAGCAATACCTTCGGCCGTAAATGACGAATTTACTGGATTCTTAAGTAAAATCGCTTCATATAAAGCCTTTGTATCATTTCGCTGCTGAACTTGTAAGTCTAATAATTGTTCCAGAAACAATTTTTGTTGCTCTTGTTGCTGAATTTGACTTTGCACTAGAGTTTTCGTTAATGTAATCAAATCTTCCATTATGCGTAATAGATTACACAAAACACTTTTCGAAAAACAGTCAAAAAGGGAAAAACACGTATATATCCACAAGTCTTACTTCTTTTTGGCACGTTGAAATCCCATTTCTTCGTGAAGAACAAAGTTCGACGTATTTTGTTTTTTTTTTTTTTTTCAGAGCAAGAAAAAAAAAAGTTTATATAGTCCACCTAGATTTGAAAAATTCTCCACTCAGCGTGATGAACGAATCTCTCGTCGCCGCTGTTATGATGTTGATTTGAGGTTAGTAGAGACAAACGCCAAATAACACGTTACAATAAAAAGGGTTTTAATAGGTTGGTAAAAAGGTACAGAAATCGCCTGAGTTGTCAATAACTAGCTCAGCTAAGAACTTCTCTGAGGATTTATTGCAACAAAGGTTACAATTGTGGCACAAGGCCAAAAAGGGGAGGGGGAAAAGGCTGGTCAACACTTACTATCTTATACCTAGCTAATCTGACTCACGACCCATTCATACATTACAATTTACTCATTCACCACAAGAACTCATCCATCACCGTTCAATCCTCCAACCACCATAATACCACATCCACTCCAAGGGAACCTACCAAAACGCGCCCCAATCCATAAAAATTTGATGATACATAAATGATATACATAAAATTCTAATAATGATAGAATGCAAGGGGAGGGAGGTGAACCCAATAATAAATAAAAATAAACACAAAATACAAACTAAACATAACACATGTTAGTAGGGACCGTCCAACCCTCAAAAACAGAGAGGCCGCTGTATTCTGCCCAGGGGACAGAATCAAGAGACGCTCTCGCTAAGGGAGTGGGAAAGCGGAGAAAATATTATGCCGGAATGGGAAAATGTAAAGCTGACCCAGTCGAGATAAAAAAAGGGGGGGCCAAAACAAACTGGGGAGGTTGGGAATCTCGACTTGGACCATAACCAAAGAGCAGCCGGGATACAGGCCAGGAACAACATTTACTCACATTAACTAGGTACACTGAAGCTTGTCTAACCTAACCAAGGGGAGGGTTCCACAGGAAGCCACCCCGATGTG
Source organism: Acanthosepion lycidas (assembly GCA_963932145.1). Lineage (NCBI taxonomy): Eukaryota > Metazoa > Mollusca > Cephalopoda > Sepiida > Sepiidae > Acanthosepion > Acanthosepion lycidas. The sequence goes on from OZ010574.1 coordinate 132,008,025, forward strand.
CAATAGGTTGACCTAGAAGAGAAAATCAAGGCTAGCCCCGGTCACACGAACCAAGCTCGCCTCTTTTACCCACCTTTCGCTAAAGACTGTCGAATGCAATCGTTTTCTATCAGATCTAATCTTCATCTTGAGCTGATGCTCAAAGAATAGGATTAGATGCTGATGAGAAAGACGGTTGCCCCGCAAGCCTTCCTCCTTTCGCGTCGTCCAAATCACCATTCGAGCCGTGGCCAGCAGCGTCAGAAACACCATTCGTTTCACCCCGGAATACGGGGGCGACACATTGTCACACGCGTATGCGCGATCAATGGACACAAGCTGTTCGGGAGCGAGACGAGCCGTCAGCTCGCCGACATGGTCCCATAAGGGGCGGACCCGGGGGCAATGGTAGAAGGCGTGCGCAGCCGTTTCTTCTAAGCCAAGACCACACCGTTCACAGTCTGGCAAATCCGCCAAACCCCATATGAAAGCCTTGTCGTTGAGAGGCAGCCGATTCCGAGCCAATCGCCAGGTAAGCGAAAACTCAGGGTTACTGAGGTAATCCGCCGCTGGCGCCCAAGACCAGTAGGAGCGAAACTCCTCGTCCGACAAGCCGAGCGTATCACGTAGGGAATCCTTCGCGGGCCCCTCCACTAATCCACGATAGAAGACCTTCCTAGGCCGTGACAGGTCACTGGACCGGGGAATGGCCCTCAAGGCCGACCGACACTCGCGGATGAAATCCGACTCGTCCCGGGGTTTACGACGGCGCTCAACCCTCGAGATGGGGGGACTGATGGTAAGGCTAGGGAAGGCGTCCCTAACAATCCCCTCCAGAATCGGATCTCTCCCAGTCAATGCGCGGCGTAGGAAAGCCAACCTAGAGGCACGGACGTGACTCAAGAGGTGCGGCATTCCCAGCCCCCCATGACACGGACGTTTAGTGCAGACTCGTCTGTCGACCCTGTTCACGCGTCCCCTCCATAAAATGGAGGATAGCGATCGCTCGAGCGCCTTCCAATGGGTCCCACAGAGAGGAAGTACAGACAATCGATAAAGAATCAGGGGGAAAATGTATGTAACACACACCTCCGCCCTGCCCTTCACGGACAACCGCCGTCGATTCCAAGTCTTGCCGGCAGAACCGACCTTTGCAAGTACTTCAGACCAATTCTTCTCCAGCTGGAGGTCCGGTCCAAACCACACTCCAAGAATGCGGACAGGTCCATCCGTCCAACCGAAGCGGCCCGGAAGAGCGACCCCCTTCCAGGCACCTAACCGCAAGCCGGAAGACTTGTCGCGGTTTATCTTGGCCCCTGTCACCTTCTCGTACCGGTCAAGCGCCTTCTGTACCGCCTCGATATCGTCCCGGGACGACACGAAAGCAGATACGTCATCGGCGTACGCGGAAACCCTGGCTCGAGCCCCTCCAGGAACGGCGATTCCGCGTAGGGCCGGACTGCCGGTCTCGTCCTTCAGCCGGCGAAGGAGAGGCTCCAACGCCAAAGCATAAAGGAGAGGCGACAGCGGACAACCCTGACGAACCGACCTAGACAGCACGAACGCGTCCGACAACCTTCCGTTCACCTGTACCACAGCACTGGGGGAGCGATACAGGAGGCTAATCCAGCGGCAGAAGTTGGGTGCGAATCCAGCGGCCTGCAGGACAGTAGCAAGGTAGCGATGGTCGACCCTATCAAATGCCTTGGACTGATCCAAATTGATCAGCGCGGCTTGCTCGTCGTCTTTTACACCCTCTATGATCGTGCGGATCAGATGCAGGTTGCTCTGAATTGTTCGGCCCCTCACAGAACAAGTCTGCTCAGGTCCCAACAGAGACTCGGCAACTGACTGCAAACGCTCCTGCAGGATCTTGGCCATAATCTTTAACTCTGTGTTTAGCAGAGTTATGGGCCTGTAGTCATCTAGTTTCCCCCCACCACCTTTGCCCTTTTTCAACAGAGTGATCACGCCCCTGGTGATCCGGTTGGGGATGGACCCCGACCGAAACCAGTTGTTGAACACTGCAGTCAAAATCGGAACAAAGATGTGCGACAGCCTCAAGTACAATTCATAGGGCAAACCATCCAGACCGGGCGACTTGCCTCTGCCGACCTTCTTCAAAACCGCGTAGACTTCGCCCTCCGTGATCTCTCCCTCGCAGCTAGCCGCTTCAGTCGGCAAAAGCCGAGGAAAGTCAGCCAAATAGCTACGAAACTCCTCCTCACGGAGACCAGGCTCCTTGGTAAACCGGCTCTCGAAATGGCGCCGAAACGCCTCGCACATGTCGTCAGTGGCCCGAAGAGTACGCCCCTCCGGGGATTCGACTTCACGAATGTAACGATCGCCACCTCGACGGACCTCTTCCCTGCGCAGATCTGCGCCCAAATTCACAGCTTCGGAAGACATCTTGCTTAACTTATGTCTAATTACCTGGCCCATGTACCGCTCGCTATTCGAACGATCCAGGGCCTCCTTAGCTAAGGCTATCTCTAGGGGATCCCCCCCAGCCACCGCCCGGGTGTAACTAGTTTTAAGCGTCTTCACCTTGTCAGCTCTATCTAGAGCGAGCCGTTTGCTGAAATCAGTGGTGAAGGACCTAATCCTACACTTAAGGCGTTCCCACCACTTATTCCCGATAACCGCCCCCACTAGCTCCCGCTGCACTAGTCTAATTAGCTGTTCCCGAAAGTCCTCCCTGTCCAGTAAGGACAGATTGAACTTCCAGTACCCAGCCATTCTAGGCCTACAGTCTAACGCCACCCGGGCACAAACGAGTTTGTGGTCCGAATAGCCTACCCAGTGGAACGTAGGGCAATCTAGTAGATCTATGTCGGCTCTTCTAACTAACATTCTGTCAAGGTAGCTAACTACCTTGTCAAAAGGCCAATTAAGAGCCCACGTCCACATTTTCCCCCCGGGATGATCGACCCGGTATCTATCGACGAGACCATAATCGTCGATCAGATCAACCAGGCTACGATCGCCCCTTCTCCCGCTAGCTCCCCGCCCCCTGTCTAACTTGGGGTCCAGGATGGCATTCCAGTCCCCCATTAAAACTAGGCGCGTTGAATCCACTAGGAACGGCCCCAACCGCCGAAAAAACGAGACCCGCTCCTCCCGGTCGTTGGGCGCATAAACCGCAACGACTCGGAACGAACCACTTTTCACGGCAATATCGGCCACGATCAACCGGCCCTCGGCATCGGTATGCACAAGGTCCACCTTCGCATCAAGAGTACGCCTGACAAGCAAAGAAACTCCTCTGGCAGAACGGTCCCCATATGCTGAATAGACGACAAAGTCATCGTCCAGCACACACGCATCGGAACTGCAAACAAAGTGGGTCTCCTCGATCGCGGCAACATCCACATCCAGGGACAGAAGGTCCCGGAGAAGGCGGGCAGCCTTACCCCGATCCCTTAAGCCCCTCACATTCAAAGTCGCTATCTTAATAGACATCTTCTAAGCCTGCAAAGAAAAAAGAAGTGCAATAAACCTATTCACATACAGGACGGAAATCTGCGGGTGAAAGGACCCCGACGGATTGTCCCAGGCTCCCCACTCCTAACTCTGACGTTATCCGTCCTTCTGTGACAATCCCGCCGACGTCCGTGGGGTAATTTAGTTTTAGGGCCCTATATAATGAAGGGTGGAGACGTACGGGGGCCCTCCCTGAACAAAACAAGTGCATTTTTTTAAGATCTTGCGACCCAGTCTCCACCATCCTTATCTCTGGGAAGGCTTCTCTGGCTTCGAAGAGATGGGTCCAGACTTTCAAGTGCCTGCCGGAATCCCGGATCAGTCCGACAACTCCCGGGGCACCAGGAAAATTTCTGGGGTCCTCCACTGATTTACCATCAACAGATGACAGTTTAATTAGAGGCCCCAGTAATGCTCTCTTGCGAGAGGAGAGGTTTTTGTCTATCTCCCCTTTCTCTGCTCTACAAATTTCTTCGACCTTGCCGAAGATCCTTTTCTTCTTTTTTCCCCTATCTGGGGGTGGTGGAGTGGGAGTGGACGAAGAGGTTGGAGTAGGGAGGGGTGATTGGGGAATTGGAGGGTCTGAAGCAGTAGGAGTAGGTGTGTGCGGGGGTGTGGGGGTGGTAGGCGGAAGTGGATATCGAGACAGGGAGGGAGGGAGACTCCTATCTGCAGAAGTGTTTTTTTCTTTTTTCAATGGTGAAGAGGGGGCGGATGTAACTTTGTTTTTCTCCCTGCCCCTATCGTCACTAATATGACTAATTAGTCTATTTATCCGATCTGCTTGTTCAGCATGTTGTTCTTCTTCCTCCTCGTCTTCCTCTCGGTTCCTTTTCAAGGAGGCAGCCCGTTTGGGAGGCACTTCCTCCACCTCCATGTCGCTGTTTTGTTGCTGCTGCTGCTTCTCTTGTTTTTTCTGTTTAGTTTGCTCCTTTGAAGCTTGTCCTTCTTTTGGCCTCTTTTCGAGGTGTTTTTTAGGGGGCGTTTCCTGCGGGGCTGCAACAGATGTATTTTTTCGCCCCTTATCCACCTCTTTCCAGGCTTCTTGGGAAGGTTTTCCGGGTGGTTTTTCAACCACTACTGTTGTTGTTGCTGCTGCTGGAGGGGGCATCGGCATGACTTTATTTTTGCCAGGGCACTCCTTGGACATGTGTCCTGACGCACCACACGCCCAACAGCATGGCTTCCTCCCCTCCACCACGACCAGCATTCTTCTTTTGCGGCACACCAAGGTGTTTGGGATCTCTTGGAAGTTTTCCCTGTTCAAGGTTACTTGCACCTCCATGTCGCCGGTCAGGATGCCGCCTTTGCTAACGAGGGCCTTGACGTCGTTCACCTCGCCATATTTGGCGAAGAAGGCCCCCATCCTGTCCTCGTTGATATCTACTGGGACCCCGTGGATCGTAACCTTGGTCCTGCGGGTTCCCATATATTCCGTCTGAATGCGCAGGTTCTTTGTTGCAAGTAGGCTTCCTGCCAGAGCCTTTGCCTGCTCTTCCGTGGCGAGGAGTATGTCCCACAGAGCATTCGTCCTCCGCGCCAGAAATTTGGGGTTGATTTGTAAGGTTCTTAAGGCCTCCTCCATTACCTCTCTGCCGACGCCGATCAACTTTCGGGTTTTTATATCCGAAGTTAGGAGAGATATTGTTCTCGTGTCGACAGCATTCAGCGCTTCTTGAATCGTGAGGAATTCATTGCCTTTGAATGATTCCTCGAATTTTTTTCTCTGTTCGCAGTAATATGCTGCATCTTTTTCCGGGGGCCTGTTTTTCCCCCAGGCCGTTTTCTGGGGTGACACCGGTTGTGAAGGCGGTGTATTCTTCTCAATGTTATTGTCGGCCATGATGGGATTTTTCGGCCCACCACGCCGAACAATTAAGCTTGTGTTGCTTTCTTTAAGGTATATTGGTGTTTTCAGAGACGTAAAAAATAATAATCAAAATAAACAAGAAAAAACGTACAAACTCAAACGGTAATAAACAACTCAAACGGTAATAAACAACTCAAACGGTAATAAACAACTCAAACAAAAGAAGAAAGAATGGACTACGAAAACAAGGAAAATTTAAAAAAGAAAACAAAAACTGAAAGAAAAAGGCAAAATAATACAAAAAGCAAAAATAAAACGGAAAATAAAGAGAAAAAATTAAACAAATGCAAAAATAGAACGCGGAAAACTGAAAGTCAAAAAAGGTTGCAAAAATGTAAACTTAAAGCTTATCTTTTCGACGCAAAGGAAACAAGTCAGTAGCAAAAACAACACACCAGGGGATGAACTTAATACAAACCCTGCCCGTCTTTTTTTCAGCTAAGAACTTCTCTGTCTTCATGTCAACTGACATGCCACTATTTAAAGTCTGTTTACAGACGCAGATAAGTTCATCTTCAAGAAGGGGGTAGGTTTCTGACACAACACATACATACATACATACATACATGATGATTTTTGACTCGTTCATAAAACATCGCTGACTAGTTTGATCAATGTATTTACTTCCCGTGAGAACGGTATTAGGTATTCAAACCTTCACATAATTAGCCATTCTCATTGCAGATGTGGTCAACAAATTTGTTATTTTCAGCCTAGTATTAATGATAATTTTTTAAAATAAAATCTATAAAAATGACTATTCTTGTAGTATGCATACATAATAATATCTGGCATCTCGAAATCCGAGGAAACCCGTCTATTAGGGCGGCTAGCCAATCCTTAATTCAGACGCTCGCTCAAGCATTTTGTGTTTGTTCAACACCCACAGAGCCCACCTGTGGTTAATACTGCAACTATATTGAGCAGAAATTACTTATAGTTTCTGTGACATAGCATGTTATTTAACGTTATCAACAATCTGAACAAGGTCAGAACACTCAAACAACATACATACATACATGCATACATACATACATACGTACATAATGTTTGCCTGCTCGTTTCTGAGTATGCTGCTAGGTTGACTTGTGGATTCTTGCAGCAGACACCTACTCAAGCTGTTTTGTGTGCACCGCGGAAAGGATCTCTGGTCTATTCTATAAATATACTGTGAAGTCGTTAATTACATTTTCTAGGAGATATTGCATAGACACTTGGGAAATAAAGATTTGAACACGGCCAGGACAGTCAATGCCAACGTCACAATAATATCATACTCGAACAATGACAACGCATTTTGAATTCTTCTGTCTAGCAAATTTAATTTCCAAACCCTGGTATGGATATGGTAAACCCGTAATATAGTTTCAAGGTTTATATTATCTAGAATACACTTCCTTTTCAAATCTACCATAAAATATAAGTACACACATGCACACACGCACGTGTACCTACGCACACATACGCATATACATACATACATATATAAATGAATGCATACACATATGCGTGTTACTAGGATATAGAATGTGGACAAAATGGAGAAGTTAAATAGTGGTAAAGATTTCAAATGACCACGTTTCGCCTTCGTGTGTTAGGTAGGTATCTTCAGGTTAGCATTAAAAACAGGACTGTTCTTTTAATACAAAAATTGTCTATGTCTGCAAGGTTGGCAACTTCCCGTCGGAAAGCAAGTAAACTTTTTTTATTTTTCATTCTGAAACTTCTTTTACATTTTGTTGCATTTCCCACATCCCTCTTACACATACATATATAGTTACTAGTGTGCCTCTGTGTGTTCATATATATTTTCACGTAGAGTAAAAGAAATATTTTTTTCTCATATAATTTCATTCATATCAGCATTATGATATTAACAGCAATATTCCCGATATTTCGATCCTTTTAATCACTGCCTTTCTTTCTTTGTTCTCTTGGATTTTCAAACCGAACCGTTTATTACAACCGGGATGGTGCATTGTTACCATTCCATTTGTCATGCTCAGATAAAATTCAGGATGATCATACAGTTCCTCCATCTTATCTACCACATGCATACCGACATTAGTATAAAGTTTCCGGTGTTCTATCCAAGAGGATGTTAACCCAATTATTACAATCTTAAAATGTTCAAGTCTTGGGCCTTGTATAAAGTAAGCCTTACGTTAAAAAAAGAAATATATATGTTCTTTTGATTTTAATTCCTGTGACTAATAATGCTAAAGTATCACATACCCTGGTTCCGTGAATACAAATTGTGAATATTAACTGATGTAAACATGGAAAGTGAAGTACAAATGAAAAATAAATAAATGATTCTGTTTGATATTCCGATATTAATGTAGCGTTCACGCAGTTTGTTTCCTTCAGTATTGTTTGAGCAACTGTGAAAGTATATATATTTTATGCCATTCCATTAATACACTAGGAATGATTTTTATCAGATAACGTGATTGGGAAATGTGGCTTTGAGACACATATGTTTTAATCTCTCAAATATAACGCCTAACTGTTGACGGAATTTTAGTTGAATATAATGAACTATTTATATGATTAATTCACCCATACTTGATTAAACGTTTTGCACAAAGGTTCTCCCAGAACATGAATTAACATAAATCTATCATAGTGTTACTGAATGAAATCATTGCTATGAATGTAAGAGGGGGAATGACTTGAATATTATGAAGAGAGCGGGTGAGATTTGGAGTCAGATAAAATATCCGACTTTTAGAAAAACTAAAAAGAAAGACTTTAAGCGATACATTGTATTTCCTTTAAATCAGCATTTGGGTGTAAATTTCTCATGACATTATATTTAAGCTATATATCTCCAGTATGCAAGACTGAAATGCAAAATGCAAAGAAAGACAATAAAACAACATAAACTTCTTAAACATTGCTCGGCCGATGCTAAATAAAATTAATCGCAGGAAATTACCATTTCATTTTTTTTTCTATGCGCTATTGTGAAAAAAATGACAAAGTCTACGACAGAGAAATTGGTTGTGACGTCATTCTGGAGGCAGTGTGAAATGGAACTATAAATGCAGCGAGATTTTGCATGACTTGCAGGTGAGAAGCAAAAAAAAAATATTGAGTAGGTAGGTAGGTAGGTAGGTAGGTAGGTAGGGGGTGGGAATATATAAAAAACAACACGTTTTTTACCTTTATTTTCTTTCAGAAGAGGTTGAATGGATTAGACATCATAGAGAAAAAATAATGACATAGTGACAGCCAAGAAGTCACGAAAGAAAAATAAATTTCTCGAAGCAATTTTCTTTCTTTTTCTATTCCAACTGCGGTAAGCAAACGGGAAAAGAAAATTAAATAAATAGAAAAAAAAGGTCATGAAAAAGGAAATGAAAAAGCAGAAGAGAATGCAGGAATAAGAGGAAATATGAAAAAAAAAAAATAATAATCAAACAAAGAATAAGGGTAAAGGAAGAAATAAAAGAAAGGATGAAGAAAAGAAAGAAATTGACAAAGAAGGAAATAAAGGAAAATGAGAAAGAAAGAAAATAGAAAGAAGCAAATAAAGAAAGAAATAGAAAGAGAGAAAGAAATAGAAAGAAAGAAAAAAGAAAGAAAGAAAGAAAGAAAGAAAGAAAGAAAGAAAGAAGGGAATAACGAAGACATGACAAAGTAAAAATAAATAAACAAAGAATGGAAGATCTGGAATTCAAAGAATGTGAATAGAGCATATACACAATAAAATGTAGAGGAAAGCTAAATGACGGAAAAAATATGATGAAATAGAAAAAATAAAGATATATATATATATATATATATATATATATATATATATATATATATATATATATATAGATAGATAGATAGATAGATAGATAGATAGATAAATATATTCATTTGCGAAAGGAAGATTTACAGTAAACGAAACTATAGAAATACCGTGTAACAAAAGTGTGTCTGACTGATAAAAACTTAATTAAGAATTAAGAAAATATCTCGAGTAAGGTTATCTAAGGTATAACTGATGAAAATAAAGTACACGCATTAATTTTTTTTTTTTTACTTCAAACATCTTGTTTAATATTTACTTTTTAAAAAATATAAAATGTAACAAAACATCCTCTCCGTTCGTACGTTCGTGTATTAGGTTGGTGCAAAAATAATGACGTAATAATATCGTTTCTGACGTTAAAAAGTACGTCAAAAAACGACATTATTACGTCATTATTTATTCACCAACCTAATATCTATTTTTTTTTATTACAAAAGATATTGAACACGCTTCCTACATTAATAAATCTAATTTTATACTATACTCACACACAAAATAAACGTATATATATATATATATATATATATATATATATATATATATATATATATATATATATATATTTAAAAAGTGTGTGTTTTTGAAAACCCTCTTTTATACATTTTCTTTAATAAAAACGACCGACAATGTATTGCGAATAAGAATTTTCTTTCGTTCGTACATGTATTTTTTCTGGACATAAACTGTTTCAAAACTGTCCTGACGATATATATATCTTCACTAATTCTATTAGAGATTATTATGGTTTGGTTTTAACCGAATATGTAGATTTTAATATATGTCTACATATATAGATGGAATTCATTTCTAAACACGATTAGCTCGTTGTGACTATTTTTTAAATGATATTATTATGTGCTGACTTTTACTTTTTAGTATTATTACTAATGCTTACTATATTTTTAGCCTTTTATTATATGTGGATGAGTCAATCTGTCGTATTTTCCACTAGTATGAGGCGGACCATGTTTAGTAGGGTTCCGTGTCTGTCAAATTTCATAGATCATGTTTTAAATGGGTCCTAATTTAGCTATGGTCAGAGAGATATAACGTATGTCTCCTTGATAGGCGTGTATGTTCACTGTAATTATTTATGATCATGTTATGATCAAGAATGTAGCAAGTTAGCATGTAAATTCATAAATAACATAGTAAAATTTAAAAAAAAAAGGATGTCATAAGGATATACGCTACCTATATTTAAATTTTTGGTACACTTATCATTTATAGTCATAAGTGCAGCAAGCATAAGAATGAGTTCACAAGATTTCAAAACATGACAACATTTATCCCCGTGTATGCTGGTTTTGAATTCAGTGTTATGATTTACGCAAAATACGTTTTTCTTCCATTAGCTACAGTGGCGATGCCTGCTCAAAACTACATTTTACAGAGGTTTATATTTAGAAATCTCCTCTTCCTAGATAGAAAGCTATTCAAGTAGAGAGAACTCATGGTGGAAGAATGGGGATTCATGCCCTTTCTTAGAGCATTATTAAGAAGTAAACAAAAAAGTGTTCGTCAGAATTCAATCAACAAATTTCCTTGTCAATATTTATTACTCTACTGCACATCCAAGAAAGGTTTAGGATTATTTAAATATGGAAATATTTTCATATATCCCATATGAAAATGAAATAATGACATGGAAATTTGATGTTTGAATTTTGACGTACACTTTTCGTTTACTTCGCAATAATTCTCTAAGGAAAAGCATGAATCCAGTTTTCGAACATGCGTTCTCACGCATTGAATAATAGATTTCCACACAGGAAAAGGAGATTTCTAAAAAATAAACCTCTTCAAATTATATATACAAGCACAGAGAAAGGTATAAAAAGATAGCTAGATTATTATTATTATTATTATTATTATTATTATTATTATTATCATCATCATTATTATTAAAAATAAACAAAACAAAACAGTTGATGGAACCAATGGACAACTTGCCAAAACCTAAAAGCCTCATCCAGATAAATCCTCTAAAAAAACCCCAAAAAAAAACGATAATCCTAAAAAAAAAGAAAATGAAAATAGGCCTAAACGCAAACGTACCTACTCAGCAAAACAAAGTGCTGGAAGACTAAATTCTCGTAGGAGAAAAAAAAATTCCTATGAAAGGATGGCCCTTGTCGTTACCCGTAATACACACACACACACACACACACACACACACACACACACACATATATATATATATATATATATATATATATATATATATATATATATATATAGGGAAAATCTATTGACGAATCTTAATAAATAAAAATGTATATATTTATCTTTGTTGTAAAAAAATTGCTACGTACAAATTTCAATACTCAAAATTCATTTTAGCAATTTTGCTCTTTTGCATAAAACATTCTACACAATTTGTAGAGCTTCCTATATTAGCAACGTTTGTGGATATTCAATGAAAGAAAACCATACAGAAATGAGTAAAAATACGTTTTCGTCTTGAAAATATGAAACAAAAATAAAGAAATTATTGTAAATGAAGCGTCATTTCAAATAAAGAATGACTTTATAAATAAATACAAGAGGTGAATGTAGCAAGCTGTCTGAAGAGGTACATTAAATCATTATAACAATGGAAGTACAGTTATCCATTGAGACTTACGCAATTAAATCTCGATAAATGATGTGCGCTTGGTTTATTTTATTTTACGTTTTAAGTTTGGTTCATTTTATTTCACGGCATATTCCCAGTGAGTTATTTAATTCCAAGATTTTTAGGACAGGGTCACAGTTATAGAATATGCAATATTTGAAAGACTTCAGTTCGTAGATCATGTTTCATTGACGTATTTTGTAAAACATTGTTTGTCGAACGTCGAATGCTCTGCAGGTATTAATTAGTTTTCGAAAATCTATTGCTGGTATTTTTGCTATAAAAATCTATTTAGTGTTTTGACCCGAGTTTAGTGATTAACTATGGCCATAGCTGGGAACCTAACAGATACTACAGCCAAGGGTCAGAGTAGATTTGGAACAACAGCTATTAAGAGGTAGTTGCACGCTTCTCACAACCTCCTGATTGTAGGCTTTGTTAAAGATTAAGTTGAACGTTATACCCAGGACGAAGTTACATCGGAAAAACACGTAACAAAATAATTAAAATATACATTGATATTTTGATAGCTGGTAAATAATATATATATATTTTTCAAATCAGTTAAGTTAGTGCACATGTTAGGCTCAACACAGTCAAGCATATATCAACTGCAATAGTCTAAGCCACAATTTGCATGAGCATAGACATAAGATTGGAATAGTAATCAATTGTCACAGTCCAACTAAAAGAAAATCACTCGTAAACTCAATGGTGTAAATTATTTACATTATTCGGACTATTGTCCTCATCTTTGTCGCCATATTTATCACAACGTTTCGGCCGTTGTACGCTCCGGCTTTCTTCAGGTGTTTGGAATTTCGAACTGAACCCTTTATTTCGCTCACTGGGGTCGACTGTTCTAGTTCCACGTGCCATGTTTGATGGATGTCAGTTATCAGTTATCTCCTGCTAATTTCCCTCTGGTATTGAACTCACACACTTTGGGTCCTGTTACTGGATCTAACCAACGCCTTCATCCACTGTGTCATGCGTCCTTGAAAAGAAATATGAGAAATATGGCGACAAAGATGATGACAATAGTCCGAATAATGTAAATAATGTACATAATACCTCATCTCGGAAATATAGAAAGACTCTCAATGGTGTAAGTTCGCATACTGACCTGTTTAAAGTTTCCTCGAAACTCATCAAAGTCAACAGAAGGTTCAAACTTATCGATGTTTCCATCAAGAAGTTAGGTTTATGGAGATGGTTCGCTAGTGAATGGTCTTTTAGAGATACCTAATTTAGAGTCAACATCGTTCACAGGCACTTATTGATTTGAATTCACCAAAAACGAATAAGCGCAAATAAATCACGTAGTTTTCTAACTTGTAAAAATACTAATGATATGCATTAAGATGTTGTAGCGTCAGTTACAACTTGGCTATAGGAAGCTTTTCACATATTTGTCGCATTATTTGCTGTATCCCATCAGTACGTAGGTGATCATACTATTCCACATTATCCTGTATTTTGTATATCTTAATAAATTTTGTCATTTGTATTTCATAATATAATGTTTCTTTTCCTTCTTTCTCCTAAATCCTGTTCCATTTAATTAAATTCACGATGTACGTTACGCACCGTTCACCTCTGTCCTCTTGCCATTCATGAAACAGCCTGTCGCCTATGTGCGCTGACTTCAATGTTCACTTTTATATATATATAGGTTGGTTTGGTTGTTTTGGAAACACCAGCAATTAAGATTGGGTTCATGATCCTCAAATTCACCTGATCACAGGCTTTCCAGTTGGATGTAGTTTATCGTTTTACCCAGGACGCGGATGTGCTTTATCGTCATACCCAGGACAATGTATGTGTGTGTGTATGTATGTATATGTGTGTGTATGTATATATATATATATATATATATATATATATATATAATGCCATCCACAGACAGACTGTTTTACTGTATCACAGCTCATCAGTGCGGCTAGACATCCGGTTGCCTCTAGCTAGGATCGAAAACCGGCGGATATTCTACCACTAAGCTGTCGGCGCACGGTCGGGATGAAGGTGGATTTTTAGCGTATTTATTTTTGGAAACACAATTCGGCTTGCGAAGAGTCTCGCTATATAGCTATAATAGTCACTGTTTACAAAGCCATACCTCAGCCCTAGAGTGCTCAACTGGAATTAAATTTAATTCAGGAGCTAATATATATATATATATATATATATATATATATATATATATATATATATATATGACAATAGGAAAACTGTAGTTATTGCTAACGCGTTTCGTCCAGTGTGGACTTCCTCAAATCAAAAAACGAAATGAATTTAATTAAAGAATGTAACTAATAATAACAAAAAACAGAATGTTCTTAGGAACTGGAGGAATGTAGAGAACGCTATTTACATATTGTTAATAACGTCACTCATTGTCACGTGTGAAGAATATTGTCATTATAACTGTGTTAGCGGATTCAACCATTTTATTTTGATTTTACGATATTGTTGTGTACGTTAGTTTGGGGGAGCAGTAATTTTATTAAGAAAGGTGGAATAGGGAGAAAGCCTGGGCGTAGAGTAATATATGTGTAATATTCTATGGCGGCACTCCCTAGAATTTTCTTTCTGCGTGAGTTATTTTCATTTTTATGAGTGTAGCATTTTTAAAATGAAAATTATGGTTGAATTTATTTCTATGTATGTCTAGTGCATTAGCTAATTTTTTTTTTTTTTTTTGGTGTGGTCTCTTTTGTGCCCATAAATGCGTTTTTTTTAAATTCTACTTGTTTTTTTATTGGGAGCATCAGTTTTAGCAGTTTATTTTATAAATGCCTGCTTCAGAAATATTATTGCTGTTAGTGTTTGAAGATGTTAGTATATTCATAATGGTTTTGGAAGTGTTTTTAACAATTCTAATTTTATTTAGATGGGATAGGTTATTATGGATAGTGGACGAGACAAAATTGGTCGGTAGTATTCTGTAATATTCTCCACACCTGACAATAACTGACGTTTATTTTCAGTTAACAATATGTACATAGCATTCACTACATTCCTGCAGTAGCTAAGAACATTCTATTTTTTTTGTTATCCTTAGTTACGTTCCTTAATTAAATTAATTTCGTTTTTCGCTTTGATAAAATCCGGATTGGAAGAAACGCGTCAGTAATAACTAGTTTTTCCTATTGTCATTTATATTTATAAATATTGTCTTTACTACAGGTTAACTCAGAGAAATTTTCACACACACACACACACACATATATATATATATGAATAATTGTAACAATTTTTATCATTATTATTATTACTTATCGTAATATTTTTGTTTCTCTGTGCAATATATACATTTAACAAATATCAATTCTACGTTCGTGTTTTTGTTTATAGTTGATACCCAGACTTATTCTAACATAAAATTTACAAGTACAAATAACTGGAAAACTTTACATTGATTGATACGCCCATCCTCTATCATCTCCACTTACAAAAGCGACAAAGGGTAAGAAAAAAATATGAAGTTTCCTGATTATCGTCTATGAAACTTTGGACGACAAACAATTGCTAAATCTGAGTTGACATTACTAGGACTATAATTGTTCTAAACAATTTTGCGGACTGATTTTATAATACAACGATCTTGCTGAGAGTCTGTGCTGTGTGGTTGTTAAAAACAGATCTAAGACCATTGAGACTCAAAGACCAACAAACGTTTCAAATTGCTGAAAGATTCCATGTCTTTCTCAGTAAAATATATGATTTCACATGGCGATGTTACTAAATTGAACAAAATAATATACCCTTAAATTTCAGCCACATGCATTGTTATGTACTATTTCCTTGGAAAATCCTAAAGAATACGAATATTAGCAGATTTGATTCTCAACAGTAGCATGAGGACTCGGAAAAAATATCCGCATCGTAATTTGCTGTGCATAAAATCTATTTTTCGATATTAAATTTTAAGAAATAGCTAATCAATATATTTATTATATCCTTTCTCACCAATCTTTTTGTGTGTGTGAAATTCTTATATATATATATATATATATATATATATATATATATATATATATATAGGTTACTTAAGTATCCTTTCCCCTGTATGCATTTATGCAAAACCGTACATGGGGAAAAGCGTAATGCTGGGGAAAAGTAGCATTTAAATCTAGAATAATGAGTAAAAAAATAAAACAATAACCAAATATTGAAAGTAAAAAAAAGTACGATATTCAGGATCAGGAGAATTGAAACAAAAAATTGATGATTAATAAGAAAAGAAACTATATAAAAGAGGGACAAGAAAAATGAAAATTGTTTAACAAAAGCGTGAAATATGCAAAAAGTAAATGTAAATAAAAGGATAAGAAAATGTCGGCTAAAATTATAGGAATTAAGAAATACATCAATGTTGTAGGTTTTCTGTGGAAAAAGCTTATTTCTTGTTCAAGGTCATGCTTTCTCATGAATACGCTATAGGGGAGGCGTTGGCTCTTTTCTACGGCACCACATACGAACAAATTAAATAGAATGTCGCTATAATGAAGAACACTGAAAAGAATAAGAAACTATGCCACGTATTTAAAAGGACTGTATTTTAAGAGAAGCAAAACTGATTAATGACTTTAAATAGTAACTGCATATGTGATTTCGTGTTATGTAAATAATTTCTCACAAACCTATGCGCATATTTTTTAGAAATTATCGTTTTTCTGAATGGAAAAAAGAATGATAACCGATTGACCTCTGTGTAATTCATGGATAAAAAATAGTATGTCTTTCTTTACTGAGTAGACGTCTTTATTTTAGTAAGAAGATTTGGCGATAAGAACTGAGCATGGTAAAAAAAATGACGAATCTTTTGGTATCATTATTGGTGACAGCGATTGTAACAAACAGATTATTGATTATTGATCTTCTACATGTCATTGTCAATTCCAGACGTTGGTGATCACAGCTACACATAACATACCATCGCTTAAAGCCCATTACAACGTTTTTTCTCTCCGCCAAGCACACTCCCAGATGCTGTTCCGCTATCTCTTCACACAAGCACTCCTGTCCCTTGCATTCTTCGACATGTCTTGTAAGCATCAAATTTCCCACAATATCCTTCCTCATTATCTGACCATTTAATTCCAGGTACCTCCTTCTGATTCTTAGTAAAAAAAATATCCTTTTTGTTTCCATTTTTCGTAAAACTTCGTCAGTGCTTACGCGATGATTCCTTGGAATTCTCATGATCTTTCTGTACAACCACATGTCTCTTGTATCAAGATTTCTCTTCACTGTGAGGATACTGTACAAAATTCCCTGCCATATAAAAAATCATACTGCATAACAGCTAAGTATATATGTTGTCCATAATAAAATTAAACTGTTTTTGAATACTTTGTTAGGAGAGAAAATTCTAACCAGCTGCTGATTTGGATTAGGACGCGAGATTTCAAAGGTGCTTCTTTCATTCTCTCAGCAATTACTATTTATATTCATTTAAGAAGAAAATAATTATCATTGTTTGATCTCAACATAAATCTAGTAATATACTGCGATGGTAATTTGGTGTAACGAAATGTTCACTATTATACATTTGAATAGATCATTGTCAACGATTGTTAATCGGCGAACAGATATTGAACTGCAGAAACAGATTATCCGTTAGGAATAGCACGAATATATGCAGCACAAAAGAGATGGGTTGAAATGTCTATGAAAACTACTAGGGTTTACTATAGATTAATATCATAGAACATTCTAGATATAATTAATAAATATTGACAGGAAAGAATAAGGGCAATTTTTAAGACTACTCAATCGAACGTGATTAATGTCAGAGTCATTCGTAAGAAGAAATGTTTATTAAACACATCAGTAAACCATGATATGCAAATATAGAGATCTCTCTTCTCCTCACTCACACACACATATATTAGGTTGGTGCAAAATAATGTCGTTTTCTCACATAGTAACATATGTGAGAAAACGACATTAGTTTTGCACCAACCTAATATATATATATATATATATATATATATATATATATATATATATATATATATATATATATACTGAAAAATTTATTTCGAGTGAGCTCTCTGTGGAAGAAGTGTGTATTTATAAACAGTGTCTATTACGGCTAATAATGCAAAATCGAATCGAGTTCGGAAAATCGAATCGCCTTCTCTCAGTTACTGTGTGTTTATCTAAAAATAAATACGCTTAAATTCATCATCATCCCTGCCGTCTGCCAACGGCTTCGTGCTAGAATTCCAGAATGACACCAATTCACTCGGGTTTCGATCCTAGCTAGAGGCAACCGGACGTCTAGCCACACTGTGATCCAACGAAACAGTATGTCTGTGAATGACTATATATATATATATATATATATATATATATATATATATATATATATTAGTTGAGCAAGAAACTCCTTGTAAACCGAATGATGAACTGAAAGGAATGATTATGATACCATTCACCAACTTAAACAAGTAGACCGTTCAGATGATTTGCAGGAGATTTCAAAGTCGTCTAGAGAACGTTCTCGAAGCCATTGTCGATATTATTAAATAAATTTCCTCATTCGTATTTCAAGATAGTGTTATCTTCATTTTTGAATTACTTAGACGATAATTTACTGATCGCACCCTCTCTCTCTCTCTCTCTCTCTATATATATATATATATATATATATATATGTGTGTGCGTGTGTGTGTGCGCACGCGCGTAACTGTATATGCGTGTATAAACGAAGAAATAAGAATCTTCAAACACGAATCAACAAATATTTAATAAATTTTATTTACTTGAGTATTATTTTTCTTTCTAAATGAAAGAAATAATTTACAAAGATCCTTTGCCTACAACTTCACACAGAATGATTTGCGTGTCTTTTTCGTGTACAACTGAATGAATTGATTTAGGATGAATGGAAAATGCGTCTATATGTTCCCATGTATTGATTTCACTTTGTGTATGAATTCCATCCGTATTCTGCATGAAATACTAGCCAGCGTATTAAAATAACTCTTACACGTTTGACTGAAAATTACAATCTAAGATTTTACAGGAATATAATGCGTATGTATATGTTTATGTCTTTGGTACTGAGTTTCGCAGAGATTTCTGTAGGAAAGACATATATTCATTATTCTACCTCTATCTAGCAGTTAACTATTAGGCTAGACTGTGACATGTATTGTTGATTAACCGGCTCTACTTGACGGCAAGTCTTTCATTTACAGCCGTCGACTAGACTACTTGTAACTACTTCATTGTCTTTCATAAGAAGTCATTGCGATTCACAGAAAATGAATATGTCGAACAACCCACTGCCTATATCTTGAAGGAATATGGCGGGATAAATATCATCACATTCACGACTTT
Organism: Acanthosepion lycidas; assembly: GCA_963932145.1. Classification (NCBI taxonomy): domain Eukaryota; kingdom Metazoa; phylum Mollusca; class Cephalopoda; order Sepiida; family Sepiidae; genus Acanthosepion; species Acanthosepion lycidas. The sequence continues at coordinate 132,027,135 of OZ010574.1, forward strand.
TACAAATAATATAAAAAAAACGTGGTTTTGATCGATCAGCAAGAATATCATTTACTTTACATTGGCTGATTTTCAACCTACCATCATTTTATTTCCTAAGTAAGCAAACCATGTCCATGAATTTATAACAAATCATATCCTAAAGATAATGTTTGTATGGGAGAACTGAACAATTCTTCGCAATGCACACTTCACAATATTTGACTAAATAATCAGACATCAAGGATATTATATTCATTAGCCTAATAACGTAATATTTTTTTTTAATGAGTACAGTTCTTCGGCAGATTTTTTCTCTTGGCTTCTTCAGTTCACTGTCGATCCGTGTAAAATACTGGTAATTTTGAAGTGATGATCCTATTTATTTTAAGAGCCTATATTGTTATCCTTTAGCCCATGGTTCTGGATATTTCGTTTTGTCGTTTTTATAGCATTGCTGCTCAGACGAGACATTAAGTTGCTTCTGAAGTTGCAACTTCCACCACTCTGTCGCAAGTGGCTTAATAAATAACTCTTTGGTCAGATCGTTACAACAAAAAAGAAAACAATGAAATGAAATTGTAGCAGTCCGAAAATGTTAATCTGGTGCAAACTTCTCATAAGGGCCAGCTGCAGGCAAACAAGGAGGAGTGCTGTGTTTAGGTGCCAATCTGCGTACAGTGCAGAGGATTCAGAAAGAGTTGGATATAAAGTCACCATGAAAGTGATTTGTGTGATTAGTAGTGATGGCGAAGTTATTCCTCCATTCAACTTCCAACATGGCCTCATACTCAACACTGAGGACTACATCATGTGCCTTAAGGTGTTAGTGATGACCTGAGTCAAGAGGTCGGTGGCGGAAAGATCATATATCTGGCAACGTAACTCTGCACCATATCACAAAAATAGAACACGGTCAGAATATTTTTGCGGCTGATTCATCATCATAAAGGTTCATATTTTCGCATTACTGCTGCCGATCGCCTAGCGATTGTGAAAAGCATGAAACTTATATTAGTGGTCTGACTGCATACGGCTGAGAGGTGAATCTTCGTGTAGAAATGATCTACGATATTTTATGGTGTTGAGCACATTTCTTTCTGGTGTGCATACATGGCAGACTCTTTTTTAGAGCTGCTTATATATATATATATATATATATATACATATATATATATATATATATATATATATATATATATATATATATGCGCGTGTGTGTATGTGTCTGCGTGTCATTTTAGAATATTTTGGGAAATTTATTTACTACATCTCTAATTTCACGATTTGCATACGCTTTAATTACCCATTTTTAAGCCCTTTTTCTTTAATTTAAATATTTAAATCAAGCATCTCTTTGAATTTTTGGGAATTATGTGTCGTTGAAATGGAATGTATAGACATAGGCTGGGGCTTTGTGTAGTGTTAGCCTTATCCTCTCAGAATAAATTAAATGTGTCAAATTTACTTATTTTAACAATTTGTTTTTTTTTCATAAAGTATCACCAAACTGAGTCCTTTGAAAAGTTCTAAAAAAATAAAAATCAACTAAGTGATGTTAGATCCAAATTTTATATTCTTACAAAAAACATCTTTGGCATATATTCTGAAGAAAAAGCGTCAATTTTAAACAAACGAAAGAGCTAATCATTTTTTTTTTTTTACTAAGCTTCGTTTTACAGACTAAATCCATGTAGCCTAAATGAAATAAGATAGTTTGTGTGCTTTTTATCCTTGGTAGCATACGAAAATTTTTATTAAACTTATAGTTTTTACCTAATTTTGAATACGTGCTAATATTCCTGTAGCTCAACTGGAGATGTGCTTACAACTCGACTGAATACATTATACAAGATTGAATATAGGAATAGACACCATAATAGGGGTATTCTAGATAACTGCATTTGAATCGAACTAACATTTATAGGGAAATGGTGTCAAATTGCTACTGAATCTACCTTTTATGGAAATAAATTAATAAATATCAGTGTTTATATGTCGGAAGTGGGTATTAAGAATCTTAAGTTGAAAGCCACAGAAATTGAAGAACCCTTGTCGAGGCAGAGAGACCAAAAATACAGCTTGGATATGCAAGGTGATTGATGAGTTACTAATTTTATTATGGCTGGACTGACACTAATTGAAAATAAGAGAGAGACGTATGGATGACGCGCCCTTCGCACCTAGGCGCGAGTCACATTAGAGACAACAGATACTTACGTCATACCCTTTGATAGGAAGATAATAGTAATCGCCAAAGGAAACAGAATAATGCATTGGCCGAACAGCAAGTTGTTCTATCTGTTGAAATTTATACATATCTATAAAAAATATTTTCGGGAAAATACATTTCTGAAGCCCACTGTTATCCCTCTTTCCTATGTCGACGAGGGATTTCTTTCAGTGTTCGAATGTGTGTAGAACAGCAAAGCATTATGTCATTCTTCTCTTACAATTAAACTTACTATAGAATTTACTTGTCACAGCTGTTGGAATTTCTCAAGTGATGTGTTTTTCTCATATGTAATACTGTTCTTTGTAATTTTATAATGCTAGCTACGAAGACGAATAGTTCAATGCTAATGCCTACAGGTTTAATTCGCTTGGAGTTATGTTTTATCTTTTAACTGTGAATTCCGTTGCATAAAAGTGTGACTTTATATATTTTTGAACAGATTAGGCGTGATGCATGACATCCATATGAAAGTTTTGATTTGCTTAGGCTATTTAAGTACATGGCTCGAGTTCTTATGAAAATGTTTTAGTTATTTCTCGTTTTGCGTTCATATACTTTATCCGATATACCAAATTTATAATGACAAATAATTTTTATTAGGCGCCAATTTAGCAAAAGGGGGAAATTTTGACTAAATCGAGAGATTCTTTCTACAGAGTTAAGTGAATTCTTTTTTAATTTTTTTTCTCTGCATTTGTGTTTCATTATTTATTAGTTTTGTATTAATATGTCTATAAACAAATACCAAATTTCTTTTTCATCTACTAAGAGATTACAAATAAAATTGCTTGAATGTGAGGCGATCCTTTACCCAGGCAGGATATTGTTTGTAGATCTTCGGTGACTAAGGCCGAACAGTTAACATTCGAAAGTTTGTTGCTTGAACTGGATTAAGAAATGATATTTTTAAAGACATTTCTACTTTTATCTTTGAATTAAAGTTATTACTTAATATACTGAAGTTATATATTATTTATTTGAAAATGCATATTTTATATTTAAACATGACTCTTTTGTGCTAAATTCCCAAGTGTCATTAATAATTTTATCATATAATGTTAATTATAATTTAATATTCTCAAGAATAACCATATAAATTATACACTTGTCTTTTTATTAGTTATTTATTTGTTTCCTTAACAAAAAAAACACGTGTTTTTTTTAAGTAGTTTTATTTTGGGTGTATTTCGTAAATAAATCGACTATATTAAAAATATTACATTTTCATTTGCAAATTTATAAGAGCAATGACACTACATACTTTATCACATGAAGTTAATGTCAAAAAAAATTTCAATGATTTTAATATTTTACAACGACTGTTAATATACCACAAACTTGAAAGAGAAGACATTATTGTATTTTAAACGTCTTTCTCTGTTTTAAACTGTTTCAATTATTTTAAACAGCGAAATTCACACACAAAAAAAAAATTTCATGTTTTAACTTTAACTTTAAAAAAAATTTTGTTATGCTATGTATTTTTTATAATAATATCATTATTATTAAATTCATTTCTATGAATAATTTGTTTTCTTTGTAAAACACGTGAATTGTATCTCAGTTCCCCTTGCTTCCTCCTTGTATTGAACTCACAACTCTTTAGGTTTAGTCACGGATCTTAGGTCCAGGTGACAGCAGTACGAATCAATAAAATACCAGGCCAAACAAATAAATACCATATATAAATACCAGGCCACAGCAGCGGGGAAACAAAATTTGGAGAGCTGAGAAAAAACAATTAACTGGAACATCCGGAAGAGGCATGACACATGGAAGTAGAAAAGTCTACCCTGCTGAATGCAATGAAACGCTCGACACGAAATTCCAATCGCCTTGAGGATGTCAGAGCGTACGACGACCGAAAAGTTTGTTAATGTGGCAATGAAGATGAGGATAACAATCTGAGCAATGTAAATAATGAAAGTAATCATAATACCTCATCTCAGAGATACAGATAGATATTTTTCGCATTGTTGTTAAAAATGTAACAAACAATTAACCAATTTAATATTTTTCAAATGTATTTAAAAATATACTGTAAAAATATGAAACTGGATAGTTTTGCTTAGGTAATCGTATTTTCTGGGGAAGGAGGTGATTGATCTGCATTCCCACCTGTAAAATACGATTATCCAAAATTTTAATGAGGAAGGTTCAGTTCGCGTTATAGCTTCAACATAAAAAGGAAACCTGCCAATTTGGAAATAATTTAGAACCACGTAATTCCATAAAGACAACAGAAAATAACACTACTACTTTCATAACTACAATATATATGGTATCTACAAAGCATACCACAGGATACCCCCAGAGGGTCACAAGCGGGGTGGGGGAGGATGAGAAGCCCAATAGGACGGATTACATGGATTCAATCTCATTCAGTCCGAGTAATACACGTCATGTACGCATATGCGGGAAGAATTGCAAGAATTTGGGAGGTCTCAAAATACACCAAAGCGGCATGAAATGTCTGGCCCAATATAGTCGATCGCAGCGCAGATATAGGCTCTAGCGAGACGCACGAAAAGCAGAGTCAGGAGGCGCTTCACAGAACCCCGCATTATCACGCAATCCCTATTCGGGTCCGTAACGAGGAAATCACGAAAAAGATAAAATGGCCTACATCGAAGAACAGCGATGGTTGGAAAAAGTTTGTATTTACTGTTGATGGGATTCTAAAACTGACTCTAAAACGGAATTCAGAAAAAATATTAAACATTAACAACAACAGCAGAGAGTTACGGTTCAGAAAGTTTTAGTTACAACGAAACTAAATAAAATCCAGGAAACTACAAATTAAATTAGAGGGAGAACGAATTTAACTCTCTGAATAAAGAATTGAAGGTTCTAAAGTAAAGATTTAAAAAAACAAGTACTGATGAAAAACAAACTGTTACTGAAATTGGCGTTGAATTAAGCGGGAAATTAAAAACGAATCCGTAGAGCTGAAATAATGGGGAAAGGAAGATAAGAAAAAAGTAATAAAAAAAAAAAAAAAAAATACCTGTTTTTCTCAGACCCTTTTGGTTACTGTAGAAGCCTGCTTAGTGACCAACGTAACGAGCTACTACAACACAACTGTGAAGAGGTCAACGATTACATTCAGGAGATGTCTCGACACTCATTAAAAGACATAGAACTGGATTTTAACGATAGCTTAATGAACATCGAACCTCCTTCAATTAAATTTGATAGCAAAGTACCAACAGTGAATGAAATTCAAGAAATAATAAAATCTGTTAAATCTGCTTCAGTCCTATGACCTATACGAAGTGCCTTACCTATTATACAAAAATGTCCAAATCTTCTGAAACACCTGGGGAGTATTATAAAAAAAAATGGAAAAGATACCACTAAATTGAAAACTAGCACAGAGGGTGGAGTTCTCGAAAGAAGAGAATTCCAAAACTTTCCACCAGTTCAGGATAATATCGCTTCTTGGCGTAGAAGGTATGATTTGCATACTGGCAAAAAGACTAACAACTTTATTGAAAATTAATAGATACATGGACAAGTCAGTACAAAAAAATGGGGTAGCAGGGATACCATGTTGCCTTGAACACACGTGTGTCATTACACATCTAATAAGGGAAGGAACATAAAATAAGGAAATCTAGTAATGCTATGGTTAGACTTAGCATACGCACATGTCTCGCTAACACACACATAAGCGTAACACTACGCAGACAACATGCCCCAGCAAACATTATAAATCTAATCATGGACTATTATACAGAATTTAGACTAAAATACAAAATAAATAACTCATATTCAGAGTGGCACATTGTGGAAAGGTAACAAGATGAATGATTTCTGACATATTCAATCTTGCCATGAATCTAAATAATAAAAACAGACGAAAAGGAATGCCGGGGTCGATCATCTTTAACTGGAACCCGATAGCCCCCCCCCCACACCATAACAGCATTTATGGACGATTTTACTGTGACAACAGCAACAGGCGGCTTTTGAGAGGGTTAGAAAAACAAACCAAATTGGCAAGGATGAAATTCAAGCCTGTAAAATCGAGATTGGTAATTATTATAAAAGGCAATGTTGTGAATCGACACAGAATCAAAATAAGCGAAGTGTCTATTCCAGCATAGAGTGATAAGCCGATAAAAGACTCGAAAAAGTCATCGAGCAAATTTTGAGAGATACCTAAGTAATAAAAAGACGTAACAAAACCTGGGCACATGGATAACAAAAGTAAACATGTCACTGTTACCAGGCCGCTTCAAAAGCTGCATCTTTCAAGATACAATTTTGCCAAGGATATTGGGGCCATTATTAATCTATGAAGTTCCTATCATACTTACTAAGCTGGAAAGAAAAATAAACCGTTACCTAAGACGCTGGATGGGAATATCAAAATACCTGACCAGTCTAGAATTCAGTCATGTGAACAAGAGAATTATTCCAATACATCAAAGGACTGTCGGCATCGAGGTGCGTACAGGAAAAAGTGGTAAAAAATTCAGATTGGAGTGGAAAAGATAAAATAGCAGACTAGGCTAAGGACTGTAACGAAAGAATATCCTGTCTTTGGGGACTTCCCTAGTAAACAGTCAGCAACATGTCTGAGAAGGAAAAAAAACAGTTAATCCAAGAAGAAATACGTGTGGCCACAGAAGAGACACTTGGAATGAGCCAACAACTAGGGTGCGTGTAAAGAATGAGAGGGAATCCTGCAGCGAAAAGTAACATATGGGGGAAAATACTACAACCGAATCCAATTTACTATCGAATCAGTGTAGGAGGTCCTGCCAATTCCGGCGAACTTCTATAAATTGGACAAGAAAAAAAACTCGATTGTCACCTGTGCAATGAAATAGGCGTATTAAAACAAATTTATGTAATTGCCCAATAGCTCTAGGGGAAGGGAGTTACGGGTGGCGCCATGATGAAATATTGCGTATAAGAGCAAATGTATTTAACATAGCGATAAGCAATAACAAACCTCGACCAGAAAATGCAAAATATTCGTTAAAGCTAGATCATCTAACAAAATCAAATGACTGGTAGGAGAATGTCATCCTAGTGAAATAATTAAAATTCCCCAAACACATCGAAACATCGCTGAGACCTGATATTGCCATTTTTTAAAATAGTGGCTAAATGTTAATTATATACGAATTAACCATTCCTTGGGAAGAGATTATTTCACAGGCACATAAGAGGAAACTCGACAAATACCAAGATTTAACAGAAAGATGCGAGAATAAATGTTAGACTTTCTACCAAAGTTTCAAAATGGGCCGTCGTAGGTTCGCGTCATCTTTTGATAAGCAATGTCAAAAATGGGATTAAACAGAGCTTTGAAAAAAGAAAGCGATAAGATAAATAATCAAAACAACACAACAATCCTCCATGTGGGTCTGGTTTAGGCATAAATGTAGAGGGAAGGTGGATAAGTAAGTAGAAGATGAAAGAGAAAGAAGAAAAGAGGAAAAAGTCAAGTAGAACACCAAAAGAGACATTTTTTTTGGGGTGGGGGTTGTTGGATTTGTTTTTGTATAAATCTCTCCATTGAAGAAAGGATGTATTCTGAGATGAGGGCAGTAGTTTTTGAGGCAGCATGCTTGAAGAAATGTGAAAATGGATCTTCCTCCATACAAGATCTAAAGCGGTCCGAGTCTAACTTTGTGTAGCGAAAAATCGATCTATGGGACGGCAAATCAAGGGATACACTTGGTTTTGCAACAATTAGAACACAGAAGGAGGAGGTAAAACTTTTACTAAGAATCTTTCTGTTAGGGAAGGTTGAGAGTGTTCGCCTGATTTCCCGACTCGTCACGGACGCATGTGGCTTCTTCCATGATATGGGCTAGTTCGTAGGCGATGGAGAAGACTATACAATATCTGCTTTCTTCAGTGGTTTTGTTTGAGTGTATTAACCACTATTTCTGCAAAATCATAACATACCAATTAACAAAACCACCCGCACATATTATTAAAGGAGAAATAAAACCGTTGGTGGAACAAAAGGACAACTTGTCAAAAGACCTAAATACGCAAGATAACACCATAAATGAAGACAACAATAAAAAAAGACCCAAATGCAAACACCTGCTCTCTCAGTAAAGTAAACTGCTCAGTGCATTACTGTCCTAGACGGAGAAAAAACGCTTATCAACGTTAATTCATATGAAAAGATGGCCCTAGTCGTAACCCGAGTTTCTTCACAGTCACGCAATTTTCTGTAATAAAAAATAAAAAGACGCCACACAGATTATTTAAAGCCTAACAATGTTGTTGCCATATTGTTCAAACCAGCTGGAAAAAAAAAAGTTTTGTCAAAATCAAATCAGAGAAAATTGAGAAATCCTAAATTTCAGTACCAAAATATTAATGATTCGTGGTGGAGAAAAGAAAGACTGACAGCCAGTACACATTTTTTAATATATAAACAAATAATGAATCTGACATTAACACACACAAATAGAGATAGATAATTAAAGAAAGAGAGTACAAGCCAATCACAGATGTTTTACATATGTCGAATAACGCAAATGACTTTTTTGTGCTAAATTGTGTTAAAGAAGACTCTATCTTTGAATTAAAGTTATTACTTAATATACTGAAGTTATATATTATTTATTTGAAAATGCATATTTTATATTTAAACATGACTCTTTTGTGCTAAATTCACAAGTGTCATTAATAATTTTATCATATAATGTTAATTATAATTTAATATTCTCAAGAATAACCATATTAATTATACACTTGTCTTTTTATTAGTAATTTATTTGTTTCATTAACAAAACAAGCACGTGTTTTTTAAGTAGTTTTATTTTGTGGGTATTTCGTAAAATAATGTATAGAATTTACAGCCAAAATAATATTTTCTTAAAATTAATTTTCATGTACATTTTATGCGTTTCTTTTATTTCTGAATGTTAATCCAAGAAATAAAGAAGTAAATGTATAAATGTTTAACGTCTCCTGCCATTACCTCATAAATAATGGACTATTCCGTTCAATTCCCGTGCACAGATACACAACTTCACGGCTGTTTCCTTGAAGTGAAAAAGTTGGCAATTTCAAATATTTTCATTTGTATCCACTTCTTAAAATAACAACTACTAATCATATTTATGATTTTCATTGTAATGTTTTGTTCAGCTTGTTAATCTCAAACATTTAACGATATGATAGAAGGATTTTCACGGATTATTTATTGTCTTATAACTCCTTATGCAATCATTAATTTAAGAATAATCAGAATATTAAAATAGGAAAGCGATGAAATTTTTACGGGTTCAATCTAGTTACTATTATTATTAATATTATCATTATTATTATTATTATTAAAGTAAATTATTGACGTAAATCTTCCAATATTTTTCAACGCTTAAGAGAAGAGCGGGCTGTAAGAAAAGATAAAGTAAAGAAAGAAATCTGTTCGATTAATTTTACACAATATTATAACAGAATGTCTGCCTTCAAGTTATATTTAAACAATGGGTGTGAGGCCCTGTCGGCTGGGGCTTTAGAATACGCCGACTGCACCTCTGTAGAGGGGTAAGACCCCCCCCAATGAGGCGTCCTAAGTATGACGTTAAATTGCATCCAACAGCAAGGCCTCTGATCTGGAGGTTTTGAGGAGCGTGGAACCACCTCTTAATTGCTGGTGTTCCCAGGTCCACCTTGACCCGGGGTGGTAGCACCTGTTAGGGTCCCAGCTATGGGCAAATAGTGAACTCCTAGTTTTCCAAGTTTTACTCACGTCCTGGGTATGACGGTAAACTACATCCACGTTCTGGGTATGACGGTAAACTACATCTGCGTCCTGGGTACGGCGATAAACTGCATCCAACAGCAAGGTCTCAGATAATGTTTTCAGAAAAAGAATGTTACCAGCTCTAAGTTTTTGAAACAATAATGTTGCCAGCTCTGTTTTTGAAACAATAATGTTGCCAGCTCTAAGTTTTTGAAACAATAATGTTGCCAGCTCTAAGTTTTTGAAACAATAATGTTGCCAGCTCTATGTTTTTGAAACAATAATGTTGCCAGCTCTAAGTTTTTTGTAAAAACGTAATGTTGCCAGCTATACATTTTTTTGTAAAAGAGTAATGTTGCCAGCTATACGTTTTTTTGTAAAAAAGTAATGTTGCCAACTATAGTTTTTTTTGTAAAGAAGTAATGTTGACAGCTATACGTTATTTGTAAAAAAGTAATGTTGCCAGCTATACGTTTTTTTGTAAAAGAGTAATGTTGCCAGCTATACGTTTTTTTGTAAAGAAGTAATGTTGCCAGCTATACGTTTGTTTGTAAAGAAGTAATGTTGCCAGCTATACGTTTTTTTGTAAAGGAATAATGTTGCCAGCTATACATTTTTTTGTAAAGGAATAATGTTGCCAGCTATACGTTTTTTTTAAACAATAATGTTGCCAGCTATACATTTTTTATTCCATACAAAATAGGCATTTAAAATTCATGTAAACTGAATTTGGCATTAAATAACCCACAGTGGTTGATATGCCATAAAACACAAACAAACAATGGGTGTGGGCGCTTACATTTGTTAAAATTTGCCGGATGTTTTTTATTTCTTTTGAAAGAAACTATAGATGGCTTGGGGAAAATCTATTTATAACGCGGTTATCTTTGCGCAATGTGCAAAAATATAAGTTTTTAAAGAGTAAAGTAAGCGTCCACACTCCAAACAACATTGGAGGTTCGAATCGTTGTACTCCCGAAAACACACACATGTGCAGCAACACGAATCAAGTTAATTATATCACCGATTCAAAGAGAAACATCACAATTTCTACAGAGCGTTGTTAATTGTACTGGTTCCCATTAAATATACATCACCCAATGTACTAACCTTAAATTGATTTATGTGGGATGTACAGCTGAAAATTTAAATAAAATATTCAATGGACACAGGTATATGGTCAGAAACAATAACTAATAATTGGTACAAACGATTGCAATTACGACATGCATCCTAAGGTGCACATTCTGAAAAAATATTCAGGATCTAACGACCTGTCTACCTTAAAGCACATGAGGAAGGTAACTTAAGCAAAATACTAACTTCCTGGCCCGGAGGAATGAACAGAATGACAGGAAAGTTTCGTAAGATTTATACTAAGCTGTTTGATTCCTCTTAGTAAATTGATTCTTATATTGATTCTTTCTTAGTAAGAAAGGTACATAAGAATGTATTGTTTTGGTGTAAGGAATTTTGTTTGTATGTTTGGGTCAGTATTTGCGGCTAGCTAAGTTTAAAGATAAGACAGAAAAGACCGTCTTTTTCTCCAATCCCCATTTTGGCCTTGTGCCACATTTTGTACCATTGTACAAATAAATATCGCTTAGTGACTAATCAACTAACGGAAAATTCCAAGATGAACAAAATCACCATTATATTAAGTACGATCCAGTTGCATGCCTTCAGGCGGGCGGCGTTTCATTCGTTTCGACGCGTTCATTACCAGGACAGTCGATTTTTTTTCATTACAAGACAAGCAAAGTTTGTAAAAGGACTTATAATTTATTGTAGATTTATATATTTTTATACTTGAAAGTTTTGTTAAAAATATATCTTGAAGAAGACGATATTATGCTGAAATATTGTTTACCATTGTCAAACACTGTTTTTTCTTGTTTATCTTTCATTAAATAGCACTGTTCATTAATTATTATTTTTATTTATTTATTTATTGCTGTTTATTTTTCTGCATCTTCCACACAATTGCTCTATACACGTGCTGTTTAAGTAGTAATTTTCTTTAAAAAACAGATATGTTGTCTGTTGGGATTCATACTTCCTATATATATTCAGTTCCACCATTCTTGGTTCTGATGTCTTTGCGAGAGTTCCCAACGAACCTGTAATTATTGGAATAGGTTTTTTTTTCGGAAATCAGAAAGTCAATTTTAGATTTCTTGCTCGCAATTTGTTTTTTTCTCTCTGTATCCCGAATTCCAAGAATATTTTTAAGAAGACAGTGTCTATTTTCTGCTCATATCACTTGTGTACCTGACCGAAACCGAGATGTTTTTATTATACGAAAATATACCGTTCTTTTTTATACCGGGCCTTTTTAGTTATTTTTTTTTATATGCACACTTAATTTCTTATTTATTTTTCTCTAAGGTAGTATCAGACAGCCTCGTCTCTTCGTAAAATATCGAAGCTTACTTCTTTTGAGTTATGCCAAACCAAATTTGATTCGATTTTTTTCTAGTTTATTCACATTTGAGATATATTTTAGATAGTCATATCGTAATCGGATGAAGTCAATATTGGAAACTGGTCATTTTTCTCTTGGATTCATTTAATTCATATATTGTATACTTATCTTGTTTCGTTGTCAGATATAGTTGTTTATATACAGTTCTGTCGAGCATGTATTTCATTTCATCAAGATTAATATACTGTATGATTGCTTAGAGACACGGCATTTTATGAACGTTCTATGTTTTAGTTATCTCTTTAACATCTCTCTGAAAATAATGCGGAACTCTATTCTTTTGGCAAATGGTTTATTGGATTTAAAAGTTTACATGTTTTGGATAAATATAAGTAAATATACGAGCAACCGTTCATATACATATATATATATATATATATATATATATATATATATATATATATATATATATATATATATATATACCTTATAGTGTAAGAAAAATTTTAGTCAATGTTAACTAGCAGAGATATTAAATATTATTATTTAATTATGTTTATTCTTCTGCATTTATTTATTGCTGTTTCGTTGAAATATTAGCTACATTTGTGCCAAAACATTGGCCAGTAAATATCACAGCACAACTGATCCATTCTACACAAACACTTTAACAACATAGAAAACAGTAACAACCCTGCAACTAATGAATACAAATGCCGAAAAAAATCCAAAAAATACAGACCCTGGTCATTACACGGCAGACGCATGTACAAATCGTTATAAAGCTGAAATCATATATGATGTCAAGACAAGTTTTATGTGGCCTTTACGGAAAACCATTGGAAATCGCGTTTCTACTACCACCAAATGACTTTAGGTAATATAATGTATAGTAACAGCACTGCCCCAACTCTGTTTTCTGGAAATTCATAAACGAGAATAAAAACCAAACTATCACCTGGGAATGCGTAGCAAAGGCAAAAAACTCTTCAGCGAGAAAAGGAGACAGATGTACCTTCTGTCTTTCTGAAAAATTAATGATACTAAATATTATGAAAAATCAAATCCGTGAAATAAGAGAATTGACTTACTGAGCATCTGCTTGTCTAGAAACATTTTTCTACTCAAGCACGTTTACCCACATTAATATAATCTATACAAATACTAGAATAAAATTATTTATTATTTTTATATATCATTTATTTTTATTTTTATTTTTACTATCTGTACTATAGAACTGTTGTTACTGTTATTATTAGACTGTAATGCATTTAAAATTTATGCTAATATTATTATTTTCCTCATCATATTATTAATATTTATACTATATACCCATTATTATTTATATCTTGTTTTTACATTTAGTCTTACTATGAGCCACGTCTTATGCTTTCATTATTATAATGATTATTTTTCTTGTTTTTTTTTATTTATTTATTCATGTTTTCATTTAAATTTTTGCTTTATGTTTTATTTTTATTGTTATATATTATTTTTTATTAGTATCCTTATTTTGTTACTCAATATATGATTCATTTTAGTAATTATATTATTGAATTTCATAAGAAAATTAAAGTTACTCCCTTGATCTTCAAAAGTTACTTTAATAGCAGGGTCCATTATTTAAATCGAACCATATAATGGTTATTTTCAATCATATTTTTAAACTTAAATAATAATCTGGTCCTAAATTAAAATACAAAATTAAAATACATTTAATTGAAACAATAAACTAACAATAAAATATCGCGCGATAACCAGAAATATTAAACAAAGAATGTGACGCCAAACTTGCATCTGAAGAGAGTATGAGACTCCGAGTTGTGCAATTATATATATATATATATATATATATAAATATATATATATATATATATATATATATATATATATATATTGTGTAAATAAAAAAGTGCTCAATAACCTCTATTGAGTATATAAGACCCCACGCCGACAGTACGACTCGGTATTCGTGCACTGTGCATCTATTAATATGAATGGCGTGCATCTCTTTAAAACTTCTGGGTCTCGCGGTTTTAGGTGGATAAATTATTACTATTATTAAATATTGAATTGGACTATAAAATAAATTTAAATATACGTCCAAAAATAGTTAAGCAGTGATATTATTATTATTATTATTATTATTATTATTATTATTATTATTATTATTATTATTATTATTATTACTACTACTACTACTATTATTATTATTACTATTATTATTACCATTATTATTATAACAACAATAAAAATAATAATAATCATGATAATAATAATAATAATAATAATAATAATAATAATAATAATTATAATAAATATAATAATAATAATAATAATAATAATAATAATAATAATAATAATAATAATAATAAAAAAAATGATAATGATGATTTGCTTTATCTTTGTAATTTTTTCCCTTTTTTTGGGGGCCAGTGGAAAATGTCATGATGCCATCTCTAACCTTAGGTCCCTGAGCGGGACCCGAAAAGAAATCAAAGGGGAAAGTAATAATAGTTAATATTAATATTAGGTTGGTGCAAAAATAATGTCGTTTTCTCACATAGTAACATATGTGAGAAAACGACATTATTTTGGCACCAACCTAATATTATGAATATTGTAATAGCATATTATAATAGAATATGTGGGGTCCGGGTGAGAAAAAAATACATTAATCTGGGTCAATGTGCTAGAGTAGATATTTGTTTCTATGTATGCACGTAGTCATCCTTGCCCCAGTTTAATATATATATATATATATATATATATTTATATATATATATATATAGCCGTGTGATTCTTTTTCTTTCTCATATATTGCGCATTTTTAATATCATATACAATGCTATCAGACTTTTACACTTACCTAAAGAAAACCTCATTGAAAATTAATTATCCTTTGTTTTTATTCGCAAAAAATAAAAAAAATATGTAATTCAGATATTCATAAAAGATATAGCAATTACCCAAACGATGGACTTCCAGCTCTTTTGATTTTGTTTCTTTTTCATATATACGTTCACATTATAAAAGGGATTTTACATTTTAAATATCTTTGTACGTAAACTGCGATATTTTTATTTGCACTTTCATTGCTATTAGTAAAAATGTAGAGAAAAAATTGAATATGACCATAAAGGATTCATCAGATAATGTAAATATTAAAGAAACATGAATTTTTTCTTCTTGTGAATATTCTTGAGGATTATTATCTGTACGTTTATACGTCATGTTCCTTTCGAAATCCCGTTTGTTATAGTGCTTCAATTTTAGAATGGTGCCTGCACACAAATATTGTTGTAGGGGTCTCTTCAGTGGATGCTATAAAAATAATTAAATATCTATATAAACAATGGATCTTGTTAACTCTATATAATTTCCAAGAAAGTACATCATATGATACGCGTAATTGTATGTTTTCAATGACTTATTTAAAAATCAAAAACGCTTGTAATTAAACACACTGAAATAGACGCATATTCCATACGGAATTAACGTTTATTTTCGAACAGAATTATCTTTATATTAATCTGTGCCTTATATACAGTTATTTTCTACCTGTAGTCGAGTCAGTGTTTGAACTTTACTGCAATGTGGAATTATTTTAGAGGCTGACTCTTCAAAATATAGTCAACAATTTGCCCTTAATATGTGCAAATTCCATATGTTTGAAAAGAGAATGAAGAAACTATCAATTGCTTTCACCTCTGTCTTTTACTCCGTGATGAATTTCTCGTACATTAGCAGCCTTTCTTAAAAAAGAGTAGCATGGATTCATATTTTTTCTCGAAGGAATTACCATAAATTAAATTAAGAGACTACGATTCCGTTTGCTACTCTGACAACTACAGATGCGATATTTCTGAATTTCATCATACTTGAAATCACCTCTTGATTAAAAATAGAAGAGTTGGTGGCACCTAGATGAGACGCACCCAACACAACATTGAGAGATTAAAAGAAAGTTCAAGTGGAAATTTAGAGCCTATAAAATATAATACTTTTATGAATGTCATCAAAATCTGACATTGTCAGCTTATTTGAGACAACAGAGGTGACAGAAAAGATTTTTTTCTAATTATTTAAATGCAATTAAAAGCCACTTACTTTCAAGCCACTGAGACAGATTACAAGAATTTCTTTCTTCCAGGTTAATCCTATCAAGTAATTGTTACTCAACAGTTGATAGAGCAACTTGCATTAAAACTAACATATTTTTAGCAATTCTCCTATTTCTTTTATATGTCTTTTTATATTACTTAAGAGTATATATACAGGTTGGGCGGGTAACCTTTGTTGGCAGCCTACCTAGGAGAAGGAAAACTCCGAACAAAAACCCCATGCTTGTTCATTTTCTAAGCGTAGCATAGATGTGACCTAAGACTGAAATATGGGGTACATGGTGAAGATTTCACTCACTACTCAGCCGTAAATGTTCTAGCGAGACAAACTTGTAGGTCTCCCAATAATTTATGCATGTAAATATATTTGTATATGTATGTAATCCATGTGCTCTCCTTAGTAGATGTGCTCTCCTTAGCCACAGTGACGGTAACTCGTCTAGGAGAGGGAAAAACTCTGAAGCAAAGCCTGTGAGTCTGTTATGGACCGATTGTCTCACCGTATGTGCTATTGGATATTCTATACCTTATTCGAAAAGTGGATTTCCTCCTGTGCAAGCGCATCTCACTATAAATTAATTTACAAACAGGTACTTATTGGATTTGTATTCTGTCTTGATGCAATTTTTACAATCAAAATGTATCACCTTGATAGAAACATACAAACTTTCCAAGACCTTTCGCGGCATGTTTTGGTGACGCGTACATGTCTGACAAACTTGAAGTGTGTAGCCCGAACTATACACAGTGGCAAACTCTTAACATATCTTAACATCGTTTCATATGTCGAACCGACGTGAAAGTCATAATTCGGTGGCGTTAGGGGTGTCGAATCAACCTTTTATAAGGGAGCACTGCTTGCCTCGTGTGGTGATTAGAAATGGTATCCCAGAAAATACCTCATCTCAGAATCTGTCCAGTATCAGCGGGAGGCGGATGTTCATTCAGTGGCAATATAAAGTGTAAAATGGCAGCATCAGCCGAAAAATGAAAATTCTCAAATCAGTTTTCCACCTATGACAGCATAGCAATTGTATATTGTAATGAACGAAGATTACTTGACGATGAGCTAACTGAAAGACCAGATCGCAGAACTGTTTTGATAGTCAAGGAGCTATCCCGATATGACATTGACATTGCTGGTCACTCTGAGACAGGTCTTGCTAATGATAGTCAACACACCGTAACACTCTACGGTTATACATTCCTCTACAATGGGAAGCCTGCTGATGAAAAGAGAAATCATGGAGTGGATTTTGTTAATAAATCCTCGTAAGTAAAAAAAAAAAAAAAAAAAAAAAAAACTGCAGAAACTTCCATTTGGTAAGTGAGAACGTGTTATATCTCTACATCTTCCTTTGCAAAAACAACGTTTTTTCACCTTCTTGTCTGTATATTGTCAAACCATGTGCTCCTCAGTAAAAATTTGCTTTCTTTTAATATTGATTTAAGACAATTGTTTCTCAGTATTCTTGATGCTGATAACATCATTCTGCTTGGTGATGTGAAAACTAGGATAGGGAAAAATTATCAAACTTTGACCTCACTAGACTCTCATGGAATAGGTAACGCGAACAGCAATGGCTTTCAGCTTCTGAAATTTTGCAAGGAGCACGATCTTTTAATTGGAAACACATTGTTTCGTCAGAAAGACAAATACAAGGGCACATGGCAACAGCCAAGTTCGATGGACTGGCATATGACAAATTATATCTTTCTCCGTCGTTTTGACCTCCAAGGTTTCCACATTGTCCGAACCATGAGAGGTGAAAATTGTTAGACTGATCACTGTTTTGTAAGTATCAAATTGGCACAAAAAGCCAGGAATAGCACTGTATAACACCGGAAACATCTAGGTGTATCAAAACTGCAATTCTTTTGTAATAAAATCTGCCTTTGACAATACAATTAACTCTATTGAACATAACGAAGCGAATACGTGGGAGGATTTTAAACTTAGTGCTTTCTAATGCATGTGGTATTTTAAGAATTCTCAAAAGGAATTGCCAGGAATTTTTCGCCGACAATTGAGAAGAAAATGAGGCACTTCTCGAAATAAAACCTCATCTTTTCTGGAATACATTGTCATCAAATCTTTCCAGCCATGCAAAAGACGGTGCTATTAAAGACCATAAGGAATGACAAATTGTAGCACAAAGGCGCATGCACGAAATTCAAATCATGTCGTGGCTTAGGAAGGCAACAGAAACACAACTAGCAGCAGATACGAATAACTCAAAATTGTTTTACCACGTTATGAAAGAACTGTATGGACCAGAACAATCAACTTCTTTTAAATCAAAAATGCATATCCCATTTTGACTCAACGTGAAGATATTAAGATACGTTGATGTGAACACTACACTAAACTTCAGAATCGCCATCCAATAGTTGATGAATCTTTGCTGGATCTCATTGAGCAACGTGAACCAATTATCTCTTGATGAAGTACCTTCACGGGATGAAAGAAATGTGAAAGAAATGAACAACAACAAAGCGCCTGGAATGGATAGCTTACCGGCAGAAATTCTTAAATGTGATGGGGACAAGAGAACCTTTGGAGCCGGATTCATGGGGAAGTGAGGCATCCCATAACTGGAGTGATGTAATCCTTGTGACACTGCATAAGAAAGGTTCAAAATCAGACTGCGAGAAATTTAAAGGCATATATTTGCTGTCTATTGATGGCAAAGTTTTTCGAGGGTCATTGATACGATTGTCAACAGCATACTTTCCGAATCACAGTGCGGTTTCCGTATCACAGTAGAAATGATTTTCAGTGCTCGACAATTGCATGAGAAATGCAGAAAGCAGAACCTTCCATTATATTACTGTTTCATTGATTTGTCAAAAGAGTTTGATACCGTGGATAGATCAATAATCTGGAAGATTTTATTGAAGGTGAGCTGTCCGGAAAAGTTTGTGGGTTTTATTCGATCTCTCCATGAAGGTAGAGTTAGTTTCAATGGAACTCTCTCTGAAGAAATATATTTTGATTATGGGATAAAACAGGTTACATTTCTGCGCCCGTATCTTTACCATCTTTTTAGCTATATACTTTTTTTGTGGTTTTCTATGGAAATCTGAATTGTATCTACATGAGATATCGAACATCAAGTATGGTATGCAATATGCATATAATGTTGGTGCACATAAATGTTTCGTCGTCTTTGGTAAGAGAGCTGCTCCACGCGGATGACAGTGATATCGTTGCACATTCTGAAAACGAAATGCAAGGTTTTATGAAACGATTTGTGCTTGCATGAAATTATTTCGTCTTAAAGATTAATCTAAAGAAGACAGTTGTTATGCAAGACCCAGCACCTGGATTGCCCTACTAGCACCTGCTATATATTTTGAGGGAAAGAAGGTGAACGTAGTACCCTCTTTTCTATATCTTGGCAGAACGCTTGCTGAGGGATGCAGTTTTGAAAATGATATCACTTTGTGCATTGTAAAAGCTTCTGGATCCTTTTCAGGTCTTGAAAAACGTCTTTTATCCAAGCATGGTTCCAACAGAAAATGCCATGGTCTATAAAGCATGCGTTGTGACTCTATGAACGTGAAACGTGGAGGCTGTATAAGAACTAAATAAGGAATCTTGAGCGCTTTCATCAACGATACCTGAGACATTTGCTTTGTATTGGATGGCAGTACGATATCACAGATACAGAAGTATTAGAGAAAGCGAAACTACCAAACATTGATTCTGTGGTTATGAAAAGTTGTCTTCGATCGGCTAGTCATGGCGAGCAAGTGGATGACTGTTTTACAGTGAAAAGAGGAAAAACTAAGTAAATGCATCAAAACCTAAGGAAAGATGTCAGTACTTTTATAAGTCATCTCCGAGTGCATAGAGCTTGAAATAGGAAAGGAAGGAGAAAACGGAGGCTCTAAAGATCGTCACATTAAAAACCGAAACTGCAGCCACCATGAATGTATGTTCGTTAGTGTAGGTTATATTTATACGTGTAAGTATTAATGTGCATATATATATATATATATATATATATATATATATATATATATATATGTGTGTGTGCGTGTGTGTGTGTGTGTGTATAGTGCGATGAGTAAAATTTTGTTATGTGCTTTTGTCGTTTGCATTATAGTAGGGTCAGTTTGGTTCCGTTTCTAAGAAAAAGAGCACCATGACGCAATTCACTCTACCAGAAATTTTGCAAATGGCATGTCACACTGCTGGCCATTCGCGCCGTAAGCTCCAATATAACATTTCAGAGTGGTTGTGTGTCAATCTGATGTCAATCTAGAGGATTCGGAGAGAGATGGATAATATATCCAGTCAAAACCATGATATTTGGAGTGACTACTTTTGACCCCAACGTTACGACTCCATTCATCATCCTACAGGGCCTCAGATTCAAAACAAATGCCAAAAGAAAGTACAAATAGTGCTGCCCTTGTGCAAAAGGGTGGCTGCTGCAAGACCCTACCTCTGAGAAGCTGACTTTGCAAAATGTCACACAAGCAGAAAAATTCAATGATTGCTGTTAAACAATTTCTGAGACAATATGATCCCTTACATCTGGACACCGAACATACCATATTTTTATCCTCTTGATTGCCATGTGTAAGGTGCAGTAGAGGGGGAGAACAAAACACCTTGTAACACCAAAAATGAAGTGATGGCAAAGATTATGGCAGCGTTCACCAACTTAAACACAGATGCCGTCCAAAAGAGTTTTGCGGAAGACTCCAAAGTTGACTGTAGTCCGTGATTGAAGCCATTGTAGTATCTGGTAAATGATGAACTTCTGGAAACTGCCTAACGTCCCGTATCTGCTTTGGAATTGGAGGCGTCTGTTGGAATACCTAAATGTAAGGCCAAAATCTTTGCTTGCGACAGAGGAGAAGTTGGCAAGTTCTTGCGTTTCCTTTAGAGATGTTGCCAGAAGTGAAGCATCATCAGCAAACAGCAGATCACGAATGACGCTAGTTCGAACAAGTGTTTCAGTTTTGAACCGCTGTTGATAGAAAAAGCCGCTATTGATTTGAAATTGAAATTGAAATTTAAGACCAATGTGAATGTCACCAAATGCATATTATAACATTACTGAAGAGAAGAGAGCAAAAATGACAGGAATCATGACACCAGCTTGCTTCGTGCCATTTGTATCATCAAAATATCAGAGAATTTCGTATGGAATACAAGAGCCGCTTTCATCCATTAAGTAATGAAGATTATAATATTCAAACTTTTGTCAGGAATTCCAAGCGTTTTAAGAAACTTACAGAGTGCTTCATACTTTACAGCGTTGAAGGCCTTAGTAATGGCGACAAACATTACATCAAACTCTTGGTCATTTCTATTAACTTTTCGGCTACCTGACGGTGTGAGAGCATGTCATGTGCCATGCCCGGACCTGAAACCACACTGTGATTCCTCGCTGACGATATGATTGATAATCTTCTTCAGAATCAGTGTATCAGTTGACAGCAGAGATATTCAGCCATGATTATCATACACATATTTATTAGCTTTGTTTTTGTAGAGGTGTTGAATTAAGGGATACTTATAGTTTTGAGGAGCACGAACAGACATCCATATTACACTGAAAGCTTGCGTAAAATTGTGACGAACTTTCTGCCACCATACTTTTAGATTTAGGGTGGGATAACACTCTTTCCGGTTGCTGTTTGAAGAGATTTCTTTGATACAATCCAAGACTTCTTGTATGGTTGGCTCGAAAAAAAATTCTTGTATTTCAGGACATTATTAAATGTCTGCAATACTGCATTTACCAGTGCGGTGCGGTGTGTGCAGGGGATGATATCAGATCTATCTGACAGAAGAATCTATCATTAAGAGAAGAGTCCTGATATGATTGCTTTCTCTCTAGAGCCATAGAACTTCTTAAGAACAACAAAGGACTCGGGCTTTTTCCTAATTGTTCTTTTCTAGAGTTATATAGCCTTTGCAAACCAACAGTGATACTTTTTTTTCTTGAAAGATGGTTGGAGTTCACTTATGAATTTCAGGTATTAAGGTTTCTTTGCAAAAAAAATTATTATTAATTAATTTGTGCGAACTTAGCACTATGAATCGATAGACTTCAGCGTTGCTTTAATCAAACCTGCTCTGCTGTTTCTTAACCGTCGGTTTGAGTACCTCCAAAAAAGCAGTTATGTACTGTATTTAAAAGTGTTTCCCATGATGATTCTATAGCCTTACTAATCTCGAGGGCATTGTCCTGCTTGCTGTAGAGCTCAGTTTTCTTGTGGTTTTAAATCCTAGGTATTCATCCGCTTAGGGATAGATGTATCTGTCCTCTCCTATGAGCAAGACGAAATGAAACCGTACTGCGAAGGAGAGGATGATTAGAGAGCCGTGAAAGTGGCATGAAAGAAAGGTGTAATATTGATGTTCCATAAGTCTCTCTTCTTGGTGGTGACCTAATCAATATGACGCATGTCTTTCGATCGAGGATGCACCCACGATGTCATGCGAGATTTCAATTGCTGAAAATATGTGTAGTGACGTATGTATGTATGTACGTGAAGTCAGGTCATCCCATAAAAGTAGATCCATTCACAACCATAGAAAATGAAACAGTTTAGCCTAGCTCAAGAAAAAAATTTAAACGAAAATTAGAACTTTTCAAATAAACCTTTTGTTTAATTCTGAAGGATTGAAACATGTAGGTCTCATTCATTGTGTTTAATTGCCAATTGTGTTTTGCTGATTAGCCATTGAAAAGCAAATATATCTACCTTTGTTTAAATACATATTGTTCATGTATTATCACGCCTCTATCGTATTTAAATGTCTCCGTTCGGGTAACATTATTGCTGAAAATTTTTTTAAATGTAGTAATACGCTCATTTACACAGATACACGTCACATGCAATAAAAAACAACACGAAAATATCATAAGACATTTCTTCAAAACGCACACGAACACGCACACTCGCACACACACACACACACACACATATATAAGTTATTTTATACACACGATTTAATTTATACACACACACACATACACACACACATACACACACATATATATATATATATATATATATATATATATATATATATATATATATATATATATTTATTTCCCTTTATCATACTTAGGTTTTTTGAAAAATATTTACGAACGATGTAGAGAGTTCCTCACGCAAAAACAAAGAAAAAGCCCATACAATCATATGTCAGTAAATATTCGTTTATGAATTATTCGTTTATTTATTAAGTTTAAAGAATATTTCCAGTATATAACGTTGTTTCCGGGTAGACTAGCTGCCATTTTGGTTAGTTTGTTTTCCACGTTTAACGTGTGTAATATTGAGAATCGTTCCGTTTAATAATGACAGAATATTTATATCATGAACAGGCAGATATATTTTTTACATACGGCTGCCCGAATGTTACTGGATGCGAGGCTGTGAGGCTGTATTTCATTGCGCGTCCACACTGCCGAGTGATTCAACATTTTCTGCTGTTTATCGTGGCGTTACTGAGACAGAATTTGTGGTAGCAATAACTATAGTTCTAGGAGGACCGAGATTCGCTCGTACGCCTAACCACTAGGAACACATCTTACAGGCTGTCGGAGACGATCTACGTGTCAATGCAAGTCAAGTGGCCCTAACGTGTCGTACATCTCAAAATGTCTCACGGAGGGTACTTCAAGAGCAACTTCTGCATCCGTATCATTTGCAAATTATCAGGGACTTTCGAAGTATCAGCGGGAGAATTTTGCCGATGAATGATAGCGAAAACCGCAGATTCTTTGTTTTTCTCTTCACTCCTCAGTATTAATGACGGATGAGGCAGCAGTTGGAAGAGATGGGATCATAAATTTACACAACCAACATTGGTACAATACAGACTAGACACCAGTATAAGTTAACGATTAATGTATGAGCTAGAAGTGTTTGTGACAGTCTGATAGATTCATATTCAGCACCTCTCACAGGATTTGTCTACAGGGAAGTTATTTCGAACGCACATCCATACGTGCTAAAAGATATACCACTGCTAATAATAAAACGGATGTGGTTAATACATGATGGGGTTTCAGCATTCTAGTTACATTTTTCGTGATGTACACACTGACATCTACCATGAAAGATGGATAGGTAGTGGAGGACATTCCTCCGACAAGAATCCATTGGAATTTTATTTGTAAGTCACCTAAACAATTGGCGTATTCAGCAGAAATTAATAATATAGGGATCCTTCATCTGCAGGTCATGGCAGCCTGCGAAACCATTCGACAGCATATGGGAATCTTTGAAAAGGTGTGCCGACATTATTATTATTATCCGATAGGAGCATGAGTGTAAA
>OZ010574.1:132054444-132209444 GCA_963932145.1 Acanthosepion lycidas
CTCCAGTCTAAGGTATATTTAATTGTCGGAAAGGAAGTTTTCGCTTAATTAAAAATTGAAACAATACAACATTCACATTTTACAACATTTTTCTGCAAGCTGCTCAGTTGTAAAAGGCCTTGAGGATCACTCGAGGTAGAGAGTAAGATTCGCACTTTATGGGGATACGCCTGGACGATAACTATTAGCCCTAAAATTGAACAGTAATATTGAAGTGACCGGTAAGCAAACTATTGAGTGTCGATTTCACAAAATAGTTGTCCGTGTAAGGAACCTGCTTGAATGGAAATTAACTATCACCAAAGTAATACCAACGCAATGACGGTGGTACACTCTAATGTAGGTGGCATGGCATGTATCAGCCGTGAAGTTTAGGACTAGTGTAATTAAGGAGTTCTTTGGGTTTTTTTTAGTAAAATATATAATTCGTCTTTGGATAACAGAAATACTAACATTTTGAAATATACTAACATAAATAGAAGTGAATTATTCTAAAAGAAACATCAAGAAACTGAAAATCTTCTCCATTATAACAAAAATATATAAAAACTGAGAAAATAAACGAATGACTTCTCAAAACGGGACGAAAATAAATTACAGAAACACATACACTATCTCCTGTTTAAGATACTTCAGCCTGTCCCTCTAAGACAATCGGAATTATTTTTAGCGCTGTTTTATTCAACATCCGGAACTTTAATGAAAAATAAAACAGGAAAAATATCCACTGAGATATTGTATCTTGACATAGATGCATCGAATGATTAGATCAGAATAGAAGCAAATCAACTTTTTAAGAAGATAGGAAAGAAAGGAAACTAAAATATATGATATATTTTGAAACAAAACATGAATAAGAAGGAAATTATTGGGAGCACAATATATTCTGGAAGATGACTGATATAATCTTGCCCTTAAGGAGCGGAGAATGGTGGACTGTACCAAAAATATTAAAATCGGGATGTACCGGCGAAAACTTCGAAGCACCAAATGTACAGAATAAGGATTTACTGATATGTGTGGATATAATGGGAAAAGTTAAGAAATAAGTGTCATAAATATATATATATATATATATATATATATATATATATATATATATATATATATATATATATATATATATATATATATGTGTGTGTGTGTGTGTGTGTGTGTTTAATGAATTCTTTGATGGGTTTAACACCAAACTGTAGTGGGGATGATCTACTCTATAAAACTTTATGTGAATTTGATTCTTTCATTTTAGTTTTCTTCTCTTTCCTCCTCCTTCATTTCTTTGGTCTTATTGTCTGTTATTCTTTTGATGTTTTTCATTTTTTCGTTACATATAATTTTATTTTTCTCCCACCTTCAGCAGAACATTCCGTTCATTTTTCTTTTCCTTAATCGAAAATTTCACCTGTCATTTTAATTTGTTTTCTTTCCTCTCACTTTTGTTTATTTATTGTCTAATTGTTATTCCGTTGCTGTTTTTATTTTTTTTACCTTTGTTTTGAATAATTTTCCTACACCGCCAAAAATTGATAACCCTTTATGAAGTCGTCAAATAACAAACGTTACGACCTTTTCATAATAAAAGAATAAAATAAAAATAAATAAATAAATCTCCGTAGACGCTCAAGCCAGACTATGCGAAAACTTCCTCCGTCGTAAATTTAGCCACCCCCACCTTACCGTGACCAGGCATCTATGAAAGTAACTCTATACTGATACAAATTATTAACACCCCACCCCTGCCGATTCTAAACAATCCGCCCTTGATGTTACCATGGACATTTTTTATTTCAATTCTGACCACACTATTAAAACTCGTAAATTTCAGAAATAAGTCATTCCCAAAAAATTTCGCTTAAAGATGGAACAGAGCCTACTTTAATTCAAGTTAATTCAAATATTATTTTGAAGTTTTCGGCTCTTGTTTTGAAACATGAGACCTCTTATGTAGCGAGTTGGAATCATATTTTTAAATAAATAATTATATATATATATATATATATATATGTGTGTGTGTGTGTGTGTGTGTGTGTGTGTGTGTATGCGTGTGTTTATTCACATGGTAACGATCATATTGACTCGTAATTCTTTTACCATTTTATATTAGAGTTTTTCTTTTTATTTGATTTCATTTTAAGTCTTGCTTGAATTTATTTAAGTTTAATTATTTCATTTTAATTTTTTTCTTTTTCCTTTCCCTTTTTCTTATTTTTGTCTAATTGCTTTTTAGTTTTTTTGTTATTTTTCACTTTTTACATTACCTATATCTTAATTTTTCCCACACTTCCTCGGCATAATTTCGATGCGTATATATATGCATGTCTATCTATCTATCTATCTATCTATCTATCTATCTATCTATGTCTCTGTATGTCTGTCTCTCTTCTCTCTCTCTCTCTCTCTCTCTCTCTCTCTCTCTCTCTCTCTCTATATATATATATATATATATATATATATATATATATATATGTCCATGTGTGTGTGTTCGCATGAGTAGGGATCATATTGAGTGTGCCTCTTATCTTCTTTTTTTCTTTTTGGCTACAGGTTTTATAATGTGACAATATTTTGCTTTGTGAATCATTTCACATTGAGGGAAAATTTTAAATTAAAATTCAATCTTTTAGTGGATAGCAGGTTGCGATATGACCCGAAATGTTTTTTTTTTCCAAATATATTTTCCTTGACGCAATCCATTTGTTTAATGAATTCTTTGATAGCTTTTTCGCCAAACTGTAGTGGGTGGAAAGTCTAACCTATATCACTCTCACTGACGTTGGAAAGTTGAACATTAGCGGAGTGGCACCTTGTACAGTCCTCTCAACAGGTAATGAATCGTCAATTTTATACTATTTTAAATTGCATTTTTCCTTTTTATATTTCATTTTAAGTCTCTTTGACTTTATTTATCGTATTTTTTTTTTCATTTAAATTTTATCTCTTCCCTCTCCCTTCTGTTTTGTTTGTTTTGTGTGTGGAATAAGCTTCGGTATTCAAGTATGATATTCCACCTCGTAATGGTCACTGTGTCTTTAACTAAGTTAAAACTTATTATAGTCAGTTCCATGTCTATATGCTACCCCACTGAATACAAAACTCAATTATGAACTCCTTAACCATGAATATAACCCCCATCGGAACTATCTCATGTGTTAGACGTGCTCTCTGGTCTTCGATTGTCGTCCTAGAGCTGGTATCTTGAACATTATTACCACTTGGCGGTCAAGGTTGAAACGTAAATTCTACAAATTTCAATGTTTACGAATGAATCTTCATACCGGATCAGTCGTCATCCGGGTCAGCAAGGACCGCGTACCACAGAGAAGCACGAGTATTGGGCCGAAAAATCTCATAATCGAAGAAACTCTTCCAAAAAGCCACTAGGTCCCCAGACCCGGACTAATCCTAACGTTGGACCAGGTGACTCAATGACGAATCAATAAATAAAAAGAAAGCGAACGAAATAGTCTCGCGGAGTCATGAAGCTCATTTTTCACTGCACTTGAACATTCAGCAAAGAACACCACGAATAAGACATACCAAATATGGGGAACTATGATAGGAAGTGATATAAGACCTTACCTCATCCCAAACATACATGACAATCTCCGCAACGGCATAGTGCAAAACAAAAGACTCGCAAATACAGAAATCGACAAGATAAATTTAGATATGACAGAATACTATAACGCATCACTCAAACTATAAATTTGAAAGTAGAATTAAGTAATATGACGCAAGATTGGGTAAAACCTAAAAAAAGAGATACGAAATATATTTACATGAAATAAAATCGAAGAATCTACCTGTGACATAACCTGCAGATATCCTGACGATGTCAGTAAAGACGACTCCGACTACATTAAAGTAGATTTCCTTCAAAACCACAGAGCTGAAATCCTCGAAGCTAAAAACAAGGTCATCTACAGAACACTCATACAATTGTCAGACAGAGTCAAACTTCCTAAAATTCATATGGCGGAGTCAAATAAGCACATTGTGTAAATATACAACGCTGCATTGGAATCCCTGTAAAAGGATAAACCACACAGAAACTTCAGAAACGTTAACAACTTAATAAAAGCAACAGCATTAGTAGCTACTGGGAGCTTGGGTCAAGGCAATTAAAAAATTAACAGACATAGAGAGTCAGCTTGGAAGGCAATACTGATGAGAGAAATAAAGGGAATCATATGTAAGCTTTCTATATTAAAAGGGCTCACTGGAAACCAACAATCAAAGGCAAGAAGATCAAGCAGAAATATAAAATTAAATCCATAATTGAAATTCCATCAATCAAGGAAATGCTGAACCAGAAACTCCAGTTAAATGCACAGAGAACAAGACGATACGACAAACGTTGTAGGTCTTATCGCCAAAATAAATTATTCCTAACGAACCGTAAGAAATTTTAGAGGGAAACTGTAAAAGCACATGTACATGTCGAAAAGCCACTATCTATTAACTATATGATGGCATTTTGGGAGATTATTGGGAGCTTCCCAAAAGAATATAACCCAAATATAAAATGGATGAAACGTGAAGAATAACGAATGCTGGATAAACCTCTGTAAGAGTGGGAAAATATAACCACAAATAGGGTTAGGCAAAATCCCACTCATGGAAATCCCCAGGAAATAACAAGATACCCAATTTCTGACTATCATCTCTCATCAATCAAAAAAAAAAAAAAAAAAAAGGAAACTATCAATATTTTCAAATAATCCCAATGAAATCAAGGAATGGATCACTAAAGTTATTACATAACTCATGCCAAAAACGAGGGAAACAGATTATCCGAAAAATAACATGTCACTCCAACACATATAATTTGATCACGTCTGTCCTGACAAACTGTACTTACTCTTTTTTCGAAGCAAAAAATATTCTTCTACTAGAACACAAATGATGCAGAAGAGGTTCATATGGTTGCAAATATCTACTACTAATAAAGAAAATGATCCTAGAAAATTGAAGGAGGCGATGAAGACATCTTAGCGCAGCGTAGACGGATTATCGTAATGCCTTTGATAGTGTGCCACACTCTTGGATCCTTATGACTTTGGACATTTACAAAGTCTTCCTTGTATTAGTGAATGTCTTTAAGCAAAATATGGAAATGTGGAACATCACGGTGGAACAAGATTAAGCCTAAAAGTACGTGGAACATACCCATAGGAGAGACAATATGAGAATTTACTAAATGCGTGTGTGCTTGGTACTGAATACTGAGCTTAACTTAAAAAAACAAACAGAATGTCAAACATAAATACCTTGGCTGCCCCTTTCGTGGAATACAGCTTTAACATCCTTAACTGGTCCATGGCTGACATTAATGGGCGTCAAAAGGAATGGATGCGAAACGTTAAGACTTCTCACTTGCTACTGCATGCATCATGAAAAATCTTATATTGATCGTTTTATATGCTCAGATCCGAAGGAGGCAGAATATTATTTCGACTAGAACTATCCTACAAAACAGCAACAATTGGACTTCAAAGGTGCATGGAAACTACAGAAGAGTGGATGATGATATGTTTCAAAGTGCATGAAAGTAGTAAGCGTCATTAATCCGTAATAAAGGAAGACAACAATTTCAAAATGGAATTACAAATGAATTCATAAATAAAAACAAAGATCAATACACATACTGAAGCTTCAAAATACTTTAAAAAGTAAGCAAAAGCAAATTCAACCGACACAATGTAAAGATAAACCGCTTCATGTCCAATACTCTGCCCATATCAAACTAGCTGATATAGCCAAACCCCATATACATAAGTGGCTACGTAGTGCAAGTTTAAAATCTGAAACCGAAGGTTTTATCCTTACTCTGCAGGACCAATGCTGGTTAACTACAAACTGTCAAGCACACATACTAAAATAATGTGTGAGACAAAAATCTGCAACTTATACGGGAAGGAAAACTGAAAGAAATTAGTATGAACATCACAGAGACCATGTTACAGAGATAGAACCTGTAACAATTTCATTGGACTACACAATATACAGACACAACAATAAAATCTAAGTGCCCAGATATAGTTATTAAAGACTTCAAACAAAAGATTTCCTTCTTTATTGATATAGTAATCCCAGTAGACGGCAATGTGTGAAGATCTTCGAAAAGTTATCAATTACAAGGACCTTGAAATTGAAATCTCAAAAATGAGGGACATGGGAACATCAACAAGCCGTATTGTAGTTGGACCCTCGGATAGTTTGGAAAAAGTTTAAATAGACTCATTGAAGGGATTTATGGACTCCCATAGCTTATAAAATACAAAAAAATTTTTTTTTTTCTCCCGAGCAAAGCCTACAACTTATGAAGGGCTTTATCTATGTAAAATGTGTGTGTGTGTGTTTTAACTGGTCAGTGGGAACTGTCATGATGCCATTTCTAAACGATGGTCTCTAGTTGCACCCGGAAAGAAATGTGTAAAGTCCAAAAATAAAAGGAAATATAACAACAACAACAACAACATCAATAATAATAATAATAATAATAATAAATTACACGGGAAGGAAACTACAAGAAGCTGGTACGAACATCACCCAATACCGGTTAAAGAGAAATGACCTGTAACATTTTTATGGGACAATGCTTACAGACAAATAATTAGGAGCTAATCACCAGATCATCTGGATCAAATGAGATTTCCTAATGATCTGGCAGTCTCTTGCGATTGTAATGTATCTTTGAAGATATTCAAAGAATTATCAAAATAAAAGGATCTTGAAATGGAATTCTAAAAATCTAGCACAAGAGCAGATCAATAATTTCATTTGTAGGTGGAGCCCTCGTACTGATTAGGAACGGTTCGAATAGACTCATTAGAGGGATTCCTGTTAGCCCATGCCTTAAAGAAGAACAAAACATTGCACTCACAAATAGAGATCACAAATTAAGAATAGCTTTATCGAGGTAAAATATGCGTTACAATTCTTTTTTACAATATTGATCGGTGAGGAATCCATTTCTAACCTTAGGTTTCTTGTTTGGCTCCGGAAGGAAATATGTATACAACGAAGATCAATGGAAATAATAATAATAATAAAAAAATAAAAACTATAATAATAATTTATAAATATTTTGATGCTAACTTAGATAAGCGTCACAGAACCATTGACCTTAAATGATTGAAGGAATTAACACACACACACACACACACACACACGTGTATGTGTGTGTCAGTGTGTATGTGTTTGTACTTACAATCGATTTTTGGTGAGATATATGCATATAACCCCTTCCATCGCTTCTGATATCATCTCTAATATGTATCCATACAATGTATAAGTACTTGATGGTATCCGTGTAATAATCTATAAGAAGTGTGCTTCCGAACATGCTTCTGTTCTCTCTGAACTGTATAATCTAATTCTCTTACGATAATTATATCATCATTCATCGTACAAGTCATTGCAATCTATGGCAAAGTAAAACATTATTTATATATACATATTATATACTATATTTACAGCTTTGATTTTCATGATATTTTATAGTAATTAATTATTAGCAGTTGGGAAGTGGTTTAATAAGAAATAAAATTGTTAAATTTTAGCAGTTTATAATCGTTTACATAATCTTGTTTTTTTTATTTTCTGATAAATCTAATTGGGATATTATTTATCCTTAATCAATTACATGAAAGAAAGGGATAAAATACAATGAGGATCTGGGAGAAAAATAAACAGGGACAACGTTTTTGAAGAGAAAGGAAAATAAATGAACATGTATCATGGTGAAAAATGCTGGTGCTTAATTACGTACCTCCACGAGATCGCTAAAACAAAGAGCATAGCATGATGAAGAAGACGCCAAACTTGACGAAAACAAATTTTATCGTCAAAATGTTTTAAGAGGAAAGATCAAAGTATTTCGTGGTATTTTTTTTTTACATTTTTTAGTCGTTCCTAGGACGTCCGAAATTTTCGTTAAAAATCTTGTTTTTTTTTTTGAGTCAGCAAAATTGACAGATGGGAAATATTTTTTTCTATTTCATAAAAAGTAAAAACGAAAATCTCAATTTGAAACTCTTTTAAATATCAATTATCATTTTTTCAAGATTATTTTATGAAAATCAGAAATTATAATGTTTATTTAAAAAATTTTGAACGAAGCTTAACTTCTGCGCCGAAAAGACGTAATTTGAAAATAAAATAAAGCAGATCATAAACTTTCGCGTCACTTGACAGGTGATGAATGACATATTGACGGATTACGTGAGGATATTTTGTTCTACGGAAGAAGAAAAGTGAAATTATTTACATTTAAGTGAACAAATTATTTACCTCGTTATTTTTAAGGAAAACTTTCAGCGATCTATTTTTTTTTGTACTTAGATTTCACCTTTACGTTTACGATGCTTTATGGATAATATATATTAAAAAGAATTTAAAATAAGACTGTTAAGAGTGAGATTTAATTTCATATTTCATAAGAAAGATATCTAATTAATTTATAGATAACTTTCTTATGAAATTTTATCAGAAGTGTACATAAAATGCTATAATTTTATGCACATTTATTATATTTTACTGTGTCATTTTTATTTCCATTCATTTTATTATTAATTTTGATATTTCATTTATGGAAAAATGTCATAACTGAGATTAATATAAAAATAAGATCATATAAATTACATAAGATGATACTGATACTTGTACGTACAATTCTCAGTTGAAATTGAAAAATCAAATTAACTTCTCCACACGTGTTTCACAAAAAGTAAAGGCCTTAACAGCGGAGAACAATACATAACTCAAATAAAGCAACTTAATTGTATTCTGGTTGGTTTTCCGTACTGTATAATTACAGTCTCATTATAAACACAAAATTACAATTCTTAATTACTGTGGATCTTATGATTAATAACAATTGAAATTTACAACGCGCTAAAAAAAGATCTTACTCATAAGGCTGAATTTTATTAAATATCTACATATTCCGAAGGATGATAGTCCAACACATGTAAGATTCGTGTATGGAATGCACGTTTAAAGGTTTCTGTGATGAAGTGAAAATGGAAGGAAATAAGATACCTTTTCATTATTTGCTGCTTCTTTCGAACATGAAATAAATTAAAAGCTGTACATGAGCAATTATATAGGCGCCGTTCAATAATAGTCTTTTTGCTGTGAATCCGTGAGTTTCTCACTAGATTCAGAAGGACATTTGGTATGAAGCAAACGCGTTCCAGGCCTGCAGTCATTGATGAAGATGTAATCAATAAACTAATTAAAACTAAACCAGGACTATGCAAACATACTCTCCATATTACAAATGATCGTTAAGACATACACGTGGATACTTGAATTACTATTGTATGTGTTCCTCCCGAATTAATGTAAATAAAAATAGGTAAACGAGGTCTTTTCCGCTTTGACGAAAAAAACAAACGTCATTTTTTTGCTTTTAAAGATCAGAATGAAAATATATTTTTTACAATAATTTAGATTGAAGAGTTGGAAAAAAAGGTAACTATGTATAGGAAAATCATTATACTGTGCATTTTGTATGGCTAGAAAAATATTTTTTACTCCTGGCTCATCCTACAATAAATATATATATAATCAATTGAAAAATAGTGTTCATAATTAGCACAATTACAGGGAGAAATCAATGAAAAACGCCCGGAATTGGCCAATCCGACTGGTGTTGTCATCCATGAAGAAAGGACTGACATTATATATTTTGCAGACCCGAAAGAAGTTAAACAAACTTGTCTGGGACATGGTACTTCACTAGGCCTTCTCATCTGAACACTGAATCTTCGGATTACCATTTATTCCATACACAACATTCGTTCTGTTGTGGAGTTATTTCGCAGTGGAGGTTTGTATTTGTACTAAATCGATCCTAAATATTTCGACGTACAAAACGTTAGGAACTTGATACAATAGGTATTACGCAGAGTAATCTTGTTGTGGTCGCTGACTACTTTCGTATTCGACTAACTGTCGACTACTGTCGTCCGACATCGACTGAACCTTGTTTCTCTTACTACTCCTACTTATATTAGGTGGTAGAGTCTATTAACTATAGAATCAGTGTGTTTCACCATAAAACCTCCTCCTAAAGCTTTACTCCGTAGGAGTAAAACAGTTTTCTTTATTTATTTTTTACAGAAAATATGAAGAAAAAACAAAAAAAATAACTTCAACCACGTCTGAAGAGTGTCGTCTGGTCTGGTAAATGTGCCGTCTGCACGTAAATTTTTCGCCTTTCACCAAGTACATCATATTGTCAATCCGCTTTTCTATTTTTTGCTACCTCCATAGTGTTACCTGAAACAACCTTCCGCGTTAAGCTTCTTAAGGATGGGGTCACAGTTTCTGTAGGTTCTTCTTGTGGTTCTATTTGCTTAGCCTTTAGCTTCACTTTTGTTGATCTTGTGCCTCTTAACGTTTTCTGTGGTGACTTCAGTTGACATAAATCATTTAATAATACTGCAGGTACTTGGCTGCGGGTAACTCACTCCTCAGTTTTTCTAGGTGTTGGCTTCATCTTTACTTTCTGGGGATTTTTTTTCGCGTATACCGTCGGTGTTGCCCATTCACAACACTCAACTTTTTTAAGTACACTGGTTTTCTCTAATCTGCCCAATTCTTGATCTATCTGTTCAATTGAGGCACACGGCACATTCCTTTTTTTTTGAATACCGCCTGAGCGTTTTCTTTTAGCTGGAATTTTGCCTCCATCTTGGTACACGTTCACAAACCTCGAGAAAAAAACACTAGGAAATGTTTCCTTAAGTTTCTTTACTCATTTTCGGGCTTCGGTGTTTAAACTTTCTACCTTGTAACAGAAGGAATTTATCGGTAGATTCTATAATTGTAATTCTGTTATCCAATTCGTACCAAGTAAGTTCGTTGTATTTTCTATGACAAATTGTTTAGCTTTTCGCGTTTGTTTATTTAACGTGACGTTTGTAACAAATTCCCCTTAAATTGTATTTTTTCTCCATAACTCACCTCGCGATTTTCTTTGTCTTCATTAAAGTTGGTTTCACCAACTTTTTCCACGTATGCAAATTTATGATAGAGAGATCTAAACCAGTGTCAAGTTGCATTTTTATATTTTTATTATTTATTTCGACGGTAACAAATTATCTGGTTATTCCATCTTTTACCTCGTTGGACTTTAATTTTCTTATTTTATTCAGTTTATTTTTTGACCTGCAATACGTGCTTTTATGACCTACTCTTTTACAGTTAAAACACTTTTATTCCTAAAATCGCAATATCTGTACCAGTGTAGTTCACCGCAAGCAAAACATGGCTTCTAGAGTTTTTGTTTATTTTTCTCTGATATTTCACTTCTTGCTTGATAATTCGCAATGTTAGAATTCTTTTTGGGAGACTGACTTTCTTTTTGAAGCGTATTTTCCTTACATGCGAAACGCCAGACTGTTCTATCTTTTTTGAATCTTTCTTTACGTTAACATATCTTGTGCAGTCTTCTGCCAATTTCTGCATTGTAATACTTGGATCGCTTTCCAATTGTGCCAGTACTAATTTTCTCAACTCTGCGTGTCTTTCCGATACCAGCCCCTGAACAAACACCGAGCACTTAAAATTGTCTGCGCTTAACTCTGTCAGCTTGAATTATTCACAATGATTATTCACATTGACTGCGTACGTTATATAGTCTTGTTCGTCATCTTTCCTCAGATTCAAACATTTCCATCTCTTGTGAAACAGATGTTTTTTACTAAATAATTCACTTAAAATATTGACCGCCTCGGTAAATGTCAACTCACTAGTTTTTTTCGGTAAAATGTAGTTTACGAATTTGTTATGCTCAGCAGTTCCTAATTTGCTTAAAAGAAGCCTAATTTTCTTTCCTTCATACCACGAGTGGCAGTCCTCGTTATACACGTCCGTATATTTTTATAATACTCCTCAAGCGTTATCTCTTCATCTGGACTGTACGTGAATATTTCAATTGAATCCCATATTGTATTCTCTGGGAAAAAATCGTTTTGTAGTTTTTTCTCTTTCCTCTTCTCAGTTATTTCCAGAATTTTCTTTTGAAACTCCATATGCATCTGTTCCATTTTTTGTTGGAATTGCATTTGTCTGTTAATATTTTCCTACTGTAGCTGCATCTAGAATGTTTTTTGTTGCTCTAATATTGTCATCTATTGTTCCGACTGGAGCTTAAAGAATTCCCGGAATATATTTTTCCGTTCCCCATCATCGCAAAACGTTTACACAATGCCTAAATACTATAGAGGGGGTCCTACGAATTAGCAATTCATGACCTATTCGAGCAAACTGTAATACTGAGAAAAAATATTTTCTCAGTTGAGAATACGACATAAATTTTCGTCACTACGTTGACGTCTTAGCTTGCGAAAAACTTTGCCAAGTTTCTTTTTTTTTTTTTTTGTTTAAGTGTGAATCCGAGACTTTGTCGCCGAAGTTATTGTAGCGAGCGGATTTTTTCTTCTTCTTTATGATTGTGAATTTCGTTGCCAAAAATATTGTGGCGAGAGAATTTTTTTTCTTCATCCGAATGAGTGCGAATTTCGTCGCCAAAGTTACTGTGGCAAGCGATTTTTTTCTTCCACCGTATGAGTTCGAATCCCTCGTCGCCAAAGTTATTGTGGCGAGCGAATTTTTTCTTCCACCGTATGAGTTCAAATCTCTCGTCGCCAAAGTTGTTGTTAAGTTATTTCGCAGTGGAGGAGGCTTGTATTTGTACTAAATCGGTCCTAAATAGTTCGATGTACAAAACGTTAGGAACTTGATATAATAGGTATTACGCAGAGTAATGATGTTGTGGTCGTTGATTACTTTCGTAAGTACATCGACTGTCCCTAGTTTCTCTTACTACTCCTACTTATATTAGGTGAGAGAGTCTATTAACTTTAGAATAGGTGTATTTCACCATAAGACGTTCAAACATCTTATATTTTTGAAAATTAAAGAGATAATATTCATATATTCTAATGACTGTAGGATACGCTACAGGTATCATCACAAGTCACGTGGCCCAGTGACATTATATGTATGTATGTAGGTATGCATGTATGTACAAGAGAAGATTTTTGAGAGCAAGGAGAAAAGTCAGTTTGTCAACCTCAAAGAATGCAATTAACATCAAGAAGAGTACATCTAGCAAGGCATCAGGTACCAGCCAGTCAGAGAGAGACCAACATTTAAAGTTAATATTCTCCTGCGGTTGGACAACCAAGAACGCAATTATTTCTAAGAAATTTCGCCAAGAGCGAAAAGTGTGATGTTATAAAGGACGTATTTTAATATTAATATGTCCAAGAGATTCTCGTTGGTTAGTGAAATTAGAATTTTTTTCTCATACGTAGTTGCACATTTTTTAATTCCCAACTTGCATTGTTATTCTATTTTGTCATTTTCAAAATTGCTCTTTCCTAGCTGTATTTTTCAGCGATTATCAGAAATTATCAATTTGCGTACATATATATATATATATACACACACACACACACACACACACACACACACACACACACACACACACACACATATATATATATATATATATATATATATATGTACAATAGAAAATATATTATTCTTGATGCTTCAGGTCTCATCTCTAGTTATAAAGGAAATTTTTTCTTTTCTTTTTTCTGCTTAGTCTGATATGTATACACGCATGCACACACACACACATATATATATGTATATATATAAGTATATATATGCATATATATATGTGTATACATGTATATATATATATATATATATATATATATATATATATATATATATACGTTCATGCATATATATATATATATATATATATATAAATATACATATATGCGTATATATATGTATATATTTATTAAAGACATTTTTATGTTTAACATTATAGATACAAGTATTTAAGTAAATGCTCTGTTTATAATAAACAGTATTAAATAACATTTACCGGCTTGAATGTCCGAGAAATTTTCATAGAAAATATTCGTTCTTTGACAGGATTCGAACCTGCATCCTATACGGAACCGTCATTTACGCTGACGTGCCTTACCGTCAGGCTACAAAGGAGCGTTCGGTAGACAAGGTCGAATTTACTCGTTATAAACTTCAATCTTCCATGAATCTCGAATATTCGTAACTGCTCATGGCGTAACAAATGTAAACAAATGACGTCATATATTACGAAATGGACAAAGTCCGACAATTTATTTATTAAAGGCATTTTTATGTTTAACGTTATAGATACAAGTATTTAAGTAAATGCTAAGTTTTTCTCGGACATTCAGGCCGGTAAATGTTATTTAATACTGTTTATTATAAACAGAGCATTTATTCCCTTTGGTATTCCTGGCGTTGTGACCACTGTAGACAACACTTAGCGTCGGCCCTTGTCCCCTTAGGTACAACGGGGAGGGATTGGAGAAAGTCACCGGGTAGAAGGACAGTTTTACCTCTCAAAAAGTCATCGGAGTTTCGAATATCCTTCAGAGAGCGGTTTATAGCCTCGTGTGCAGTTTTGGGACTTACAGTGCACTCATCCCAGATGATGAGCTTACAACACCTGAGTACCTTCACTAGACCTGATTGCTTGGCTATAATGCATACAGCTGTTTCTGCCTTAATCAGATCAAGCGGAAGTTTAAACAATGAATGCACTGTTCGGCCACAAGGTAGTAATGTGGCGGCAATGCCTGAAGGCGCTACTGCTAGCGCTATTTCGCCATGGCGCCGAATTTCAGCAGGATGCAGTTTTGTGACGAAGCCTTGAAAGGCACTGTTTTTAAGGTGGAATCATTTTGCAGAATGCCAAAGTGGTCCACATCTTCTCCGTAAGGGAAAAGAAGTGGGTATCGCAGTGCATCGCCGGACCGGTACCTTTCACTGATTCTTCGGAGCTCACTGCCGTGCGATTTGATAACAATGTCACGTCTGTTGTGTTGATCACCGCTGACAATGACGGAAACTTCGTTACTTTCGGGAGCATTGTAACGACGTTCGTGCTCTCCCTGAGGCCATTTGTCAGCATCAATTACAATAATGAAATCAGCAGTACTATTTTCGAGAGTATACTTAAAACTGCGGACATAGCTGTTTGTTTCGTGGAGCATTTGTTGGAGATTCATTATGATATCCCAGCGAGGAAGATTGTCCTGGCCTGTATCGTTCTCGGGAATAATGCCCATGCGGGTATCTGCCTGTTGATTGTAGTCAGCTATGAAGTATATTTGTAGAAAGGCCAAATCAGTGGCAGTTTCCGGCAAAAGAGACCCAATCTGGTGGTAAGCCTGACATTGAACCTTGAAGGTAGGATTCCAGCAGAGTTCGCGGAAGGCATTACCACCAAAAGAGCTCAACTGGAAGACAAAATTGTACTGTCTGATTTTTGCGAGGAAATGTTTGGAGTCTGAACTGGAACCCTCCGACAGAGCTTTTAGCGGAGCAGGTAGCTCTTGAAAAGGTGGCAACTGTACCTTACCATCTGAACAACACAAACCTGCAGACTCTGCATGCCATTATCTGGTATTGCAATGCCCCAAAACAACAGACATGG
Source organism: Acanthosepion lycidas (assembly GCA_963932145.1). Lineage (NCBI taxonomy): Eukaryota > Metazoa > Mollusca > Cephalopoda > Sepiida > Sepiidae > Acanthosepion > Acanthosepion lycidas. The sequence continues at coordinate 132,069,971 of OZ010574.1, forward strand.
ATCCTATTTGAAGGTCTTTGCGACCGGAAAGCCTCAAAACTAGTTGAACGCCAGCTTAAACCAAAACTGTTTTGGTGGGCTACAGAGACCTCGCTGTGCATGGCGGCCCTGGTTAATAGTCTGCAACCTTTCAATCCTTTCAGTAGGTCTTTCTACAGCTCTAGCAGCGGAAGTTGAAATTCCATCGCGTTGCCGCCTTGTGCACTTTTGCGCGGAACTTTCCGACGCGCTTGCAGCAGACGCTGCAGCGGCGTCAGCTGCATGGCGTGTGGCTTTCTCAGACGTGGTCTCCTGGGACCGTCGTATGGAAGTTGCAGCGCCGTCGGCTGCATTGCCAGTAGCTTTCTGTTGAGACTGTAAAAGCGCTTGTGATGAAGCCGCTTTTTTGTTGGCTTGCAAGCGTTTAGGTTGTTTCCTCTTACTTTTCAACGAATATGTGTAAACTGATTTGCAGGACAAACGGTAGTTACGCTCACCATGCGTTTCATGTGACAAAACATACTGCCTCTGTTGAGATTGACTGGAAAGCCTTAAAGAGGCCTTTAACCCGGTTTTCTCCTCTCGCTTTCTCTTTGCCGCAGAGGTTCTTTTAGAACGCCTGCTTAGGTTACCTCGCCATGGTATTTTGGCACGCTTAGCAAAGCTGCCGGGTCGGTCATCGCCATGGCACTCAGAAAAGTGCAAAGCAGAGGTTGAAGTAGACGCCAGCGGGTTCTACACAAGGAGGCGTACTCAATGAAATCCTGCTCCCGTTTCCCCTTAGCCAGTGAGGCTTTTTTAGAACGCCTGCTAAGGTTGCCTCGCCTGGGTGTTTTTGCAGTCTTTGCGGAGCTGCCGTGTTGGTCACGGCACGCAGAAAAGTGCAAACCAGAGGTTAAATTAGACGCTATATGATCATCTGTAGCCGGAGTTATTATGTGCTCCTCCGCAGTCGCCAGTTCTGCATGTATAACATTAACGGTATTAGGGGTCTTCAGTTGCTGACGTGCCGATGTTCGTCGTATAGAAGCCATTTGAAGGGTTGTAGAAATGCTGCGTAAAAATGCGAATAGAATTGATGCTGAAGCTGAAGCTGTGCATCCTCGTTGTATAAGAAAACTAAAATGCGACCTGGGCTAGGGATGCGACCTGGGTTAGGGGAAACAGTTTAATCAATTGGAAAATGGACTGCTGAGGACGGAACCATTTTCATTTAGCGCGTATGCGGGTTTTATTTTCAGTAAAGATGCGAATAAAGGAAGTGCTTATTTTGAGAAGATGCGACGATTAAAGCAAAAGTGTTGACAAAGTCGAATATGTCATTTGTGGCTCAAAGTCAGACCTGGTAGCAGGGATAAAAAAGTCGAATTTCAATGGCTGTACACCCATTCCAGAGTTTGAGGTCAAATGTTTTCTTCTACTCCACTGCACGCACTGACTTATTTCATCCCGCGCATAGCGTAACCTTAAATTAATCTGGAAATACACAACCGGAAAAACATTTTAAGGGTTGACCGATTTTCGATTTGCACTCTGTTTTGTGGGCGCTTATAGTTGATACTTCACACGCTGACACCCAATGACCTCCTCATAAATCCGGTGGATTCTCGCTAAAAACCGACATGGGGTTAAGGCGCAATCTGGGCGTATCGGTCTTTGGGTTTAATCGATTTTCCGCGCTGTTTAGGGGTCCGTGGTCTTGAAACTTCTGGACAACACTTCTAATTGTAGACACTAAGAGGGTTTCAAATTTGGTTGAAATGAGATAATTCATTCTGTAAGCAGATTTCTTCGATTTTCGATTTTTTCGGAAGCTGAGTCAGAACTCAAAGATTGGGCTCCGTCAGGTCCTTACGGCAGCGATTTGCAAACTTTTGCTGAAAACCGCATCGAAATCGGGTGAGAAATGCGGCCTGGGTGAGGTAACAACGCCTACGACAGACACATAGACAGACAACATGAGAAATATATATATATATATATATATATATATATATATATATATATATATATATATATTTGTTGCTTTCCGCAGGCTAGAATCCTAAGTTTCCTTCTCCTAGACCTATTTAGAACTCATTTTGATATTTACCCTATTTTATCCACTAATCCACCGTGCCTCTTTCATAAATGTGATTTCGTAATGTCTGTATTTATCTATCTATCTATCTCTATCTATCTCTTTCTCTCTCTCGTTCTCTCTCTCTACATATATATATATATATATATATATATATATATATATATATATATATATATATATATTATGAAATAACATATTGAAACAAAATGATCTATAAAACATAAATAGAGGACACTTTAAGAAAGAATACAATAACGAACAAAATCAACTTTACCTTTTAAATTAGAAAGTTTTAATATTTTCTATATTTTGTGAAATCAAGAGAAGCATCGTGATTTCCCACCTGAAGAAACTTACTTTTTAACATTAAACAAGATGTATAGTTTTGTAGTGGGCGTGTACATGTTCTGAAGTAATATATATATGTGTGTGTGTGTGTGTGTGTGTGTGTGTATTTAAGCATACTTTCTTATAACGTGGGGAAAATAAGTATTTCATCCCCTGCTGATTTTCTGAGTTTGCCACGTTACAAAAATGGAAACTATCTTTAATTTTTCGGTAATGTCCGTATTGAAAGTGACAGATAGAATAAAAAATGAATTCTAGAAAATTACATTATATTTATTTTTTTATTGAAATAAATAAGTATTTCACCCCTTCCCAATCAGCTATATTTCAGACACCACAACATTTTCGTTTTTGCGTGGTGTGGTGAGGTGACTGCCAAAAAGACCGAGTCTCCCCGATTGTTACTGAAACGGAGACACTATCTCCAAGTACATTAGCCTGGAATACAAATAGACAAAAAAAGATGCGACCTATTATGACCGAATGAAAGAGGAGTACCGCGATTATTTCAAGTGTAATCAGTTACTTACGATCCCTAAGCCATTGAATGCCGTAACAACTAGAACAATATCATTTCTGAATTCGAGCGTCAAATCCCGAAAATTGATCGGCGTCAGACGTGATGTCGGTGAATACGCATAAAAATACCTAAAGATAGCCTCGAACTTTCTGGCGAAACGTTCGAACGCTATGTGGGATTTACTGTTATCTTCAGAAGAAGCTAAAAACCAGTAGGAAACATTCTTATGACAAAATCTATACGTTTGGAAACTGGGTAGATGTGTTCCCGTTGGGCAAGTGTTATTCTGCACTGTCACCCATACATATAAACGAGGCCTATGTGGGTGCCTTCTTTGCAATGTATGGACAGTTGGAAGAAGTAGCCCGAATGACAACTGGAGATTTAGTTGTACAACTAATCATGTAAAGGACGAAGTTTCAGGAAATTCCTGATATAATTTGTAGGAAGATTTTCGTCGTGGTTGAGGGGAGGATGCCGCACTTTTGGTTGTGTGATACCGCCGGTCCCATGGTCAAAATGTGTCACGCTCGAAAACCATTGCTTCAGCCAGCTACAAACAAAGACTTCGTGACGAAAAGCAAACCCGCCGAGTACCCTGTCGGTTCACGTGAATAGATGCAGTGGTTAAAAAGGGGTCACCTCAGAAGGAAAAAAAAAAGGATCAAATTTAGAAAAAAACTTGGAGGAGGGTAAATGCAAACAACAACAACAACAGCATCAGAAAAAGACCAACCAAAAGCATCAGCTGTCCAAAAAACCAACAAAAGCTCAAAGATCAGCCAAACGGTAGGACCAGCAGCAGCGGCACTGAAACAACGGTCCATAGGCCATCAACAGCTACAACATAAAACAGGGTTGTCGCAGCTGGATAGCGACATGGAGGTGGAAGATATGTCACCACCACAAGCATCCTCTTTAGAAAGGGTGAGGGATGAGGAGAAGGAATAGACGTCTACAAAGAAAGAAAAAAGGCTGTGCGCAATCGAGTGGAAAACTCTGGAGAAATGTACAAAGAAAATCTACCTCTATTTCACCAGTAAAAATTAACGATACTGATGCCACAGGTAAGCCAAGGAGCCTCTCCGCTTCCCCATTGACGACGCCGACTTCTTCTTCCTCCAGCAATCCATCCCCCAAGCAATCCCCACTAAAAAAAAAACAAAACAAAAATCATTCCCCAATGGTTGAAGAGATTTGTTTCGTGAACTGGCAGGCCCTTGAAAGTGACCTGTCTATGTCAAAAACAGGCTCTGTCTAAACCCCTTTTAAGTGTAGCTCTGCCGACGGGAAGTCGACAGAGTACCCTAGGTACTTCCGGCGTGCCTACGGAGATATTACGCTCATCCGTAACACAGAGGAAGGGGGCAGAATTTCAAAATATGGGATTACTTGGCTAGCACAAAAGAAGATTTCACGAACATTAGAATGGCACAAATAAGGTCAATTGACTTCAAATAAAGAAATTATCACATATGTGTGCTGTGAGGGACCACGTTTGGCTTCACTCCTCTTTATTTAGGGCTCTAAAGCTAACGTTCCCGAAGGACGTTGGCGGTATTGTTAGTGACGGTCGAATAACGGCCGACATCGGAATTGGAAGACTTGGGCAATCCGTCGATGTCTTGACTGCTATAGATTTCCATCCAGTCTGCGTTTAAGGGACTCAGACTTGAATTATGTCTATCAAACTAGTTAGATTGAATGTGAAAGGCCTGAGAGATCGGAATAAGTCTGCCCGCCCGCTTTTTGATCTCAGGCCCATAGGAGTGGATGTAGCTGCGATCCAGGAAACACTTTGTTTGCAACGTGCATGCTAACGACTTTGGCTTCTATTAAACATACGGGGACCAGCAGGCCAGAAGTGTTTGCTTGTTAGTCAAGCGTTCCCTTGGCGCGAGGGGAGACCTTGTCCATGTGGGCGCAGATGGCTGGTTGATAATGTCCGATATTGCCGTGTGTAGAGGTGCGTTTCGGGTCGTTGCAGTTTATGCACCCAACTACCAGGGGGAGCGTGTCGTTTTTTTTCCGGCATTTGGGGCCGTTCTTGGTTGATTCGTCGCGCTTAGTCTTAATGGTGGACTGGAATGTCAACCTGGACACCAAGATGTCTGGGCAGGGGAATGCATCGGGCGGTCGTTGCATGGTTAATCTGATAGGCGACTTTGAACACGTCGATAGATACCGTGTCGACCATACGGGGCGGGAGATTTGGATGTGGGCACTTGAGTGGCTATCTCTCCACATATCCAGGTATCTGAACAGAATGAGAGGGAGAAGGCTCAACCTAGATTTAATAGATTCACCTACGTTCCTCTGTTTATATTATTCGGATCATAGACTTGTCTGTGCCCGGATGGTAAAGGTCCTAGACCTAGAATGGCAGGACACTGTAAGTTCAATCTGTTCTTAATAGACAGGTGGGACTTTCAGCAACAGCTGATTAGATTACTGCAGCAGGAATTAGTGTGGGTTGTTATTGGGAATGTGTGGTGCTAGAATCTTAAGTACAGGATTAGGTCGTTCACTACTGAATATAGCAAACGATTTTCTGTAGATGAGGTTAAAAAGTTGAAGGCTCTAGAGGATACTCTGTCCCGGGCAGTCGCCGGTGGGGTTCCCTAGTGACAGTTGTAGCTGGGCAGGACCTGAATCATGAGTATAGCAAGAATCAGGTAGTTATACATAGGTTAAACAAGATGTCAAACAAGGCTGTGTACATGGGCGTAGAATTGCGCAAAGACGAGATCTGTCGTGTTACCAATCGATATATTTGCAAGGTCATTATCCCGGGGGGATGCTTTCTGGGACAGACCAAGGATATATGCGTGGCGTTTTACTGGCATTTCCAGAGCCGTTTTACCAAGGAGACTGGTCTCTGTATTGAATAGGTGCGGGGGTGAGATGACATAGGGGCGAAGTTTACCTGGCATTGAAGAGGGTCGGCAATGATAAGTCTCCTGGAATGTACTCGAGTATGTCGCACATTTTTTTCCCGAATTTGTCAGTGGTGCTCAACAACTGGTTCCGGCAGCGGGCATCCCCGATAGGTTTACCGTGAACGTGATCATGCTGTTGAAAAAGGGCAATGGTGTTGTGAGGGATTGAGACGACGAAAGGCCCATAACTCTGCTAAATAAAAGAGTTAAATATTGGGCCAATATCCTTACGTGACGTTTGCAGTAGTTGTCGCGAGCTTGTTGGAATTCGACTTGTGCTGTGAGATGATGAACAATTAAAACAACCTGCATCTCGTTCGCACGATCCTAGATGGAGTAAAACTTGAAAAGACAGACGCGCTGATCAGTTTAAATCAGTCCAAGGCATTTGAGAGTGTTGAGCATTAGTACCTGGCTGCTGTCCTACAGACCGCCGAATTCGTACCCGATTTCTCCAAGTAAATTAGCTTCTTGTATCTCTCCCCCAGTGCTGTGTTACAAGTGAACGTGAGGCGGTCTAGCGCTTTTGCGCTGACTCGGTCGGTTATATAGGTTAATCCACCGTTGCCCTTACTTTACACTTTGGAGTTGGAGCCGCTATATCGCCGGCTAAAGGAGAGCGCGGGCTGTCTAGTCATATGCGCAATCGCCATCTTTCCTACTACAGTTCGAGCTAGGGTTTCTCCCTACGCCGATGACCATCCATTTTGTGTCGTGCTGCAGCGACATTAAGGTGGCGCAGAAGGCCCTTGAATTGTACGAGAAGGTGACGCCGGCCAAGATTACCCGCAAGAAGTCTTCTGGCTTGCGGTTATGTGCTGGATAGGGTGGAGCTTACAGGGCCTTTCGGCTGTTCTGGTGGACCCGTCCGTTGTATTTCGAGAATTACTTCTGATTTGAACATTTATCGAGTGAACATCCAGTGTGAACTTTTAATAAGTGAATACTACTACAGATATTACCACTACTAGTACTTATAATAATTATATTAACATTAATAATATATTGAATCAACATTTTGTCCGCAAGAGGAATATATTTTAGAACGTATCTCTGTGTCACCATATTCGAAAGTAAATAGGAAATAAGTCAAAATGTTTGACAAATATCTTGATTTTCGAATGCTAATAAAGTTCAAATTTGCAAAGACCATAGAAATTATGGTATGTTTATTGGAATAAAACCTAAAAAACAAAATAATTACAATGAAGTTATTTTACTTATTTTCACTCAATACAATGACCAATAGTCACTCAATGACTGAATGATATTGTTATATAAGCATAAGAGTAGGGAGTAAGTAATATAATTTATCTGTTTACAATATATAAAGTTATAAAATCTGTTTTCGTTTGATCTGCAGTGAAGTCCATGTTACTATTGATGAATTAATCGGAATTCATTTCTCGCGGTCTCGAATGTTTGATTGTATAAATGTAGATAGCGGCTAATGGATGAATTCATAGAATAAAATAAATACAAAAGATGGAGATATTGAAATCCAGTAAGATCACATACTCCCGACTGCGACAATATATGTTCACATTAAAAAAAAAGAAAAATTATCAGATAATGGACATAACCATTTCAAGAAACCATTCATTATCACTAGAAATGAGAGAAACACTGTAAACATATTTGGATAAAGAATTGAATCTCTTGTGGAATATGAAAATGAAAAATTTCCGACAATTACTGAAGCAATGCTAAAATATATTGTAAAAGTTGTAGAAGAATATGAAATGAGATAATTATTGAAAACATCCAGGAGTTTGAGAAAAGTTAAGGACGCTTGTCACAAAATATTAATGCATGGAAACTTGTAACAGTACAATCAGACAAAGCAATGTTGCAGAACGGAGAAATGATGTTGGATTTCAAAAAGATCCCCATTGCAATTCCAGAAATAATGTTTTTAATCAGTATAACTTTTGACAGATAAAACTGTAACACATGTATTATTACAATCACCCTTCAGGGTAGGAAACTGGAGAAATGAAAACATTACGAAAAAACTATTATTTTTTGGTATATACAGAAAATAATAGCAGATATGATAATTAGAACGAAATGGAAGTTCCGATCACTACGATGGTAAAATTTGAAATTTGTAATACAAATGCAAACCCTTGAAAATATAATATAACGGAAAATATATTAATGATATGAAAAGCCTTTTTTTCATTTTATACGTATTTAAAAAGAAGTGATACGTAAAATAGTTATTACGAATATATGCATATTTACATGCATACATACATACATACATATACACTGCGTGCCAAATTATTATCAAATAAGTTTTTCTAATATTTCAAGAACCGTCCAATTAATTCACAGAAATTTTTCACACAATGTGGGCAACACTGACCTACGCAATCACTGAAATTTTCGTACTGATCTGCGCAAAGTAAACAAACTGGCGCCATATTTGTTATCAGCACAGTGATTTGAGCGTGCCAAATTATTATAGAAGTGTAAGAATTTAGCGAAAAGATGGGTCATAAAAACAATTGAAGTGATTCTGAAAAGAAAACTATTACCTCAGAACTCTCAAAAGGTAAATCCACGCTATAAATTTCTGAAATGATAAGGAAGTGTCATCAAACAGTGAAAAAGTTCACCGCCGACTCTACAGAAGTACACAAAAGGGCAGATAAAGGCAAGCCGAGGGTTATTTCACATCGTCTCATGTCACGACTTAAACGAGAGGCCACGAAGAAACCTGGACTTACCAGTCAAGAGCTTTTCAGTCGCATTGGGGATCCTACTGTGTCTAAAAGTACTCGGTGTTGGTATCTGAGGGAAATAGTGTGGCACCATTTAACGAGGCAGAAAAGGAAAAGAAAGAAAAGAAGAAAAAGAGAGGCTAAGAACCGAATCGTGACTGTTAAACAAGAACACACACACAGCTAAGAGACAATGGATAAAAAGATATTTTGATAAGTAACAAATGGCGAAGGAGTGTCATTACAATGACAGGGAAATTCTGAGTAGAAAGAAGGCGAAGGAAGGAAAGAATCAGATATGTTTTGGCATCGGCTGTGTTATCTAAAGATATGAGAACAAACTATTGGTACGGAAGACATCATGTTATCGGCTACAGGCCGGCTGGTCAGAGAGAGAGAAAGAAAAATTCAAATGAGAATGTTATTTCGTTAAGTGACAACTAAAAAGGCTTAGACAGATATGAAAAATTGAAAAAAAACACCCACGAGCATCCTTGGCCTGCGATAATAAAATTTTGTTATCAGGAATTGTGCCGAAAGAAAATAAATGTTTTTTTCTTTCTTCGAGGCGACAGACCGACTGGGGCTTTGGAGATGTCCTTTTTTTTTGAGACCATGTCGGGAGGACCACACAAAATAAATACTTGAAGTAAACCACGTGTGGAACAAGAGTTATGACCGTAATTGTCATATAGTCCAGTTCGTGGCTGGAGAAATGATAAACCATTAAGGGGAAGAAAGGGGAAAGAAAAAAGAGATAATTTTTTTTAAGCAAGATATTTTTTTCTGAAACAAGCCGCAGATTCGTCCACGCCCGGCTGAGACATCATTGGTCGAGTGGTGATCACGTGATGCACGAGGGAGGCTGTTGCCGCCCATCTGGAGGATGAGTAAGAGAGGTTGCCGCGAAGATGTGGGGAGGGCAGTTCATCCCCTCTGAGGTATGATGAAAGGTTCCCAAAAATGGAAAAAGGTGGAAATTCCTAACCAGAGAGGTGGATATGTATTTAGAATTATCGAGGACCCCACCAGCGCCGACAAACCCACCCCGGTTTTGGTCGGCGCCCATATAAACGAAGCCACAATGAGCATTTTGAGAGAGTCGAGTTCCAGCAGTCTTCGGTTAAGGCAAGCCTCGCAAATAGCTGACAGATTCCCGCACATTTTCCAGACCCACATCTTCAAACCAAGAACAATTATTCTGAAGAGCGACTTAGATCCAGATCACCGAAATAAGTTTTTCTTTTGACTTTCGTCCAAAGACCCACCGAAACACCAATTTCTTAAAGAGCAGACGACTTGAAGTGTTAAAACTTGCCTAGCGGAAAACGACGTGCCACAATCCATAGAACGGGTCGGGAGATAGATGCAGTCCTATGTATCGAACAACTAGACATACAGTTTGTTACCTTTTTCTTTGATACTTCGAACTTTTGAGTTTTCATTTTGTTGCCTTTTATGCGTATTTTTGTGGTATCACCCCCGTTGGACTCGGTTTGCAGTACGGCCCCGATGACTGATTGATTTCCTCTGCCTAGATCAAGTCACAACGTGGGTAGGCAGACTGTGAATCAAAGTAGGACGTCACCGTTGGTGCCGTGGTAGACTGGGATACAACGACACGGTTGGCGCTACGACCAGGGGACGACGTCACAACTGGTGCCGTAACCACAAGATAGGACCCTGGAACAGCCACTGCCACAATTAGTACCGTGACAGCAGGACAGGATCCTGGATCGACCGCTGTTGCTGAGAAATTTCGAATAAGACTCAAAACGACCCGGGACCGAGAGGAACGAGAACAGAATCGTCTGTAAGGTAGGACACTTTGCTTGATTTCCCAACCTCGATTGTTGCTGCGTAGATTGTCTTTCTCTTTAAATATGTCGAACTATGATTCAGATAGAGCAGTGGGGGTTAGAGAAGGGTTGTCAGCTGACCTGAGAAAGTTCTTGGGTAGTCCGAGGGTCCCAGCTTTTGACGGCAGTGGGAAAGATTTTAAAAACTGGCTGGCAATCCTGGAGAAGAGCCGAATTATATATGAACTCACAGCTGAGGAGACCTTGTATCTGGCGTATGACGCCATAAAGAGGAAAGCCTATGAGTTTATGAAGGAGCTCTTGGAGAGTCAACCCCTCTTGTCTTGGGAAAGATTAAAGGGACTATTGACCAAAGAATTCACCGACGAGGACACGGCTATAGAGGCCATGAGGGCCCTCTTAAAGCTGACACAGCTGCGGGACGAAACCCCTGGAGAGTTGGGGGCCCGAGCGGGGAAGCTGTCATCATTGGCCTTCCCAGATGTGGTTAGAGACAATGGGGTCATGCAGGCCCAGTTAGCAGACCTGTATGTGGAGGACCTAAGTGACGAGCGTGTTCGTCACGACGTGCGAAAGAGGGGCCGGTGAGATTATCGGCGGCAATAGAACTGGCCAAGGAGAGCCAGCGCATATGGGAAAAGGTAAAAAGGTGTGGAAGGAACCACATACTAAGTCAAGATGTCGGAAAAGGGGGGAAAGGCGGAAGACCCTCCGCGTGGAATCGGAGGGTCAAGTTAGAAGTAGATCAGCCTGAGGTGTGGGAGGAAGACCCCAATAGAAAGGCATGGTCAACCAGGCATGGATTTTATAAGCCCACGCCGGGTAGATACGGGCTGGTGTGCTGGACCTGTGGCCATGAGGACCACAGAGCGGCGGAATGTCCGACGAAGTGTGGTTTGCCCCCAGACTTCGAACAGGACAGGTGCACCAGGTGTGGAAAGAAAGGACACCTGGCCAAGTGGTGCGGGCTGAGAAAAGGCGCCCCACCGATATTAACAAAGAAGGCCGAGCCGAAGAGACAAGACCAGGGAAAATCCAGCGGGCCACCCCGGAATTAAGAAGGAGGGTGGCCCAGTTAAAAAGAAGGGAAATAAAAGCTTGGACCAGTGGTCGGGCGAGCCGCTTGGGCAGAGGACAGGTCCCCCCGGGAGTAAACAAGAGGTTAGCCCAGTTGAAGAGAAAAAGAGCAAAATGTTGGACATGTGGTCAGGTGGGCCACTTTGCGGCGAACTGTCCGGCAAGAAGGTGCTGGTTTTGTAGGAGACCAGGGTTAGGGTTAGAAGGTTGAAGAGAAGCTATATCCTTCGGAACAGCCGCGGAAGACTGCGAGAGGTCCAGCCGGGCCCTCCAGGTGCGAAAAGCGCAGAACTTCCCCCCGTAAGAATAATGAAGGTGATTTATTGCTGCCGGCGCCTATGGCTGGGATGACCCAAGGGTGGTGGCCCAGGAAGAGGAAAGCCCAAGTGTTCTCTTCGCTGACGCAAGAGAAGGAGCTATCCTGTAGAGCAGAGATAGTGGGTAAGGCGATGAAAGCTCTGGTAGACACAGGAGCATCTGTGTCATTGCTGAGAGAGGAAGCATACAGGCGGGTGAAACGGAAAAGTAGGATACGGGAAGCGGACATAGAGGTCACGCAAGCAGATGGAGCCCCCCTGAAGATAAAAGGGATGGTGAGGCTCCCTGTGAGGATTGGGAAATTAGGAAGCACCCAAAATCTTTACGTAAACCCCGACCTGTGTACGGAGGCAATCTTGGGAGAAGATTGGCTCCGGAGCCAGAGGGCCCAGATAGAGTTCAACCCCACTGTGCTGATAGTGAATGGCGAGAGGACGCCATTGGGATGCCCACCGGAAGAAGATATAATAATAGTGGTGGAGGAAGATGTAAAGCTACCCCCTAGAACGTCGGTGTCGGGAAAGGGTAGGTTAATGTCAGGGAAGAAAATAGGAAAAGGACCCCTGCAGTTGGTCCCTGTGGAAGGGAAGGGCCTAGAAGAAAATGAGGTAACTCTGTATGAGACGGTGGTGGAGGCAGCTGAATTAGTGCCCAGTATGATGGTGAACCATGCCCAAAAGACAATAAAGGTTAGGAGAGGGGAAGAGATAGGGAAAGCGCTAACCCTACTGACTCTGAATCGGGTGAGATTCGAAGAGGAACGAAGAAAACTTGTAGAGCAAACAGAAGGAATAGTGGACGAAGATATATTAGCACCGGATCAATTTAGAACCAGGGTGGGAGGTCTGCTGAGGGATAATCGAGATGTGGTAGCCCAGTCAGACAAGGAATTGGGCCAGACTCACACAGTCAAAATGAAAATCGACACCGGAGAAATTAAAACCCTACCGGACACCTATTCATAAAAGACCCCTTGTAGAAGAGGCAGTAGAAGAGATGTTGGAAGCTGGGATGATCGAAAGATCGATCTCCCCTTGGAGCTTCCCAATCGTAATAGTAGGTAAAAAAGATGGCGGGCACCGTTTTTGTGTAGATTTTAGGAAACTGAATTCTATATCGAAGCCGTTGGCGGTGCCATTGCCACGAATAGATGACATATTGGCATTATTAGGGAAGGCAAAGTACTTCTCTACGTTGGACTTGAGGTCCGGGTATTGGCAGGTAGCCTTTGATGAGGCTGACAAGGAGAAGGCCTCATTTGCGTGTCACCTAGGACTGTTCCAGTTCAGGGTGATGCCATTCGGTTTAGCTAATGCCCCGGGAATCTTCCAACAGCTGATGTCAATAGTGTTAGGAGGATACAAGAGCTTTGCCATGGCATATTTGGACGATATCTTAATATTTTCGGAGACAGTAGAACAACACTTTTTCCATCTAAAACAAGTGTTGGGAAGGTTAAGAAAACACGGCTTAAAATTGAAATTATCGAAGTGTCAGTTTCTGAAGGAGGAGACTATATATTTGGGCTTTGTTATAAATGGAGACGGTATTAAACCCGACATGGATAAGGTGAAAGTCATAAGGGAAATGCCAGAACCTAAGACAGTGAGACAGTTAAGAGGTTTTATAGGAGCTATAGGTTACTACCGACGCTTCGTCCCGGCATTTTCGAGAATTGCCATACCACTATTAGCCCTGACTAAGAAATATGCTATGTTCAAGTGGACAGGATTTTCAACAGGCATTTGATACGTTTAAAGAACAGTTGACAGCCGTCCACTGCTGACGTATCCAGTCCTCAGCAAGCCCATGATACTATACACTGATGCCAGTGAACAATGTGTAGGAGCAGTTCTTACCCAGCCGTGTCCCGATAAAGAAGGACCAGTGCCAGGCATACCAGAGGAAGTACCGATATACTTTCTCTCTCATAAGCTCCCGGAGACACAACAGAGATGGCCAGTAATAGAAAGAGAAACATCATGTATGCTCTCCAAAAACTGGACTACTACTTGAATAGTGCGGTCTTTACTATAAAAACAGACCACAAACCTCTGCAGTACCTATTGCAGGCAGAGTGGACAAATAATAAGAAGATTCAACAGTGGGCCCTTAAGTTAAGTGGCTACCACTGTAAGATAGAGTATTTGGCAGGGAAGGAAAACACGTGCGCAGATTTACTCTCAAGAATACCGAAACAACTGGAAGAAAGATCTGTAAAAGTAGAGCAGGGAGTAGATGATAAAGCCTATAGAATAGGAGTAATTAACTCTAATAAGCTAAAAGATCGCCCTATGTTAGAATCGGTCGAAGAAGGGGACACAGATAATAACCGATCCCTACTGGACAGAAGGAATTGAGAAGGAGCAGGCAGACAGTGAAATAGCTGCCCTGAGAGAAAATGTGAAGGCAGGAGAGACCACCAAGTATGCCATAATAGAGGAAAGGCTGTATTATCTCTAAGGCAGGGATGAGGAAGTCAAGCCCAAGTTGTATGTCCCCAAAAGTTTAAGACCAGAGGTATTGGAACAGTGCCACGAGAGTTTGGGTCACATGGGAATTGATAGGACATGTGATCTAATAGGAAGAAAGTACTATTGGCCCAAATTGTACGGAGAGGTCACTAACTATGTTCGGAGCTGCGTAGTGTGCCAGTCGCAGAGCAGAAGGCAGGAAATGGCAACATTGGAGGAGACGGACGTGCCGAACTTCCCCTTCGAGAAAATGAGTATGGATGTATCAGGACCATATGGGGAAACTGCGCAGGGAAACAACTACATAGTGAGTTTTGTCGATTGGCTAACAAATTGGCCTGAGGCATTTGCAGTATCAGACAAGAATGCTTGAACTGTGGCCGGTTTGATAATAAGTGAAATCTTCCCTAGGTATGGCGTCCCTGTGCAGTTGGTAACAGATAATGGCACGGAGAATATAAACAGCATAATGAGAGAAGTGCTGACAGGTTTGAATATAGAGCATGTAAAAACATCTCCATATCACCCCCAAGGAAATGCTAAAGTGGAAAGGTTTCATAGAACCTTGGGAGATGTATTGGCCAAGCTGGTCAGAGAGAACACTGGAAACTGGGACTTGTATTTGACACAGGCTCTGGCGGCCGTGAGGTTTACGATAAACAAAACCTCCAGATTTTCTCCTTACTTTATGTTGTTTGGCAGAGACATGGTCCTTCCTGTTGATAACCTATTGAAGCCTCGAAGAAAGTATATGGGAGAAGATCATCATCAGCTGTTGCTGGAACAACAACATAAGATATTTGTACAGGCCAGAAGAAGAATAAAGAGGGCACAGAAGAGAAGAAATGAGAGAGTGAATGCTGAAAGAAAGGTAAAAGAATTGAAGGTTGGAGACCCTGTCTACTACAAAATCCACCAGAGAGAAGGAAAGCTGGACCAAAGATGGGAACCGTACTACCGGATAATAGAGCAGACGGGTCCAGTATCATATGTAATATGGGATCAAGTGGCAGGACGAGCAAGGAGGGTCCATGCCAATAATCTGAAGAAGGCTGAAATAGCTAACCTGGAAATGAGCGAGCCGAGGCCTAAGAAGGCAAGGACAAGGAAGGTAACTCTGGTTGAGCCGGAAGAAATGGAGACGGAGGAAGATTCCGAAGAAAATGAGGAGATAGATCGACTTGGCCAGATAGACGAAGCGATCCGAGTGACGGGGTTGGAACCCTCGGCGGATATCAGCGGTGTTCAGTCGTCGACTGAATCGGTGCAGAGAAGACCCTGCGAGGTCGCCATCGCACCCCCATGTCCAAAGGAAAGGAAGAGAAAGACGAGGAGATCCAATCAAGCAGCCAAGGGCTCTAAAAAGAGGCACCCTGAACAGGACGAAGGGCCCAGCGAGTGGAAGGAAGAGGATCAAATACTCCTTTCCCAGCTCAAGGAAAACCTAAGGAACAGGAGAGATCTAGACATAGAGTCAGGAGGTATTAAAGACGTCCAAGACGAGGGCTCTAAACAGAAGGAAGAATCAGGAGAGGAAGAAGAGGACAAAACACCTCCTAGACGGGAATTAAACCCAGAGGAAAGGTTAGAGGTTGAGCAGGGACCACCTCGGAAGATGAGATCAAGAAGGGTGAAGAACCCCAAATCTCAGTAGAACAAAGAAGGCTGTGTAGAATAGAAACATTCGGTGTCGACAGGTAACGACACTGGCTCATCCAAAAAAAAAAAAAAACCTGCTGGCTGACTGTGGTGGATGTGGATGGAGGGGATGGAGTCGCGGGCTGCATCTCACGAAGGACGGAAGAAGATTATTGGCATTGCTGACTAGCCATCAGTGGTGTCATGAAGTAAGGCTTTTGGGAGTGGCCGCCACGCACACCTGTCCGGGCCATTCTGTCTGCTAGGAGTAGTTAGAGGAGGAAAGAGCTGAATGTAGTAAGAAATTATGGAATAATTGAGTGATGAATTGAGCAAGACTGAATGGTTGTGAAGAATAACAACAAGAGAATTTTGTTACCTTACACGAATGATAGCAAGGTACAAGTTGGAAACAGAATCCATAGCTTTAAATTCAGGGAGAAGCTAATTCATGTTGCTAACAGCTGAAGAAGCTAGAAAGTGTAGAGATGATGCTCTAGGGACTTGTACCTCGTTAAGCCCTATCTATATAACTGGTAACCACAAGATGTGCATACTAGAATTGTTTGAGTGGAAGAGAGAGGGAATTAAGAGAACTTACCAAGTAGAGGTATGAGCAAACACGGCATTACCACAAGCTATCAGTATTTCAGACGGGGTGTGGGCAGTAGCCACACAGAAACCTATCAGCTTGTCTAGGGTGTGTGGGGGAGAATCCACAAGGACATTAAGAGTAAGGCCACCATTATCCCTGTTAAAGTTACCCATGGGATGTTCGGCATTTGGGATATCTATGTCCTTACCCCCCTATTACCAGGAAGAAGAAAGATATGAAGAGAAATATTCAATCATAGAAATGATTGGCAGAGGCTTAGTCAATTGTACAGAATTATGGGAGCCAATTGTGAAGGGATTCCACAATGTTTCCTTGAATAAAATGCCAGAACTAATGAGGCCGATAGAAAAGATCGATATGGATCAATTGAGGGACAAGTTAAGTGCGTTGGGAAATGAAGGTATGGCTTGGGAAGGCGATGAGCAGATCGCGATAAGTTGGTCAATAGTGATGGGTACATTCATAGTTATAGCCATCGGGGGTATAGTAGTATGGAATATTAAGAGTAAGAGGAGATTAACGAATGACAATCCAATGCGCATGCAGCAACTCGAGAGGGAGATGCCGAGCAGTGTTCCTTACTCATACAGAACCGGCGAAGAAATTGCAGGAAGACCAGCGGAGGAGTCTGGCGTGAGACCGCCACGTGCGGCGTAAAAACCTCCCACAGCGGAGAGGAAAACATTGACCAAGAAGAACAAGCCATAGGAACCACATCTGCACCCACAGGCACACGCACACATGACATTACACATAGAATAGAAGAACTTGTAAAAAAAGAACATTACACTTGCATGTAAAACGAAAGAAGAAAAAGAACATTGCATTGCATGTAGAACAGAAGAAGATGAAAAAGAACATTACACTTGCATGTAAAACAGAAGAAGAGAAAGAACATTACATTGCATGTAGAACAGAAGAAGATGAAAAAGAACACTTGCATGTAAAACAGAAGAAGAAATAGAACATTACATTGCATGTAGAACAGAAGAACTTGAAAGAGAACATTACGTTGCATGTAGGAAAGTAGTATAGAATTGCATGGGACAAATGCATGATGCATGTTAAATGTTGTATTTGGTTTTAGGTGTCATTTACGGGTAAATGACAAATCGGTTAGGGGAGGATTGTGGCACCATTTAACGAGGCAGAAAAGGAAAAGAAAGAAAAAAAGAAAAGAGAGGCTAGGAACCGAATCGTGAGTGTTAAACAAGAACACACACACAGCTAAGAGACAATGGATAAAAGGATATTTTGATAAGTAACAAATGGCGAAGGGGTGTCATTACAATGACAGGGAAATTCTGAGTAGAAAGAAGGCGAAGGAAAAAAAGAATCAGATATGTTTTGGCATCGGCTGTGTTATCTAAAGATATGAAAACAAACTATTGGTACGGAAGACACCTTGTTATCGGCTACAGGCCGGCTGGTCAGAGAGAGAGAAAGAAAAAATCAAATGAGAATGTTATTTCGTTAAGTGACAACTAAAAAGGCTTAGACAGATTTGAAAAATTAAAAAAAACACCCACGAGCATCCTTGGCCTGCGATAATAAAATTTTGTTATCAGGAATTGTGCCGAAAGAAAATAAATGTTTTTTTTTTTTTTCTTCGAGGCGACAGACCGACTGGGGCTTTGGAGATGTCCTTTTTTTTGAGACCATGTCGGGAGGACCACACAAACTGATAATTATCGATAAAATACTTGAATTAAACCACGTGTGGAACAAGAGTTATGACCGCCATTGTCATATTGTCCCGTTCGCGGCTGGAGAAATGATAAACCATTAAGGGGAAGAAAGGGGAAAGAAAAAAGAGATAATTTTTTTTAAGCAAGATATTTTTTTCTGAAGCAAGCCGCAGATTCGTCCACGCCCGGCTGAGACATCATTGGTCGAGTGGTGATCACGTGATGCACGAGGGATGCTGTCGCCGCCCATCTGCAGGATGAGTAAGAGAGGTTGCCGCGAAGATGTGGGGAGGGCAGTTCATCCCCTCTGAGGTATGATGAGAAGGTGGGAGTGAGGAAAGGTTGCCAAAAATGGAAAAAGGTGGAAATTCCTAACCAGAGAGGTGGATATGTATTTAGAATTATCGAGGACCCCACCAGCGCCGACAAACCCACCCCGGTTTTGGTCGGCGCCCATATAAACGAAGCCACAATGAGCATTTTGAGAGAGTTGAGTTCCAGCAGTCTTCGGTTAAGGCAAGCCTCGCAAATAGCTGACAGATTCCCGCACATTTTCCAGACCCACATCTTCAAACCAAGAACAATTATTCTGAAGAGCGACTTAGATCCAGATCACCGAAATAAGTTTTTCTTTTGACTTTCGTCCAAAGACCCACCGAAACACCAATTTCTTAAAGAGCAGACGACTTGAAGTGTTAAAACTTGCCTAGCGGAAAACGACGTGCCACAATCCATAGAACGGGTCGGGAGATAGATGCAGTCCTATGTATCGAACAACTAGACATAAAGTTTGTTACCTTTTTCTTTGATACTTCGAACTTTTGAGTTTTCATTTTGTTGCATTTTATGCGTATTTTTGTGGTATCACCCCCGTTGGACTCGGTTTGCAGTACGGCCCCGATGACTGATTGATTTCCTCTGCCTAGATCAAGTCACAACGTGGGTAGGCAGACTGTGAATCAAAGTAGGACGTCACCGTTGGTGCCGTGGTAGACTGGGATACAACGACACGGTTGGCGCTACGACCAGGGGACGACGTCACAATAGCAACAACAGTCAAACCTGTATCGAAGCCTCTGTTGACGAGAAATCATATTCAAAATTGATTGAAATGGGCCGAGGACAATATGAAGATTGACTTCTCTAAAGTTTTGTTCACAGACGAAACTCGACTAACACTTGATCGGCCAGAGAGATGTTGCAAATAATGTGTAATGAACGGACAGAATCGCCATCAGCGTTTGAGACGCCAACATGGCGGTGGAGGCATAATGATCAAGGGTGGTATTATTGCAAAAACATTAATGGGCTCATGGAGAGTACCAGATGGCGTCAAAATGACTGCTGATGCACACATAACGTTTATGAAAGAGCATCTTTAACCGTGGATGAAAAGGTAAAGAGTTGCCTTCAGAAGAGCCATTGTTTTTATGCAAGATAATACTCCCTCACAGGCTGCTCACAAGACTACTGAATATTTGAAACAGTTAGGCTTCGATGGACCTCGAAAAATGAAGTGGCGAGCCAATTCACCGTATTTGAACCCAATCGAAAACCTTTGGCGCATCAGGAAGCGAAGACTGTACGCCAACGGACGACAATTCCGGAGCAACGCTGAGTTGTGGGAAGCAATTCTTGGCATATCTCGCGGCATTACAGCAGATGACATCCTACAATTAACAAATTCTATGGATCGTTGATTTCTTCAAGTAATTTCAAAATGGGGAAAGCACATTCCCTATTAATTTGTTTAAAACTGTGCCTTTGTTTGTATCTGTTATTATTTGTTTGATTATCTTATTTATTAGCTTATTTTGATCACAAACATTCACGTGCAGCATTAATAAACGTTTTGTTTGCTCAATTCTGGGAATTTTACTAAATCTTTCTAATAATTTGGCACGGTCAAATCATCGTGCTGATAAAAATATAGCGCCAGTTTGTTTACATTGCGCAGATCAGTGCGAAGATTTAAGGATTGCGCAGCTAAGTATTGCCAACACTGTATGAAAATTTTGTGTGAATTGAATGGACGGTTTTTGAAACATTAGAAAAAAGTTATCTCGATAATAATTTGGCACGCAGTGTATATATATATATATATATATATATATATATATATATATATATATATATATATATATAATGGCTACACGAATCGCCGATATAATAAAAAATGTCAGACATATAATAAGAAGGGACATGTCATCAAAACTTCTACCCACAAGATTTCACACGCTGTTCCTAAACATTTGATCATATTTTGAATGAATTGGGTGCCAATAAATGAGTAAGATTATTAAGACTTGCTTTGCAGGGGATATTTATGTACTGAGAATTTAAATTCCTAAACCAGACAAGTAGTGGAATCTGATATCAGGGTGTCAAGAGAACTGAACTTTATGTTTGAAGGATGGGGCAAACTGAGAGACATGGTAGTCATATCTAAATATATGGCAATACCTTCAGTGTGAGACCGTTTCAGTGGATTGGGTTATCCAACATGAAGGTATTTGTAACTGGGATCCACCTGCTAGGTTATATGCTGCTTTCATCAAAGTCTATCACAATATTGCCAACATTTGGCTGTGAAGCGTTTGCTTGGCATATACATATAAGTCTCGGTGTAACGATGGGTATAACGAGCTTCATATATTTCTACATAGTTGTCATTTTTTTGGCATTTTATTGACGTGATGATAACTTATTTAATAATAATAAAACTCTACAATAACTTCATAAAATCTGCCGTGATATATTTATCAGTCTAGCTTTCTGATGTATCTTATTTGAAAGAATAGTCTCTTATTAATATGATAGACGCAATAAGTGAATGATCCCTCGCATCAGAATACATCATCAGTAAATATGCTTTGTTATCTGTCTTTTAAATTGCTTTGGACATTTTTACTTTTAATGATGTAAAAAGTAAAATCTTTTTTGCCTTGAGCAAGAGAATTAACACTATGACTATGGTACATTATTTATGAAAATGATATCACTCATACAGTTACTTAAATATATGCTTCAAACTGTAATAGGATACGTATATATTAATACTACTATTATTAAGTTGGTGCAAAAATAATCTCGTTTTCACACATAGTAACATATGTGAGAAAACGACATTATTTTTGCACCAACCTAATACTAGAGATAATAAATACAGGAAAAAAAGGTAGAATTATCAGCACAACTTGGATAGATTACCGTAAGCCTTTGATAGTTTGCCACACTCTTGGATAATTAAGCCACTGGAAATGTACAAAGTATTCTTGGTAATAATAAATTTCCTTATATATAGAATAAAACTGGGGAAAACCATATTATAATTAGATCACATCAAAAGTAAAACCACTTCAAATTGTTTCAATATCCGATGATGGATCTTTAAAAGGGACACGCTATCGTCCCTTCTCTTCTGTCCTTCGTTAATCCCCTTTTTACATGAACTAAACACCAATAACTATAGATAAAAAGTATAAAAAGACACTGTCTAATCACCTGTCCTAGGTAGAATATATCAAATTCTTTGACAAAGAGGACAATGAGGTGAATACTATCCACAATACTGTAAAAGGTTTCAGCAATGACCTCGCTATGTATTTCGGGTTAGATAAATGTGCTGAAGTAACATTAAAGTAAGGGAGTATTACAGCAACACACTCATTAGATGTAGATTGTGTGACTAAATTTTAGAAATTGGAACGAGAAAAAGTCTCTAAATAACTCGGAGTTAGCAAAGGAGATGGAATACAGCATAACCAAATGAAGCAGAAAATAAGAAAACAGTACTACAGGCTTGTGTTTCTGGTGTTAAATACCAGGTTGAATTCACGAAACAGGATATCAGCCATAAATACTTTCTCTGTCCGTGAAGTGCAATAGAGTTTCAACATCCTAAATTGAACAACAGCTGTTATTAAGTGAATGGATTTCGAAATGAAATATTTTCTCACTTCCCACAGCATGGATTACGCTAAGGTTGATGCTGTTCGTCTGTATGACCCTTGTTCCAAAGAAGGCAGAGGATTAGTTCAACTCAAGCTGTCCTTACAAAACCGCAAAAATCGGTCTTCAAATATACCCGGTAACGACTGAAGACTGGATAATGATATAGGCCAAAGAAAAGGGATGAAATAATAAACTATATTCAGTTATAAAGTAAGCTAACAAATTCGAAAGATTATTTAAAGACGTGCAAATGAACCATAATACAAAAACTGCAAATGCAATGCGACAAATGCAGAAAATATTTCAAGATATGCCGCATGATGGTCAATACTCTGCACCTACCAAACAATGCTTATGTAGACAAACCCGTACCCATCAGTGGTAACGTTGTGCAAAGCTAAAAGATGAAACGGAAGGTTTTTTATTGTTGCTGCACAGGACACATTCAGAAATTACAGAGCCCGCATAATGAATAAACTGCTGAACCCAAATGCAGATTCTGTGATAAATATCTAGAAGGAATTTACCATTTTGTATCATTTTTCACAGTTTCAAAACCCACTGAATATAAAACACGACACATTATAGTGGGCCTACATCTGCATTGGATAATCTGCACCTTTTATTGGAAGGAAACGGCAAGAAACTCGTATGGATATCACCCAGCCCCAATTACAGAGATTCACCAGTAAAAAATTAATAGGATTGTGCAATGCAGAAAGACAGAACAATAAAATATAATAACCAAAAACCAAAAGAAAAGAATGTCCTTACTTATTGATATCTAGAAAGTAATGTATCTTTTTAGATCCTAAAAGAAGTGGGATCCCCCTGATTGATTCAAATAACGTGCGATAGACAAATTGAAAGGGTTCCTGGTAGTCCATATCTTAAAGAAATACAAAAATAATGTACCCTCAAGTACAGCTCACACGTGACAAAGAGTTTTATCTATGAAAAATGTATGGGATCTTATGTTATTTGTTTTCAGAAATATGATCAAATACAAAGAGCTTTTAAATGAAAATAGAGAAAATGAAAGGTAATTATACATATTAAGTACACCTTGGCTAGACATGTTACAGAAAACCATAATATGTTGAGTTTTATTGACATAATGAATTATTTCGTCATACGAGGGCCATTTCGAAGGATGAGAACAGAAACCCCTATTAGTCATGCAATCTGTCATTTTTTCATAGTAGCAGGTTGAAATACCTCTGCTTCATCTTACATGGTCGCTTATAAGATACCTTACGACGTAAAATGAAGTCTATCAGCCAAAAATATCTTGTGTAATGATGGACAAAAGATTGTCTATATGGCTGAGATCTCTAGAGACAGGAGGACATACTATCAAAATTACACATAATATACCGTAAAAGCCTAGGGATGCTTGGGGGGCTGTCAGAATGGGAGGGAGCGTTATCAGGCATGCATTCTAGAGTCCTTGACAGCTATATGTCATCTATCCAGGGATTCAAGCCCTCCTTCAGGTGATTGCAGTATGTGGCCGCGGTCACTGACTGTGGTAAAATGGCTATCTCCTCTCTGCTGTTGACCTGGTAAGCGTTGAGGATGCTCATCTCCATAATAGCCCAAACAATTTGCCTAACCATCAGGTTCGTCAACGGTTACCCTGGTGACGTCAGTGAACAACTAATGCCCAACGTCAAGTACTTCAGAGCCCACTGAAGCTTCAAATTCTCGTGACTGGTCATTAAAGGACACATGGTCCGAGAATGCAATTTCTGGTGGTTTTTAATACACGAGGAAATCCATTTGCTTGGAAAATGGCTTTGCTTTTTTCCTAAGTTTCCCACGTAACTGGCGACTAATATGCCTTAAATCCGTAGCTGTTACAGTCTTGTTGGTCCCACAATCTTCCTACTGTGTTCAAATTTCCACCTAACTTCTACTCAGCGACATGAAGACTTGTGTCTTTAGCAATTTCTTTGAAAATGACAGATGTTTCTACATCGTTGAGGCCTTTTCGCGTTCCGTTATTCTTAGAGAAGAAAAAAGCTATGAAATGTCGAATCTGAAATAAAAAAAATAAAGGTGTTACAAAAAAAAATGAAAACATAAAAACTGTTTGCCATATTGTGGAAACCAGCTGGGAAATGTTTTATCAAATTCAAGTTACAGGAAACCGAAAAATCCTTCATTTCAAGACCAAGCTATTAGCGTGGATCTAATTATATGCATAATTATCTTGACCTCGTCAGGAACATAATATTTTCGAAAAAATGCAGCGATGTTACTGATCGTTGTCGATACACTATAAAGTGCCACGACGAGATAAAGCCTGAACAATGTGGGCATTAGATGTCAGTTGCTACTATAAAAAGTCTGCATTAGTGAAATCAACTAGAATACTTTGTAGATTAAAGGTGATTTGTAAAAATTACTGCCATTCAAATTACAGTCTAAAGCGTATGAAAATACTAAGTGTGCAAATACTAGTAATATTGTTACTACTGGCTCTACAGAAAAGACAAAATTAACAATATAAATTAAAAAAAAAAAATTAATAAGCTTGTGCTGAAGACATATTTTCAAAGGCAATTCAGAAAGATTTCGAACCTTTAATTCTTTAAGTGTCGGCTTTACAATGTTTTTGACACGGCAAAGAAGAGGTTCCACAAAATTATATTTGGTCTTTCATTTAGATATTGCGAATTGGGTCAAGCTCAGGAATTTTCATTCCTCACCCGGTTGTCGTTATATATCAATGCTTTGATTCTTGCTCGTATCGTTAATGAGAAACGATCTCGCAAAATTAAACGTGCGTATTCTTGTAAGTCATCGAGTTACAGCAGGTTAGAGAAATGATGGAAAATAATACCGGATTTACACAAAACTTGCAGGTGTTTGCCCTGTAAATAAAGTTGTAAACGATGCCATTGTTTAGCACAACATTTGTGTGTGAAATTAAGCAGAGGAAATTTTCGGACGCGATCGATGTTTCTGATTTCAAGTCGAAAATTTTCAACTGATTGGCAGAGAGATCTTAAACTGCATAATGATTTAGATTAGTAAACACATAACATGCGTTTTCAAACTCCCCTAGTGGAAATCGAGCAGCGAATACTATTTTCCGAGGAAATATAATAAAAATCACTATATGGTTATTATTTGACTTTCGGATGTATATTATTTTCTACCTTATGTTCACCCTTTACAAAGCCCACGTATCACTTGAGGTAAACAGTTTCTGAGTAAGATGCTCAAGTTATAGAGATATGTGGGTAAGATAACGATTAACCCTGTATTTGAAAAGGTTAAATTTAGAGTGAACGGGGAAGCACCATATTAACAATTAGTTACACAAAACAGTGTTTTGTGAATAGAGGCTTTTCGATTGGAACTTTCATCTCGCCAATAGAATACGATGGAATTGAGGGTGTTTCGATGCAATGCGCGTGGCATGGCGGGAATCACGTCATCGATATCTGCAAAACTTACCGCATTGTATTCCCCATTCTCTTGAAGTTCACAAAACTAAACTCTATAGAAATGTATATACTCATATAATTTTATTTTGATGATTATGTAGCAAGATTAGATAGTTTAAACAACAATAAGTCTTGTGCAAAATTAAAAATAGAAATAAAAATTAAATATTCCCCTGTCGAAACTATTTCTCATTTGGAGTTGACCAATTCGTTCACTGTTAAACAGTTTTTACATAAACACGGATGTTTTAAGAAGTTTTTATATTTTTATTTTCTTCTTTTTAGAAGAATCGAAAATCACTGAATAATTACCAAGGATTCAATGGACTAATCGCAAACTAAAATTCAGTGGGACATTGATTCTCATCTTAATATGTACTAACATATGCAGTCCAGGAATACAGCAGAAATCCAGATTTACGACATTCAACTTTTGGTAAAAAATAAAAATTTATGTGGCTTTCTAGCACATACTCGTTACACTGTATAAGCAAGAAAATATTTAATATCGAACTAATGATAAATAATAAGATAATGATCTTTTTTTACAAAGACTTTTTAATTTAAATACGACAACGAAATACCGACAAATATTCATAATTGTCATGATCATAGCAGTAGAGATAATTCATATCTTACTGTTACAAGAGTGATTCAGAAAAAATAAAATTTTTCTCAAGAAAAGAATAAAGCATGAGAAACGGACAAGCTTGATTAAAGCAAGGGAAATGGACGAAGTCATTATTTTAAGGAGACAGAAATAATGATTGTGAATAAAAGGGAGTATCCAAGGAATCTGTAATCAATTGGAGATGTCTAAATCAAGAAATGTATCTATGTGGATGGTAGGGTGACAGACGTGTTAATATGTGACAGAAAATGTGAATGAAGATTATACATTTCAGAAACTGAGCAAAGTAGAAATAGATAAAAAAGAGATCCTTATAAATCGCAGTCGTGGTATGCTATATTGTTTATGCTTATATATGGCAATGAATGTTAGAAAATTGATGATATGAAGTGGGAACTGAACCCATAAAAAAGCATATATAAGAATAATTAATATAGCAATAATGAGATTGAATACATCACTATATTTAAAATTTCATGAATATTGGATTTAGCATATATAAACTAATACATTTCTGATCAACCAAACATTCAACTGGTCGCATATTTTTTTTAATTGTTTAAGAAATCGATATTTCAATTCAAGCAAAACAAGCATTTTCAAGGTTTAAATATTTGGTATGTCCATATCAAATGAAAGATAGCTGTAACAATACACGCATCTCATAAATACTTTGACCTGAAACTATGGATGGTACACTTTTGATTGTAGTGACTCTGCAACTGCTCCATAAATGAAATTATCTGAGTGATAGTCGTCCACGATCTCGACAGATTTGAATACGTCTTTCTTTTGTATACAGATTATTTAAGACGCTTATTTTCAAACAGAATGCGATCCTTGCTTACCTGTTTCTTATACTATTCTTAATACCTATATTGTTTATTATTAGATAAGACCAGCAGAATTAAATATAGTAGTAATTGATTATCGTCGTCTCTGGAAACAGGTTAATCAATATCCCGAAAATACGTCGCCGTTCCTATTACAAGTGATGTACTTCGAGCTAATCTCTTATTTATTATATGAATTGTATCATTGGTATGACAACAACTCACAGTAACCAGAATATTAGCAAAATTAAGTTTAATTTGTGATAATTACTATTAGTGTTGATTTAAATATTTTTTTCACAAAAGTGGAGGCCAAATTGATCTTTTCGATTAAAGTATTCATGAGGTTTCTTGTCGGAAATTAACCTGATAGTTGCAGATACCGATATATGGCTTCCAAAATATAACGAGAATATTAAGAAACAAAGAATTTCGTAAAAACACATTTAAAAAATATTAATCTGTTACGTAATGTCATCCTTCCTATTTGCTAGTTAATACTGGGCAATTTCTTTACAAATGAAGAAGAGACTTGAATCAAGAGAAAAGAGGTTTTACAAAACGATGCTGATAATATCATGGACTGGCCATCTCAGGAATAGTAACAAAAACGACACTTAGAAGTAGCATCAGAATAATAAAGGACAAATTTCTAGGTTACAGAATGAGGAAAGAGGTTTAGGAAAATGTGACACTCGCGTGGCATATTGAAGATAAGAGGAATATAATCTACATAACATCTTTGTGTAAATGGATGACAATACAGACTTACTATGAGCTAAAAACAACTGGCAATTGTGAAGAATCTCTCTCTCTCTCTCTCTCTCTCTCTCTCTCTCTCTCTCTCCTTCCCTTCGCCTTCGAAACACGCTGTAGCTTGGTAGTGAAATTTTTGATTTCTCGGTTTTCTGTGAAATGATTTCGTTAAAACTTCTCTCAGCTGGTATAAACAACATGGCAATGCCATTGTTACATTTTATTATTATGTGTAATGTCCTTTATGATTCGACAGTTTTTTTGGGAACAAATGTAACAGCGTCCCTGCTCTCTAAGAACAATGGGTCTAGAAGGGTTTGTAAAATGTGCAATTCATGATATGTAGAAGTGATA
Organism: Acanthosepion lycidas; assembly: GCA_963932145.1. Lineage (NCBI taxonomy): Eukaryota > Metazoa > Mollusca > Cephalopoda > Sepiida > Sepiidae > Acanthosepion > Acanthosepion lycidas. Next base: position 132,098,186 of record OZ010574.1, read on the forward strand.
CAGTTGAAACGATACTTGACATTTTTAAGATTGTACTGATCAACGACACACCCACGCGAGAGTATATTCCATAGAGGAGTCGATCTTGAGAAGTAATTGTCCAAAAGAGATTTCCTTACTGTCCACGGAATACAAAAGGAATGGGAAAAATTTATACGTGTCTGTGGCATGGCGGGTTTTAGCTTGGCATTATGAACTGGCGGAAATGATGTGTGTAGTTTGTTAATATATTTGCCATGCAAATAGCAAAATATAAGCAAGAGCCTTGCGATCATTCGTATATGGGGAAGAGGTTGTAGAGTGGAAAATGATTCATCACCGAGAAGGCCACCTAGACTTTTGAACTTTATGATGCCAGTAAAGAGAGGATTGTTGTCTGATCTTGTAGCAAAAAAAGTATGACAGAATGAGTCGAGTAGTTTCCGGAGCGGTTCAACGATAAGGTAATGTTACTAGTATATTCGGCGAGGGACTTTATAAAGGAGTTCCACTTGAGAGTTCCACTTCAGTCCGATTAGTCGCTTGACTGATTTTTGATTGATTGAATCGTTTTTTACAGCTTAAAAAACACTTTTCAGTTTATATAAACCAGATATTTTTTATATTGTACTAATTGTAATGGACGATATAATATTTGTTAACTGATACCTGGGAGAGAAGAAGTGAGTTGACAACTTTCACAATTGCTTTTGTGTGTAAGTCAGTATAATGATCTGAACGGGAATTATTTTTCTCGGTGAAGTTTATTAAAGTTAATTTGTAGTTTTTCCATTCATTTTTTAATATTGCTATCTTTTTATGATTTAATGTGATGTACTTTATCTTTCTTGTGTTTTCACAGCGGGAAATGCTTATTTAACTTTTTGTATGTATTCCACAGGACCTCTCCATCGTTTTCAAGGTGTGTTTACGCAAGTCTCTTTGGCTTTTTTCAAAGCGTAGACAAGAATCATGTACTAAGGATAAAACCATGCTGGAACCATTGTTCTCGTATGAAAACTGTCACCTTTAATTTTATCAGTGAGAAATAATAGACAGTAGAAGGTAGCTATTGTGTATATCACGGTTGATAATATATATTGAAAAAAGAATCAGTTGTTATAACGCGTTATTTTTGTGTTCGCAAAATATGAGTATTTTATCTGTAAGTTGACGTAGGCTAAAATATACACACACATGTATAAACACATACTTATATATATATATATATATATATATATATATATATATATATATATATATATATATATATATATATATATATATATATACATATATATATATATATATTGATTTTTGATATATATATTTATATCAATTTATGATATATATATGTATGTATATACGTATATATATTGATTTATGATATATATATATATATATATATATATATATATATATATATATATATATATATATAAGTACGTGTTTATACATGTGTGTGTATGTTTTAGCATACTTACAAATAAAATACTCATATTTTGCGAACACAAAAATAACGCGTTATAACAATAGATTCTTATGTATATATATATATATATATATATATATATATATATATATATATATATATATATATATATATATTTGACTTTCAAGATCTTATTCACAATTATTTTAAATTTATTAAATACAAACAACTACTGAATCTTAATTTAATTTCGTTAAATATAAAATCATTGAACACAAAGAGGAGATTAAACAAAAAAAAATCTAAAATTTTTATGTTTTGCAATATTAATTTGATTATCAAATAATTACAGCTAAGCAAAGAGTCAAAAACGCAATTGATTTTTAGCGATGATCCCAAATATTATCACTGAGTATTTATTGTATTGTGTTAAATATAAATGACTATACATGCAGAGGCAATCATTTTTTTATTTATGTGCTTTATTTTCAATTTGATATTTTACTTATACTAATTTGTTCTATAATTTCGCTCGTTATAATTTTTTTTTAAGCATTTCACCCGAATCACGGCAGGAAGCCACTAGGACGCAAAGGGTTACAGAAAATTTAGAGCAAGATCAGATAGGAGTGATAGAAGAAAGGATGAGGAAGAGAGTAGTGGATAGATTACGGCAACTGGAGATGTCGATTGACAATTCACTTGAATAGCTGGAGATTATAGCTCTCAGGGAAACTGGAATAGGGAAGGCAATTCTCATAATGTAGATGTTTGCTTTACATTCAATGAATTATTAAATAAAAATAAATGTTTGAAATGTTTAAAAGTAAAAAGCGTATACGAAGTGTGGATTTGTGTCCGATGTTGTAAGGAGATTTTGTAAGTTTTTTGGTTACTGAAACTTTTGGTCACATAAAAACCCATTGTTATAAAATATACTTATGGACTGAGCCCCATATATAAACGAAAGAAAAAGGACAAGATGATAACAATTCGACTTCTGTAGCTTACATGTAGTGGATATAGTAAGAGCTTCACTGCATTCGGTGTTGCTGCTGTGATTTCCGCACAGATTTTTTTTTTTTTTTTAATGGAGTTTAGTTTCTAGATTCACTGAAAATTGTTTTGAATTCAAAGTTTTTCTTCTAGTATAAGAGCCAAGCAAGGCTACAGAGAACATTATGAATGGCTATGAAACCTGAGCTTGAAGATAGAAGAGTTGGATTCATATTTCTGTCGGTATTTGTGCAAAAAAACAACAAGAAATCTTTAAGAGAGATTTGAACATGGCAAGGCAATTACATTTTCTTCGCGGAAACCGCCACGCTTATAAACAAAACAAAGTATCGTGTTGATAATATAGTCTGATTTAACTTAGTTCCTAGATAATTATTTCCCTTTCCTTGCATTTTGACGAATGCAGAACATTAAAGGAAAACGTAGAAATTTTGAGAGCCATTACATGCAATCGTTATCAGTACATTATATTGATTGGAATGAATTCTTCTTTTCTTCCTTCTCTCTACCGATCATTAACACGACATTCTTAGTTGAGGGGAGAGTTCACTTATTGCAGTTATTTTAAAGTTTAAGTAGGCAAGAGCTTGCTTTGTACGCGCAACGTTCTGATCAGCAAATCTCATATCACCACGTCATGTAAATAATGCGAGGAATGTAACCTGCCTATCAGTTTGCACATTGCCAAAATTATCAATTTCCTGTCTTTCCTCTTTAAAAGAGGCTGAATGGCAGAACATTACTGCAGTATTGTATTGTTTTCGCTGATGTGGACATGGACAGAGATATAGGAGTTATTGTATTTAAGTAACATGCAGACATTTGTAGCATATAAAAAACGTGTCTAGCTAGAAATTACACGGATAAAAATACAAGGAGCTAACGTGTCTTTGTTATAGACCTTTATCCTAGGAAATATATCAATGACATCAGCATATCTAATTCTATCAGAACTACCAAATCCTTACAAAAATGGAAGCAAGTCATGAAATTCCAAATCCAAAATGACTGATTTATTTTTTATGGCATTTCAATTTTTTTTTATTTCAAGCTAAAAAATATTTGAGGATTGTAAGAATTTTTTTGAGATAATAAGTACATACTGATATAAGTCATACTATTTAGGCCATAGCTTGACGAGAAGAAGTGGATTCAAAACTTTCCCAACTGCATGTCCACATAAGTGAATATAATAAAAAATAGTAGAAACGATAATCGGCGTTCCGAATTCAAATTGCAAGTCGTTACATATTACACAAAGCGCACATCAAAGCTTACGTCACCTGTTATTCCCAGTTGGTTACCCCTGTAGGAAATGACTAGATGCGACGATGCTTAACTTCTGAGATCAAAAGGGGACTGGCTTTTCTACGTGATTACGTGTAAAAGAAAAAAAAGCAGCAAAAAAGAGTTTTCGTCGTACAATTGGCGCCATCTCTAGTCATAAACAGAATTCAACCTCCTCCTAAAGGGAACGTATAACCAAACCAGATCACGCACTCGGTATATATATATATATATATATATATATATATATATATATATATATATATATAGAGAGAGAGAGAGAGAGAGAGAGAGAAGGAACCACTTATATGCAGAGAAAGAGCATTGGTTTTCTTTTACTTATGCGGAAGGTTTTGGATTGTTGAAATTTACAAGATTTAAAATTTCTTTTGTAAATTCAGATATACAGAAATGTTTATATCTCATGTGTTTATTTTCTCCATTAGTTTTTTATATTCTGCATTAGATACTAACCTGCAATATAGTGTACTAGCAGTAAGCCATTCTCTGTACATTTTTCATTGTATCTGAGGACCAGAACAAATATTTAATTCATTTTCGTCAATTCACTATGGTGGATGATAATATATCTTAAATACAGTAATGCATCTTAAATATAATAATACTGAAAAAGGTGATACAAACAACACTGGATCATATGTAAACGTTTCAATTTTCAGAACTTCTCTTTTTTAAAAAAAAGATTTTTGTTTCAAAAAGGGATTTGTTTGTTTGCTTTGTTTTACGGCATATCAACTTCAATGGGTCATTTAATGCCGATAACTTTTTTTTCTTGGTAATATTTTTGTTTTGTCAAAAATCCATTGCTGTTAATATTTTTTTCCTCAAAAATGTATAGCTGGTAATATTATTTTTTTTCAAAAACGTATAGCTGGTAATATTATTTTTTCAAAAATATATTATCAGAGCCCTTGCTGTTGGACGTAGTTGATCGTTACCCAGGACGCGAATGTAGTTTATTGTCATACCCAGGACGCGCAAAAAGTGATAAATTATTAGAGAAAGTACAAAACCTAAAACTATAGAGCTAGTAATTAGTCATGACGCTTGAGATTCGAATATGTACCCCAGTTCAATGTGACATTAAAGGAACAATGTCCAGATTTTCTTATCGTGAATTAGTTCCCAATTTTAGCAGCAATACAAAAATTTTTCATCATTACGTGATTTTCGTTGGAGCAATTTTCTCCTCAATTCCTAGATTAATGATTGTAGTGACCAAGAAGACCAAGAATTTGTGCTGGTGACTCTTCCAACAGTTGAATATATTCATCCACAAGAAACCGTTTCCTCTCACGTTATGTGTAGAAAGGAGCACTGTAATTTTCTGAAGTTTCTCCATATTCGGAATCTGGCAGAATGTTACACAGTAGTAAAAAAGGAATTTTTAACAATTTTTTTCTACAATCGGCTTTGATTGAACGCCATATCATTTTGTATCTACTATAATATTTAACCGTCTTTGTGGTGTATTTTGCAGTGTACTTTCTCTTCTTACATATTCTTATGCATTAGAATGTAACAACATTTTGCTTACGTCACTAAAAGTAATAAATATGATTTTCAGCATCCAATGTTAGATGTTATTTTGGGCACTTCTATCTTCTATTCATATTTATTTGGTTAATGAATACTCTATATCTGCTATATGCAATTTTAATTAGTTTTTCTATAAGTTGACCAATTTGTATCAAGTTAAACATCACTATTAACATGGAAGCCTCATTTTTCTGGTTCATAATTTTTGATTACCTGATATGATTCTCACAATTTCTCTCTCTCTCTCTCTTTTTCTTCCTCTTCCACTCTCTAATGCTTGTGTATTTCCGACGTTTGCACTGAAAACATTTCCGGAAAAAAAGTATTTTCGGTTGTTCGAAAACTGTTTCTGGAAATTACTGACCACCAAGTTAGCTTCCTTTGAGTTATCCTCACCTTCTAATCACAACGTCTAGGTTTGTTTCAGCATAAATTTTAATGATGATGTTATTATAATAACCCAAAGTAATCTGCAACTAAAATAATTTGTCATGGCGTCGTACATTCAAATTAATAAGATTGAACACATTCATACTTAAAAATTTGCATATCATGATTTTATCATCTCAGATCTTACATTGGACCAAGGTTATGCATGATCTTCTTTCAGCGTCAATTTGTTTAAAGCACTGTAACATTTGTTACACAGCTGAGAAAACCAACAACGTATTTTCCGATTCTAAAGATCCACTTAATGCTAAACAAACTTAATTTCTTAAAAAATTAACTGTGTTAGAGAGAGAGAGAAAACAAGAGAGAAAAAGAGAGAGAGAGAGATTAAAAAAATATATATATATAGAAAGGCAGATACATCGAAATCACCGCTGCATGATGACCGTCAATCTCAAACCACTCACTTGTCTTTTAGCCATGAAGTCACACTAATGTCACGCACACTAAGAATATGTCTTTTCTTCACTGGCTTTTGATATGTAACTAATCTGAAGATCTTATTTATGTGACACAGACAGTCACCATGTAATATTGATTTCAGCGAGATCAATGTCAATATTTATAAAGTCTTTTTCTCCGATATGCAACTGTCTTCTTCCTATAAATATGCTAATGGTAATATTAACCGCCTCTTATCATTCTGCATTCATTGACCAGGCTTTCGGTGCCACGGACGGTGGAAAATTAAGAAAACTTACTTTTCATTGCAATAGATTTCACGTGTCCAGTTATTGTTATTACGCTATGCAGTATTCATGGAGGCATCCTTCCTAAAACTTTATTTGAAATATTGCGAAACACTGACATTTTGATTCTGTCATTATTTACTCTTCAGGGCCCTCTCCATTATAGTTTGTTGCCACTGTTCACATTTCGCAAATAACATGATGTTTATAGTTTAGCACAATTTGTATTTTGGTATTATTTATTGCCAATCCACCAAAAATGTGACCGTTGGTGAGACCTACAGATTTTAATAGCCCAAACCATTTTTTGACTATTGATCTGAGAAAGTGTTTGTATAAGATAGCAGTTTAGAGATATTTGGAGGTTTTTGGTGCCATGCATGACAACCTAAATTTCTCAGAGGATGTCGTTTCTATGTTCGATATCTCCTATACTATATATATATATTTTTTTCCTTTATTTCTTTTTTATATCTGATCCTTAGATATTCAGGGTTGGTGCTATCATTGCTCTCATGCCAGTACAAGATTCTAATTTCAGTTTGTAAATATTTAATTTGGCTTCTATTTCTTGGAAAAGTTGTTAGAGGACGCTGATTTTTGCACAAGATAATTCGTATTTCCGCTATAAATAATTATGAACTTGGACAGGAAAGATTACACGTGATTTCTACCAGTAGTTTCGTTTGGGATAAGGTATAGAATGGTTAAAGTGAATGCTTCACGTGTGGACTTGTATCGGCACGGCGCATAAACTGAGAAAATATTAAATAGACTGTGTTCATCAGTTCCTCCTTATCGGACGTATGATGAGGTTTGACATGTTCCCTTATTGGGGTCCTCGCCAGATATGCATGTTTTATGTAGACCAATACAGTTCTACTAAAAAATTTAAACATTCGATCAGAGCATCGAATGCAATCTCTATAACTGTTGTCGTATTCTCCTGTGAGGTTGAAATAGCAGTAATACATGTTACTATCGCAGAAGAAATCAATCCCCTAAAGTTTTTTGATAACATACATGTCATTAAACCACTTACCAGAGCGAAAAACAATGTAAGTTGTGTGGAGTTGACTTTCATAAAACGATGATAGCCTAGTTAAGACAGTGTTCATTATTACTTTAAACGGAATTAATTGAGTTGAGATACATATGTGTAGGACTTGAAGACTACATTTCGTACCATAGTGCATTAATGAGTGATAATCCTCTCTTTTAGGAGATGCGTCTCTGATTACAGATTTATTTCATTAAATATTGAGACTTATTATTGATTTTGAGAAGAAGGTTAGTTATTTTCAAAAGTTCATCATCAATATAATATTATGTTTTCATTATTATTATTATTATTATTATTATTATTATTATTATTATTATTATTATTTATGTATTTATATTATACGACTAGGGACTCCTTGGCGTATTTGAAACCCAGCGTGTCAAATATGTTGAAAATACCCAAAACTTCAACTTCATTCTGTTACCACCGCTCAGGACGTGGAGCAGATGTTGGATTTCATGAGACAAAAAGATTTAGTAGGTTTAGATTGTTAAGCAAACCAAACCGTTTTGCGAAGTGGTACAGTAAAAAAGAAATCGGAGACCAATTTTTACGTTATTTTTTAATTTAGTTTTGAATTAAAAAAAGGACAATCTTAGGTTCATTGTTATTTGTCCGATAGCAAAATGAAACACAAGTAAAAGCATTCTTAACAAATAATTTAGTTATGAATTTTTAAAAAAATAACAAATTTGCATTTTTTGAATTTTATTGTCAGATAAGAAAATCAAAGGGAAGTAAAAGCGTTTTTAGCTATGAAGTTAATTGACTGTTCTGGATGCTCGAAAACATGTCTTATATATATATATATATATATATATATATATATATATATATATATATATATATATATATACGTCTGTGTGTATGTATATATGTGTGCGCATGTGCTAGCATTTTAGCTGTTACTATGTTCTGCCAACCATTACACATGACACCTAACAACCACTCCTCCACATATGTCTTCATTCTTATAAATCATCAGAAAAGTGATGTTCTACGTCAAGCGTCTAGACTTCTTATTATCTTGTTTTTTTTTTAATATATTCTGAATAAATTTAAATTTAAACCATTTGTAATTTCGGTCTGATGAAACGAGTGTTAGAATCTTACCTGTTGAAAAGAAACATAATTTATAACCGTCTTTTTGATTACGCGTTAAGTTTATTCTTGATATATATATATATATATATATATATATATATATATATATATATATATATATATATATATATATATATATATATAATCATATCGCATCAAAGAAGGCAACAAAGATACAAGGGATTAGTGGGTGGGAAGGACACAGAAAGCAATAAAAAACAGGATTCAAGTCGACAAAGATGACAATTGATATTAGATCTTTGTAGATTAATGTTAACAGGAAGCAAGAATCTGTAAGGGTTCCACAAATGATAAGTGACAGAGAAGAAACTATTGTAATACAACTTAGTTATATCTAGCAAGTTCATTAGAAAAATGATGAGACCTAACTGACAATATAGCACTGCTCTTTAATTTGACAAGTTGAGGTACCATTTGATATAATATATATGCATAATGATAGAAATCCTATATTTTTAATGTCATTTTCGCAGTTTCCTTCACATGAAACCACTATCTGTATCTTAATGCCTTTATTGCCTTGCTTTGGTTGAAATGAGTAAAGATATATGTGTTTAAAATATCTTATTTAGAGATAATAAGACAGAGAAGTAAAGTTTTTGACAACATGACGTGTGTTATGTATGGTTTCTTCAAGTTGGAACGAAATGCAAACCTCTGTGTAAGTAACATGCATTCGTATGTGTGAAGATAAGGGGGACAATATGTTAAATTGGGGCTGTTGATAAAGAAATTTAATATCTTACCCCCCCCCCTTATCGTCACACCTACGATTGCATTTTGCTTACACGGGGTTTTGCATTTTGTTCCAACTTGAAGAAACCATACATAATACACGTAATGTCAAAAACTTTACTATATATGTAGGTATAAGAGGATGATATATATTATGGCAGACTATACATAGGGAGGGATACAGTGTGTTTAACACTGAAAGGCAAAATTTAGCGGCCAAGTTGAGTGAGGTGAAAACTCACGAGTTAAGTGGTAAAAGGTGTATGTGAGATAATAAAACTGTGAGTTTTTATATGACTCTGATTTTGATAGTTTGTCTCATGAGTAGAAAACTGAGTTGATTATTGCTGTTACATTGTATTATACATAACAGGTAGATAAGGTTGATCAGAAAAAAGCGATCAATTTGAATGAAGCAAAAATATGTTTAGATGTAACTGAACCTATCTTCTTCAATTATTTTAAAGTAATTTCATTAAAAAAAAACAGTTTGAATTATTCAATTACAGATATAACAGAAGTAGTCAGTATTTATTCAATCGATGTTAGCCGAGGAGATGAAGTAGTAAAACAGGCAACATGAGGACACACTTAAGCTCACAATTATTTTGGAGTTTTTGAAATTCATTGTGTTACCAGGGATGTCAAAGTGTGTACATTTATAAAGCACATTTTAAGCCTGAGGAAAATATGATGAAAGATCTATTTACTCGTGTTTTCACTATATACGTAAACCAAATTATCAAGTTAAATGAGCGTTAACTAATAAACCTACAAATGAGTGAAGTTTGTATTAGATTACTTGAAAATAGAGAGAGGTTTAGTTTCAAATTTTTGTTAGAATCGATTTGTGATGAAATGGAATTTAGGTTTTTCTCGAGTTTTCGCTAAACGCAGTGGCGTTGAATTAAAAATGAGGTGTCGTCATGATGTATTTAAACTACATACTGAGTTTGAACGAAATCGGAGGGAATATGTGGAATTTATCGTTTTTTGATCAGTTGTATCAGTCATCGATCCTTAAGAATTATACATCTTTTACACTAAGAACCTGTCTCATAGTACAATGTATGTGCCAAGTTTCGTCAAAGTCGGTTGGATCGATATCGAGTGAAAAGATATAGAGAAAGACACACAGACACCCTCTGTTATATATGTATACACACTGCGTGCCAAATTATTATCGAAATAACATTTTTCCTAATATTTCAAAAACCGTCCAATCAATTGGCGTCTCAAACACTGATGGCGATTCTGTCCGTTCATTCCCAAGCATTTGCACCATCTTTCTGGCCGATCAATTGCTGCTCGAGTTTGTCTGTGAACAAAACTTTAGAGAAGTCAATCTTCATATTGTCCTTGGCCCATTTCAATCGATTTTGAATGTGATTTCTCGTCAAAGGAGACTTCGATACAGGTTTGACTGTTGTTGCCATTTCCCTCAGATACTGACACCGTGTACTTTTAGACACAGTAGGATCCCCAATACGACTGCGAAGCTCTTGACTGGTAAGTCCAGGGTTCTTCGTGGCTTCTCGTTTAAGTCGTGACATGAGACGACGTGAAATAACACTCGGCTTGCCTTTATATGCCTTTTTGCATACTTGTCTAGGGTTGGCGTTGAATTTTTCACTGTTTGATACTTCCCTATCATTTTAAAAATTTGTAGGGTAGATTTACCTTTTGAGAGTTTTGAGGTAATAGTTTTCGTTTCAGCATCACTTAAACAGTTTTTACGGCCCATCTTTTCGCTAAATTCTTATACTTTTCTAATAATTTGGCACGGTCAAATTACCGTGCTGATAACTAATAGGGCGCCAATTCGTTTACATTGCGCAGATCATTACAAAAATTTCAGTGATTGCGCAGCTCAGTGTTGCCAACATTGTGTGTGAATTGATTGGACGGTTTTTGAAATATAAAAAAAGTTATCTCGATAATAATTTGGCATGGGGTGCATAGAGAGATTATTCCTTATTTTTACAGTTTTCTTAATTTCCTCATTCGTAGGTTCATATTGTTTTTACTGGGAGAGTGATTATTTAATGAGGAGGTGTATATTATTATGTCCTCTTCCTAGTGCATTTTAGTGTTTAATTTCATCAGGTTTGAATTGTGAATCACCATAAAACCAGGGACATATGATGTTATTCCGATGTCTCATTTTTGTCTATATTTCAATAGAATATTTCTGCTGTTTGGCTTTATTAATTTCGTTTTTAATTTTTCTGACATTTGACTGACTAAATTATTAATTATAATTTCATGTTCTATTACTGTGCTATCATATCTGCTAGTTTAATTCAATGTCTAGGTGCCAATTGATTTCGTCGAAATTTCAAATTCTCCTAATGCAAAAGTATTGATGACTTAGACCGTCACTGGGTTTCTAAAATTATATATCCGATTCTGATCGTAAACATAATTATCCTTTCCCTTCATATTTTCTTTAAAATCTCTCATTGTTCACGTGTTCCTTCTATAATATCCACATCAACTCGCTGTCAATCAGCTTGACAAGGCTCATCTCATACTGTGAGGAATTCATCCAGCATGGAGCCCCATACAAGATAAGAGATATTACATAGCGTTTCTATCATTATTCCGTAGCGTATCGATAGATTATCTTAATTAGAAAAATAACTTACACAGCCATATTGGGGAGAAACCCAACAACAAATTTCACTGTTCAAGTTGAAATGAAAGTCAATAATTCGAATGCTGTTTGTCGAGACACGCTCCTTTCGAAAGATTTTTGTAAGAAAACGTTACTATCCGCAGACTTCCATAGATTCTTAAAGAAGCTTTGTCTTAGTTTATTATATAAAGATAAAATTATCATAAAAAAATATTATTGGAGTATTAGATCGTTACATCATTTTTCTAACATGTACATATATCTGGAATATATGGTTAGATAACTCATATGTATCATATTATTTTATTAAATATCACCTTTGTTCATATAAACAATGGCGTTAACGTTCTTAAATTTATTATTTCAAATACTATGTCGCTTTTAGATTTAGGCGAGCATGTCTCTCCATAGATTATTTTTCTACATTATTTGTTTTTCAGATTGTCTTGAGAAAAATAATGAAGTGATTCTCTATTCCTACTCACGAACAAAAATTCAGTGTTTTCCTTCTGTTGGATTAGTTCTCATCCTCAGCTAGATAGCTCAGTTGTCGTTTCCATTTAACACATAGCTATACTTAAGTCAATCAAACATATTAAAATGTTCACCTGACTTTATGCAGGTTATAACCTACACAGACTCAGTTATGTAATATTATTTCCATAAATATTATTCCACCAATAGTATTTCTTCATCGTTCGTAATTAAGTTTCACATAATGATCACACATAATATCAACACAGCTTTAGACATCAAAATATTATATTAGTAAATACATATACACAAAACTCAAACCATTTATTTTGCGGAAATTCCTTAATCCTATACAGATGTCTATAGTCCTCTAAAATTAATTAAAATTGTTTCCAGAAACTGGTGAATAAATAGAAGGAAGATTACGTTGATCTTCTGTCGTCAGTTTTTCAACAGAAAAATGTTACTCCTTCATTTTAGTTACAATAATTGCGTGCTGTAATTAGAAGTATGAAATACCAATCATTGACTAAGCCTGTAGATATGAGGGACCTATTGACAATGAGGCTTGTGGTCTCCACCAAATGGAGGACGATATAATTGGCGTAAGTCTTTCATATGATGGCAATTTCGTTAGTTCTTTAGCTTAACCATTGGATTTCCCTGTAAACTGTAAAGGGTGGCCAAGATTTATAGCAACTATTCAGTATATCAATGGGTTCATATACAGTGTGTGTTAGGTTTTACGAATAAATGCCAATTTGAAGTAGTCATATTATTTCCCCGAAAAAGCAGTATATGCATATTTATTTCCATTTCTAAGACACATTAGACGATATAATCAATACGGTTAAAATCAGAAAAAGCAAGGACAGCAAATGTTCGGTGTTAAATCATTTTGAAAATGTTCAGCCAAACATTCCTGATTGTCATTTTCTGGCTGTAAGAGGGATCAAAGTCATCTTGTTGGTAGCGGGTACAGTCTCCAACGAATAAATACCTTGATCCAAAATACAATCAAATAGCCACTACCAATCTGGCTCACACCCATTTTGCCAAGAGATTCACGTAGCCTCCTTCAAATATAAACTTTTTTTTTAGATCAAATTAGATGAAAATTAATCCGAATGTCGAGACGCTATTGTACAGTGAGTCAAGTAGCGATATATTCAGTTACAGCCGAGGCACCGCAACTGATATTATGGAAAGAAAAACGTTACTGTTAATGGATGAAACAAAGATTTCCATAGAATTCACTTTACCCTCTATAGTGCGTTGAGTGAGTCACAACTCGTCTGAGTATCTAATGCATTGAGTGAATTTTTCCTTCGTCGTGTTGCTAGCATTATTGTGAATTGCCGGCATTCCGGTGTTTAAACACTTGATGAATACCGTATAGCGTTCACACATACACAGACACACACATATACACACACATGTACATATACAGACGGACTAACACTTACATATATATATATATATATATATATATATATATATATATATATATATATATATATATATATATATACATATATATATATATATACTGGAATACCTATTTTTGCGCGAGAGAAATAACACTTTATTTTCAATTGATGATAGAACAGCTTGTTTTTATGAAAAAAAGAAATCATTCTGTGATACAACGGTAATAACATGTGCTCTCGTCGCATAAATTCTACAGCCAAACTTTTTCATATACACTAAATATTTTCCTCTCAAGTATTTAATTCGATGTAGTATATTTCTATATTTGGTTGTCGAATCTGTTAAATATTAGTCATTTTTAAGTATTTCATATTACACGATGGGGGACATATTAACCAACTTTATTTATTTACATGTGTATGAAAATGATTTATAATCGATATGTTATTTTTATTGTACATTTCTCTAATCTACGTAGTATTTGTTAAATTGTTCTTCTCGGCAGACATTTGAAAGAATAAATTTCTCATTGAAATTGGCCACAACATCGTTGGTATATACGCAGGCATTAAGTGTAACTTCCATACATAAATATGTCGGTGGCCGTAGCGGCCACCGACATATTTATGTATGGAAGTTCTTTGTAGAAAAGACGTTTGGATTAATAGAAAACATGTTTATATGGATCTAATGTAAAATATTATTAAAGTTATGAATTCAACTTAACTTCACTCATTTGTATATTAAAAATTTTGCAATATTCTGTCGGTGAGAAAGGATTTGTAAGAATAGATAAATTAATCCTCCACAAGGTAACGTAAATATTTTTGATTTCTATCAAGGCTAGAAAGTTAAGACTAGTCAGCTCCAATTCAAATAGTTTGGTAGTACTCCATTTTCTTTTAAGGTTAAAACCTATAAGGATGAGTCAGTTATTTGCAAGAATAATCTAGGAAACCGAGAATTTTCCAGCGTCTTTAGTTTGGATTTTATATACGAGTTCCACGTGAGGTATAGTGCAATAGATGGGAATTTACTTTGTGTTTTGAGATATTGAATGTGACCATTATGTTTTCCACATTGTAAACTATCCATTATTCTTTCTCTCTGATCTTTCCCTTAAAAGTGTATCTTTTGTATTATGTTTGAGCAGAGAATTGAAGAAAGATATTTGGTCTGTTTCGTTTTTTCCGTTAAATACTAAGTCGGCTGACCATCGTAGATATTCAACGATCAAAGTATTTTGAAATGCTCACGACTCTCACAGTATATCGTTACAATTTTCAATGTCATCTGAACAGGATTTTTGTTAATCACTTTTACAATTCGGTCGTCATCAACGTCTGTAGGTATGCGGAAAGGTTCTCATTCCGCCACAACGAAACTTCTAATTTTGAAATGTCTTGAGAATGATAATTTACTCTAAATTAGCAGGTGTTGTTGATGTTAATGGCACATAATCTTTTGCTATAATTACAGCGTTTTTTTTCTTCAGAAAAACATAATAGCACCAAATGAGAAAAATGCATCTAATATTCTTCTGTTTTAATTTTAATGTAAAAACATTTAAAATTCCCATTCGAGACACAGAAATTGATGTTGGAATATATATATATATATATATATATATATATATATATATATATATATATATATATATATATATATATATAAAATTATTTACTGGAAAATTAAACATAAATATATTATAAAATAACTACAAAAATAGCCATTTTGTTTCAACACTTCTGGTGTCTTATCAAGTGATGATGTTGAATGTATAATAAAGGGTCTTAAAATGTTCAAATCAATCAAACATCTATGGCTAGGTGAAACGCTGTTAAATCAGCTAGAATGACCAATGAATATACAAGTTTATGAGAACTCAAAAAACTTGACAACGGACTTAGGTTATAATAATTATTTAATGCTTTAATATTAGGGTTAGACTAAAATGGAATTCATTCTAACTAATATATATTAAATTATACTATAAAATTCAAAATTAAAATATTAAAATTTTAAATTTAATGCATTCTAAGTTTAAAATTATAAAATTACTTAAAGAAGAAACTGAGGAAAAATATATGTTTTTCTATTTATTTTGTTTTTATTGAAATTAAGTTGGAATAAACGTTAAAATCTAATGCTGCTGTGAACTACGTTACAATTCATATACATTTGAAGCAAAAACATGGGCAGAGGAGGAGGAAATCTTGCAAAAGACAATACATAGTGAATCAGATTGTAATACACAAACACGCGGACATATTTAGATATAAACATGCAAATAAGCGAGGAAACAGGAAATATTTCCACGACACTTAAAAAAAAAAAAAAATCACAACATACATAAACAATGAAAGCGACCATCCACCGAGACACCGACAAAGACACGCACATACAAACACATATTTTGACAAAGAAACGTCGATTTCTACTCTTTGAATTAAAACAATACATTTCATACATTTCTTATTCTATTTATTTTTCTATTTGTGTATGTGCGTGCTTTTCGTTGCTAAATTTGGAACGCTGTGTGTGTATTGACTTAAATGCAGTCAGTGTTGTTGATGTTAAAACCTTCGAAATGTCCCCAGAAAAATATTGTTTGTCAGACACCTGCAATTCGCTGAAAATACTCGAGCGTGTTAATTAAGAAATGGTATTCTAATTCTGAGTATTCAGCATCAAAATAGCCTAAGTGTTTTTCTATGCACTCAAGAGGATTTAGTGTTTGCGTGTCTCTGAGAATGTTAACTAGATTCGAATGTGAAATTCCCGACCAAATCTCTGTCCGTCATTCGTTTCACGATAAATATGTAAATATGTTGTATTGTATCATTTAGTTTCGTAGTTATATTTTTCATATACACATTTTCAGGCGCATTTCTGTGTGATTGTTTATGAGTACTCATATTTTCCCTGGTTTAGATTATCGTATTTACAGTTCAGTATATTTCTATATTAACAAATGAATGAACTTATTTGCTTTACTTACATAAATGATTTCGTAAATATGTGCGAAGAGGATTCAGAATTTTCCAAGGACTCCATGATTTGTGTACATTTATTTAATGTTTTGTATTAATTATAAATAAAAGAAGCTTTACCGAAAACTCAGGTACAAATATATAATAAATGACTTTGAAAAAGTATTTTCAAAAAATCATTATATTTTGCTGGTTCAATGCACAGTGCAGTTGTAGTTGCGTGATTAATTTTAATTCCAGCTGAAACCGTTGTTTGTCTTTCGCACAAATAAACTTAGAATGGTATTAACATATCTCTTCTCTTATGTCAACATGTTCATAGCAAATTAAACTTGGTTCTTTAATATCGATTGACAACCACTCTAGGGTATTCAAAATATGTACTGAAATAATGTTGAGCGATTGGCTGTAAAATTCACCACGTAAAAACTTGTCTTAAGAAAGGCATAGAAGTGTCACTTAACGTGGTGATGTTGCATCACTATACACCATAGAGTGTCTATAAATTTAACTTAAATATATATTTCCCTAGGATATTCTATTATATCCACATATATTTTATGTCAATTAACACCTCAAGTATCCTCTCATTCTATGAAGAATTTAACCAGCATGCAGTGCCATACAGATGAAGAAATATTACATAGCATTTCTGTCAATACTTTTTAGCGTTTTTATATGTTACCTTCATTTAAGAAATAAATTACCCAGCGATATTGGCGAGACAACTAAGTATTTCGTGCCAAGAGAAAACTTCTTTTTTCGAGATGAAATGAAAGTCAATATTTCGAAAGCTGTTCTTCGAAAGAAGTTCTATTCATAAAGTTTTTATAAGAAAGCCATACTATTCGCAGCTTTTCAAAGAGTGTTACACAGATTTGTATTAGTTTATTAGTTTATGAGATAACGATAAGAAACCTATTACATAAGGTTGATACATTTCAGAAAATGCAAGATGGGGAGGATATTTTGTTGAATTTTACCTTGACACATCAAAGAGGAAATATATTTGTTAATAATAATGGACTATTCCATACTTAAAAAATACTGAGCCTCAGGAGTAGTTCAAGGGGAGTCAGTAGTTCAAGTCGTGTCAAGAGTCGAGTCAGAGGAAGTCCGAAACAGAGTCGTGTTCAGACAGTTACTGCAATACATTGGGATAGTGATACTGGTCGAGACTACATTCTTCTCTTTTAAACCTGATTGTTCATACTAACATTTCTACTTCTCTGTATATATTCCTGTTTGTAATATATCTGTGTTATTCCATACCTGTGTTCGAGTTCTTCTTTATTGGTTCTACCTTGGACTATCACTGTGGTACCAGGAATCGGACTATAACAAAATAATATATATATAATATGACGACAATATATCTATTGCAACCTGTATTTGACGCATACCATGTGACATTTCTTAGAATCGTCTTTTGTTGCAAGTCTGCTAAAGATATGTTTTCATATACAAGCGAGTTAACGTTCAAAGAATCCATAAAACTGCTAACGGAACTTTTCAGCCATAATACTTCACTATTCCATAAAAGATGGAAATGCTTGAACCTTACAAAAAAGGACATCGAAGATTACATAACTTTCGCATCCATTGTTAACGAATATTGTGACGACTTCAGATTATCGGAACTCAGCGCGGACAATTTCAAATGTTAATTTACGTCCAAGGCCTGGTTTCAACCAAAGACGCGGAAATGAGACGCAGAATACTTACTACATTGGAGAGTGAACAAGATCTGACACTTCAAAAACTAGCTAGAGATTCATCAGTGTGAAGAAAGACTCAAAAGACATAGAACAAGCTGGCATAGCACACGTACGCAAAGTACGAAGGCAAACAAATTTCCCCTCCTCACAGACTAACCGAACAGATTTTCCCACCTCAAGAACAGGTAAAACAAAATTTTCTTATTATAATCAACATAAAAAAAAACTACCACCCAGTCCATGCTATCGTCGTGGGTCTTGGCATCGGGTTAAAGACTGTATATATCGTTTTAAAACTTGTCTATCATGTAAAAAATTGGCCACAAAATTTCTCATTGTAGGTATAGAAAATAAAGCAAAAGCAGAATAAGAATTACGAGGACTGATCAAGCCGATGAGACTAATATAAGAAAATATGTACAAGTTGAAATGCAAAACAGAAAAGTTAGGTTACGGCTGGATTCTGGCTCAGACTTAACTATCATATACCTACAAACAGAAAACTGAACAAACCTGTCATGGTAAAAACGGATAAAATTGCTAGATCAGTTACGGGGAGAAAGATAAAATTCGAGGGTGAAGTAAATATAAACGTAACATTTAATGTAATGACGAAAAAGCTAAAAATGTACGTCTTAAGAAATACCGAATTCCTATTCGGAACAGACTGGATGCAAAAATTCGAATTGTGGGATTTACCTATTAGTACGTACTGCCAAAATGTAAAAAGCTTATCAACCGAGGCAGACAAATTAAAAGGAAAACTAAAAACAAGTTTCCCCGAAGCATTTTCAGCAAGTCTCGGAAGATGTAAGAAATTGGCAGCTAATATCGAAATAAAGGAAAACGTTCAACCTGTTTTCAAGAAAAAAAGGAGCGTACCGTTTGCGTCAATAGAAAAAATTGACCAAAAATTAACTAGACTCGAAAATACGGGCATATTGAAAAAAATAGAATACAGCAAATGGGCCGCACCGACGGTCTACGTCAAATGGCAATCAAATCAGCGTTCGATAAATTACTACCAAGTAAAACAAAACAAGTAACACAGTCCTACGCATCAAAAAGAAAATTCCTCACAGCAGAAGAAGTGTTTTGTAAGGCATGTAAAAATAATACCTCTTACTGGGAGCAAGGCATAATTGAGAAATAATTGGTAATATGTTGTACATAGTAAAGGAAAATAATTCTCACACAGAAGACACGTAAACCAAATAAGGACGAGACCGTTACAGGATGCTAACGGTCCACCTCAAGAAGAGGTATTGGACAGAATTTTACACACATTCGATAGAAAAAGACCGCAAACAATGCCAGAACCAAGAAAATCGCCAAGAAAAAAATCACTGAACCTTTGGAAATAGATCCAAAGAAAAAAGATATTAAAAAAAACCTACTACGCAAAAGCTTCAGAAGTGGGCTGTTATGGGCTCTTACCCTTAATAATAATAATGGACTATTCTATACTTAATATATTCTGGGCCTCAGGAGTAGTTCAAGGGGAGTCAGTAGTTCAAGTTGAGACAAGAGTCGAGTCAGAGGCAGTCCGATACAGAGTCGCGTTCAGACAATTGCTGCAATACATTGGAATAGTGATACTGGTTGAGACTACATTCTTCTCTCTATTAAACCTGATTGTTTATACTAACTCTTCTACTTCTCTGTATATATTCCTGTTTGTAATATATCTGTGTTATTCCATACCTGTGTTCGAGTTCTTCTTTATTGGTTCTACCTTGGACTATCACTGTGGTACCAGGAATCGGACTAACAATATTCAATAGCACATTCGACATTGACTTCAACAAAGGCGTCAAGACGCCTCCGGAATCTCCTGCATCTTTTCTGGACTGACACCTTGTTTAAGTTTGTGAATGTTGCCATAATTCTTGCATTCAGTTCATCTTTTGTGTTACAAGGTGTTTAGTTGGTCTCTCGCTCTGCGCCCTACACGTAATAATTCTGCTTACGTGGAATGGGTCAGAGTCCTGTTTTCAGATATAGTATCTTCCGGAAGACACACTCTTGCTCCAGAGCAGCACTACCTTCCAAAGCAACAAGATGTAGTACACCGAGTTGAGTCTGAGGGAAGATAAATGGAGGCATAACGTTACCATCACTAGTGATCCCAGCAAACACTTTCGTAATCATCATTAAACTCAGCCAACTCTTTCAAAATCATCTACACTGTCCTTATATTGACCTACAAACACTATGAAATATTCGTATTGATGTTTCCGGTGAGAATACCAAACAGTACAGCACGCCGTTTCGTGAATTGCGCCATAGTGCTCTCTTTCCCGTCCATCTAACACTGCTATAATGCGCAGTCGACAAAATCATAAACATACAACAGGCATGAGTGAAATTACAAAATATAATATGACGACAATATATCTATGGCAACCTGTATTTGACGCATATCCTGTGACATTTCTTTTGATCGTCTTTTGTTGCAAGCCTGCTAAAGATATGTTTTCATATACATAGAAAGCATTGTATATGTACATATATAATAATTAAATAGAAGCAAAATGTCAGAAAGAAAGGAAGACACTAGCTAAAATTTCGGATGAAATTTATAATAAGAAACAGAATATTTTGAATTCGGAATTACGGTATTACTCAATGATATCCGTACGCTAATTACTTAATAGCAGAAGTTCAAATTTAAGTGTAATCAAACTCCACATTACGAATTTTCAAGAATAACATAAAACTTAGAAATTATTATTTTTAAATTCGTACATTTCCCAACCTACTTAGTCATTTAAATCGTCAATATTAGTTTTTAAGGTTTAGTTTTCAGCACATGTGAAAGTAGTTATCATTTGCTATTAGTGTGATTATTTTAACTACTTTTAACAATAAGGAATTGTAATTCATCAAATAACATTATATATGCAAACAGTGCATATTTACGGAGTTCGGCTTTGTATGGAAGAAATCTGGGTAAATTTGAAAGATAATATTGTACCCAACAAAATAGATTCAACTGAATAAGTAATGAATGAGATTCGACCTGTCTTACAATCAGTCTTTGAAATTTTGGTTATTAACTGTACATCATCAGAGTTCACTGAATATTCTTTTTTTTTTCTCCACGCGGTGTGGGATCATGGATTTCTCCACTTACCTTTTGTTTAGTATCTGACTACTTGAGAAATCGTAAAGTGAGTTCTAATTATGTTCTTTATGGTTTTAAACATTTTTATTTTTACTATCCGCCAACCAAGTATAGAGCTTAATCTTTAACTAAATATTTAACCTATATCCTCGAAAACGTCGAAATATATTAAGGCCTTGCCCCAAAACATTTCTGCTAAGGTAGACGCAAAATATTCGGCATCAATTTTGAAGACGGCTCACAGATTAAACTTTATTTTATCTGTACATCACAAATGATCCTTTCCGGAGAGTATTCACGTATCATGGTCACTCATAATCATACGGTTTTCCTGACTTAAAACAAAGCCGCAAATATCCCCTACTCATTTTGGTTCTATTATATTACGCTAGTAATGCACCAGGAGAATATAAGCTAACTGGCCCTAGCGGGAAAATCGTGAAATCAGTAAATCAAATGCGCATCACACAGGGATATTGAATTTACACGATTGTTCCGACACCAAACATACACCGAAAATATAATTTCCCCTCTTAAATCTGACAAGTTTCCTGTTATATACTTACTTGAAAATGACCAAAATTGTTCCTTCTTTTGAGAAGAAAAGACATTTTTTTGGAATACATTTTCGTCAGCTTATCTCGATTCAAAACAACTGGATTAAAGACAGGATGTAATTGGAGATATATTAACTTTTTATTTGGCGATTACAAGTTGTTTTTCGCAATCTTTTTATATTAGTGTAAATTACCATTGAGGATCAGGTGCTTAGATTTTTTAAAAATTACATTGCTTAGGAAATAAATTACTGAGATGTTGAATATAATTTTAGTTATTTGACAGAAAAAAGAAAAAGCTATGCAAAATACTCGAATCCTGTGATGGTGAAAACATAGAAATCGTAATACTGTTTGAGAAAAAACAATTAATATGAAAAAATAGGGAGTAGTTAAGAATTAAATAAATATAGGGGAATCATTTATATACCATGAAAAAAGGAGGAAATAGTTAACATAAGAAATCTAGGACAATGTATATTTTTTACTGACTGATGCAAAGAAGAGAAATATAAAAGCAACTAAAAAGAAAAAAAAAAACAAGAAAATTTGGATAGTATTTTTTATTGTTCATGAAGTAAAGAAAGATGAAAAGTCATTTTTTTTTTCACGTATATCCTCAATCCAAACTTATCAGAAGAGAAAGTAATTTACTCAGAAAGAAAATATACGAGAGTGCCGCTATTGGATATTATCAAAATATAAATTTACGCCTATTTTTTTCGCAATATCACATTTCGTAAAAGAATTATATTTTCCCAAGGAAACATACACAGCTACACATATGTTGAAAAATCAAAAGAAAACGGTTAAATCCATTACATAATATGTTTGAAGATGTGCGGCACATTTGTCCATGTCATACCATAACTATCTAATCACAATCTAATCACAATCTAATCACAATCTAAACAATATTTGTTGGAAAATCTGGAATATTACTAACTTTTTTCAGAATTTTAATGATGACACTTTTTTATGACGTTTGATGATGACACATGTTTTGTCTGAATTTTCATTCACCTGATGAACGTACATGAACGTTCTCAAATATAAAAGCCTTGATAAAACAATGGCATCATTGCTTTTGTATATAAGCACCTACAACAAAATAGTTTCTACATTGAATTCATAAAGTCCCTCAGTCCGTCGGGTAAGAATAGTTTTTTTTTTTTCCCTTGTTACTTTTTATTCATGTGCGTGTGTGCATAATTACATTCGGAACGAAAGCCACTTATGTCTGCAAAAAACTTAACAGATCGAATTTGAACTCTGAGTATGTCTATTTTTATTGCATATTTCAGAATAAGTACAGATCTTTGTTGATTGATATCTTTGTATCCATTGGGATGAACATAACAATGCACTAAACCATCTGAGTAGTGCAAGTTATAATACTCTACTAGTGACAGGTTGATAAAATATTGCAAATCATGTTATCTGTGTACATGAATTCGAATAAGTATTACATTCATTAATGTAATTTTATATAGATCTATTTATCGACATTAAGTATAATAGGTATAATGTATTATGCTCACTGTTATATAGAATACGCTAATAAAGTTGGTGAAGAAAATGGCTAATAAATTAATCAATTATTATACTCAATGAACTAATTTCCTTAAATAGAAGAAATTTAACTCATATATTTTTCTCAATTTTCAAACGATTTGCATCGACGAAAAAAAAATATGTTTTCTTCGAAAAAGTATATTTTCACATTATTTAGAGAAAAATAAGGCATGTTCGTACTAGAATAAAAGACTGGTACTACATATCACTCATTTTGGCCAACTTCCTTTTGTGAAATTAGATAAATAATTAAAATCATGCTGCAAGGCAGATGAAATGGTATCTTTCTTAGTAAAAAGGACAAGTTGGTACCGTGGGCGCTAACGAGATCGAAACTAATGTTGTATTAGATTAAGCGTGCGTAGAAAATTTTGTGATATTTATTGTATCTTGGGATTTAAACTAATTTAGTTTCTATCATAGATAAAATTACTTTCGTGTATACGGTCCAGTGAAAGGCGACGCCCATGGTTGGGAATGGATACATTTAGATTGGAATAAAATTCCATGGCATAGTTTAAGCGAATTTAAATGATAGATTTAAACAATTACATAGATTTTCTTTCAACCACACAAGTGCTATTTCGTTTCACGATATTTTTTCTCTTTTAGGTATTTCAGGATTCCATTCTTCGAGAATATGGCGTTTTCCTGAGTGAGAAACTTCTTCTAAAATGTGTCGTGTTCCTTTATGAATGAACTAAATAGTATGAATGATTAAAAAAAATAACATAATTACGATGCTCATATTTTCCTGTCCTTTTAACTTTTAATAATTTTTCTTTATTTTTTTTGTTATCTCTCCTAATTTCTTCAAGTTCGCGCGGAAGCTCATGCTGTGTTTTCCTCCCCACCTCTTACCATCAATCTATAATATGAGTATCAAATTTTCCAATCCTTCTTTTTCTTACTTATATGTATATGTGTCCATTTTCTTTCCATTTTCTGTAAAACCTTACCTTTTCTCACATGTCCGGTCCATGCTATACTCAGAATCCTTTGGTAGAACCACATTTCTGTTGCTTCAATTATCTTCATCATCTGTTACAAGATTGTCCAGCATTCACTGGCAGGAATAGAGAACTGATATTACTGATATTATTGCATCTTAACTCTTTTTTTTCTTACAAATAATTCTTGTTTTAAAATACATTAAGATTGTGCCCACCAATAAAGAATCATGGTTGGATTTCTCATTCTCTCAGTAGAGGTTGGATAGGTCCTGTGAAAATAAACACGACTTTCTGATTTTGTATATTTACAAAATTCATTTTCTATCAGTATCCAGGCATTTTTCTGTGTGTATAGGATCCTTCCCAAATATTTCAAAGTTGGTTAGCGGTAACAGAATTTCTTTGCAATGTACTTTATCAGACGAGGAATCTGCAAACGCCAAGTGGACCTAGCCTGTATTACATCTCATAGTCTTTTAACCTCTGATCACTCAACATGGAAGAAACGGTTTATTGCACAAATTGTTGTTTTTGTCTCTTCAGTCTTGTTTAAGTTAGAGGCAACAATTGGAAGCGATGGAAAAACAAATTTACTCAACGAACACTTGTGGGTGGACCGGAATCCCCATGAATCAATACGGGCTAAACGTCAGTATCAGTTTACCATTTATGTTTCGGCTGGTATTGTAGGTGACTGTCTGGTAGGTCTCTCCAAGCACGCATTAGAGAATCGATTTACAGAGACTGTATTTCGAACAAACTTCCAGAACTGCTATAGGAATTATCCCTACCAATGCGAAGTCGCATGTGGTTCATAAATGATGGGGTACCAGTATATTTTAGCCACAATGTTCGCCATGCATTGGTTGACATCTACCATGAAAGATAGATAAGTATGAACTGACCATTTACATGTCGTACAGGTTTCTCCGACCTCAATTGTTTGAATTTTTGTCTGTAGGTCAATCTAAAATGTTGGCTTATGCAGCAGTGATTAACATGCAGAGACGGTTCATCAGCATGTCATGGAAATTCCAAGAAAAAAACAATCCCCAAGACACGAAAAAACAAAAACAAAGAAAAAATACATTGCGCCTAGCTGAATTGCAGACCCAAATTGAAATACGAGAAGACAAAACAATACACTTCACAAAAAAATAAACCGAAATTGATAATAAGTTATTGACAGAAATCTAGGAACTCTGTCCCATGGAAACTCACCAATTCCTATCAGAATTATGAAAGTGAAATTACAAAGAAGAGTCGGAAAATATCCAGAATATCTTGGAAAGAAATATAACCTGTTCTGAAAAAGTTACCATGAAAGGAAAAATTGGCTAATACGACAGAACTAAAAGGACACGATCCAAACTCAAAACAAGACACAATACTCAACTCAAAACAATTACATGCGACTTCAGCAAATAGAGAGAAATCCACACAACAGAGGTAAGAATCCGTATACATATTATCACACACAAACAGAACCACAGAATTGGAAACCTAATACATACTAAAACCCACAAACACTCCCACACAACAAATACAATTATGAAAATATACTTAACAGCGCACAAAATCTTTACAGCATGCCATCAAATTATGACACAGACATAGATAGGTCAGGATACACGCACAAAGCCTAACACTTACAAATAAACCCTAACATAACAAACCAAACCTAACAACCACGGCATATATCAAGGAATACAATCAATATATCCCTAAAATCTCCACATACAATCCACATATAATTCATACAGAAATTCAGAAACATGTGAAACACCCGTTATAACAAGAGCATACACACTTATATACAACCATCTCGAAACAACAACTCCAATTTTACCAAGAAAAACTCTCACTGGCTAGAAAAATACGAAATATGTGGAAAGGGCCCAATTTGAACAAGAAGATCAATTTAGATGACGCAAAACACAAAATAATAAAACTACATAAACACTTACAAAGAACGAAACCAGCCCATAAAAAAATTAGGCCGAAAAGCAATACAACCGACCAACAAATGACCTTAGAAAATTTGAACGTAAATTCAGACTAAAAGAAAACATTTAATAATACCGAAAACATTACAGATGAATCATTAGTAAAAAAACAAATCCAATTTTCCCACAAAATACTAATAATGCAAATGAGCTGAACATATTTCTCGAAAAACCCTAGAACCTCGACCTAAAAAAGTCTAACCTATTCAACAACCTTACATAAAAAGACAAACCTTAGAGAGCATCCGTCAAAATAACAACATAATAATAAAGGAAGCAGAAAAAGGCACCGCTAAAGAGATCATGGACAAAATATAATATAGACCAAAAATTCTAGAAGCACTAGGGGATAAGAACTGCTATAAATTAACCATGTCGATTAATTAGACACAGATAAAAATATTATATCAAAGATTTCAAAAATGGGCTCGACCATTAAATATTAACAAACCATAAAATGGTTTTCTAATAAACTTTCCATCGAAACAAAAAATTGCTGATCTACCAAAAATTCATAAATCGAATTAAATTAAAGCATTTATCAAGACACAAAATCTGAATATATCAATATCGCAAACACCAGTGACGTTATGTTCAGACTGCCTGTTCAACTAGCAGACTCAGCAACTTAATAAACAAAATACTACAACGATTTACTAAGAAGATTAAAAGTTATATATATATATATATATATATATATATATATATATATATATATATATATATATATGTGTGTGTGTGTGTATGTGTGTATGCATACACATTTAAATATATACATATATATATGCGTATATATACATATATATATATACATATATATATATGCACATATATGCATACATATATATATATATACACATACGCATAAATATCCATACATACATATATATATATATATACACATAAATATACACGCACACATATATATAAAATATATATATATACATACATACATACATACACTCAAATATATGTACACACACAAACACACACACACACACACACACACACATATATATATATATATATATATTTACATATATATTTACATATATATATATATGAAGAAAAATATACGGAAAAAACAAATAAAAATCCTTATATGCAATTATGCTGTTTTAATGACAGACAAGGTGCTTTTATTTAGTTTTTTCATACAATTTCTTATACAATATAATTTTTTTTTCGGATGATAAATTATATAAAAACTGTCCGAATGTTATTTTATCCGCGCCCTTTCAGCTATACATTTAGCCATTTTCAAGGATTATATTTTAACTTTTAGAAAAAGTTTGTTGCATGTATTTTTTATAAAATGTTTGAAATTTAATTTTGTTCTTGGAGTTGAGTTATTATTTTTAACTATATGGTTAGAGGTTTTAAATATTTTATAATAAATAATTCATCTATTTTTTTGGCTATTGTCAAAAGGTTTTATGCATTTTTATTATATTGTTTTCAATTCTGCATTCATTCTGTTTATAATTTTTCCTCATTTCATTTTTCCTAAAAAATATTAATATTATTGATTTGCTTCAGTAAATATTATTGTTTATGTTTCTATTCTCGCTGTTGCTATTAGCTACCTTAGACAAGAAACACATTATGTGGAAATGCAACAGTTGATTAGGAAATCCTTTATTAATCAGCTTTTGCTTTATATTTTTAATTCTTTAAAGAAAAACTAAGAGAAATTAAGAAGGCAAGCGTCTTTAATAGTTGGATTTTGTTGAAATGGAGCTTTCAGATTTTCTATTTCTTTCTTGTTTACAGCCAAAATCAAAATATCGTCAAAATAACCACATAATCACAGATATCTACCAAAAACCTACAGACACCCAACAGTATCTTCATTTCAAGAGCTGTCACCAACAAACTGT
Organism: Acanthosepion lycidas; assembly: GCA_963932145.1. Lineage (NCBI taxonomy): Eukaryota > Metazoa > Mollusca > Cephalopoda > Sepiida > Sepiidae > Acanthosepion > Acanthosepion lycidas. The sequence continues at coordinate 132,126,875 of OZ010574.1, forward strand.
CTGAAGTCCATCCCGTATTCGCTTGCACGTAGGTTTTGCACGATAGTGACCGATAAAACCACCTAGAAAAACTATGTAGAACTCTAAAGATAAACGAGGCTAGCCCACAGCACTAATAAACAAATGTTTTGAACTAGCAGAAAAAAAACAAAAAAAAAACTCTCGACCAACTAAGAAATAAAAAAAAAACATAACGTCGAACAAACTCTCGCATATGTCTCAACATACAATGAGAAAAATCCAGAATTGTTTGCAAAAATTCTTAACAAGAATGACAAAATGAAACAATATAGCAAAAACAACCAAAATATTTAAAAGCAAACGCCAACCGAAAAACCGGAACATATATTACCCTCATCCAGATTTAAGACAATAAACAGGGGGTTCAAAATGCAACAAAAATGATGTGGAATTTGTGATGTCAATATAGAAGTGAACTCTTACACTTTTGAAAACCCCACAACTACATTCGCATTAAATAAAACTTAAACTGCAACTCCAAAAATGTGATCTATGCACTCAAATGCACAAAATGCAAGAAGTCATATAGAAACATCATCCAAGCACTTAAGAACAGAGTTGACCTTCACGAAGTCAACATTAAATTACCCGACAACAGAAAAATCTTTGTATCACACACATCTACAAAGAATCAAGGCAAATTTAAAATTATGTCAATGTACAAAACAGACAACTAAACTCTCCTACAAATTCAGGAAAAAATCATAGTCAAATTTAAAGCAGCACTGAACAGATCATAACGCTAAACACATGGACCTCATCATGAACCTATGATGGCCAAATACAAACAGGTATCAATGCACAGCAAAAATATATATGCCATACACTGGCAAAAACATAAACAAACATGGATTACTAGTTGCAGAAAATAAGTGAGTCACTTTGCTTGCACAGATTTTTTTCCTAAATCTCATTTATATCCAAAATTATGATTATCAATACAATACCTTAGTGTGAGTAAACTTTTTTTACTAGGTGGTCAGGAAGGAGTATTTATATTAGTAAGATTAAAAATTAGTTTGACCCCATTCGAAAATACGCTTTTAAGTAGGCGCCCAATGGGGTCGTCAGTGATGTTTTCATTTGGTTCATCAGGGTGTTTCGGGTCTTTCAACATCATACTCCCCATCAACAAATCGACCCAATCGGGGGTGATCAACCCCTGATTCCCCCTTCTGATTAAACGCTAACAGCTACTCTGACCTTTTTAAAGAATAAGAGGAAGAAAGACCACATATTCCGCACATCCGATTGGATGTTTGTAACAACCAATCCGCTGCACAGACTAATTTTCTTTTTTTTTTTTTTTTTAGCCGAAAATTTTTTTAAGCAAAAATATCAGGTGAGTCACTTTTATCGAACAGCAGTGTATATATCATTACTTATTTCGTAATTGTTGATACACAGTGTGCTAGGCAGTACATATACAAGACATTTATTGGAAGTCAAACTAATAAAGACCAAGAGAAAAGTGTTTCTCGTTCCTGCACAATGAAACTAGGTTAGATCTGATTAACACTGCATATTTCTAGAAAACCAAAAGATTAAAAGAGAAGAGATGCAATTAAATAGCCTCGACATATCGAGACGTACATATGGTTAATCTTCATAGATAAAAACAGTATCAGAAATATCTAAACAGTTGTATGTATACAAACGCTTTCTCAATTAGATGGTTAAAATGCGTTCAGGGGAGTGAAGTATGTACGTCTCAGCTAGTACCAACCTTGTGGGAAAATTGTAATGTAACTGGCGTTACACAATCACAAACAAGGCACTCTGTCATAAAAAGTAACTAAGCATTTTAGGACTTTCAGGGTAGATTCTGTAGATGAGGAGACTATTTATTGTTTTGGGAGAAGTTTTATAAATATCAGAAAGAGTGAGCGAGAGAAATATAGAGAAAGCGAGATAAATCAAAGAGAGTGAAAAAAAGGATAGAAAGAGGAAAAAATAAAGAAAAAGAGAAGTTCTTTGTTAGAAATTACCCGGGTTTTAAAATAAAAAATCATCGTAGAGGATAAGAACGCATCACCATGGATCAACTCAATGACTTAACGCTCTCTTAACGACAATGTAAAATCTACAAACAGATGTGAATATTAATATTAATATTATTGTATTTATTCCTTTATGACGTCTGTGGCATCCCAATCGTTACGTCAAATTGTGGCGTCAGCCGATCCCGGGTCTTATCCTGGTCGCGGCGCCAATTGTGATGATCTAACCTTTAAGTGATTCGGATGGGAATCTGGTTAGATTCGATATCAGCCTCGTCGTTCCCATCTCGCTTCCAACGTCTGGTTACCGAAGTAACTACTTTGATCTCCAGTCTGCCTACCCACGTTGTGAATTGATCTTAGGCAGACGAAATCAATCAGCGTCGGGGCTGTACTGCAAGCTTGAGTTCGAATGAGGGTGGTATCGCACAAGTACGTACAAAAGAAAATAAAATAATAAATCGAAAATGGTATCAAAAAAAAGGATAACAATACTTTATATCTGGTTGCTGGATACATAGGACTGCGACTATCTCCCGACCCACTATATGGATTGTGACACGTGGTTATTTTGGTGGTGTGAGTCTAAGTCGTTCTTCAAAAAATAAATTGTTCTTGGTTAGAAGGTGTGCTCGGAAGTTGCGCGAATCTTGGTCAGCTCTTCGTGGTGGGTCTTCAGAGCTCCCAACTGGAAATCACTCGATCTCAACTGAGAACTAACTCAAAACTAACTGATTTTTGCTCACTGCGAATTTGCTTATATGGACGCCGATTCAAAACCGGGGGTGGGCTCGTCGGGGTTTGAGTTTCCTTGATAAGTCTAAATCCATAAACCTCTTCTTTTGTTTTCGGTCAGGAAAAATTCATTATTTCCATTTTTGGAAGTCTCCTCTTACTCCCACCTTCTCTTATTTTCATATGGACACCTCCCCATGCGCCAGAGGGGCGTCAACGGTCCTCCCCGCTTCTTCGTAGTAATCCCTCATACTTAAACTCTCTGCGGCTGCCTCCTTGCGTCACATGATCACCACCGCCTGGCTGGTTAGCATTCAACCAATGGTCGATCAACAGTGTGGGCGTGACTAGACTAGCCTTGTTCTTAAAAAAATATATATTTTATTCAAAGAAAAAAAAATATCTTTTTCTTTTCCTTTTCTTTCTTTTGTTTCTCTCTTCTTCTCTGACAATCTCAATTCTTATCCTAACGTCACGGCATATGGAATTCTTCAATCAGATTTTCGCCAGCACCAAGAGGCTAGTCAACCAGATACACTCATTCTTCGGCGGCAACGAAATATTGTTTCGCTGTCATATTCAAATTCGAACACAGCCCAGATGTGTTTTCTCTCAATGACACATCCCATCGACAAAGACCCAACCTAGAGTTGACTCTCTTTGTGTGTGGTCAGCAGATGACCTATTAAATTGTTTTCAGACAGCATCATGACACAAGTAAACCTTTATCTATTTAAAACTCTGTACTCACCTGGTGTTTGTCAATTAGCTTTATAACAATAGCCATAAGAATTTTCACCATTCTTCATTTATCAAAACAGCATTTTCAAATGTCTCTTCTCGTAGGTGATTTTATCTTTAAAATTTCCTCGCAGGGAACCCCACCACCCCGACAATCCGCCTGTCACAAAGACACAGTTAATTTTTTATCTATCTAAACAAAACAATGTATCAACCTGGACCCTGCCTGCCAGCCAGCCCCAAGACAATGGCCGACAGAACCCTCACCAGTGTCTTCCATTATCAAAATAACATTTTCAAATGTTATCTCTCGTGGGTGGCCTCCCATTATTATATAAGTTAAGTCTCGCCTCTCTTCCTCTCTCTTTTCCTTCTCTTTTTCCTTTCCTTCTTTTTCCTTCTTTTTGCGCCCCTAAATGGTGTCACACGTCTACAGTTTATTGTCATGGCAAAATATTAGTGTTCTAAATATTGATTCTAAACAATGATTGCACCATGGGCGGCAATTCGAGGAAATAATTTCTAGAAAACATCGCTCTTTGAAACGATTTAATTTTGCGTTACATTTGGCAAAACCATGAAAACAATACAGTTGTTCGACCGGCGCAATATTAGAACAATTTTATACAGGAAATTGGTTTCGCACTACTGTTGCCTGCATCTTGGGTGTTCTGACTTTTTCTAAATGCTGATAACGGCAGTTGTTACGCGCTCTTATCATAGGTATAGTTCCAGTCTAACCTAGAACTTAGCATGAGCGACATTGAAGTAAAAGAAAACTACGCGTGCCCCTACCCACCGGGAGTGGAAAAACATGTGTGCGCGTATTTCACATATAGCACCAGAAATGTATCCCCCGAAAACTGGTATTTATCACGCATTAATGCATTTTGGATACAAAAAAGGCATCCCTAAAGATTCTGGCACATAATCTGTTGGATTTATTATGGTGTAAGTATCAACGAATATTATGTTAATTAGGCTTATTATGAAAGACAACTCTAGTAAGGGATATATATATATATATATATATATATATATATATATATATATATATATATATATATATATATATAGTTCATGAAACAACACAGAAAATTGCTTACTTCTCTAAAGAAATTGTATACATCCTACATCGACCTCACGGCAGCATGACCACATGAATAGAGACATCTCTCTCTATTAGAAACCGCAATCCAAGCTCCAAATTCACTTAATGCTTATATTTCATTAGATGCCTGGTGTTGTCCCCCAATACGGAAATATTTAAAACCTCATATTAAATATTAGAAGAAGGAAATGTCGGCCTGTTTAATCATTTCCTATATGTCCCTGATACATTTAAAGACACTTATATGAAAAGTTGGACTGTGATTGTTTATGCATTCCATACAACATCCCGAAAAATTCTACCAATATATAAAAAAAAACAATCTTAGTTCACCTACCGAGGCTATTGTACTGATGATGAAGTGGGGTATGCTGATGATATAAGTATTCATATCTGGGGTAAAGAATTCTCTTGAATAGAAAAATCAACATCCTCTACCAGGTGCTCCAAGGAAAGGGACTCAAGATAAATCTTTCTAAAATAGAATCTATGATCAGGAATTTGAATGAAAGTATTGATGACACATACTGAATACAGAAAATCAGGATATGAAATTAATACACACTGCACACCTCAAATACTTGGGTGCATAGATCAGTTATAAGAAATTTAGTATAAGAAAGAAAATCTCTCTATATTTCTGAGATGGGGTATTATGTACAAAATTTACATTATTCGGACTATTGTCCTCATATTTGCCACCATATTTATTACAACGTTTCGGCCGTTGTACCCTCCAGCATTCTTCAGTTGATTGGAAAGTCGAACTGAATTCTTTATTTCGCTCTCTGGGGTAGATTGTTCTAGTTTTATGCGCCATGTTTAATGGATGTCAGTTATCAGTTATCTGCTGTTAATTCCCCTCTCCAAGTTCTCCACTGCCTTAACCGTGTATTAAACTCACACTCTTTGGGTCCTGTCAATGGATCTAACTAACGCCTTTATTCAATGTGTCATCTCCACTTGAGGACATCAGTGTATGAATTTCTGGGAGTTATAAACCTATAGTCTTCAGCAAGAAAATGTACCAAATAACACGTAAATTCGTGACGACTAATAACAGTGACAACTAAAATGGCTAGCTTATGAAACTCAGAGAGGAAAACTAACATAATACAGATATCTTTCTGCGTTATTTAAAATAAATATTATGAAGGAAAATCCCATTAATACTGGAAAGAGCGTTAACAGCGACTGAACATGAGCTGCCCATATTCCTGGAAATTTATCTCAAGAGAAAGATATAAATTTCAAATGTCAGCAGAACTGGATGCTCGCTCAGTGAATAGTCACATTGTAGGGAAGAGACTAATATTAATTTTACTAATCTATTAAATTACCAAAATTACTGTTATTATTTATGCGTTGTTACCCATCACGACATAGGCGGTTACGCCTCTCCATAACTTTCAGTTCTTCGTAGCTCTTAATAACATTTGTTTTTTTTTCTATTTTTTTCTCCTAAACCCTGTTCCGCCGCCAGGGCGTAAGCGACCAGTGCTCTCCAGTTCCACTTGTCCCTCGTAGCTCTCAATAATTTTTTTCCTCCCGTTATATCTCATAGACCCCGTTCCACCATTTACTTACTTAGGTCACGGGTTGCTCTCCCTTATCCACCTATTCCTATATTCATCCTGTGAGTATCAGATTTTCCAAGCCCTCCTTTCTCATTACGTGTCTTAGAAATGTCAGCTGTCGCTTCCTGGGGGTTAAAAATAAGTTTCTGCTGTTTGTATTCTCTCAAAACATCGTTTCTCACATGTTCGTTGCATTGTATCCTTAGTATCGTTAAGTTCTCTCAAGTCTCTTTTTCATCTTTGATGTGACTGTCCAACATTCGCCGCCATAAAGGATGACAGATATCACAGTGCAGTTTAGTACTATTTTCTTTGTTACCAAAGAAATCGTTTTGTCCCGTAAACCTCTGTCTAATTTTTGGCCATCTCAATATGTCTTCGGATCTCAGCGTAGCACAGTCCGTCCTCAATCAGAACAATTCCCAGATATATAAATTTCAGAACCAACTTGATTTTGGAGTCCTCGATATGTAAATAGTATTTCGAGCTCATCTTTTTGCTGATCATGTATTATATCTTCATGTAGTTTATTCTTAGTCTCTTCTTCTCACTCTCCTTCGCTAATGTGTCGGAGTTTTTTTTTAGTTGCATTTCCATGTATGCTATCAGCACTGATTAATCTGCTGATGCTTTTAAAATTGTAGCCGCGATTGATGAAACTTGGGACGATTTCCTGTTCTGCCAGAATTGCCTCGTTCTATAGTTTGAATGTCTAGTGGTAAGACACGTCCTGACATTACGCCCCTTTCAATTTTTGTATATCTTTTGAACTCATTTCTTATCTCTATGCTTTCGGTGTGTGGCATTAGATGTTTTTGATTATTCTAATGAATTTACCGAATATGCCAAGGTGGCTGAGCATTTTCAAAATATCTTTTTGTGTAGTTTATGAAAAACAGGTGCAGGTTCTTCTGCATTTCTTTTGTTCCTTTTGATAGCATTTTGAGCTTGAATATCTTATTCAATGTTCTGGTAGCTTTAACAATCCTTCTCTGTCCTTGTCTTACCTTTGGATTGATGCTGCTGTGGGAGTTATTCATCCGAATACGGTTGATGATTTTTGTTATCTGGCTTATTATGCTGATTGTTCGGTGGTGTACACATTCTTTGTGTCTTGTTTCTTAAGCTGTGCTCTGAAAATAGATCTGCTTCGATTTTCCATTATATCTTCACTGTGGCAGATTTAATTTATTATTTCCGTAATCTTGTGTATACCAAAATCATCTAAGGTTGTTAGCATCTCTGTTACAATTCCGTCCGGTAAGCCGCCTCGTTTCTGTTCAATTTGGTCAGTGCAGTTTCTACTTCGCCTTTTAGATTTTCAGCCCCATCGGTAATTTGTCGTGGAAGAGTTCTCCAATATATTCGTTCCAACGCTGAAGAATTTTTTCCTTCTCTAATATGAGCGTACGATCATTGGATTTTGCAGCCTCTTGACAAGTATGTCTTCTTCCCTGATACTTTATTTGTTTATGCATATCTAATTTGTCTTTGATACGCAATATCTATCTCTGCCCATTTTTTTGTTTAGCCAATTTTCTTTGACCTGCCTGCATTTCGTCCTTATTTCGCCGTGAAGATTTTTGTATTCCGTCCCGTATCTTGGCAAAGTTTTCTGTCTCCTTTGCATCATGTGAAAGATCTAATCCATTCGATATTTCTTTTCATCCATTCTCCTCTTTTTGCTGAGATCGTTAAAGCTTCTTTTAGTATGGCCAATTTCAAGTTTCCATTTTCATTCTGGCCCTCGTATCTTCTTTTCACACTGTCCCTATACTTTTCCTATAGATTCGGGTCGCTCAGGATTTTGTTATTATTGCAATTTGTTTGATGCGATAATCTTCTTCAGTTTATGTAGTTTCACTCTTAGTTTACAGATGACAGGGCGATGATTGCTTCCGCTGCTAGCAATTACGTAGGTCTTGCATTGAACCATTCATTTCTGAATAATTTGTTGATAGTTTTAGTTATCTAGTCAATTTGTTTTTTCCCTCCTGGGCTTCTCCATGTTCATAATCGTTTCTCCGAACCTTCTGTTGGCTATTACCTGGTCATTGGCCGTGCACCACTGGACCCATTTCTCTCTGCGTTCGCTGCGGTTTCTTAGTCCTAATTTGACAGTTATCTCCCTTGCCCCCTCCCTGCCTACTTTGGCATTACAGTCACTTTTGATAATTATGACTCTTTGTCGTTTGCAATAATTCCTGGTGTTGTCCAGCATGGTGTAGAAAGAATCGATTTATTCTTCCTTATTTTGTGTTGTTGGTGCATACACTATTATGATCAATATTTTGAAAGGCTTTCCTTCCAGTTTGACTGTCAGAATTCTTTCGGATAATTGATAGTATTCCAGAAGGTATTTCTTGAATTCTTGATCTAGTAACAATACTAAACTTCTATCGTTTTTCTCTCTGCCTGCATATATAATGCTGTGATTGTAACTGACAAATTGTTTCACCTACACCTAAGATGTTAATCTTTAGCCTACTCATATCCTATTTTACACTTTCTAATTGGCGACAGATGTTCAACAACCTGTTCCACACTCTGAGAGTTATTTTTTCATTTGTTGCGAGCAGGCGCTGTATGGTGGCCCGGTGACACCCGTCACTCATGTCGCCGCTTTTCTAGCGTGGGATAGGTTCAAAGTAATTGTATTCCCTTTTCGCTAGCAGTCGCTGAATGACGGTCAGGCGACACCTATTGCACATCTCCGTCACTATCGGGTGAGGAGATGGTTGCCTTAGATTTAACCCCTTCACGCCCTTAGGTTTCCTAAAGTGTGTGTGTTTTATTTGCCATGATATATCTTGGAATTAATAGTGGGGTAGTTTGCCGTTGCCTTCTCCACGGTGGTATATGGAGACACGTCCTCTAGTTAGCTGGCCGTGGACTCCTGGAGAGTTTTTCCGCTCTTTGTTATGTCTTATTTTTCGTCCTACTGTCTTGCTAACGAGCCTTGTCTTGCTAATTGATCACATGGTATCATCAAATAAAAAATTCGGAAAATCTCGAAGCTGTCACTAAACCAAAGTAACATTAAGCCTCATATTCTTTACTAAAGGGGCAGTATTTTAAAATGTGTTTTAAATTTGATGCACATTTTTTCAAAATTATTAGGCCGATAGACATAGATAGACACAGATTAATAAATTAAAATTGGTTGCCAAATACGGTGTAAACAGGATAATGTTAGATGTAATAGAAATGTTAGATTAAAATAAATAAATTATGGTTTTTAAAGAATAATTTTTTTTACGCTTCGTAAATGAGGTGTCTTTTCCAAATACGGAGTATCCGCTATAATAACATTGAAAGTAATAAATATAATACGTTTTTTATTAGGTCAAACATTCTTTTATTAGATACGCGTCTTTTAAATAACCCCAGAGTTTTTATTTTTAAATGTTATACCGAATGTATTACGTCTACCGTCCTGTGCACTCGAGAAAACATAAAAATATGTGTTCTCTGTTGCCTTATTGCACCGAACCTGCGTTCCTCTCAAAACGCATATTTGCCGGAGAGCACATTACGTTTATTAACTTTACGAAGGTCGGTAGACGCTAAATTTAAAATATTTAAAAAACGAGACACGGCATAAATAATACACATACATATATACATGCGTGTCTGCATATATATATATATATATATATATATATATATATATATATATATATATATATACATATATATACATGCGCGCTCGTGTGTGCGTGTGTGTATCGTGTGCATATTCAAGATTGTTTATATTTAAGTATGTATTTGTCTGTGCTTGTGTTTGCCTTGTTTGACTGCTTTTTTAAGTAGAAAATTTCTCCCGTTGTAACACGTCGTAATAAATAAAAAGCATCAGGTTGATGATATTCATCCTACTAAAAACACAAATAGTATATACACCGACATTGTTTCCTGAAGTATCACTTCACCACTTTTGATTTCAACCATGTTCTCCGGACTTATGTTGACACTTATGTTGGTATGTCTTTCACACGTTAAACATATTGACGATCTTCAGTCAAGGGCTTACATTTTAATCTATAATTCAGAGCGATGATTGGCTATGAATCATTTCGATCGATTGGAATAGGTTTCTAAGAATTTCCCAAAGCGTAAAATATTGCCACACAGAAAATATTAATGTTTGACCTGCCGGATGATTTCAGGTTAATCACTTCTCTTCTCTCTTGCTTTAGTCCAATTTATCGGTTACTCCATATGTGTATGTGTGTGCATTCGCCTATCGTCTCGCGCCTGTGCATTCATTTCCGTTATAAATTTCTTCAGCAGTCTTTTGTTCTCACAAATGAAGAATAATATCCCTTAATAAACTCTAAAATTGCAAAAAATTTTGCGTATACGTGTATACTCTTTTCGCTCGGATATCTACCTTTTTTCAACCATTCGGCAATTTTATATATATATATATATATATATATATATATATATATATATATATATATATATTCTTCAAGTTATTTGAATTGAGATCTCCGAGCCGCTGGCACATTTTCATATAGAGAAAAACGTTAAAATTCCCCTTTATGCCGTACGTCGATAACATATCTGACATGTGAAATCAGTCGTATTTCGATACCGGCTTGAAGCAATCGGACGTTTAGCCACACTGAATAGCTGTGATATAGCGTATAAGTCTTCTGTGGATGATTATATATATATATATATATATATATATATATATATATATATATATATATATATATATATATACTTGATGAAAATAGCTTTAAGCTATGCTAGATTCATAGATAACATTCTTCAATACGAGGAAGAGATCGGCTGCATATGCATGCATATGACTAGACACTGGAATGAACACTGAGTGCCGGCAGACCGTTTCATGCTTGAATCATCTGGCCATGTGTGTTGCGTTGGTTATTAGGCTTCTACTAGTAGCTAGGTCAACTAATTCCAGTTTATTATATTATCATTTACGGTGTATTTTAAATTTCTCTAAAGACTTTTAGTTTGAATATATTGTGGATCAGAATGCTCTTATTTTATAGCTATTATATAGGGTCGTCTGATTACTTGTAATCATAATATGTATTTTATTTATTCAGTTTTTAGTATTTATTCTTTTGTTGTATTTTTTATTATTACATTAATCTAAATGTGGTTATTTCTGTATTGCTTATATCTGCCTTTAAACCACAATTAACTCTTTCGGATTGCTTCAAAAATCGTAAATTTCTAGTTTCCTATACGAAAAGTGAACAAAGCATGTTCTAAAGAATCACTGGATATTTTTTATTTATTAATCTGACAATATGGATATTCACTTATTGGTCCATGATCTGAAATGAGCTGATGCTCATATGTTATGATGCTAGATGTAAGCTTCCATTCATCACTATATGATAATTCATTTCCCTCATCATTAGTTATGTTAACAAATAATATAACCATAAAATAAAATAGTATTTTATTTCTCTTAAAACTACGTACACACTAAGCAGTGTTTCATTTCAGTAATTCCGTGCATGGATTTTTCATTAGTAATACGTTTATTGTTCAGTTAGTTAATGAATCAATATATTATGCCATATTCTACAGTTGTTTCTATTGAATATAGTTACACATGTATGGGATAATAGGATCTATTTATTTTCTTCAACAACAAACACTAATATGTTAAGTTTTAGCTATCAAATCATAGCTTCATTTTAAAGTTTATTTTGTATTTTTGTTTCGTTTTTATTTTCTCAAGATATAAAATAGTTTCTCCATTGCTTAACGTCACTACTTTTTTTTAATACATACATATATATATATATATATATATATATATATATATATATATATATATATATATATATATATATATATATATATATATATATATATATATGCACATTTCATTAAAAACGACAGAAAAGGTGTCTTTTATTTAGATTTTATACAATTTCTCATGCGATCTAATAATTTTTTTTTTCTTTTCGGATAATAAATTATATAAAAACGGTCCGAATGTTCTTTCTATCCAAGCGCTTTCGGCTATATATTTAGCCATTTTCAAGAATTATATTTTAACTGTTAAAATTAGAAATAGTTTGTTGTATGTATGTTTCATAAAATGGTTTCATTTTTTTTTGTTTCCAAAAAAGGTCAAGATATTATGTCTATGTTCCGAGTTAATATAATTAGGTGTTGGTTTGTTTGTTTTATTAATAAGTCTTACAATATTTTTCGCCATTTTTTGCATGTGGATGATACTATTATATTACTGCTGTCGACAAGTATGTTCCTAATACTATCCGTAGTTCTCCATGAAATTTAAAAGAGATCTAATTGAGCTATTGTCAGAAAGTTGTAGAGTTAGCCTGCGTGTTAAACATGTTGTAGTGCGGCATATATAATTATTTACGAAAGCTGATTGTTGAGGAATACAATTCCTTAATGGGCATTTGAATTCGTAAAAAATATTTGGTTTTAAATTTTTTTTAATAAATATTAGGTTGGTGCAAAAATAATGACCTAATGAAGTCGTTTTTTTGACGTATTTTTTAACGACAAAAAACGACATTATTACGTCATTATTTTTGCACCAACCTAATAATTAATCTAATTTTTTGTTATTGTCAACTGGTGTTATGAATTTTTTTTATAATTTACTTAATTCTGTATTCATCCTGTTTATAATTTCTGTTCTTTTGATTTTTATAAAAAATATTAATATTATTGTTTTGTTTCAAGAAATTTTTGCTCATTTCAATTTTCATAAAAAATATTAATATTATTGATTTGCTTCAGTAAATATTATTGTTTATGTTTCTATTCTCGCTGTTGCTATTAGCTACCTTAGACAAGAAACACATTATGTGGGAATCCAACAATGGATTAGGAAATCCTTTATTAATCAGCGTTTGCTTTATATTTTTTTTTTAATTCTTTAAAGAAATGCGTGTGTTTCTATTATCGCTGTTGCTATTAGCTACCTTAGACAAGAAACACATTATGTGGAAATGCAACAGTTGATTAGGAAATCCTTTATTAATCAGCTTTTGCTTTCTATTTTTAATTCTTTAAAGAAAAACTAAGAGAAATTAAGAAGGCAAGCGTCTTTAATAGTTGTTTTTTATAAACAGAAGATTTAAAAGTATCATTAATAAAATTTAAGAAAGGATGTACTTCATTAAGTTCATAAGTAAATTTAGGACTGGATTTTGTTGAAATGGAGCTTTCAGATTTTCTATTTCTTTCTTGTTTACAGCCAAAATCAAAATATCGTCAAAATAACGAACATAAATTTTAGGTTTAATAAATTTAGTAAAAACATTATTTTCAACATAAGACATATAATAATCGTAGAAACACGGCCCGAGATGGTTTCGCATAATTACTCCATCAGTTTGTGTGTAAATAGTACCATTCTGGGTATAAGACGGAATTATATGTCGAAGGGCAGAGTCTGGTCTTGGGAGACAGATACTCGACCCCATTGTTTACGGTGTCTTCGGGGATTTCTGACCGAGCCTAGTGGAACGGTACCTCAGAATATACTTAGTCTTGTGCCCCATCTGTCTGTGTGTGACGGCTAGCGAATATTTCACTCTCCGGTTTAATTCGGAAGAGTGCTGACAAAACTCTCTGTCCGAGGATCTGGAGATGATTATACGTCGAAGGGCAGACTCTCGTGTCCGGAGACATTTACGCGACGCCGTTTTTACGATGTCTTCTGGGAATTGTTGGCCGAGCCTACGTGGTAGCCCATATTGGCCTTGTGCCGCATCCGACCCCATGCGACGGTTCATGCCTATATCACTCTCCAGATTACTGGATTCTACTTGTCTAATCACTTGTAGTCTTGGTGTTGCGGATGTAGGCGATGTGTGTTGAAGAGGAATAGAAGGTTTGAATTATCAGAAGGCTTAAAGTTGTGTGTGTTCAATAATCTTCCATCCGCAACAATTAATACAAGACAGAATAATTATTCAAAAACATATTGTTTCAAAACGTAAGGATTGAATTTATAAATAATTGATATACATGCTTGAATACAGAGTGAAAATGTTAGAGAGGGTTGTGTCTCTTAGATTAGGTAATATTTGTACCTAAGTTCATAAAGTGAAAGTAATTATTAAACTGTAGTTTAGAAGAATAACGTTTCTTTAACATGTTTGGAATTGTGTATTGTACAAGTTGGTAAACGTTCAGAAGAGATTTCAGAGTTCGTACTTGCGTGAATGTTGGTAATGGTCTTTAAAGTCTGACTGCATTAGTTAAGACGGGAGTTCTTGAAGATTATATCTTGGCAAATGAGACCAGAGAGAGAGAGAGAGAGAGAGAGAGATAGAAAGCGCAGGAAGTTTGATTGGTCGGAACTGACCAATCAGCGAGCTAGATTGAAGGTGATTAACCAATGAATACTTGTTATATATTTTGTAAGATTGTGATGGTGAAAATTACAACAGGAATAGTGCATATACTAGCAGCAGTTAACTGGCTTGTTGTTGAACTTCCACATTGCTGCCATGTATGGTCTGGAGCCCCTTCTGTTTGCCGAGGGGTTCTTGTTAGGCTCCAGAGGCGGATATGCAATATAATTGGCCCTGATCTGGCATCTCGTCTACAGTCACTTTCTCTCTCTCTCTCTCTCTCCCTGTCTCTGTTTTACAAATACTTTCATGGCAATTGCTCCGAGTAGCTGCATTCGCTGGTTCCCAGACTTCATGAGTTCAAGCGCCCTACGAGGCTGGCATCCCGCTCTCCCCCCTTCACTGTCGAAACTACTAAATGTAGCCGTCTCTTCTACTCTAATAGCTTAATGTCTCGTACCTCTCGCCTGTGGAACTCGCTTCCCTATTTCAGTTTCCCTGAGAGCTATAATCTCCAGCTATTCAAATGCAATGTCAATCGACATCTCCAGTTGCCTTGATCTATCCACTACCCTTCACCTCTTTCTTTCTTCAATCACTCCTATCTGATCTTGCTCCAAATTTTCTGTAACCCCTTGCGTGCTAGTGGCTTCCCGCCTTGCTTGGGGTGAAACGCTTAATATATATATATATATATATATATATATATATATATATATATATATATATATATATATATATATATATATAATTGGAGTTGGCTATAGAATTTAGCCTGAGGTGTAATTTGCTTGTTTTAATTTTTAAAGAACTGTTAAGTTATCGTTTATGTGTTCTTTTACATATTTCAGATTTCTTTTGTTTTTGTGAAATCGTTTTTACTTGTTCACATTTCATTATCTTTTCTTTTATTTATTTTACCCGCATTCCGATTTTTATTTCCCTTTTTTGGAATTGATTGGTTGTAGTTTTTTTTTTTTTTTTTGTAGATTTTAGTTTTTCATTTACTTTTGTGTTTCTTAAAGAAAAGTGATTTAGAAAATAATAAGGGGAAATTTTATTTGTTCCTCTGGTGCATTTGAGCCATCATGGCCAATGATGATTCACTACAGGCGTTGTCACTGCCTAAAAGGCCTGATCGCAAAATAGACCGAGGAAATGAAGTTGCTGCTTATTTTGCCTCTCAAAAAGAAAAAAAAAAAAGGAATTATCTAAAGGCAATGAGTTTCATGCTATCCCGGAGGCCTTCGAACCTGTAACTGAACGTATAATCTCCCTGCTAGTCACTGTCGTAAAAAGTCGGAAATTAGTTGGTGTCAGCAGAGAAACTATGGAAGAGGCATTAAAAACTCGGAATATCCTTCGCAAAGTTTAACCAGGAGGACGAATCTTTCGTGTTAACGACCAAGATTGGGAGACTGTAAACGGAGTATATGGGCGCCTGGATGACAAGAATCACAATTCATGAAATGTCCGAGAATATCTGTGAGTCCCGTATAAGAGGAGTTCTTTACAAAATACGGTGAGATGGGGGAGATGTAGGCCCTCATAAAGAAATCAGGCATAGGGACTGGAGACTTTGAATTGCATGTCACGCTGACCCGGAAGAGCTTTGGGGAAATCCCAAACATTCTGCGAGACGAGGAAGATAGTTGTTGTAGAGGGCCGTCGACCATGCTATTCGTCATGTACTGTCTGTGGCTACATGACCAAAGTGTGCCCCGCTAAACTTTCTCAGCTTACAAGTCGTCCAACAGCTTCCCTAATATGACGTTTATGAACAAATAAAAAATCATTAAAATTAGGAGCCATTTAAATACACTAAGAAATTAACTAAAATCTCTCCATAACGTATTTGTGGGAAATAAAAAAAATTAATAGATGCATCCACAAGAAAAAAAAATAAGTTAAGAATATTGGAAGCATTAATAATAAAGGAAGCCAACTCTCAATATTATCAATTGTTGTCACGACCAAAAGGTACTGTTCGTGTTCGGAAATTTAAGAAATTCACAACTATATATATATATATATATATATATATATATATATATATATATATATATATATATATATATGTGTGTGTGTGTGTGCGTGTGCGTATGCGTGTGTGTGTGTTCAGTTAAACCAAGAAAGAATCCTTCATAATTTCTAATAGATTAGGCAAGAACACTTCAATTTAGAGATCATATGTCTAATATTCATACACTGTGTCCTGAAACATACTCACATATTCGAACACAACAAAACATAATGAAAAATTTAATCACAGTCACATGTCAGTCGTCTTCAATGAAACTTGTATACAGACATACACACGCACATTCAAACACACAGCATACACAGGCACACACACACACATATGTGTGTGTGTGCCTGTGTGTGCGTCTGTGTGTGTGTGTGCATAAGTAGTTATAGAGTCCCTACTTTGCTGGAAACTAACCTGAATCTCGATGATATATCAAACGAAGAATATATCACCATTATTACAAATATCACCACTTCCACTTCCACTTCAATAACATTCTCCACTTTTATAATCTGAATGTTCGTTCATGTTCTGAAATATTCCGCAGCGTGTAACTGTAATATATACAACAAAGCGGAAGCAAATATACTTGGCACGGAACCATCTTACAAAGAATTGCCAACTTCACAAACAGGACGGTTTCTGCCGAGAGGGGAGTTAAGCGAACGGCCGAACATTTTGAAGAATCTGCCAATTGCAACTGATGCATTCAATACATTTCGGACATATTTGAAAGGCGCGTTCACAGGGCTAGAAATTTTCGCTGCGTGACTAGAGTTCAAATAATAAAAATGTAGCGACTGCTGACTGTCATATCCCAGTAGGGAAGATTTGTGAAAAGGGAATTTTCTAATGACCGTATATTTTCTTATAGAGTTGGAGAAATCAAAAGGCGGAAGAATGAAAATCATTATGATATTTTGAAGAATAGGCAGCATGTTCCATTTCTACCAATGAGCTCTCTGTTCCAGTGTATATTCCTCTTTACCGAAAAGATTCCTGCATTCCCATGAATGGCCTTAGTGTTCATAGTTTACAGCCGGGTTAATCTTCTAAAGGTTCTGGCATTAGAGTACCCAGACAACACTTTCGTGCGCTTCGACTTCCGTTATTACACGATATTAGCTATTATTTTTCCCTTATACCTCTCCTTGTTTTCAGAACAGAAGCATATTAGAAAAATGCCTGACATTATAGATACGGCATTCTCTCTTCATCTCTCTGCGAACATATTTGTGTTCTGGGATTTTAATGCGCATCATGACACGTGCCTTAAACATTCTAATGTTACTGATGTCGCTAGTATGTAGGTATTCAATTTTTCCCTTGCTCAATCCCTTAATCAAATTGTGGGTTTTCTACTCGATTTAAACATGCTTCTTTAGTTGATTACTTTCTTACCTCATCTCCTAACTGTTGCATAGCTTCGTAACACTGTAAAATACAATATCAAATAAAAGTGACAGATCTAACTGCTTCAATTTGATAGAACTCACCCTTACCCACAAACGCACATAATGAAACCACACAGAGAGAAACACACACAAAGGCACTCAGTGAAAAACCGAGAGAGAATAAAAACACTTGGAGACTCTAATATCTATTGATATTTCGTTCAAATCATCTAAGACACGAACCTATTATTAATAAGACATTTTCCCGTTACCAGCATACTGATTGAGATTCACTCCTTGCTTTTCTTCGAGAAGTTCCTTGGATTGATATTTTTACCTTCATATTGATAAGTGTAAAATTGAGTTTTCTTCTTCGCTCAAAGCCGGCGTAGATGTCTTCATTTCTTCTCGGAAATGCCAGATGAAACCTTCTTCTAAATGTTTCGCACATGTCCAATCTTCTCCATGGTTCACACCAGCACGTTCACTATTTCTGGCTATAGCAGAAAGACAACAAAGTTCTATTCGTGACTCAGCTTCATAAATTAAAAGTGTCCACGAAGGAGATATGTCTTTGATTGCTGAATGAATGAGGAACCTTATTACATCTAAATATTTGGATCTCCTAATTTCTGGTGGGCCAGCTATAGGGTATTACATAAGATTGTTTTCTACTTCAACTCTCTTCAATGATTCTAAGGTGTTAACATCTTCAGATAAAGCTGAATGTTTCGACAAGGAATTATCTTTAAACCCTACGCTTGACTCTGGACTATTCTTTCCTAACTTTCCACTTAGCAGTGAATCACTCTTGATCGATATCCATATAACCCGTTTTATGATTTGTGATATCATTTCTAATCTGGATCCCCACAATGCAAGTGCACTTGAATGTATCCTTATAATACTCCGTAAGTAGTGTACTGCCGTACTGGCTCCTGTTCTCTCTAAGGTGTATTTTAAATGCCTCACTACATCTTGCTTTCCTGCTTTTTCGATATCTCCTGTTATTCCAGTTTAAAGAACTCAAACGAACCGTCTGACCATTCCAAGTATAGGCCTATCAGTCTTCTACCTATTTTTGTAAACTATGAGAACCTCCAATCAATGCTGATTTGGGTAAGCATCTCATATCGCACGGACATCTTTCAAAAAAGTAATGTGGTTTTTGTTTCTCTATGTCGACTGCTGATGTACTGATGGTAATTGACGAAAGAGTTTATAAAACTTTAGATAAGAATGGTGAAGCTCGAACTGTTGCTTTGAAAATCTCGAAAGCGCTTTACCGTGTTTGGCATACAGTTGTGAAGTTATGGCCTCTTCAGTCTAACTTTATATATATTGCTACCACATATAATCTGATGAACTTATTGTATATTTAGAGATCATTGATAAAATCCCAAATAATTTGCAATATCAAAATCCAAAATAATTAGCAATATCATTGGCCTTGATCTGGTGTCTCGGCTTCAGTCACATTCCCACCACTGCAAAGTTGTCTCAATGTGCCTTTTCTATAAATATTTTTATGGAATTTTTATGATACCTGATTATAGATTTTTTACACACTCCTAGACTAGCGAAGAGGACTCAATTGGCAGTAGAGTTGACTATATATAACCGTAAGTTGTAGAATAAGAATTTATTTTCTTGCACTTCTTGCATGTGGAACTCTCATTCTGCTTCTTTGTTTGCAGTTAAAATAATCTTCAAAAATATAAATGCAATATCAATCGTTGTCTACGGTGTTGCGGATTACACTTCTACAGTTATCGCACCTTAATAATGTTTGTTTTCTGATTCATCCACACCTAGTAATACATTGTGTCTTACTGGCTTTATTGCCTTGCGGTGGTGAATTTGAATAAAAAAAGATTTCGCAGTTTGAATTTTAAGATAAAACAGAGTAATAAGGATCAGTTATTGATTGTATTAATTTTAATGACCGATGATTAAGACATCATGATTAGTTAATGAAATTATCACGTCACAGATTTGTACAAAATATATGCTTCTTTTAAATTTTATGAAAAAGCTCTTTATCTTCTCTATATATTTCTATCTTACCTCGAGAGAGCCGGTGAAATTTCAGATTTTTTCTATTTGAAGTGTATGAGGAATCTTAATTAGATGCCTACACATTTTTTTTTGGCTAAAACCATCATAACATGACGTAAAAAGGGTCCAAATTTAATATATAGATAGTTTTATCTCCAGCAAGTTTATATTTTTATTAAGAGAAAAGACCAAATTACTTTGAAATTATTTAAAAGAAAAAAGTTTATTCCTTTCTAACATGTTAAAAATTTCGGTTATAAATAGTGTTTTTATATGTATCAACGGTGTAACAGAGCAGGTAATAGACATTTTCGCGTATGTTTTCCGCTAACATAACAAATTAATTTGGAAATTCTTGTAAAAGTCCAGTAATTATCGAATTGTAATGAAACTTTCAGGTCATATTTAGATATGAATGAATTTAATTTTGCATTCATTATTTTTAGCAAACCTTTGTAAAAATTATTATTTTACGTCTGTTAACAAACATAATTAATATCTTTAAATTTTCTAGAATTTATTAATGAAATCATTATTTTTATGAAATTTTGGTAAAGCATATTTCTCATACATTTAATTTCCTGAAACTTTCTAGAATTTAAAATCGTCAAGAAAATTGTTTTATTAGTTAAAAGCAGGAGTCCTTGGAGAATGCAAATTATAAAGTTTTTTTCAAACTTTTACCAATAAATCTGCCCGAAATAGTTAAATATTAACTGCAATAAAAATATTTAATTATTTAATAAGATAAGAGATTGATTGTTTTTATGAATAATATATATTAAGGATATTAGAGTCTGACGAAAAAAAATCGATGAATAATGAATTTTTACAAGAATTATTTTTTGTATCATAATACCTTATATAAATTTTCAAAAATGTTTTTAAAATTCTTCCAAATGTCGTCAAAGTTACGGGTATTAAATGAAGAATATATTTAATAAGCGAAATTTGAGAAGATTAATACAAATCATCACTCCAAAAATGTTTACAATAATTTTAGAAAATGTGTGTCTAAATGTTCCATTTTAATTATGGTGATTCATCCTTGACATTTGCGTTAAAAGGTCACGTATTTCTTGTTTATTACAAGTTTTAAATTTTCCGATGAGGAGAACAGATGATATTTTGAGCCAATGCAGCTACGTCCCAACTGGACGATAATTTTTGTGTGGCCATATTTTTAAGAATTTTCTCTAAAAGTATGGTCTATCACGGAGGTAAACTGAATAAGTTTTCATGGAGAATGCAAAAATAATTTCCCTGAAATTCGAAAAACTTTAGTTCATACACTATCAATAATCTATAAAATGTAGAATTCAAAACACAGATTCAAAGTATTAGGAAACAAATGCGAACAGGTTGTCCATTCTGCTGCTGCTGCTATGAGATCATTTGTTTTCTCTTTAATCGTCAAATTTATTTCAACGCAATACATTACGAAGATCTGACATAAAATGTTGTTATAGAAGATTGTTTTATAATTCTTTTTGACCTTCATTTATTTTATAATTCTTTTAAGTACTGAAGAAAAAATAAGACAAACGAAGAGAAGCAAAATACATCCAATCAGTTCACTTGCAGGAATGTACACTATGCCTTTCTGCTGCATATATATATATATATATATATATATATATATATATATATATATATATATATATATATATATATATATAAAACAGTTAACACATTAAAAATGTAATAACTAAGATTGAGATAATATAATAATTTAATTTTTAATTCAATAAGTGAGATAATATAATAATTTTATTCATTATTAGCTTAAAATTCACCATATTGAATGTCTATTGATCTAGCTCCTGTGGTGAGAAGAGGCTCGTTATTGGCTTAGGTTTTTTCAGTAGTTTGAGAATCTGTATGTCTTTGGAAGCCACTCTGGCTGTCGTTTGATCTGGGTTTTCATTACACGGGTCAATCTTTCCTCGATGAAGCCCTGGCTCTTTTCGTTGCAATCTGGTCTTTTGTGGAGATTTCTTTTTGTGTGGCATACTACTGCCGTATGCGATAGTCAACAATAAACTACAGAGGAACTCAAAATTGATCGCTTCATTTCAGTATTGTATTAATATTTAAACTTACCATTTAAAAGTTCAAAATTAATTCTCCTATCTGGAGAGTTCTATGAAAATCCGAAAAAATTCCTGTAGTACATTGTTAAATATTTGAGCATAGCATCTTTAATAAAATATTGCAATAACAATAATAAATATGAATGTCTTTCGATATTTTAGGAAGTTGCTAGAAATGAAAAGATTTGAAATTGACAAAAACTGTTTCAATGAAAAAAGCCGTGAAATACCTCTCTCTTCAATTCTGCCTTTCTTTCTTTCATTAAATTTGTCAATGAAAATAAATAGTCTCTCTAATATGTATTTATCACACAAACAAACGGAATAGTCGATTACTTACGACTATTAGAAGATATTAAACAATTCTATCTTCCCTTTTTTTCTTTCTTTCTTTCTTTCTTATTCTCAGTAAAACCAAGTAGGGTCTTTTTCATCTGTTTCCAAAAATGAATAGTCCACTATTGAGTATTTTCAAAGTCTAACAATCTGCCGAACTTAAGGAACTAACGAAGGGAGGAAAATCACACTTATTATATAATGAGCGAATGCCTCTCTTAAATCAGTATTCAGTTCTCGTATATGCAAGTGACTTCTGTAGAATCACCTCATAGGTGAAGAAGAGTTTTCAGGCAACATCGATATATGATGGCAATTCATTCCATGGACGGATCATACGGACAAAACAGGGTAGTTTATAGAAAATGGGAACAAAACATACAAATAACAGACATTTGACATTTTTAGGACATATAACGAAGCAAGAAGACTAGGAGAGTCTAAAATACAAAGAGCATATTGAAGAGAAACTGCAATACATCTACCTAAAGCGTTTACTTAAATGAATGACAAAACAATAAATAAACGGAAAGAGTGTGAAATTTAATTTAAAGATTTCATCGACGCACTGTATTTTATAGATGTACTATATATTAAAATATAATGTAAAAGTGTCAAATTTGACAGACGTTTTTTTATATTATTTTTTAAATGGATGATTAGATGTTTACTTAGTCCTCTTGTGACACGTCTGGGCTTAACAACGACTTAGACAGGCATGGGCATAGAGGAGAATGTCTGCAATGAGATGAGAGGCAAAAGATAAGAGAGAGAAGAGGAGCACAGTGCCAGACAGTGAGCGCGACAGTGTTCCAACAGAGATTGGCAGAGAGTTCGCCCTGAATGCGAGCGACGAAATCCTCTTGAACTCACTGATACTTCAAACAGGGAGAAGCCCAGTGTCGTCATGACTACAGACGAAGCAAAAGCCGAAACGATCTTCGTTCATTCATCGAAGGAAATGCATATTTTACAAGCATATATCTTTTCTTTAACGTTTCATTAATATTTTAAAAACCCGTTTTTCAAGAACGCTAATCTAGATGTCATTTGAATCTTTTATCATTTTAATTAATAACAGATAATATTATTAATTAATATGACATTTTACGCTGTTTGTGTAATGCAAATGTTTGTAATTACTTGTAATGTAAGTAGAAGCATTACCTTTATATTTTAAATATTTAGAGTTAAATGACAGAGATAAATTCCCATAGCATTATAAAACAAATATTATTTGTGTGCAACACCAGTTCTTTTCGTGTAACATTCTCCTTTGGGATTTTATTGTGAAATAATGTCTGTATTTCTGATTTCCATAATAAACTTCCGTTTGATGGTCGTTGTTGTTATGGTCTGTGCTTCATATCATTGTTTACATTAAAATACATTGACAGAAAGTTATTGTTAAACTTTTATATTGGATAGGTTGCCGCTTGTTCCCGAACGCGTCCTGTTTTCCGATAAATATTAAGAGGACAAATTTAGCTTTAATCTACAAATGAAAGGATACATTGGTGAGCTATGATCATCAATTTCTTAAATAAATAAAACATAAAATAGTCGCATTCTGATCTAACCTCTGACACGGATTTTCTTGCTTTTTACGTCTTATCAAGCGTTTGTTTGATATTGAAAGACGAAATATTTTGTGAATATTGCATTAACAGTCTTTTCGGTATCACAATAATTTTCCATATACAGGTTCTATTATTTAACCCATATTTGTGGGAAGGATATATATTCATACCTCTGGAAATGGTATGCTATTACAAATGAATGTAAACAATCAAACAGGATTCTCCGATTTCGCATTCCGAAGTGCTATCATTTACACCACCCGCTATTCACCCACAGTTGCATAATGCATTATGATGCAATATTAATATAAGCTTTTACCATCCTCATGATAACATCGATTATTTCTATATTGTCAACACACTGTTCCTACTTTTGTTTCATCATTATCCATCAAATTATAAACACCAATGATAAATGCTTGAACTTATTTTCAATTGAAATCCAGTTGAATGGAGATAGCTGATATAAAATACATTGTATTAACATTCTATTCCATATTTACTTATAAATTGATATTGTTTAAAATATATTTCATAAGCAACATGAATTGAAAACATTCGGTATAAATTGTTATGGTAAATTTGATTAGTGATATATATATATATATATATATATATATATATATATATATATATATATATATATATATATATATATATATATATATATATATATATATATATTCCAGTCACCAGTGCTAAACCTGGCTGATGCTCTGACAATAAATAGAGAGAAATGAACATAGCAGCTTTCTGCAAATAAATAACAAGTTACTAGTAAACTATTGGCAAAAGCTTCATTAAAAGTCTAAAATGTATAATGTCATGTAAAATGGTTGCAGAAAGACTGATGGCATTGATGTCTTCTATTGGGAAATGCTTGAGATACATTAATGGTAATTGCAAAATTGCAAATTCTATTGTAGGAAAGATTTTTTGTAGCAAAGTGAAGAATTTGTAGATATGCAAAATCTATAACTTCGTAAAGTTAATGAGATAAAATGGCAAATTCACTTCGCTAAAAAATAAATAATGCATTAACCCACTCACGACTCGATGAATATTATAAACTGTCTAATGTCTTCCTTAAATATGCAAGTACATTCGGCAGGTTCTCCGGTCATCATCTGGCATGGAATTTGTTTTTGTTTTTGATAAAATTAAGGTAGTATCCAAAACGAAATGATAGAATGCAAATCGCGATCAAGGATCATATCATTACATCGAGAGGTTAGTGGGTTAATTCAGTATAAAATTTAGTTAGCGAAGTGAATTCGACATTTTATCTCATTAATTTTCCTAATTTACTATTATTATGAATGATTCATTGAAATGTAAATTAAACTACACCAAATAATCGATATATATATATATATATATATATATATATATATATATATATATATATATATATATTCTACTTAAAAAGATGAGAATTCAGAAGGAACACTCCCTCAACAAAATGCATCCTAATTATAAACGAGTAGATAATATTATTAAATTATAAGTCGCTGGTATATTAGAAGCAATGATTTTAACATTACTTTAGGTATATATTTGTTACAAAACATTCAAAAATATGTTCTATTACAAATAACCAATCAAAGCAAAATTTCACTCTGTGTGGAAATTATATTGTACATGAATTTCCATATATCATCATTCCTTCAACCAGATGCATTCTAATTATAAACTAAACTAAAACAGTAAAATATTAAAAGATAAAATTCCGATAAGTAATTCATCATTTCTCTTGGACCAACCTTAATTGTTTTATGACCCTTTTGCGCAGAATTCTTCATTGCCAATTCAACAAAGACATTCGGATTACTGACATAAAAACAGAGAATGTCTCATATCGAGAATATTTAACATTGAAAAACATAAGAAAAAAAATAATTATTTTTAATAATATGTGGAATTCTCCGCCTTTTACCTGAAGATGGTCGCGAGACCAGAAATGCGTGTAGCAAAATTATGGAAAACAAAGCTGAATATTTTTTTCTACGTAAATCCACATTACAACCAAAATCGTTTGCGGCACCTCTCTTCTCTTATTTTTAATATACATACTTTTCTCTCGTTGGAACCACAACAACCTCTTTCTTATATATATATATATATATATATATATATATATATATATATATATATATATATATATGTGTGTGTGTGTGTGTGTGTGTGTGTGTCTATTGCGGGTCCTGATTTTTTCTGTCGACCCTGGAAATCATTAATAAACCTGATGTATCGACATTTGATCAAGCATTGAGAAGACAAACTATCGGATAAATATCCATCAAATACTAGGAAAAATACATGTATATAGATAGATATGCACACAGATAGATAGATAGACGACGGTAATTGCAGTATGCTATCTTCAGATGAAATGCCATTGATATCTATAAACACTAAACTAAAAATTAAACAATATAGAAATTTCGAAACACAAACACATGCAATATATATATATATATATATATATATATATATATATATATATATATATATATATATATATATATAAAGAGAGACAGACAGACAGAGGCAGAGACGGAGTTCTTCATTAATACGAGTTACATTCATGATCTGAAATATATAAAATATATTTTTACAATTTTATTTAATATTTTATATTTCTTGTTATATACGAGATATACTATTTCATAATGTTATCTCTTTATTAGTGAGTTTATTTGTGATCTAATTTTTCAAACCTTTCTTCTGTCTATTAACAAGGTTGGAACATATATTAGCTATCTATATTCCCCAACATTTTAAATACATTTCAAGTTTTTCGTAAAACTGAAAATTTCGCGTGGCTATTTAAAATCGCACTTGCCAAAATTTCAAAACCATTAAGAAGTATTTACCTAATAGTGTTTAAGACAAGTATTCGACTGATAAATAGCAAATACGCAAACTAAAATAAAGTCTAATGTTTTGGGATATTCCACTGCTGTATATTAGGATTTACTGCTGATAATTTCTAAAATATTTTATACATAATCTCAAAAGAGCTTCATCTTCCGGGAATGGCGTGCACATGAATTAATTGCAAGTTACGAGAGATTCACATATAATTGTATTGTGATATTTGTAGGATTAAACCATCGATACCGGTAATCATGGCAAATCATTTCCTTCAAAACCTTGCCTGTATCATATGTTTTAAGTGATACCATAGTGAAATCGGAAAAAAAATAACGCCACATTACAGAACCGCTATTAAGTTGCACAACCGATAGGCTTGAAACATCGTATTAAGGGCACTTACATTTGAAATTCAGTGACTAAGAGAAAGATCTGGAAATTATGTGTGCTTGTCCAGGTGAGACGATTCCAAATATGCACCCTTCAACGACGATGTACTCTTGTAAATGTACATAATAACATATCATCTGAATGATGATTCATTTGTTAACATCATTAAATGCAGTATAGGCTTATGTGTGCGTTGACTGATGAGTTACCAGGTATGCGTGTTGAAGTAAGGTGTTATATATAATAATAAGATATGCAGTCAATTGCTGAAGTCTCCTGGGGAGCGTAAAGAACGATTACTAAACGGTTCGTCTACGAAGTTCCAGAGTTGAGGTCCTGAATATAACATAAATGAGATAAGAGACACATTTTCCTCGTATGAATCATATATATATATATATATATATATATATATATATATATATATATATATATATATATATATATATATATATATATAAAGTGCTGCTCAATAGCAAGTGATCCCCTAGGACAATATTTTATATATCTGTCAGTTTTTTTTTCCAATTACAACCTTTTCAATGATTTTATCATGCTAAATAAAAATATTAACTAAAAATTAAGATGTGCAAATTAAGGGAACACTTTTATTTACACTCTGTATTTTTGTTTTACATGGTAGCCAGTGCAAATAACTTTTTGTGCATACTTAGAAATCAAAATGTCAAGTGGCCATTTTGGGGGTGAGTTGTGCATACTTTAGTGAAACAGTTTGTAATCAAAATTGCAGTTAGAGACTAAATTTAAAAAAAAAAATCAAGTTATATGCAAAGATCAAAAGAACATGAAACTTTAAAAATCGCGTTGCTGAAACCTATAATGATGTAGAAGGCTATAAAAAGATATCAAAACGATATATAAAGTTCATTGTATGTGTGTGTGTTCGTGTGTGTGTCCAAACACCCCCTCCACTCCGACTGGTCCGATTTCAGTGATTCCTAGCTCATTCAAAAAACCTAAACAATTTTAGGCGCAGGGAATGATTTTCGTTGAGCTCAGATTCAGGGCTCCCAGGTTAAAAATAAATATTAATATATTATACTAGCCATTATGATTGCTTTCATGGTCCAAGGGGAGTAACACTTATTTTCCTTTTGCATCCAAAATTGCAGCTATCTTAAAACAATAATAATTATAAATGTATTATATATTATCTACTTTTAGCCAGTATCACTCTTCATGTTTAACTAACTTGCATATAGATTCTAAAAACCGTTTATTTCATTAATTAACTGTCCTTCATTACTGTTCTTTTAATCGAAGATTGTTTCTGTTAAGGATTATCGCCTTATATAGTGCTGAAAAATGTTTGAAATTTGCATCTTAATTGGCGTTCAGCAAGTTAGCTTCTATTTGAAAATATTTACTTAACGATAACAATCCAATGTATGTGTTGTTCATTTAAATTCTTGTTTCAAATATTTCAATTAGTGAATATATCTTAGTTTGCGAAGCGATAGCGAGCATGCGAAGACTGCTAGTTATTTATAAATGTAGGGCCTTTTGTGGCAGCATAATGAAGAAGTGGCCGTCTGCGAAAAATGACAGCAAGAGTGAGTAGACATCTATTCCCGCAAGTCCAGGCAAATCCTGCTAGGAATTTTGCGGTTCTCCATTGCTCACTGGCTAATTTCGAAACCAATGTGCATCTGTCTAGAGTTTAACGAACTCCGAACAATGCCAGTCTTCATGGTATTAGGTTGGTGCAAAAGTAATGTCGTTTTCTCACATAGTAGCGTATGTGAAAAAACTTATTTTTGCTCCAACCTAATAGAATGCCAAAAAAAAAAAAAAACTACTTATTAAATTCCACAAACCAGCTAACATCAACTATGCCAAAGCTCATATTAATAATCTAGAAAATATTCTGGCAAAAGGTTTTTATTTTCAGATGAGACAAAACTAGAGAGTTTTGGGAAGAACAATAGGTGGTATAACTTGCAAGCTCCTAGTACTCCTTTTCAGGAAAAGAATTTGATACTAACCATTAAATATGGAGATGATAGCATTATGATTTGAGGGTGATTTGCTGAAGCTGGTAGAGTCAAGATAATACGCATTGCTGGCACAATTGACCCTGCATAATACCAAACAATTTTGAACAAAAGTGTTCTGTCCAGAGTTCAAAAGTTGGGTTAAATCAGGGATCGAACATAAATCAGAACAATGTCTTGATGCATTAAAGTAAAGCATGGTTTCCTAAAAAGAAATGTCAAGTCTTGAAACGGCCTAGTCAAAGTCCTGATCTAAACATAATTGAATATTCCGTGATTCAAATGAACGTAGTTATGTATTACGATGATTAACAAGGTGACGTTGATTTTGTCTGATAGCGGCGCATTTATAAGGTTATGACTTGACGCAAGACATGATTATACAAAGACAATCGAGTTGAACTTTCAAAAGTCTTTATTCTGTTTGGTTATACATACTGTCCTTCCAGTGGACTCTTATGAATATCCATGTTGATTCCATACGACCATGCTTTACTCTAATTATATACAGATAATAGTCATTATTTTTTTATGTTATCTATGATAGAAGCGGTGAATAATTTGGTAAACTGGTAGATAGATTCTGTTAGACCTTTATTCGAGTAGTTGTATTAAAGACGGGTGTACTTTTGCTAACATTTTGCAGAACTAACCTGACTATGTTTCTTTGCACCTTTGATAGTGGTATGTTGTTTTTACATGTACATAGTTGCAACAAATTATTGATATTTGAAGTAATTCGATGTAATGTAGACATGTAACCTACCTATTCTTGGAGCATTCTTTATGGAATAATTCTCTGCCGCATCTGTGAAATTCAGCTTTAATATGATCATATATATGCTAATAGATTGCATAGCTTTGGGAAGTTATTTATAGTCGAAAATCGTAAAAATATTTGTTGTCTCGATTTAGCAAGATTTAACTGCACGCATTGAATGATCCAAGTAATGTATTAGATATGCGAAAGACACGTTTTGTGTTTGCAAGTTAGGTCTAAGCTCACATGTGAAAAGCAAAACAATGGTGTTCTTTATTTCATTGATACCATGTTACATAGCACTTCGAATATCTATATACTGAAACCAACCATTACAGGTTTATATATATACTGGGATTAATTCTGATGTAATTAGAGGAAAAAGTATCTCGATTGAAACCTCATCGATGTAAGATAATATGTTAGAAATTACATTCCGAAATTGAATTTATCAGGAAGTTTGCAATTTGTTTATTGTTGAATCCAGTATTAGAGAAAAATGCGTCAATTTCTTAAGACTAGGCCGTTTGTTCCAGATAAATATCTGTTCCAATTGTGTGTAACCTGGATTGGTGAGATTAGCGAGTACGAGATATTTCACTAGCTGTTAGGTGTTCCTAATTTTCCAACAATCCCCGGACAGTTTTTGGCGCCCGACTTAAGACCAAGTTCTTCTGTCTGCCTATCATATTAGAACTCTAATTCATCAAACGAAATGCCAGTGGTTTGCTGACTGTATAGGAAGAAATAGTCAAATTCTGGAAGTACTAATCAAACAATATGTATCTATGGGTATTAACAAGGGGACCGTTTTATATCATTATAAGAGAATTAACGGATCATTTTCAGTTGTACATTTTATTAAAAATTCTGCCTTATATCACAGTTACATTGTAAGTACTAAATAGGGATAATTTCGAAAGTGAAACTGCTGCAATCATTGTACATTAAGTCCTACCAGCCATCTTTATTTCAGTAGGAGAGTTTGTTGGGCTTAAATGTAATAAACATTTTTCAGTGGTTGTATATTTTTAGTGGCTAAATATATTTGTTCTTCTATGATGTGATATATATATATATATATATATATATATATATATATATATATATATATATATATATATATATATATATGACGACCCTACCGTATCCTCAAACTCTATTATTAGCGGATTTAGAGGAGGATTGTAACTTCTGTTATTATTTTTAACATTTACTCAATTTTCGCAAAATATATTTCTTTCCTAAGAGTCTATTCCCAATTGATCAGACACGACTGAGTGGAATCGGTTAAGGGACAAACACGATAGGCGACAAACGACAATGGAGATAAGGAATATAAATTTATTAACAAACGTAAAAATATGGGAAAAACGAAAGAACAGGACAAAAACATGGCAATGTGTCAAGAAGAAATATATAATCATTGTGAACATCCTCAGGTAAATCACAAATCAACGTGTGTTCTTGTTTCATGGTTGGACGAATTTACAGAACATGTGCCATACTTACACGAGTTAACAAAGCATAAACATTTAAAAACAAGTAGAAAGAAACCCGTAATAAAAAGTATCTCGTCCCAGACTTGCATGAAAATACAAACATGTAAAATAAGTACATTTAAACAAAATGAAACATAAGAAAAACAACGAACTTATCTCGTAATAAAAGTTATTTTCCCCTGAGGTCTCTTAAATCTACTTCTTTTTTTTATCTCTTTCTTCGTCTTTTTTCTTTGCTATTTTTTTATAAGCGTCTCTTTTAAGGTCTTTTCTTACTTCCTCTCTTTCTCTTTCCGTCGTCTAGGGGATTGGGTAACGATTAAGTTGAAACTGATTTCTCTCATTCTTATTCCTCTCGGTGTGGCGGCATTCTCCTTTCAGATCTTTTCTACTCTTTTCCCATAAGTATCTCTTTTTGAGATTTTTCTCGCTTGATGCTTTTCTTTTTCTCTAAGCGTCTGGTCTCGGGATTCGTGTGCCATAAAAATCGAAGCTGTCTTCTATCTCTCTTTCGTCCCGATGTAGCGGCATTCTGCGTACGTCGTAGTTTATTTCCCAGAATCCAAACATTTTTTCGCGTTCATAGCGCTTGCGTTCGGTCTTAACTTCATGGTTCGAAGGGAGACTTCTTTTTTTTTTTTGCATAACCAACCAAAACTTTTCCTGAACAAGACTCTCGTATTTTCGCAAACACGTATTAGATTAGTCCTGTCACGGGCCGAGGGCCGTGACAGGACTAATCTTTAGTTTCACAAATCGTTCTAATTTTCAAATAAGAAATTTTTATCATTGTACGCGAAATGAGGTCATCGGCCCCGTATCTCATCAGCGGGATTATAGAGAGTTTACTTTTAAGTGTTTCACCTTTTCCTGTCTGGAATCTCTCCATATAAAACAAGCTGTGATCACGTTTACCAAAAGAGAAAGAAAGGGTAAATTCTGGTTAATCTTTGTCGCCACTAATTCTGCCTTATCTCTTTGGGTTACCTATCTTGACGTCTTCTGCAATACTGTGCTCTTTGTTTTAGAAAGCTTCTTATATATAAGCAAAGATATAGATTTTTATTATCAATTTAGGCGGCTGTTTTTTACAATATATATATATATATATATATATATATATATATATATATATATATATATATATATATATATATATATATATACACATAAATATATATATATACACACATATATATATATCTTAATTATGATAGAGAGATATATTGAAATAAATTATGATTGAGAGAGATATTAAATTAAACCCTCCCTAAACTCTACCATGTCTCTCTAACTACTCCTTATTACACATTCTGTTAAATTACAAAAACTTACACTACCCATCAATTTTCATTTCATTTTTCGTTTCATTCATTGGATGTGCTATCTGATTATCCGGTGTCATTTCAAAGGGTTCTGGCGAAATAAATTATTATAATGGAACCTTAAAGTGGTCTGTGTTTCTTTAATATATATACATATATATATATATATATATATATATATATATATATATATATATATATATATATGTATATCACACACTCACCACAGAGAACAAAAATCAAATCAACAGGAAGAGAAATATCAAATGGTTCAACGCACCGTATATCATAAGCGTAAAAATAAACGTAGGAAAACTATTCTTCAAAACCTTACACAAACACTTCCCGGAATCAAGCACTCTTCACAAGATATTCAACAAAAATACAGTAAAAATTAGCTACAGTTCCACTGAGAACATAGCACAAATATTAAAAAAGCACAACAGCAAAACTATCAACAAACCACCCTAACAAACTAAACCCACGTGTAACTGAATATCACTTAAATTTTAATTACCAGATAATGAAGAATAAATGTACATAACACTAATTGAACGACCGACCCTGGAAACAAAGAAACGATATACAAAAACTTCACAAACAATCTTTCACAAATTGTTAATACGCGAACAGTAAAATGTAACAAATGACCGAAAACAAAAGAAGGGGTTTATGGATTTAGACTTATCAAGGAACCTCAGGCCCCGACGAGCCCACCCCCGGTTTTGAATCGGCGTCCATATAAGCAAATTCGCAGCGAGCAAAAATCAGTTTCAGTTGGTTTTGAGTTGGAGAGTTGGAAAAAACAGTTCCAGTTGAGAGCTCTGAAGCCCCTCTACGAAGAGCTGACAATGATTCGCGCAAATTCCGAACTCATCTTCTAACCAAGAACAATTTATTTTTTTGAAGGACGACTTAGACTCACACCACCAAAATAAGCTTTGTGAATTTCGCCTGAAAACCACGTGTCACAATCTATATAGCGGGTCGGGAGATAGACGCAGTCCTATGTATCCAGCAACCAGATATAAAGTATTGTTATCCTTTTTTTGATACCATTTTCGACTTATTATTTTATTTTCTTTTGCCCGTACTTGTGCGATACCGCCCTCATTCGAACTCAAGCTTGCAGTACGCCCCCAACGCTGATTGATTTCGTCTGCCTAAGATCAATTCACAACGTGGGTAGGCAGACTGGAGATCAAAGTAGTTACTTCGGTAACCAGACGTTGGAAGCGAGTTGGGAACGACGAGGCTGATATCGAATCTAACCAGATTCCCATCCGAATCACTTAAAGGTTAGATCATCACAATTGGGGCCGCGACTCTGGAGCGGTTTTGGATGCCACAATTGGCGCCGTGACCAGGATAAGATCCGGGATCGGTTGACGTCACAATTTGACGTAGAGGTTGGATGTCACAAAAGAATAAAGAAAAATAAACACAATAAAAATAGACAATGTAGAATAAATTAATCCAAGCAAACAATAAACAAATCAATAAACCGCTCCCGCCATAACAACCGTTAGAATAGACGTATAAGAATAAGGAAAAGTAAATAAAAAAAAAATAAATCAGAAAATACAAGTAAAAATAATCAATCTAAATAAATAAATATATTAAGTAAATAAAAAAAAAACAACAAATTAACAAACCACTCCCACAAAAATGTTTTCGCTGTCGTCTTTCGTCCTTGTTTATTTTAATGCTACTAAACCTGCAAGGGAAAAAGATGGTTCGCTGAAACTTTAAATTATTTTTTCTAGATATATGTGTTGAAGGAGACAAAAAATATCTCCCTTTGACTAAACCTTTAAAAAACTAAAAAATAGATATATAGATAGTCACGTGAACAGCCCGAGGGATCGTTAGGCACGAAAGTCAAACATCCTCTCTGGTTCCTGGCAGTCAAACCAGAAAGTACGTACTTATTCAGGCTCGTGACTATCAACCTAAGATAAATACTCGAGATCACCTTCTTTTTCAGATATCAAATCTCTCATAAAACATATACACACTCTGTATGAACAGCAAATATATATTTAAATATATATATATATATATATATATATATATATATATATATATATATATAATATATGTAACTATATGTATATATTCAATTACTGTTATATGAAGACTTATGTGGTTATTTAACACTTTTTTTTATGTGTATATATTGTATTGATATTTGCTTTGTTACTTAATCCAATAACACACTTTCTCACACAACATATGTTTTAGGTATATATTCTGGATTATTTAATTTACTTTCCTATTCTTATTTGATCAAGTTTCTATTACTTGTGCTATTAAGTATCATACATAATTATAATAGATCTGCCAACATATGTAACATGTCGTATGATCACGAACGTAAATTTACTGTTGATGATGCTATTAAAGTATTTTGGATGTAGATAATTGATTTCTCTTTTAAATTAAAGCAATAAAATTAATTTAAATCAATTAAATTAAAAGAATTTACCAAGACTAAATGAAATCGGTTATAATACTCCCCAAACCGCGGTAATAGCATGTTAGTGAAATAAAGGATTTCGCGTTTGTCTGTGAATTGATTTTGATAAAAATTTCCCGAGCTGGTTTGCACAATATATTATCTTGATGCAAAAATAATGTCGTTTTCTCACATATGTTACTATGTGAGAAAACGACATAATTTTAGCTCCTACCTAATAGAAATATCATTTTTAGGTTTTCCTTAAACTGTATAACGTCCTTTAGCTTTTATTTCAGATTCGACATTTTGGGGGTGAAATATGCTAACAAATTTTGAATACAAATGGCCCATCTGGGCATTTTCGGAGAAAATGAAGGATAATGATATGTACTAATTACACCTTCAGTACATATTTAACAAAACCCCATAATATTAAAGGATGTAATAACATAATTAATTATTTGTTTATATGAGAGGCATTTCAAAGGATAGATTTAAAAACGCTATTAGTCATTGAATCTCTCAATTTTTCTTTTCCATATTAGCAGATTGGATTGTCTCTGCAGCAGTTTTAATGGTCGCCTATAAGATATATTTTGAAATAAATTAAGGCCCATCCTCATGAACATTTTCGACAGGGCTAAGCTTTAAACTTGTATGCAGTAAGAATCTAGGAATGTTCTTAAGAAAAGAAAAAAATGAAATCTAAATTTAAAATTATCAGAGTCTCGAGTCTCCTCTCGCTCCTTACGCATGCGTAATCGCATCAACATAAGAAACACGCTAATCCGCTGAAAGACTGAAGGACGAAACTCGTGACGCGTAAATACTTTGCACTTTACACTTTACACGCAGATATGTTTGTGTTTATATATATATATATATATATATATATATATATATATATATATGTGTGTGTGTGTGTATATATATATATATATGTATATGCACATATATTATCTATATAGGATATTGATAGGAAAAAATACACCTTGAAGTCAGCTATACGTAGCATTATTAAATGTTAATTTGCCTTAAACATGTATTGATCTCACACTCTTTGGGTCCTGTTACTGGATCTAACTAAGGCCTTTATCCACTGTGCAATGTGCCCGATGGGACGTTCTTAATAAGTTATCCTTTGCTTCCATATTGATAGTTTATATTTACACATTATTCTATTGAGTTAGACCCAAAGAATACTGTAAACATGCCATTTTTAACATCTAAGTTTGATTATAACTTATACAGTAAATTGTAAAACGATTCTGAACTTAACCTCGAGTCCGACATAAGATTGGTTAATCAAATCTAGAAATTTATATTTTCCCCTTCACACTTCCTGCGTGGCTATTACTGCTTGTAAACCATAAAATGTTCGTTTATTCTTCAGTTGACCAGCACCGCCTGGAGAAGCACGGAATTTGCTGAAACATGATTGAATTTTCGTAGCGGTTTATAACATATTATCGTTAGAATTGTTTATAAATATTATTAAGTATTACTCTGCATTGGGCATCTTTTTGAAATACAATGTTTGAGTATTATTTGAATTATACTACTTTACACTCTGATATATATATATATATATATATATATATATATATATATATATATATATATATATATATATATATATATATATATATATATCACAGTATCTTAATTAGGGATTCGTTGGCTGTTGACTCTGTGAAGCTTTTTTGCTATGTCTACTCTTAAGTGGTGTTATTTGCTGCTTCGGTGGGTTTTTACCTTTTGCTCTTTTATTCTTTTTTCGGTTGTAATTATTTTCTTTTTTTAATTTTTTTCATGTTTTTTAAGCTTTTGTATCATTTCATCTGTTGGTCGCACCCAATTTTGTATATATATATATATCAATGCAAATGACTGACAATGTAATTATCTTAATCGTAATTGTTTTTCTCTTTGGGTGAACAAAATATTTCTCTATTGAATTTGGTCTGTATAGGAAGTGTCGAAATTTTAGTTTTTTTTTTTCTGATAACTATGGTATGTATTTTAAATGTTTAAAAGTATTAAAGTTGTTCTATTTTAAATGTTAAATTTTTCAGGTAGATATATATTTATTTGCCAAATACCCCAATTACATTACGGCTGTATTCTTATTTACTTTTCTGATTTGTGTTTTGTTTTCTTTTGTAAGTTGAGGCCTTTCGTTATTTTCATCTATTGCTCCTTTTTCTATCGGCTTATTTTCTATTTTACGCTATCCAATCCATAAAACTCACGTATCATATTCAGTTTACATTCTTTATTTTTCCTTCAAAATTTTATGTGATTTTTAATTCTCCAAGCTAATTTTCATCAATTTTCCTACTTAGATTTGCATCTGTCTGATAATGTTTATATATTTATGAATTATGTTTCATATGCTCAATACAATGCATTCTCAGCATTCGATGGCAGAATTATATGTCGGGTACTTCCTCTTTGTCATCTGTAAAATGATATACACTGCCATTTTGGAGCGTAGACATTTTATATTAGTCCAGAACTGTAAACGTTTCTATTTTCATGTGCCTTCATATTTTGCCTCATACATCCCTTTCGTTATATGACATTGGTCATTTAGATTTGCACCTGTTTGACTTACACATCTGCAATAACCATTCACCTATTCTAAATACATAGAGCGAGAGAAAGAGACGGAGAGAGAGAAAGTTAATTAATTCAGAAAATAGAAAAACACGGACATACATCTCTCAAGTTCACATTTTCTGTCTCTCTCAATCACTTTCTTTATCTCTACAAAGATGGATTCCGAATTAAAATTATATGCAGATCTACATCCCATATCTGAATGTTGTCACGTCAGAAAAAAAAATGAAAATAAATCATTACAGTTTCCGGAAACATGCATTTTTGTTATGTCGATAAATATGTAAGAAAAAAATTAAATGTAAAATTGAAACTGAAGTTAAGTTTGATAATTCCTGGGAACCTACATAAGCGTATTTAGTGTGGAAAGTACTTCCATCTGCTCAGATATATATATATATATATATATATATATATATATATATATATATATATATATATATATATATATATATATATGCATCGTAATGGTGTTTTTCTAAGCGGAGTTTAGATGTAGCACAAGGTAATCATTTCTAAGCATGTATATAGAGCCACTAAGGGCCAAGGGCTTATTGAGTGCTAGAGAGCAATTTCTCGAACCCTGGGTTAAACGTACTCAGCTATTTATTTATGGCTTATGACCACAACACGTAGAAACACAGATTCTCGTACGATCACTAAAATTAAGCTACGTAAATCCTCATAGGTACGTACATGAGTGATGACTTGGGAATACCAGGTGTAGTAATCTTGGATATACGGGGGTTTTAATAGATAATGATTTGGAATTGTTAATCGGAGAGCTGTGTTCTTTTGGGGAAGGTATAAATTCACTTGTAAGTAAGACTTGTACGACGAAAGCATTAATATCTTAAAAAAATATTTCTCAAAATCTATACCTTTTCAACTACAAAATGATAAAAATCAACTTCAAAATGGACTTATTTTCAGGTAAAAAATTATTTATTCAATTTGATGTTGTTTATTCAATTTGACGTTGTTTATTCTTATTTTGAAGTTGATTATTTTTAGTTTTTTGACATTTTCTCAATTTGAAGTTGATTAATCCCTTTTGAAGTTGATTGATCTAATTTGAAGTTGATTGTTCCATTTTGAAGTTGATTGTTCCATTTTGAAGTTGATTGTTCCATTTTGAAGTTGACTGATCCATTTTGAAGTTGATTGATCCAATTTGAAGTTGATTAATCCATTTTGGAGTTGATTAATTTTTTACTTGAAAATAAGTTCATTTTGAAGTTCATTTTGAAGTTAAAAGGTATAGAAGTATTTTCTAGCTTCAAATAACCTGAAAATGGATAATAAGCCGTAAAAAACTAAATCCATCACTCAGTCTATTGTGCCATGTATTGGTGAAGAACTTAACGTATTAAACCTAACCTGCTGGTTAGTCCTTCTACCTGTCCGTCTTATCTGCACTCACAGTGGCTTCGCATTTTACTGCAGCTGCTGTTTAAATCGTGTTGTCATTCCTCTTTCTTTCTTCTGAAACTAACATCTAAGTATAATATAGTTTTTGATATAATTATGGTTACTTAAAGATAATATGGAAAATCTGAAATAGTTATTCAGTGTTGAACTTAAACTGAGAACGTAGAAAATAAAGATTTAAAGTTGAAATTTAAAAAAAAGAGAAAATAGAAAAAGAGAAAAAATGGAAAAAAATAAAAAAAAACATTAAGGCGATTATTTTTAAAAATAATATAAAAAAATCGTCTTTGCAAGGAATTCTACATATTGATAAAATAAATGCTTCAAGTAATCAATATATATATTCAGTGCATGTAATGTTGGCTAGAATGCAAGAAATAATTCCCTTCTAGTCATAAATAAATCCTGTTTTAAATATCATATAACAGACATTTAAAGCATTCTCGACATTGAAAAAATCAAAGGAATCGGGTCACGAATTATTAGCTAATCGATTTCAAGGCAGCGTATTTCTTGAAATATTGCCGTGACGCAATAATACTACTTTTTTGTATAATTTAAAGCAGCAGATATGTAGTCAGCTGTTAAATACTGAGTGGGATGATTGTACCCTCGGAGATCAATAAGACTATAATGTTCTATCTATACTAATGTATAAATAATATGAGCTTATATCAGATTCAATAATACATAGCGTATACTTAATTTAGAAAGAATGTTTAGGAATTTTTAATGAGTTAAGTTTGCACACTAATCTTAGCTTACTCACTGCAGAGAGCCTAACTAATGAAATACTGAACGAAATCAAATTATGTTATCTCAAGTCTCTTCATGAACTGATGTAAAAATAAGTCTACTTAACATGATATTAATACTAACATTGGTAATAGACATTTGAAATTTCTAAGGAATATAATGAAGAAAGAGGGCATAAACCTCATAACGTATCTGTGTAAATTGTAAGCAGAAAAGAATTTAGGAGTGACAAAAATAGTAAGAGCTACAAAGGACAGCAGATTGTGGAGAGTCATTACCGATAGCGTCATGAAAGGACTTGATACATAGAAGGAGAAGGTAAATTATTCCATTTATATATATTTACTAGTAAATTGGTCTTTAATCAAATATATATTCCTTGTGTAACGAGCAAAGCGATATAGTTTGATTATTGCTCAGTCTTTCACAATCCATGTTGTTATTTGTAAAAAGTTAATATTAAGTGTAATGTTCATGGCTGTCCACAGCTTCCGGCCACAGTGCTCTGAAAAAAAAAAACACACATTATCATCACTCTTTTTTTCTCCCTCCCTCATCTATTTGCACAAACTGATCAAGGAAACATGAAGTCTAGTTCTAAATACTTCATCTGTTATTATTTCTTCCTGTTACTCTTTCTATGTTCGCTTCAACGGTCACTTTCTATGAATGGACACCTATGCATCCTTGCAATAATCGCAACATAATGTATGTAAAAAGCAGAGAACGTTCACATGGCGTCTAAATTATTATTATTATTATTATTATTATTATTATTATTATTATTATTATTATTATTATTATTATTATTATTATCATCTCGCGGACGGTAGGGTCGTAGGAGCACTATGCTTACAGCAGCTAAAATAGAAGTTGTGCATGACGGGGTCCAATCCTCTTCATGCTGGTTTTCAATCAGAGCTTTCGTTTCACCTAGGCCGGTTGACACCCAAGGCTATAGAACCCAGTTTGTCCTGCTATTTAGCAATAGCTTGGGGAAGAAGATGAAGATTCCTACTTTTTCCAAGGGTATTAGCACGTAACTAAATGTAATTAATCCGACTGTAATTAGATTCCTCAATCCGAGCCGCTATCCACCGGACCACTAACAGCGTTTAAGTAAACAGATTGAAATGTAGATAAAGGATTTTAAGAAAAAGCATTTGCTTTTAACATACTATGATAACTCATTACATTACCTTTCACATAATTTAAACAAAGTATATGTGTTGTTATATATATATATATATATATATATATATATATATATATATATATATATATATATATATATATATATATGTAAATATATATATATATATATATATATATATATATATATATATATATATATATATATATATCGCTAAATATGAAAGTGTACTTTTCGGAAAACTGTAATATAACCGTATAACTGTAATAAATATCAAATTTAAATAAATTATATGGCTTCACTTAATTTATTAAATTAATATTCCTGTTAATATCATTGGTGTATTAAAAAAATATGTATCGCATGTTGGAAGAATATAAGTAATGTTCGTATTAAGTTACGCCCTCTGATAGACTGATCATTTATTTATTATAATTTACAATATGAACTGCTTAATAACAACCATTGTATAATAATTTGTGAACTGTAATAAAACGTATAATCGAGGCTAAATATATACAAATACAATTGACGTGTTTTCACAGTATTTAATCGTAAAATAATCAGTGTCATTTAACTCTATTCCAAGAACATCTTCTGTCGCACATCTCGATAGTAGAATTCCCTTTTTCTTACTTGCTTCCCTGATAACTATAATCTTCAAATATTTAATTTTAATGTCAATCGAAATCCTCTCATGCCTTTATCTTGATCGCCGTCCTTCTCTTTATCCTTTCCCCAAACACCCATTCTTTACTCTTACTTTCATTTCCCGAAACCCCTTGCATGCTAATAACGCTCTCGCCTGGCTTGGTGTGAAATGCTTAAAAAATTCTCTAAATTTACATTTTGGTTTATCTTTAAATATTAATGATGCATCTCTTTGACAAAACAATAAATATTTTCTACAGATTACAGGCAATGTCATAAACCTGACGAAAATTTGAGAAATGTTGATGAAAATATCGATCGTGTAAGTGCTGAAAATAATAAAAAAATAGCTGAAATAACCTATATAGGGAAAGTTAATTTTGATAATGAGTGAATCGAATAGAATTTTGCCACTATTAAACGGCACCACTTTAAAATATTAAGAGGCGCAGATAAAATATGATTTGGTAATTTGAGATATGGTTAATGTGTGGGCTCACTAATGTAGAGAAAACATGCTGTCATTTTGAGATAAATGTCGATTTCTGAAGAGATTATATAGAATGAGAATGTTATGTTGTTGGCAATTCTACCAAGAGAAATGCAACTAGCAACACAAAAACCATTAAGACGAAAAACCAAGTTTCATTGCCCGACCGAGAGATGATTAAGGGTGTATGCACGATGCCAACTTGCAAGGATTATGTGCAGATAGACTCTATCGTGGCGCCGTCACGTCATTATTGTCTCAAGATGTCTGACATTCTGTCCTCCGGGAGGTTAATACCGACTAACTTCGGACGATCAACTCCGGCGACGTTAGTTTTACTTAGTGGAACGAGAATAGAAACATTACGAGTTCAGAGAATATGTGTGAATTGTAAATATGGATAAAAACGCAGAACGACAGCCGCTTCACCCGCAAAACATACTTGACCTTCAATGAAGGTTACTCTGGCAAAATATGTTATTACATTCCAGCATCTTCATAATGACTGCCGGGCTCGAGGCACAAAGTAATAACGAGTCCATACAGGTAATAAAATAAAAAGAAAGAAAAGACAGAATAATGAAAAGAACTTGAGTGATAAGAATTAAAGGATATGGAAGAAGAGAGAATTAACTAGAGTGAAAAGTTTACTGTTGTGTATTTTATTATTTTGTTATGATTCTTTCCAATCAACTGTATATTCGAAGTTGACTCTTGAGAATACATTAGAAGAAATCTTGATAGAATCGGTAAATTTTCGTTATAATTTATGTTAGAGTTTTGAGAGAGGAAAAAGCTCATTTGAAACGTTATGGGCATGAGGTTACGATGTAATCTAATCATTTATAAAATTTAATTCATCCTTTTCTTATTTTGTTTTACGTCGTCTGCATATACATAAGGATTCGAACTTGATCCCCCCTTTGCAGGACGGGGCATTTTAGCTTTAATCATTTTCTCGAGCAATCAAGTAGGTAGCCGAAAATATATTGACTAAAAATAACATTTAAAGTAATTAAATCACTCGGATTAATA
The DNA here is from genome assembly GCA_963932145.1 of Acanthosepion lycidas. Taxonomy (NCBI): domain Eukaryota; kingdom Metazoa; phylum Mollusca; class Cephalopoda; order Sepiida; family Sepiidae; genus Acanthosepion; species Acanthosepion lycidas. The sequence continues at coordinate 132,170,360 of OZ010574.1, forward strand.
AATAAAAATGAATTAATTCTTTAGAAATATATCTGTATATGTGTGTATGAGCGTGAAGACGTAGGTCGAGAAGGAAAGAAAGTGTGGTCAAAAAAGTGTTAGAAAAATTGAACCTCTCGTGCAAAATTAGACTATTTAAGCAAAATTATGTTTTAAATTACTCAGCAAATGGAATTATATTTCGATTCCCCTAATCAAAAACAATATTCTGTTGCATCTCTTGTGTCATGTTGTAGAGATGTACATTTAAAAAACACTTTTCTTCTCGCTATTACTTCTGTTTAAAAACACTTTCTTTTTTTTATATAGTAGACAGAAAACACAATTATTTTTCTGTTAATGATCGTTCGTGGTATAAATATCAATTCTTATCACGTAAGAAAATATCTGTAATTATTGTTTAGAAGATGACGTGACATTGCCTGAAAACTGCATTATCCTTTGAGCAACAAAATTATACTTCACATTATTTGAATAAAAATAGTAATACTCAAGGAGTAAATGTTTAACATTTTATTACCAGGATATGTTTAATAGATAAGGTTTGAAAATATTAACGTATATTTTTCTGACACCATTCGTACTGTATGTGAGTGGAACGCGCGCGCACGCGCGCATTTGTGTGTATGCGGGTGTGGAGGAGAGGGTGTGCGTGTGAGCTGACTTGACTAATGATTATAATTTTTAATGTTCATGTTGGTATTTTTAATGCTATTTATCTACATATATACATGTTTTTCAACTTCCAAAATCAATCACACTTCAAAATTTGATGCCTTTCGTCAGCAATTCCTTAACAACATACACAAAAATATCATTTTTTTCCTCTTGTCTCAGATATTTTCAAAATAATCCTTCCGTTGGATATCAGTACTACGGCTGACTGAGGCATGTCTGCAATTTAGATATACATTTCAAATTTGATTTTAAAATACAACATTGGAAGAAATCCAGAAATAGGATTTTCTCTATAGTAGACAACCAGAGATGAGGTTGGATATGCTATTTTCAGTTTTAAGTGGGAAACTACTGGGTTTCAAAAGCAAATTCGAATATGTTTAAAGAGTACTACGCAGAGTCTCTTTGAACTTTCTTCTAAACAACATATTTCTTAGTTCTTAATTATTTTTCGTCCGTTCCTTATCGAACTGTACTCCATTTATTTCCGATAAGAAACAATTACATCAACAAGACAGATATTTTATGTTACCATAAAACTTATTTTTTAAAGAAGTAAACTAGAATTAATCAAGGATACATGTCACTGCGGATAAAAACGTTGAATCCAGTGACTTAACCCAAATTGTTGTGAGTTCAATAACTGACAACAGTTGAAGTAAACAAAAAACTGATGGTGATATATCCGGAAGAGGCATGACATGAGGAACTAGGACTATATACCCCGATGTACAAAATAAATGTTTCAGGTAAAAATTTCAATCACCTGAAAGACGCCAGAGAGTACCACGACCAAATTATCGTTAATACAAAGACTTCAACCTCTTCATGATTACAATTAGATGCGATGGTTTACAGACAAACAAACGAATGATTCGGTAAGATGCAATTTTACACTTAATACTCAGAATTTCATTCATCCCTCCTTCAAAGGGACTAAATAACATGACTTTTGGGAATCACATATTTAAACGTTTATTCATTAATAAGATTGGGAAATGTTATCTGATTGTATGATTTTAAGTCTATACATGCATTTCATTGGTTCTTATTTTCTAAACAGTTATTTCTCAGTAAAATCTTGATTATATATTAACTTTTACAGCTAACAACGTTATTTTTCTTCTTCAGACATATATATCTTCATTTCAGTCATATGATAAATTCCTTCTCTTAAAATCAATGTGTAATTTTTTTTGTTAATTTACTTTTTGCATATATAAATTATTGGCTAATATTTTGGTTTAAAAGTGGAATGGGGTTAAGTAGGACGTATTTATGTAAGCTATTTTAATTTTTGCTTTGTGATACTGATAGCATTATATTCTCTAATTGTTTATTCATAGATTTACAAGCATTAAAACATAATTTATAAACCTTACCTATTACAATAGATTGAATTTATTCTTTTAGTAAAAAAAGCCTCATTTATTTCCTTACCGTCTTTGTCATTCCGTTCCTGTAAATGTATCATTCTATGCTTCTGTTCGATAATTTTTAATTAATTCTGCATCACGCCAACAATTATTTTCTTTTCCTCATATCTTATTTCAGAACTTGCACAATTTATCATATCTAATTTTTCTGCATGTTTAGTTGATTTCTCTATTACCCTGTGGAAAATGCCTGTTCATTTTAAAGTGTTGTTTCAAACAGAGAATTTCTTTCTACTATCTTCTCTTTCTGTCTGTCTTTATATTTTCTCATTTTTTTTTTATATTTTGATGACATATTCCTCAACTGGATCCTTTTAATTCTATTACGTTTCATTATTAGTTTAATTCAACCTACATAACTTTTATCACTTCTTTCTATATCTCTGCCAAAATGCTGTTTGACATTTCTTTTCTGAGTATACATTTTACTTGGCCCCATGCCTACTGCAGAAACTGATATTAATTAATCTATTCCGGTTATTTCTAATCTAGGTGTTTATAATTTCTTTAATTGAATTTTGTTTTCATCATTAATTCAGTATATTAGATTTTATTTTTAGAGGGACATATTCAGTTCTAATATTTGCTAATTCAGGTTTCTGTTCAGCTTTTAAATATTCTTTAATTTCAACATGCACTGCATCAGTTGTTAAAGTTTAATGATTCTTTTCCATAACATAATCCATTAATATCTTTTTCATTATTACATAATTTTCTTTTCCTTTTGAATTTTATTAGGTGATTTTCGATGGATTAGCAGTTGAAGCATATGTTGAAGAATATACTTTAAATGAAATAAATTAACAAGAGCGTCAGGTTGTGTGATATGAAAGATGAAAACACAAGGTAATTCATACGATGGATTATGCAAGATGGAGTTTTCCTGCGTTCAGTTAATGAATGTAATATTTCCATTCTCTTCTCTCCAGAAAAATGCATTTTATTCATGACACAAAATATTAAGTAAATACAACAGGGCATTTATATAATGAAGAATATAATAAGAGTAACAATATTAATGCATACGATTATACAGTAATTGAAAATGTAGTTCTATATCATAAAATTTAATTTATAAAATTTTTTAATATTTTTTAAATTTTTTATATTTTTAATATTTTTTAAATTTTTTAAATAAATTTAATTTAGTTCTTTATGCAGGAAAATAGTAATTACATTTGAGATTAAATAAAATTTTACATAACGAACGTAAATTAAAATAACTTAATAAATTAAATCTGAATTTAAGGATATATATATATATATATATATATATATATATATATATATATATATATATATATATATATATATATATATATATATGGTGCGATGAATAAATTGACATCTAAATTATGTAAACATGAAGAAGTCACTGACAATATATTTTAACAGATATATTTACATGAATTATACAAAAAATATCTGGATATACTAGAGAGTAAATTTATTCAATAAAAACACTACAGGCTTCAACTACTGCCTTCAGACTCTTTATGAAGCTGTTCTGAAAGTTATGCATGTCCAACTTGGTGAATGCTACTACAATTCCTATCTTGTTCATTTTTGTGTTGCTAGATATTTTGTTCGTCTTTCGTTCAACTGCACCCACACATATTAATATATGGATTGGAGTCTAGTTGGCCAATTGTAATGGGTGATGAGAACTCAGAAATTGTCTGGCAGCCATGACTGTTTCTGATGCTTGTATAAAGATATATTGCGAGACATAGGGTTTTTCAGCAAATAACCTTTTGATTCAGGTCAGCAATATCTTCTCAAGGCACTTCATCAGGTTTCGCCGTCGAGTATAATGCCTTAACCAACAAATTCGTGAGTTCGTTTCTCATCGGAATGATCAGAGTATGTTTCCCGAACTACGTACATTCGTAATCGCCATTAGATTGATCTAACTCATTCAGAATCATCTGCCCTGTCGTCAGATTGACACTCACACACTTTGAAGTGTACGTATTGGAGCTTCCGGCGTGAATACAAAGCTATACATCATGTCGTTTCCAAACTTCTGGCGGATTGAAATGCGATATAGTGCTCATTTTCTCGCAGACATTGCCCATATGTCCCTACTATACTGTTCAGAGGGGAAAAAAGAGAATGCACATGCGAGAAATAAACAAATAAAAATGGTGACAAATTCCCCAACGGACTGGCTGTGTGCGTGTATATATATATATATATATATATATATATATATATATATATATATAGTTTATGCAAAACTAGGTAATCCGCATGGGTAGACCCAAGGAGGATGATATCCAGAGAGCTCAATGTAAGATACAGAGCAGATATGTTTGAATAAAAACTGTCCACTTTAAGGTTCCATGTAATAAGTTATTTCACCACAACCCCTTTAACAGAGCTATGGATCATCAGATTTTACTTCCAAAGGTTGAAATTAAAAATGAAAAGAAATTCACACATTTTTTGATGGACCTCATCAAGCATATGTAAAATTAACGAAGTGGGGAAGTAAGGTGGGAGAGAAGATAAGATATAAGTGGGTTAGGTGTACCATTTCAATTCTTTATTCTTAACCCCACTGTCTGTTGGCTAGACGTTGCTTAAGCTTAACGCGTCTTGTCTCTAGATATCGATGGGTAAGGGGTGAAGACCGACATTAAAGGAAGAAGCTACAGCAACCCTAATAAATTACATTCCACGAGGACAGGTTTCATTCAAATTCTTAGACGCTGTTAATTCGCGTTACTTTAACGGGCATATTTGGGAGGTTAAGGTTTGATGTAAATCTAAATGTCTAAACAATCTACGAAGAATTTAATTTGAAGTTCGTTGGAGTTTTGGGTATTTTCTATGAAACAGTCGATTAGAGAAACTCATAGACAGTACATTGGAAGAGTAATCCATTTTATATTTAGTAATCTTTTTTTATAAAAAACTTTTGTCTTATTGGTTGTTAAGTTGACATCTATTCGTTTTATTTTTGTTCATTAAATAAACTCGTGGTTGTTTTTAGGTACCCAATTATCAACGGTTATTCCAATCTAAATAATTTTATCATCAACAATGGGGTAGTATATTTCAATTTGAATTAAATTACCAATTTAAACTTTACCCCCGTGCTATCCAAAAATCACTTCCAATTGGAGAATATTAGAGGAGAGATTTGTATAAAATGTCACTAGGAGAAAATTAGGTCCTTCTTTTACAATCTTTTATATATCCATACTCATATACACTTCTACACATGTCCTAAACCCCTATCTATATCCACATACCTATATCTCACTATATACCTATGAGTTCTTATATACACCTGCACACACATCCACACCAAAAACTATATGTATATTCCCGTATTTACACATATACACCTGCAGAGAAACACATAGCCACATATCTACATACATATCTACACATGCACTTATACTTACGTATATACATATATACACATAAATTCACCTGCATATCCATATACACCCATGTACATACGCACATATACACTTACACACATATATATGTATACACATATACACATATACACACACATATATATATGTATACATACATACATATACCTACATACACATACATGCATATACATACATAATATGCAGCATATCTATATACACATATGCGTTAATCTGCATGTACACATATATACAAACGTACATGTCTCTATCCTCATGTCCACCCATACACCCACTTATGCCTGAATTCGAAGACTATATCAGTATTTAATCACATTATGGATACCCAAATCGTATAATTATCCATATTTTTACACATATATTACCCTCCCTCTCGTATCTATGGTAAAACATAGAGGTACCCATCTAATTGTACACCTCCACACACACACAAAAAACAACAAACCTGGTGTGCCTTTTTTCCATATAAAAATATATACATGTACATATCAACAGGTGCATCAGTGTTCAAGTACATTGCCATAGTTGTATACATATAGTCATGTGTTGGCGCTCATTCATGCATAGTAATATTTCTAAAAACAATGGGAACAAAAATCGCTCAATATTGTTCTTTCTATATAGTTATTTCTCAATGTATTTTGCTTAGGTTTAGGTTGTTTTTGTACCGGCATTTAAAAACTAGTTCATTGTGTCTATTTAGTAATATGCCTGGATCTTTATGTTTGATTATGAAGATTTTCTCCTTTATGCATAAGTTGCATCTGTCTCTGAAGTTTTTTGGAGTTCTGGCTCTTGATATTATTTTCCACTTTATTTGTGGTGTTAAGCCACTCTCCAACAAATCCGAGTAATGTTTTGATAGTGCCGTTTGGTTCTTCTTACAATTATTTTTGAAGGACTGGCGATGGTTGTATAGTCGGTTTTTCCAATTTCCCGCCGATATTCCTAAGTATACCTTTTTCTCCTCAACCCTTTCTTTGGGGAAAATTGTTGCTTCATATATTGCTTTCCCTGCCATGCATATTCCTTCAACTGGGCACTCTGATCCTGTCTTGCAGTTGCATGTTGGTTTTTCCATTCGGGTTGTATCCTGATTTTGTCTTAGATTATCTCAAGATTTTACTATTGTGTGAGCTAATAATTCTTTCCATATTATCCATGCAAGAATAGCTAATCTTTAGATTCATCTTGTTGAATATCTTTTTTAGAGATGCATTTTTGCTAAAGTGTTTTTCCATGAGTTTTATGGTGTATTTACTTATATTAATATTAGAGAGGTTACAAAAGGGTGGGTTGAACCATATAATTTAATGTATATACCTATTAGGTCAGCTATTTGAGCTGTATCAAATGCTCCCATTGGGACATCGAAGTTGTCTCTGTCTTTTTTAATCCAAGTAGTGTTGTTAAGTTTTAGTATGGACTGTCTAGAGTCCATTATGCTTTTTATTTCTTCGTCAGTAATGTGAGTGTGGATTTTGGCAAAACTTAAGCTATTTTCTAATAATTCTTTAGAGATTGAGGGGAAGAAATCGATAATATAAAGTTGTATGAAAGTAGTTTTATTTTTATGCTTTATTTTTTGGAACCAGTTAATCGTGTCCTATAAATCTTTCCAAAGGTTTAACGGGGATTTTGTTAATATAGATGTGTTTACTCATTTTAGGATGTTTTTGTAAATTATTCCTAACTCTGATTTGGAGGGATTTATTAGTCTGGACTGTAGATTATTCTGAAAGTTAGGTTTATGGTCTTTAAAAAATAGGTAGGCGTCTTTTAGATGAGTTGTACCCATTCTATCAGCAATATTATATTTAAATGCTAATTTCGCAGTTTCTTTGTGTATGGAGGATAAGCGTTTAGAATTGTTGTCTTTCTTATAAGAACCAGAAACTTTATTCTGAATCAGATGGTTGTATTCCGAGGGATTAATTTTATAGATATTTTTGGGTTTGTCAGATCTGATCCATAGCTTTTTTGAATTTTTGATATTTGTAACGTCTTTTTTAAGTTTGGATTGGAATGAGTTGCATTTTCTGGAAGGATATTTTCTTGATTAACTCAATTAAATCTTGTTCAAAAGGTTCTAATAATCTATTGTTTGGTGGAGTGATTTGAGATTTAAAGCAAAAGGCTTCATTAAGCTTAGTGAGTTTGTTATGGGGATTAAGATGGAAGTGAATCTTCCACGTCATTCTTTTGATGACGTCAATGATATTTTTCCGTCAAAGACATGGTGAAGGATTCAATGGTAGGGTAGGGAATGTTCTTGAGTGAGTTGTCCGGTGTAAATTTATCCATTTTAGGTTGCGAGTTTGGATCCTCATGGTAATCCGATGGGAGGTAATCAAACTGATTATATATATATATATATATATATATATATATATATATATATATATATATATAATATCAATTGATAAATACTAGGGATAATTTCAAGGACGATATAAATCCATGTAAGAAAAGAACAATATATTAATGAATACAGAATCATTAAACATCCATCATGTCAGGTAATAAAATTACTTTCATGAACCTCACTTCCATCTATTCAGGTCAGTTTTTCATTTCATGGAAATTGAACTCCATTTCAAAATGAAAAAAAAATCGTCTGACGAGATGGTCTTGAAATCCATGAAATAAAGTCATTACCGAACCTGATGGATTTTTAAGGATTCTGTATTCATTATATATATATATATATATATATATATATATATATATATATATATATATATATATATATATATATATATATGATTTAGAATTAAATAAAAAGCTAGTATTTCATAGATTTAAAAGACATAAACACATATCTAGATATTTCAATATATTTTGAGTATATTATTATTATTATTATTATTTTCATTTTCTTTGCTTTCTGGCGTTTACACATTTCTTTCCGGGTCCCACCCAGGGACCTAAGGTTAGAAATTGCATCATGACACTTTTCACTGACAAAAAAAAATACATAGATAGAACCCTTCGTAAAGTGTGGGCTGTACTTGTCAGAACAATTTTTTGTATCTCCTTGAGGCATGGGCTTCCAGGAATCCCTGCAATTAGTCTACTGCAATCTTTTCCAACCAGTCCTAGGGCTCCAACTACAACAGGGATTGTTGATGTTCCCATATGCCACATTTTCGAGACCTCTATTTCAAGGTCCTTGTATTTTGACAGCTTTTTCAATATCTTCAAAGATACATTGCAGTCAGCAGGGACTGCCATATCAATAAGGAGGCACCGTTTTTGTTTGTGGTCTTTACTAACAATATCTGGGCGGTTGGCCTTGATTGTTCTGTCAGTGTGAATTGTGTAGTCCCATAGAATTGTAACAGCTCCTATCTCCGTAACCGGGTCTGGGTGGTGTTGATACCAGTTTCTTTCAGTTTCTTTCCCGTAGAAGTTGCAGATTTTCCAGTGCAGATATTGGCCCACTCTGTCATGTCGGGTTTTATATTCAGTGGGTGCCAACATCGTGCAACCTGATACAAGATGATCAATCGTTTCTGGATATTTATCACAGAATCTGCATTTTGGGCTGACACATTATTTTAGTATATGTGCTTGATAATTCCTAGTTAGCAAGCATTGGTCCTGCGCAGCAAGGATAAAACCTTCAGTTTCCGCTTTCAACCCTGCACTGCGTAGCCACTGATGGGTACGGGTTTTGTCTACATCAGCTTGTTTGATACGGGCAGAGTATTGGCCATGAAGCGGTTTGTCTTGCCATCGCTTCTGTATCTGGTCGGTTGCATTCGTCTTTGCTGTCTTTTTCAAATATTTTGCAGTTTCAGCCGGTGTATTGTGCTGTAGTTGCATCTCTACGCCCATTTGAAGCTCCAGTTTGAATTTGTTAGCTTCTTTCATTACGGAGTAAAGACGCTTACTACTTTCATGTTCCTTGACGCATACCATCATCCAGTCTTCTGTAGTTTCCAAGTATCTTTGGATGCCAATTGTTGTAGTTTTGTAGGACAGTTCTAGTTGAACTAATCTTCTGCCTCCTTCGGATCTGGGCACATACAGACGATCAACATCAGTTTTGGGATGATGCATGCGATAGCAAGTGAGAAGCTTTCTCGTTTTGGCGTCCATTCGCTTAATTTCAGCTATGGTCCAGTTAAGGACATTAAAGCTGTAATGCACCACTGGGACAGCTAATGTGTTTATAGCTGATATTCTATTTTTTGAGTTTAGTTCATTATTTAGTATCAGACGTACACGCCTGTAGTACTCTTTTCTTATTTTTTCTTTCATTTGGGGTTGTTGTATGCCATCTCCTTCGCTAATTCCTAGGTACTTATAAGCTTCTTCATGCTCCAATTCCCTAATCTTTGTGACAAAATCTAAATCTATTGAGGGTGTTTCTGTAATTCTACCTTTCTTCAATGTTACTTTTGCACATTTATCTAATCCGAAGTCCATACCTATGTCGTCACTAAAGTATTTTACAATATTGAGGAGGCCTTTCAACTCATTGTCGTCTTTGGCAAAGAGTTTGAGATCATCCATGTATAGTAGGTGATTAAAAATTTTCTTATTTATTTTGTAACCATAGCTACTGTTGTTCAGTTCATGTGTAAGAGGGGTTAAGGATAAACAAAACAGAAGGGGTGACAGAGAGTCTCTTTGAAAAATTCCACGTCGGATATTCAGACGGTTGGATATGGCAGTGCCCCCGGTGTGCCTAAGGTAAATTTTTGTGTTCCACATCCCCATGCTGTGCTTAAGAATGTTTAATACCACAGGGAAGACTTTGTACATTTCCAAAGTCTTAAGGATCCAAGATTGTGGAACACTATCAAAGGCTTTACGATAATCAATCCACGCTGCACTGAGATTTCTGCGTCGTCTCCTGCAATTTTCCAGGATCATTTTATTTATCAGAAGTTGATCTTTTCAGCCATATGAACCTCTACTGCATCCCTTCAGTTCCAGCGAGAGAATGGTGTTTGTTTCGAAAAAGGAATAGGTACGATTCGTCAGTACAGACGTGATCAACTTATACGTTGTGGAAAGACATGTTATCGGTCTATAATTTTTCGGGTCGTCTGTTTCAGTTGTTTTTGGTATGAGGTATGTAATAGCTTCAGTAACCCATTCCGGGATTTTATTGGGATTATTTACAAGCGTTGCTAATGTTTTTGCAAGTATGCCATGGGTAGATGAGAGATGATACAGCCAGAAATTGGGCAACTTGTTATTTCCTGGGGATTTCCATTTTTGGGATTTAGTTAGTGCTTGCCTAACATCATCTGTGGATATATTTTCCCATTCTTGCAGAGGTGTATCCAGCAGTCGTTCTTCTTCACGCCATATCCATTCTGCATTTGGGTTACATTCCTTTGGGTTGCTCCAAATATTTTCCCAAAATGTCTGTACATTATCAATCGATGGTGGCGTTTCGACATGTATAGGCGTTTTTCCAATTTCCCTGTAAAATTTCTTAAGATCTGTTCGGAATATTTTATTTTGGCGATAGAATCTACAACGTTTCTCGTATCGTCTTGTTCTCTGTGCTTTTAGCTGAAGTTTCTGTTTCAGCATTTCCTTGATCTATGGAATATCAATTAGGGATTTAATGCTATATTTCCGTTTGATTTTTTTGGATTTATGTGTGGAAATATTAGGGTTTCTGGTGAGCTCATCTAATATAGACAGCTCACATCTGATTTGTTTTATTTCTCGTATCAGTTTGGTTTTCCAAGCTGGTTCTCTGTGTCTGTTCATTTTATTTATTGTCTTGACAACAAGCTTCCGAGTCGCTGTTAGAGCTGTTGCGTATATGACGTTGTTAACTTATGTTATGTTTCCCGGTGGTTTATCTGTTAACAGTGTTTCCAGGGCAGCATTGTATATTTTCACGATATGCTTGTTGGGATTTGTCATATGGATTTTCGGGAGCTGGTCTCTGTCTGACAATTGTATGAAAGTTACTCTGCTGAGTACTTGGATGACGTCATTTTTCGCTTCGGTGATTCCAGCTTCGTGGTTTTCAAGGAATTCTAAATTAATGTACCTGGAGTCATCTTCAGTGACAATTTCTGGAGAACTAGAGGTTGTGTCTAAAGTAGAATCTTCGGTTTCATTTCCTGGGAGATTATTTCGTATTTCATTCGCTTTAGCGTCCACCTCATCCTCTGTCGCATTCTTTATTTCAACATTCGTCTCAACAGAGTTTGAGTGATGGGTCATAGTTTTTTGTCTTATATCTAATTTTATCTTATCTATTTCTGCCTTTGAGAGTCTGTTGTTTCGCATGATATCTCTGCGGACATTGGCAAGCATGTTTGGATTGAGGTTAGGTCTTATATCATTTCCCACAATATTTCTCCATATTTGGTATGTTTGATTGGTGGTGTTCTTTGCTGGGTTTTCGAGTCCAGTGAAGAAGGATGTCATAACTTGTCGATACTCTTCGCGGCTCCATTTCGTCCGTTTCATTTTTACTAGTCGATTTGGCATTGGGACACTTGGTCCAAGGTTGGCGATGATACGGGTTTGGTGACCTAGTGTTTCTTCGTGTGTGGAAGAGTTTGTTCCAGTGACAGACTTTTCGACCTCAGACTGGTTCCTCTCTGAGGGACGCGGCCCTTGTTGTCCCGGTTGACGGCCGATCCGGTATGAGATATTATTCGTATTCATTGAAATTGGTAGAGATGCGTTTTAACCTTTACCGCCAAGGGGTAATTTTGTTCACATTACCAGCTTTACGACGAGACTCGAAGAAGGTCCAAGAGCAAGCCCAGATTTGAGATAGTGGGTTTATTAATATATCGAAGTTAAAAGTTCATAACAGTGTATGGTATTCAGTTGGGTAGATAATACTAAGTTTTTTTATCCCACTTGGAGACACCTCCAAGTGGGATAAATTATTATTATTATTATTATTATTATTATTATTATTATTATTATTATTATTATTATTATTATTATTATTATCATATTTCCTTTGATTTCTGGTGTTTACACATTTCGTTCCGGGTCTCGCCCAGAGACGTAAGTTTAGAAATGGCACCAGGATATTTGCCACCGACCAAGTAAAAAATGAAAAAATAAAGAAAACATATTTTACATAGATAAACACTTCGTAAGGTGTGGACTGTAATTGTGGGAATTTCTTTTTCTATTTATTTAAGGCAGAGTCTTCCAGGAATCCCTTCAATTAATGAATTTCCAAACAATTCGAATTGGCCAACTCTGTCATGCTGGGTTTTATGTTCAGTGGGTGCCAATACCATGCAACCTGATACAAGATGATGAATTATTTATAGATATTTATCAGAGAACCTGCATTTTGGGGCTAACACAATATTTTAGTATGTGTGCTAGTTACCCTGACTGATATCATACAGTCTTCTGTAGCTTCCAGTTATCTTTGAAGGACAATTGTTGTACTTTTTTAGGAAAGTTCTAGTTGAATTAATCATCTGTCTCCTTCGGTGGAGGACACATGCAGAGTATCAACACCGCTTTGGAATGATGCATGCGATAGCAAGTGAACGCTTTCTCGTTTTGGCGTCCGTTCGCTTAATGTCAGCTATGACACAGCTAAAGATATTAAAGCAGTTTTGCGCCACAAGGACAGCCAAGGTTTTGAGGGCTGATATTGTTTTTTGAATTCATCGTTATTTAGTACCAGACACACACGCCTATATTCCTCCTTTCGTATCTTCTTCTTGATGCGGGTATGTTATATACCATCTCATTCGCTAATTCCTAGGGCTCATAGACTTCATTTTGTTCCAGGCTTATAGGGTTCATTTTGTTCGAATTTACTAATCTTTGTCACAAAGTCTAAATCTATTAATGATGTTTCTGTAATTCTCCCTTTTTTTGAATGTTACTTTTGCACATTTATCCAATCCGAAGTCCATACTTATGACGTCACTGAAACATTTTACCATATTGAGCAGACCCTTCAAATCATTGTCGTTTTGCCAAGAGACTGAGATCATTCATATATTTTGTAACCATAGCTACTGCTGTTTAGTTCATGTGTAAGGGGGATTAAGGTCAAGCAAAACAGAAGCGTGACAGTGTGGCTATATTTTCTCATTCTTTGATAAGTGTATCCATCACTCTTTCTTCTTCGGGTTGAATCTATTCTGCATTTGGGTTAAATTCCTTTTAGGTGCTCTAGATTCTCTCCCAAATATCTGCTCATTGTCATTAGATCGTGGATTTATATTGTATAAGTGTTTTTCCAAAATTCGAAATTCCCTGTAAATTGTCTTAAGATACGTTTGAAATATTTTATTTTGGCGATAGAATCTACAAAGTGTTTTCGTATCGTCTTTTTCTCTGTGCCTTTAACTGAAATTTCTATTTCAGCATTTCCTTCAATGATGGAATGTCAATTAAGGAATAAATTTTATATATCCGCTTTATTTTCCTGCACTTGGGTGTGGAGATATTTAGATTTCTAGTGAGCTAATCAAATGTAGAATTTCCTTTATTTCTGGAATCTGCTTTGCCTTTCAAGCAGGCTCTCTATGTCTTCCCAGTAGCTGCTATAGCTGTTGCGTATATGATGTTGTTAATTTCTATGATATTTCCTAGTGATTTATTCGTTAACAGTGTTTCGGCCCGAGACTGGTTCCTCTCTTAGGTACGCGGACCTTGTTGACACGGGTGACGACCGATCCGGTAGGAAATTTTATTCGTTTTCATTGAAATTCATAGAATTTTGCCTTTTAACCTTGACCGCCAAGGGTAATTATGTTCAAGTCAACAATCGAAGAAGAAGAGACAGCTCATCCAATCCATGAAATAGTACAGATGGGGATTATACTCACACATATATGGTTAAAGTGTTCATAATTGAATATTGTATTCAGTGGGGTGGCATAAACGTATAGACATAGCACTGACGATACCAAGTTTTAACTTAGTATAAGTTGCAGTAAATACTATCAGGCGGAATATCAGACTTTAATATTGGGGTTTATTCCACAAGAAAAAAACAAGTTCGTCAATTTGATCCCTACCCATGAGAAAACACACACACACAAACACCCACCTAACCCACACATTCGCGCACACACACACACACACACACACATATATATATATATATATATATATATATATATATATATATATATATAGATAGATAGATAGATAGATAGATAGATAGATAGATAGATAGAAATGCATATGTACACGCACTGACAGAGATAGATCATGCCAAGGGTGGAATAAAAATTGATGGAATATATTCCGCTGAAGGTGTGGGATATAAAAGAGAAATTAAAGTATAAGTAATAAAAAACAAAATTAGACAAAAAATATTTAAAAAAAAGACGAAGGGAGAGAAAAATAAAAAATAAAAGAATTCAAGTTAAATAAAGACAAAGAGACTTAAAATGAAATCAATGAAAAGGAAAAATGTAATTTAAAATTGTATAAAATATACGATTTATTACATGTTTAGAGAACGGCACAATTGCATCATCATCATCATTATTATTATTATTATTATTATTATTATTATTATTATTATTATCATTATCATTATTATTATTATCATTATTATCATTATTTCCTTTGATTTCTCTTGTACATACATTTCCTTGTGTGCTACAACACGATACCTAATGTCAGAAAATGGCTTCAAGAAATTTTTCACTGATCATTTTTATTGCAAAAACAAAACAAAAATTACCTAAGATCCCACTTATTACATATATAAAGCACATCCTAATGTGTGAGCTGTAATTTTGAATCCAATATCTTTTTAATTCTTTAAAGCATGGGCTGCTCGGAACCCCTTTAATCAGTCTATCGGAACTTTTTCCAATCTATCCGAGGGGCCCAACTACAACTGGAATTATTCATGCCCACGTGTGCGACATATTTTAGTTTTCCACTTCAAGGTCATTGTATTTTGATTGTTATTTGATGATCGAAGCTGCCTTACAATCAGCGGGTACGGTCATATGAATAAGGAACAACTTTTACCTCTTCTGGTCTTTCATCCCGATAACTGGGCGATTAGCTTCGATTGCGATATCTCGATGTGTTGTAAAATATTGTTGCAGGTCCTATCTGGGTGAGGTTTATATCAGTCTTATATTTTCCTTCCCGTGAAATCTGCTTATTTTCCAGTGCAGATATTGGCCCATTCTAACATACCGAGTTTTATGTGCATTGGATGCTAACACTGTGCAAACTTATAGAATGTGGTCGATTTCTTTTTATATATTTATGGCAGAATCTGCTTTTCGAGTTGACAAATTTTTTCAGCGTTTGGGCTTCCTAATTACCAGTTAGCAAGCAGTGGTATTGTACAGCATGAAGTAAACCCTTCGGTTTCGTTTTTTTTTGTCTGTTTTTTTTTTCGCTATGGGTTTGTCTACACCAACATTTTTTGTACCGGCAGAATATTGGCCGTAAATAACGCATCATGCTATCGTTTTTGAATTTTATAAATTTCATTTGCTTTTGACTTCTTTTTTAGGATAATTGCCGCTGCAGTAGATATATTATGGTTTATTTGAACTTCTTTACACACTTCAAATTTCATTTTGAAATTGTTGGCTTGCATTATGACTAAATACAATTTCTGATATTTTTCATGTTTTTTGACACTGTTAATCTTCCAGTCTTCTGTTGTTTCCAGGTATCTTTGAAGAACAAGTTTGTGATTTTGTGAGACACTTGAACTAATCACCTGCCTTCTTCGTATGTGGACATATATAGATGATCAACATCAGCCTTAGGATGATGCATACAGTGGGAATTGAGAAGCGTTGTCGTTTTGATATCCCTACGCTTAATTTTAGCTATGATCCAATTAAGGATGTTGAAACTCTATTTCACTACAAGCACAGCCTCAATGCTTATAGTTAATATTCTGTTTTGTGAATTCGTTTTCACTGATGAACACCAGATTCACACGCTTGTAGCATTATTTGTTTTCCTTTCTTCTTTATTTGGGTATTCTGTATTATTTTACTTCTTTTCTTTCTTCTTCTTCTTCTTCTTCTTCTTCTTCTTATCATTATTATTATTACTATTACTATTATTATTATTATTATTATTATTATTATTATTATTATTATTATTATTATTTCAATCTTTCATGAACTGCTGTTTAATACAACATTTTAATAAATATTCTGTGTAAAATAAGGTGTTAAATTAAGGTCCTTTATTTTTTCATCCTAAAATGCATTAAATACACGGCTAATTACCTAATACAATTGCAAGGTGTGATATGACGTGTGATATGAATGCACGAGATAGGATATGAAGGTCAAGTAAGAAAGTAGTTTGCGATTTGTCATTAGAGAGATATTTGAATGTGGTGTTATTTTGAATAAACTTGAAAAATGTTGAAAAATATTGTGATTTCCATCAAAGGAAGTGATAATAGTCCATGTATAAATAATATGAATTATCTTAATTCCTCATCACGGAAATCCAGACCAAAATATTTCTTTTTTATTTCAGGTAATCATAGGATTCCAGGATTTCCTTCTTTTTTTTTACTTTGGATATATTATGTTACTGTTATTGTGTACAACGGTACAGCAGAATGTCACATAGGCTGTCTATGAAACAATGATGATAAAACTGCGAAAAAAATTAATTTTTATACACTTACATATAACTAAAATTAATTAGTTTTTTTCTTGGAACTTTAGATGGATGGATAATCTCTCCTTGAATTCTGAATTCCACAAATCATACCAGCGTTTTTTTAAAATAATTGAACGAATTTGATAAATGATTGACCAGAGGAAATTAAACAACACGAACTGTTCAAATACTACAAAGCTTTCTTCTGTTTCTCGATGAAAACACTCTTGTGACGAAGCTTTATAAGCGAGAGAAGGTGGGTTGAGACATAATTGAGTAGGGAAGGGCACACTTCAGTAGCATTCGTCTGCTTCTGTGTATCCAACGTCTTTCCTTCTGTCGTCTTCCTTTACGCGGAATGGTCATCTTACAGACAACCGTTTCTCTTTGTCACAACATTTTTGTCAAATATAAATTCTTCCTTCCGTCACGTTCTCTCAGTCTTTGAAGTTGACTTCGATTACTGAGAGTCGGCGGTTGAAAGTTAATGTTCCCTAGAAAGGTGTCTTAAATTTAACTCATCAGCCTGTCTCCTTCTCAAGAAACAATATCGTTAAATATATTTTCTTTCTCCTCTCGCCCTTCGATCGCTAAATAAATTTTTAACACACAAAATCTAGTAACAAGTAAATCTACAAATAAATATCAACAATAATAACACAAATAATAGAAGTTCCAATGAGTGTGTCCCTTGTAAAGAAAACAAAAGTTAAAATAACCTTACGTCCATTTGATGATATGAAGAGGATTTTTTGTTTTTGTTAGAAGAAAATCCAGGAATGTTCTCGTTTCACCTGGTACAGAGCAATTCCATTCTCTGTTGTTATTCCCAACTTAGGCGGGTTTTTCTTTCTTTATTCTTTTTTTTTCTAGCCGACACCAATACTTTGGATTAGTTTTTCCACTGCCCCTTTTCTTGAAAGTCCCTCTTGAATTTATTCATGGATCCATCACATTAAAAGAGAAATTTTAGGAAATAAATATACTTTGCCTGACTTTTTCCATTCTTTTTCTTTCTTAAACATAAAACAAACTTTCCCTCTGGATCACTTCGTCTATGACTTCTTTCTCTTCCTTATCACTTATTGGTTTTAAATACGTTTGGTAAAGAAATTTAAAAAAGACATACCTAGCTACATTAATATTCTTACAGATACATATATTTCTGTATTGTTATTGATCTTTTTTTTTAAATCTAAGTCCCCCTGTATCACTGTTCTCTTCAACAGAGACACAACGTATTATTCTTCTGCTTTTTCCAACACCCTCCGAAACCTATGGTTGATATCGAAAGGCTGATCTATCATGCACTCATCTGAGTCACTGTCACTCATAGGTGCTGCAAGCTAACACATTCGCATCGGTCTTTTTATCCCTTCTGGAATGTTCATCCATCGAACTTCGCACTGCTAATATCGACAAGGTGTCCTTTGTAGTTGTACCTATAAGCTGATTCCTAATTATATATGAAAACGGTCCTCTTCTTTCCATAACTATACAATATGTCTTTCAACATTTTTTTCTACTTTATGTCTTTTCCGCTGGTTTTTAAGGTATATCTGTTCTGCTATTTCAAAGCTAATTTCTTTCCTCTTGTTTTCCGCATATTCTTGTTTGGTCTTAGATTTAGATACATTTGTTTTAATTCTAACAAAAGTTCGTCAAGGTTGTAAAATATTATCTACATGTAACACTGCATCCCTGTTATAGTGATTTTTCAAGCGTAGCTTAGGTGTTGCACAAGGCCGAATATATGGGACACCCAGTGCAACATCCGTATTATACATTAGCTTAATAGGCGAAAACTTTGCTGTTTCGTCCTCGTTGTGTCTCTATGATGATAGTGTCTGATTCAAGTGTACATCCCAGTATCGTTCATTTTCGAATACTCTCTTTGCTAATATGTTGTGCATCGTGCGATGAAGTCTCTCCATTCTTCACTTACATTGAGGATGTTAAAACGAGGTAGTAATGGGACGGATCGTCATCTTTTCCAGAGTTTCTTTCATAATGCCGTCATCTGAATCTAACTATAACGTAGTACCAAAACGAAGAAATTTCACCTATCATTAAATGAGCCATTATTCTTAGAAACGGCAAATGCCTCAGACTATCCGCTATATAATTCGACAACACTTACTATGTATTGATTGCCTGATAATGAACAATGTTTTGGAACTGATACATCAACTGCAATCTTAGCAAAGTTTCATGGGGGCAGGTGACTTTCCTGCAATTTAGTATTTACTTTCTAGAGATCTTTAGATTGACATGGAACGTGCGTATTAATGTGATTCGCAATGTAATTATATCAAAGTATGTGCACCTCATAGCTGTAGCACTCTTTTCTATTCCTATGTATCCATTTTCATTATAATACTGTTGTATAATCTTCATACGAAGATGATTGGGGACATATAATCGTACGTAGTTTCGTCGTCTGGATTTGATAAATAGTAAAGTATATCCTCCAGCAGAACATGCTTATTCTCTTTCTTAGCACTCATCTTACCTGTTTTAATGCAGTGTTTCAGTTCTTTAATGTCATTATCTGCGTCTTGCTCGAAACTGATATTTACCCCTGTATTTGTGGTTTCACTTCATTTGTAACTGGGTTTTTGTCCAAACTATACGATGCGAAATCATGTGGTTCAAACTCATTGTAGTTAATTACTTTTACCTCATGCTTTCGAAAATCTATGTCTAATAGATTAAAATCCTTATTCACTGGTTGGTTTGATGATCATTATGAAGGTAGTAATCAAGATTTTGTAATGCATAAACAAAAACAAACGACCAGCGCATGCGTAGACAGGAATTAAAGAGATTGTCTGTCTCCTTCACTGATACTTCGTCAAATTGAGTTTGTGTCAATCACGCACCAATAGCTGAATTCGAAGCGTTTGTATAGAGGTTATATGACTTATTCAGATCCGTGTGGGCGAACAAAGATTTTTAACAAAGTTTATCTTTTAAAAGATCAAAGGCTCACTGACAACTATCCCTCCATTTTAACTTGACATTCTTTGTTGTCAACTGAATTAGCGTGTCTACCAATTCCGAAAAATTCCTATCAAAACGCCTATAATATAAACACATCACAATAAACCAACGAACCTGTTTAATTTTCTTAGGAATAGGTAATCTTTTATTGCCGTCACTTCATCTCCACCAGACATAATGCCGCTCATATTTACGGTAAAACCTAAGTAATGTATCCCTTTTATAAAAGGCTCATATTTCACAAGCTTTAACTTACGTATATGTCTATGTAGCTGGTTAAATTTATCGTTGCATACACGTCGATCTTCAAGTATGCTTTGTAAGCAGTTTGGAAATTCTTATCTTGAAGAAGAGACTTAGTTTTTATACGGTCATATCCTCCAGTGCATAAGCGAAGTCTCTGCTACTGTATCTATACATATCAATGCAGATAGATGGAGGAGCAGAGCGATGAATTGCACATAATTTTCTTTAAATGTGCAGTCTCTCTGCAAGTGCCCATTACGAACAAATCTTCAACATGTGAGCGGTGCGTGCTCCGAAACTGTTTTTCAAGTTGAACGGTTCGAAACTATTCGACGGGAAGGTGTATTTTTCCTATCACTATCTCACTGCAATGAGGGCTTGTCCGGTCATATAATCCCTTATATTCTGTTCTGGCCCTTATCTCTATGTCTATTTAATACCTGGATATTTATGCTTTGTGTATGGTGATCGACCTTCATCGCCTTGTAGGAGCTTTCACACCTAATCTGTAATAGGATCGAGGGTTCCGTCATCGCTATCTTGGCAGCTTCTTCTAGAGTTGCGGGGACCTGCCTAATTATTTGCGTTTTCATCCGCATGCTGTGCAAAGATCCCTTAAATATACACAGCAACTGTTTATTTGTTTCCCGACCCTTATTATGTACAATCACAAACGCCTTAGCAAATGTGGTGACTAATTTATACTTGTATTATTCAACACTCTCACCTTCTAATTGAATGATCGTCCACAGTCGCTACAACGCTTCCGTAGGATCTACGGTTTCCGCGTAGAATCGATCCATCAATGCCTTAAACTCACCCCATGTTGGACCGGGGAATTTTTCAAGAAAATTTCTCACGATGCCTGCCATTCTTCACCGCACACAACTGATATGCAACGATGGACTTTCTTCCCTCCACTATTATGGCAGCCAAAAATATTTTTAAATGTCTCTACACTTGACACATTTTCTTCTGCTTATCGAACATTGTAATATTCGAGAGAGAGAGAGAGAGAGAGAGAGAGAGAGAGAGAGAGAGAGAGAGAGAGAGAAAGAGTGATAGAGAAAGAGAGAGAGATACCAACTAACGGACCATTCCGGAGGCCTACAACAAACATAATAAATTCATTTGTCACGTGAGTGGTTCTATTTGGAAATATTTGGACCTCAATGCTGGAAAGAAGAGGCGGAACGTACAAGAAATTAAATTGTACTTACTGTGGTTGTTCCTTTTTTTCGGTTGCTTTCTCAGAGATATTTTGTCCTTTCCCTCGCTCGCTTTCTCAATAATGGAGTTTACGATATGCGAGAAAAGGCGGGTTGAGGCGTACGTGAGGTTAAGGTGCGACCTTGAATAGCAGTTGTATGTGTTAATGCGTAGCCCGTGTCATTCTCTCTGTCCTCCTCTGCGCGGAATGATCATTTTATAGACAACAGTTCCGTACAACAAAACACTTAATCGTCTTTCTGTCACTTTTTCTCAGTTTTTGAAGTTCATTCCGATAAATGATAGCCGTCGGTCGAATGTAAATGTTCCGTATCAGGTTTTCATAAATCTAACTCATATTACTTCATTAGATTGATAAATGTTTCATATTTTTTATCTTACCATCTATATTTGAGCCATATTTCCTCCGAACTCATATATTAGGTTGGTGCAAAAATAATGACGTAATAATGCCGTTTTTTGACGTTAAAAAATACGTCAAAAAACGACATTATTACGTCATTATTTTTGCACAAACCTAATATATATATATATATATATATATATATATATATATATATATATATATATATATATATATATATATATATAAAGAGTAAGATATGTAATCCGGTGTTTTTATTGATATTTTTATTTCTTTTTAGAAAATAGTGGTCAATATAAATTTACAGAGCATTAATATTATAAATTCACTGATTTAAAACATGGTTATTATTGTGTAGCGAAACAAACATATTTTAAATCAGTTAATATATATGTATGTGGGTATGTGTGTGTGTGAGGTGCGTACATATATATATATATATATACATATGTGTGTGTGCTTAGAAATACTTCAGAAAACAAAGCAAAAAACATAATTTATATTAAAATCAAGAAAATGATTATACAAATGGAAATGACCAGTATAAAAATAATATATCTATATTATTTAATCAAACATGTTTAATACTGCCTGAATATTAAATTATTCGTACATCCATTAAATTTGAATATTTTTATACATTTCTCAGAATCTAATGACCGTATGATTCCAGCTATTTTGTATGTTATTATCATAGAAAATAGCTGGAATCAAAGTACAGAAAAATATATTAAATTACCTTTTCAAAACAATAGGTTACATACAACAAATTTGACAGCCGAATCATAAAAAAAAATATATATATACAGGCAAAATCATTCGTAAAGTAGAAAATGATTTTAAAGTGATTGATTCATATAAGTATAAGTAATTTACAACGGTGAAATCTTCTAGACTATTAGTTCATTAGAATATGTGTGGTAATTCCAGCAAAAAGTAGGTGGAATTGACCCAACAAACTGTATTACACTACTTTTAAAATTATAAGCATTATCATCGTACACTGATATTTCATAAAGGACATACTCAACAACGATTTGGCAAAAATTATCTATCTGTCTGTCTATCTATCTATCTATCTATCTATCTATCTACCTGAAGCTATTGTGAAAATCAATGAAACCTCAATAATTCAAAAATATATTTAGTAAAATATTTAATTTAATTTTTTTCCCATTTTAAATGGTTAGCTTTTGAGATATTTGGGATTTTCGAAATGATCTAACTGAATTCATTATACAGATAAAACTAATATTAGCTTAAAGCAATCTGGAATCTAATAAAAACTATTTTTCATTTTTTTCCATGATATATGTTGCAACATGGTTAATGCTGTGGATCTTACAAGTTCTGAAAGACAAAAGTTATTGAGTGAGGAAATGTCCACATTGGAGATATCAAATGATCATTGCCGAGATCATCGAACTATAATGAAAATATATTTAGCTTGAGAACTCGAAGCAAAGGAAATGGATTTATGAACATGCTTCTTCAAGATAAACGTAAATTAAAATGAGCTATAGCGAAGCGACTCTCTTTTGACAAGCGCCCAAATCTTTGAAAAGACTGTAATTGTGAGAGTAAAAAAGAACACAATATGTAGAACACTTTGTGAAATTTATCATAGACAATCACCTCTAACTAAAGCAAAAATTTTAAAGCGTCAAAATTGGTCCAAGTAATAGATGGAATTTGACTTTTGTAAAATAATTTTTACGGACTGATATTTGATGGACCAGATGGACGAGTCAAACAATTGATTTTATCCAATAGAGACGTGTCTGTGGCTAAATGAAAGCAATATGAATAGAGTAATGTTATGATACGGACCGGAATTGTCGACAAAACTATTATTTGACGATTCAAAGTCAATGAAGCAGTTAAACAGAACAGCGATACCTACTGCGATTTTAATAACAAGAATTTTTTGGCAAGTTACAGTGTCAGTCTCACAGTTTCAAAACAAAGTAGGTAATTATGCACGCCAATGTTATGTCTCATGTATCTAAGCCTACCCGTGAATTATTTCAGCATAATAAAAGATTTACAAGAGAGAAGATCATGGAATGGGCGAATCACGACTTGATCTGAAAGCGATCGAAAATCGACAGTAAATTGTGAAGATGACATCAAAGCACATCTGTGAGAACCAATTAAAATTCGCATGTCTGAATTTGAACCACTTGAAGTAAAAACAAAACCAAAAACAATGGATAATAGATTACTGGCTTAATATATGAAAATGTAAATGGCTGAAAGATTTATCATATTTGTTATTTGTTGTATTATAGGTGTTGATCAGTGTATGATAATTTTATTACATTTTAATTGAAGTAAAATAAGATTATATTGTTTTGCCGAAAAACTTCAGACGTTAGTTTTTTTAGAATACATGAAATACATACAATAACTTCAATAAAACATACTGATACAAAATCAAATTTAATGTCTTTATTTTGCTATACAAATTGATTGATTAAAATTTGACAACGATTTTTTAAACCAAATTTTAGCAACTGATGTTTACATAATTTTCTTTATAACTTCAGATTGGGTGTATCTCTCTCTCTCTCTCTCTCTCTCTCTCTATATATATATATATATATATATATATATATATATATATATATATATATATATATTATATAATTTAATATAAGAGATTCAAACACCAATATCTCATGGTTATAATTTATTTCCTTTGAATCGTAATAACGACATCATTCATCAGATCTACAAATTAAAAAAGAAAACAGAACATATATCATTGGGTTTAAATAACAAATGCCCTGTGACGGTGTATATGTGGGAGTGGGAAATGTTGCGTGAGAGATCTTCTTCTCCCTATACCCGTTTGAAAATATATTTGTATTCGTTGATTTTAATGTCCACCAAACCAGGTCGATTAAACACTCTACCATTTCCCTCGCTGGCATCCAAACCCTGAACTTCTATTATTCAATCTCTCGCGCAAGTTGAGTGTTTCCCCATGCGTTTTCCCTGTAACCTGGATGGACTCGCTTCTCATTTTAATCCTTTTTAAACACTATCCTTGACTCATATCGCATTATTAAGTTGTGCGTGCTTGGCAAAAGTGATTATGCCTGTAAATCATGTCTGTAAACAAATCATGTCTGTAAACAAATCATGTCTGTAAACATCTCTTTCTGTTCCTC
Organism: Acanthosepion lycidas; assembly: GCA_963932145.1. Lineage (NCBI taxonomy): Eukaryota > Metazoa > Mollusca > Cephalopoda > Sepiida > Sepiidae > Acanthosepion > Acanthosepion lycidas. The sequence continues at coordinate 132,195,501 of OZ010574.1, forward strand.
CACCAACCAAGAACTTCTTACCAGCAGAATATCCATTTGTTATTAACGATCTGACTGGTACTCCCAGCAGAAAAATACCAAATGAAATCATGTACATCTCATTGGTTCTCACCTACGGGCAACCGCATCTATAGCCTACAGGAATCACTTCTTCCGAATCTACCAGTGTCTCATGTCTGATTGCAACATGTCTTTTTGTCTCTGCTCGTAATAACTTTAAGTTTATTCTCAAAGAAGCAAATTTACTCAGTGATGATAGGTTTAATAAGGATATAGCATATCGCAAGTTCGGTTCCAGAGATTACTTGCAAAACTGCAAGAGTGTTTTGATCAACAGCAAAACCTCAGTCCATCCTCTATTCAATTAATTTTAAGTTCTGATATCTACAGCAGATAAGGTTAAGTGTTTTGCTCAGAAATTCTCTTTTAATTCAACGTTCAACTCATCTGTAGTACCCAGACGGGATTTCCCCACATAGAACAGAGGCTATGCCGGGCGATATGCGCATAAAGTTGCCACTCTTCTCAGGCATCATTTCTATATTAGAAATTAATTAGGCAAACGGTAGTGACGGGAACCCAGCCTTCATCCACTTCTCTCCAAACATTACAACTATGGACTCGCTGCATACCAGCATGTTGGATGTGCTCTTCTGTAGTTCATGTTTTTAAGAACTCTGGAGAACCTTCTGACCCCGATCCTCTCGTATCTCGTTTTGGCAAAGTATTCAGGGATAAAAACAATGCTGAAACGGTTAAGCATCTTAATTCTAACGACCTACTCTCAGACAAACATCATCCGTTTCGCCAGGTCTACCGCTGATGAGTTAACGCCCATCACTGTATATGTATATCAAGCTCTTGATTATAATAGCGAAGCTCAAGCTGTGACTCTAGTTATCTCGAAGGCGTTTGACAGTGTTCGACACGTTAGTCTTCTACGTAAGTAACAGGGATACGTTATTACAGGACAGCTGTTTGATTTAATTCTTTCATTCCTATCAAATAGCGAAAGAAAAATCGTTTTGAACGGGGTCGCTTCAAGATCGTTCACATGATCGCCGGTGTACACAAAGCCTCTATCCTGGGTCCTACGAGGTTTCTGATCTTTATCAATGATCATCCTAATGTCATCAGTTTTACTCCTGTCTCTATAGCAAAACCGCCAGAGCTGACAAACTAAACATTCCAGCGGATCTTGAAAAGGAACTCCAGTCTGAGTTTAAATAAGGAATGTAAATATTTTGTAAATTTTAATGTCTCCAAAACAAAATTCTTCTCATTTAACCAACACAGCAAACATTTTCTGCCTGCTATCAACATAGCTGATGCTAGACTCATTGAGAGCAACGTATTGCGCTTACTTGATATCATATTTTCAACATACTTGAAGTGGAACAACTGCATCGAATCAATAGCTGCATCTGTTGCAAGGGAAGTAGGGTCACCATGTCGTGGCAGTAGATTTTTCTCGTAAGAGTCTAACTTGCACATTCACAAATCTACGATTCGTCCCTGCATTGAATAGTCTTGCCATATTTGTTCTGGTGATCCTGCTATTAATCTCAAGGTTCTTGACAAGATCCAGATAAGAATTTGCAATTTAACAGATCTTGAGTTGGCATCTCGATTTCATTCACTTTCTCACCGACCTGACGTGGCTTTTCTCGGTGTTTTTCTATAATTATTTTCACGGCAACTGTTATGTCGAGCTTTCTTATCTGGTGCCACGAATGCATGAAAGTATGTTCGCTACTAGAATGGCATCTAGGTCCCACCCTCTTACTGTAGAAACAGTTAAATAATTTAAAAATTGAAACGTCACTCGCTATCTTCTATTTTCTTTAAGCCAGTTCATCTCTTATCCTTTCCTCAATCCTTTATACTCAGTCTCTTCTCTCACTTTCACGCGCTGTTGCCCCTTCTGTACTAGTGGCATTATCACCTTTTCTGGAGTAAAATGATTAAAATAAAATAAAATAAAAAAATAATGTGACCTTGTAAACTGTAATACAATATCAAGTATATCATAATATAGTGTCTATATATATATATATATATATATATATGTGTGTGTGTGTGTGTGTGTGTATGCGTGTGTATAGAATAAGATCATATATATATATATATATATATATATTCTCTTATACTATACTTACACGGATCCATGAAACCTATCTATATATCTAATATCATTATCAAATTTTGTCCTTCGAATAATAATAATAATAATAATAATGATAATACTAATACTAATAATAATAATAATAATAATAATCATAATAATAATAATAATAATAATAATATGTTGCTTTCTGTGTCATCTCTGTGAAACCACGCTAATATATAAAATAACAACAACGAAAAGGAACATATCCTTTTGTCATACGTTTTATTAGGAGAGAGCGGTGCAAGTTAGATTCTATGATGTAGTGTGAGTAATGAAGTCACATATCACACGTTGCCTCAGCATCCATCTGGTCGCTAACCTGAGTACGGAAGGTGAATCGACGCTTCAGAATTCTAGCGTCCATCTGCTGAATTCGCATCGTTTTAGTTTTATATCCAAAACCCAGGTAAAAGTAATCCATCACAGTCAAAATACCAGCCCACAAGAGACTACGGTCAATTGTTGACAGTTCTGGCCTTGGTTTTTGCATTCGGTAACAAATAATAATAATAATAATAATAATAATAATAATAATAACAATAATAATAATAATAATAATAATAATAATAATAATAATAATAATAACTGAAAGAAAACAGAAACCCTCCATGAGGTTATTTTTGATAGAACATATTCTTAAAGCAACCCATCTTATTGAAAGTGCATAATATTGAGTGACAGAACGTCTAATAATAAGTAGATTAAAATTTCACTTATCCTTAACACATGTTACGCAGTGATAAAATTCATTTATCAGATGGCATCACTCCCAAGATTGCGGATATAAACTCAATGAATCTCTAATTAGATATAAGCTAAGTGTTTATTCACAATTATTTTTTATTAAATTGATTATACAGTCAGTAAAAAGGAGCTAAAATAAAATCTTTCCTAAGAAATGTATCAACAATGAAAACAAAAGTGAAAGAATCTGAAAAGATAATTAAAAATTAAAGTTTGTGAAAAGAGGAAAATCAGTCTTACATTGCGTGAAAGAAGTGCGTGCTATACAATAGTCATAATATTTGTCTGCGTTAAAAAATGAAAGCTAAATGTAACACACAAATAAAGAAATATTACGGATTTAAGGAAGGACTATATCAATTAACATAACCAATAACGTAAAGAGGAATCTATAATACAACATAGAAATGAGGAGAATTACAAAGGGAAAAAGATGGCGCATAGCATGACTAAGTAAGACATGAATACATAACTGAAAATGAACAAGAAAAATGTAAATAATTCGAGTACAGATTTGACATATAGTTTATGGTTGACCTATTAGAATAGATTGTCGCCCCTTACTTACGCGTCACCATATAATCTTATGCGTCCATACACATGTTGAGGCAGAGTTTGTGACATTTATCGTAATGCCAAAGAACAGACGGTTCAAGTGGAATATGATAATGTGTTTCCGCACGGTTTTTCTAATCAAATGTACCATGTCCCAATTTTATTATTTTTAATTTTATTTTGTTTTTATTTGGTTGTTTTCTTTTCCATCCATATTATTATTTTTTATCGATCTACCTTCTTGTCTATCAATAGCTATGTGTCTAAAGTCCACTGCATTATGTGCATATGTGTGTCAGTGTCTGTGTCTGTGTGCACGCGTTCATATAAAATAAATACCGTGTAAAGTCTGGTGTTGTACATCTGCACTATTGTGCTAATGTTAGTTATATCTTCTTTTTTTTTTTTTTTTTTTTTTTTTTAATCGCCAAACACTTTTGCAGGCTATGGATTTAAAAAAAAGATATTTATTTAAGAGTTCTGAACGCAGGAAAAGTGGATGTCGAGGACTATCATATAAGAAATTCCAGGAATTTTATAGAGGTTTATCATAACTCAATAAGTCAAATAATAAATCTCTTGATGAAACATCTCGCATTCAACCAGCATTCACAGTCCTAAAACGCTCTTTATATTCGTATATATTTTGTATGATTTTCAATGTATTAGCAAACTTTTTATAAATATATGATTATTCAATTCATTGTGGGTACTATTATATGCGCATTATTCATTTTCATCAATACATTTCTTCTGTAGTTAGTGTGAGTCAAATGCTGGATTTAGGCTTGTAACAAAATAAGTAATTGAAAAAGAAAATGAATTTGACATAAAATGAAGTAAATATGCAAGTCAATTAATATTCATACTTATCCAATTTTGTTATATTCCGTGTTAACAGGAATATATACTTGACAAACACGGTGGATAAAGTAAGTAATGTTTTATTGCAAAAAATACAATCAAAATAAAAGTAACAGTTATGCACACGATATTCGCAAATCAATCTAGTAGTAAGTGCTGCTATTGAAAGTTCGGTAGTTCTCGTGTAAGTCTGGGTCGTACTCATCAGATCCCAGCAATTGAGTATAAACTTGCCTCCCCGGGATGTGGCGCTAGGCCGAATCTAATGTGGGGCAATACGAACCCGTAGTCTCGTCCAAAACCCCGCATGAAGGGGTTCAAGTCTGTTTAACTCCCCGTGTTAGAATCTGCGCTTCGGCATAGCCTCGCCCGGGTTCCTGTCTGCTCGAACGTAGAGAGTTCGACAGCAGCCAAGATCTGAATAATAGATCCCAGAAAGTCTATATTTATTGTATTCAAAATACAATTATGGCGCAAGGCCGACAAAGCGGAAAGGGGTGGAGACTGGTCTTATACCTAGCTAATCCGATTCACGACCCATTAACTCATTCTATTTTAGGCCTTCACCAAAAAATTCGTTCGTCACCAATCAATCTTCCATTCACCATAATACCGCATCCTCCCAGGGGAACCTACAAAACGCACCCCATGACAACAATTTCATGATAATGAATATTTCATTGATAAAAATCTAATGTTTGACAATTAGAGGGGAGGGGGTGAACACATAAACAAACCAAATACCAACACAAAGCATTCTATCCAGATAGCTAACCACCTGGTTAGACGGCCAATTAAGGACCCTCGTCTACACCTTCCCCCGGGATGAACGACCCGGTATCTATTGACGGGACCAAATTCTTCGATCAAATCCACTAAGCTACGATCGCCATTTCCACTGCTAGCTCCCAGCCCCTATCTAACTTGCGGTCCAGGATGGCACAGATTCCAGCAATCTCCTGTAGTCTGCTGCATTACGGATACTTTTAAGCAGTTACAACCTATAGTGTATTCACACATGGCGGTGACACTACATCAGTTTATAAACACATGCGCTTCTGATTCATTTGAGACGACTAACTCCCCATTTTGACAGGAAACCATAACACAATTTACAACCGATATCAGAAAGAACAAAAAAGAAAATTGCAGTAGGTTGAGTATAAATATATCGCTCAGCAGAAATAGACCGTAAATATGACAAGAAGATTTTGGATTCGTTAATTGCGCAGGAACAAGTAATGTGATAACTCTGGTCAAAATAATGACAGAAATAGCAATAAAATAAGGCAAAATTGTGCATAACTATAGATTAGGAAAATATGTTTGATACGTCACAAACAGCTGTTTGAACTGCTTGGTAAACTTCATATATTTAAGAAAGATTTTAGAATAATCGATAATCTATACTGGCAGCAAAGCCCCTGACTCCTTAGAGAAAATGAATTCAGTAAATAAACAAAATTAGAAAGTGACGTAAAATAAGAATGTCATTTCCCACCGGACGTTCAACTATAAAATCTGAGATAATTAGAAGTCCTACCATTCATTTTAGGCGGAAACAATCTTAACATGCTACGATAGGCAATTGACACAGTGTTCATGGCAGACACAGAATGAAAACAACGGTAACCCTTATAGAATGTTGTAAAGGAAAGCTACACAGAAAGTGCAATACTGAAATTCGTTGATGCATTGAAATTGACTAAATAAAGTACTAGGAGAAAAGAAAATCTCGTTAGAAGCAATGAAATGAGTACTGAAATGTTATGCAATATGGCGGTGAATGATGGACATTCTTCTCATAGATGAAAAAGTAACAGGGGGCAACAGAAATCTATTCATACAAAAGGATGCTGACAAAATCTTGGATCAATTATTTGCGCAACCATGTGAGTTTTAGAGAATATGGAAACAAATACGGTACTTAATATGAGGAAGAGACAGTTTAAATTTCGAGGGCATTTTTTTGTTGAAAAAATGCCTGGAATATTTGATACACACAGGGCATACTTGTATGTAAGAGGAACAGAGAAAACAACGCAAAATATGTCTAGCGAGATTGACATAAGAATGTTTAAGATATAACAGAATAGAAAATTTATTAAGAGCAACGATTTACATGAAGTTATAGAAAGTCATGATCTCCAACGTTCTGAAAAGACATAGCATGAAGAAGAAGAAGAAGAAGAAGAAGAAGAAGAAGTTTATGATTATAAATATGTTTTCACCGTCTGGATGGAATAATATATTTGCATTTCATAGTTTGATATTATTTTAGAGACAATAATATATTTTGATTTCACTTGTTAGCATTTTAACATAATATTTACATTGATGTATATTTAATTAATTTAAACGTTAATTTAATGTATAACTTTGCATAGTAAGGTCATCGTCATAAATAAAACAGAAGAGTCGTGACAGAGCTCAAGGAATTAACCCTGAAGTGTCTCACCTAAAGTCCCAACCTTTTATCGAAGTATATTTCTGATCAACGTCCTCGGAAAATATCTTTGGAACTCATCTCGAAGATCAGTGAGGTGATCAGCAATACCTTCAGCAATACCTTTCGGAGTAATACTATCTCCAAAGCAAAAGACTTAAAATTTCCTCTTTACACTCGTCACTTCCAGAAATCCAGTTGGGCACAGATGCTTTGATTTTATATGTCTGAATCAGAATGTTAATTTTTTTGTATCTTCTTGCTGAGATAATAATCTCAGAAAAAGACAAAACAAAACATCGGCTAAGTACGCCAATCGAATGCGGAAGTCATTATCTCTCAACTCTTCCAAAAGAATAATCATGCCGTTATTCGAGGAACAACACGATATATTGAATACTTCAAGCACACTTCGGAGCATATTATCTTGCACAGCAATCGTATACCGTATGAGATCCACAGGCATCCTGGCATGCTTCAAAATCTTGGCAGAACTGTCGAAACAGCTTTGTATTAAGAGCGGAATCTTTGATAGTGTTGACCGATTTAAATCGTCACGAAGGAATCTTGGAACAGATCTGACACCCCTGCTTTCCAGTGAAGCCCCTAGTAAGTAGATTGAGGTAGTGGATTCATTTGCTTCATGCAGGTAATTAATCAGGGTCTTGAAACAGTGATCCATCCGTGGATAAACCAATTAATTAATCCCAATTCAATTTATGTTCTTCAAAAAACGAAGAAAAAATTGCATGGCGTCTCCGGCATTGGCGCTTGTATCAAGCGCTTGGCAAAAATGTGTATCCTGTTCAATCCTCTCTTCCTATGTGTACCTCACAAAGAGCAAAAGTTGAGAAAGGTTTGCAACAACTGTTGACTGATCCATTCGGATTGTAAAGAAAAGTGACTTCTACATTTTCGAAATCAATCGCCGCTTAATACTCGCAGCCAGATCGTCAATACGATCGCGAATGGTGTCATTCGACGTTGAAATTTGCTTCATTTTTTGATAGGCAGAGTTTCCCAAGACTAGCATGGCGCAGGTCAGCAAACATGGTTTTATCAATGTTTATCAAATTGTATTCCCCGCTCTTCTTCTTCACAAACTCGTAAGCAACTTCGTATGACGCTATCACAATTGAATCTTTTTGGATTTGTATGTTCCCTCGTGTCTAATCTTGCTCGTTTTAAATCAGTTTTAAAAATGCGCGATCATTGTCTTTGAATTCAGGAATGTTGTTTTCAAGACGTTGTTTTATCCAAAATGGTTTCATGGACCCGTTTCATAAAGTTTCAAACAAAGCACACATTGAGTGAGCGGCTCTTTATTCCAGATCAGAAAGGAAAACCTCAATCTAAATACATATCTTGATTACAGCGTTTTTTTTTTCCTGAGGAAAACTAAAAGAAAACAATATACAATCGCCTCTCAAAACTTGGAAAGGTTGATCAAATACAAACTTGTACGTACGAATGCAAGTAAATATAGCTTTATCAGTAAAAAAAAATCTGATACTAATCGGTAAGACACAGGTATATTAAGGAGTGTAATTCGTCTATAATATGCAAGAGTTACACAAACACACACACAATAAAAACAACGTAAATCACAGAAAACCTCATTCAAAACATTTCCTCCCTAACAACCTGAAATTTCCCCCCGGTTAAGAACCGCTGTTCTATTGTTCTAGAAAATACTTCTCATATTGGCATTATCTATCTGACTAAGATGGATTATTGCTTGGCATATCGCGGATGCTGCTACCTATTCTTCACTGTTTAGTATATAAAAAAAAAACGCTTATCCAGTCATGTCGGTGAAAGTTAGTCCTCAATCTACAATCACACAAATGGAGCGTCGTAAGCCTCTCACTATTTTATCGTTGTCAAGATGCTGGTTTACAGATGAATTACACACCTTAAATTCATGTTGACGGTGGCAACTCACCATCATCCCATTTTGTACATTTGAAAAGAAGTAGGTTCTACTCAAACAACTTCTCTCGTTATTTGTGAATCATATGCTTGAGGAGATGCTTTCCTGACAACTACAAGTTTGATTTATTCAAGTTCACGCTCTTTTTACATTAAAAGTTGAAGGCATCACTTCTATTATTGAGATAATTTAAAAAAAAACGCTTTTGAATATCATTATTTATTTAATATCCTTATTTACTCAAGTGGTTGTAAATTTCAGTTTTGCTGTGTTCTTTTCGAACGAAGTTGAATTTAAAATCTTACATATTTAATGATTTTCCACCTTGCAACAATGGCATATTTTGCTAGATTATCTATTATATTTTACCTCAAATAAAATGTACGCCATTTGGGAAGATATGATATAAACAAACGTTATCAGTCATAATTTTTAAAATTCTGTGTTTAATCTCTATCAAGATTCACATGCCATTATCAATTTTCGAATGCTATATATTTCCCAGTTGTTATTATTAATGAGTAAAGAAGATAAATATACTAATACACAGCTATTTATCTGAGTATATCGCTGTAAGTACGTTTACATTCAAATATAAAGAAATATATCAAATTCCATCTGCGTTTGACCCCCCAAAAATATGCAGTTGCATTTTATTTTTAGAAGATTAGACCAATTCACGGCTTTAATAAATAAATGGGAGATTAGCTTCTGACAAAAGGAAGACACTGCAGAAGTGCAGCGACACGGAATGTGAAACTTTGTCACATTCCACGGTCATTTTTTGAGGTCCTAGTATTCATGCATAACAAAGACCCCTCTGACTCAGAGCCACCAAGCATTCCTAGGCTCAGAAGCCATACAAGGTGAAAGGTTCATGGTGTGGCCGCCAACCTCTACGGATCTCAAGCCAGTCGGATACGTTGGATCAACATAAAACAGGATATGTATGCTGATTGACGTCAGTTTACGTTGATCGGTATCTCTTGAAGCAATCAGACGTCTACCTACACTTAAGAGTTCTGACAGAAGGAAACAGTATATTGGGGATAACAATGTATATATATATATATATATATATATATATATATATATATATATATATATATATATATGTGTGTGTGTGTGTGTGTATGTATATATATATATATGTGTGTGTGTGTGTGTGTTTGTGTGCGTAAGCTAAGCGTATATATATATATATATATATATATATATATATATATATATATATATATATATATATATATATCTTCTAAATTTGGTGCAAAAATAATAACGTAATAATGTCGTTTTTTGACTTATTTTTAACGCCCAAAACGACATTATTACGTCATTATTTTTTGCACCAACCTTATATATATGTATATATATATATATATATATATATATATATAGATAGATAGATAGATAGATAGATATATAGATAGATAGATAGATAGATAGATAGATAGATAGATAGATAGATTAAACTGTAGAAGATCATTCTAATAAACGTTAATGAACTGTGGATTAAAAATGGGATCTTTGGATTATTCAGATTCTTCGGATCTAGTTGAATTGTTCTTATCCACATGTTGGTAAATACATCTACTGGAAATAAAGCTGATAAACTTAGTAAATGAATCCATAGAGTTTCTAAGTATTTTGATCTTAGCGTAATAATTAATTCTACTATCAAACAATTTGACTATCTGGGCGTAACTTTAAATTTGTTTCTCAATAATTTTCAGCTTTACATGACAAACAATGCCTGTCCGATTCATATCCACCCTATCTCTAATCTCTAATCCAATGTATTCCATCATGTGTTGAAAGATGTATCAACCAACATTCACTAGCATAGAAGAATATTTAGAGATATTCGGTTTATGATAAAGTTCTCAGTGATAATGGGTTCAGATCTTTTGAAATTATGTTTGTAGAAGATTATGGTTGTTCTAGAAAGAAAAACAAAAACAGGAAGATCATATGGCATACTCTATCAATTCAATCAACAAGTTCGTATTAAATTGGGACATAATTTTTTAAACTTAATTCATAAACATAAAGTAAATTTTTTCATCAGAATACTCTAAACTTTAGACATATAGAAACTGATGTTGGTGATTTGCTTGCGTTATACAATGGGTATTCCGGTCCGCCACAAATGTTGGTGATATAAATTTGTTATTCTGTCTCTTAAAAATATTGTCTAATCCGTAAACAAATCTATCGAGACAAACAATGAACTGGCAGTTTGCTGGAGTTAACTCATAGCTACGCACGTTCACCATTGAAGACAGACTAACCAGAAATGACAACTGTAACGTAGTCTTATTGCAACCCAGCGCCATCTACGGCAAACCTTTAAAACTTAATAACTCAAAAACGCAGGATTTTTGAACATACGTTTATATAGACTTTTGTTCTTGTTTTGTTGTGAGGAAAATTCTCCCCAAAAGTGTGTATATATGCACTGATTTTATTGCGAGATAACATTATAGTAAAGAATAAATGCAATATGTCAGAAGTGGTTAGAACTTATTGACTAATACTCGTTTTTTATTTTTGTAATTTCACTTTCATCTTAATTGAGGTATTAAAAAAAATGAAATTTAAATGCCTAAAGGAAACTGAAAAAATAACGGGGGGTGAATATTTCGAATGCTTTAACGTATATATTTTAATAATGTAATTTTTAATATTCTTCTACTATCTTATGTGTATTTTCAGGGAGTTTGATGATCATCGTTTTCCATAATTCCATGTCCTTTGTAGTTCTTAGTAAAGTTTTTTTTTTTAGTTTTTCTTGTATTTCCTGCCCTGTCAACAAATTACACATGCTCATTCGGTAGGTTATTTATAGCTTTCTTTTGTCCATCTTGAATTTAGTACGTGCTGTGAGTATCACATTTTCCATACCTTCTTTCCGCATTATGCGACCGAGGATTTTCAACTATCCCTTTATGATTCTATTTGTAAGTTTCCTTTTGTTTTCAGTTTTCATTAAAACTTGGTCAGTACTTATCTGTTCTGTCTATGATATTCTACGTATTCTGTTTAACCAGGTGTTTGTTAACTCAACTCGCTTCTTTAGCTGGAATGAGAATTCTCTGTCATAGTGCAGGCGTAAAATTACATAACAGCTGAGAAATCTTTTCTTTGTTTCTAAAAAAACAAACCTGTTTCTTATTACTTTGCTTAGATTTTGGATGGCATCTTTTGTATACCAATGCTTCCGGATTTCGATTTAATTTTCATATTAAGATGTCATAAATCTGCTCTTCTGATTATTATTGCAATAATAAATTTCTAAGATTATTAAAATTAGAATATTCTGATATAACACCATCATGTTGTATATGCAAAGAAATGAAAATATTGTTTTAATGGAAACAAAAAAATGTGCTCCCATAATATCTTTCATTGCAAAAGACATGTTATGCTGTATTGTTGCTAGCTTATGTGAAATCTGTGTTGAGATAAAGGTAAAAATATAAGGAAATGGCGAAAGAGGAAAAAAAAAAGTTTTACTGATGAAGATAGAAAGAATCAATAAAATATAAGCAAGCAAACATAAATATAATTTGTAAACTAATGAAAAAAATGTTAGAAAATAATTAACATGAAATATTGAAAGACAAAATCATTTTTGTAGCTGAATCCAAATTTTCTCTGTGCAAACTACAGCAATAACTTTAACATACATTTCCTTTTAAGATGTAATGTTTTTGGTAATAACATAAATATAGAAAAATACGCATTCGGAAGACTACTATGAACGTAACATTTTTGTAGCATATTGAACTTAACAGTTACAATGATAATATACATGAATTTAAAAAAAACAAAACAAAAAAAGTTACTATAACATGCCATTCATGACAAGTCTGGCCATGTAGCCATCAGAATTTCTTTTTAAAATCGACATCTATTCTTTATTTTTTATAAATAAATTAATTTAGAAAAAATATGACTTGCAATGATAAAGAAAAAAATATATTTGTGTTAGAAAGATATAACAGGTATTATTCGACAATATGTAATACAAATAAAAAAAATGATTGCGTAAAACTGATAACAATATTTCCTACTTGAAAATATACACGGGAGTACTTCCAAGTATTGGGTTGGTGCAAAAATAATGTCGTTTTCTCACATAGTAACATATGGAGAAAACGACATTATTTTTGCACCAACATAATATATAGAATATTTCACTAAACGAATCTGATATCACACTTGAAATCTATTCCAAAATAAACAGACAGGAAGCATTTAAGACAATAACAAAAACAATTTTATAGTTATCAGTTAGAAGGTAATAATTAAAAAAAAACAATGCTTAATGTACCAGCCTTACGCATTGTCAAAATGTGATCTTAACCTAATAAAATTACGTAATTTTCCAACAATATATAAAGTGTTCATTGTGTGATGAAACAGAGAAAGTGGTATAAAAAAAAACAATCGTTTTATATTCTAATAATTTATATGTGATCAATAAAAACTTCTGATGTAAAGATAAATATGCTATTATTATTCACTAGACTTTTGAGTGAGTATTTCTACATATTTGTTTCATCTTCGATAACACTAATATGCTTGTTGTATATTTCTCAGAAATTTACAGTTTCTAAACTGTATGTATATCCTGTCCCGTTGTCGTTATATTTAATAGCTGATATAGCTCTTTTGGGGAAAAGGGTTATGGCAGGTTTGTATTCAATTTCAGTTATTTCTCACGAAGCGAATAATTACGTGGAAGTTGGATAATATAACATAATCGCCATAACCGAAATGTTAAAATCAGGTTAAAGTTACAAGCACAAAGACGCAGTAAAGATTAGATTCAAAATAAAACAATATAAGATCTGTCAATTTTATATATAATCTCGAATGAAAGCGAAGTAGGGTTAATTTCAGAGGTCAAAAATTATGTAGTATATTTTCCTAGAAATTATTCCGATTATATTCTATATCGTGTATTCATATAAGCGTCAGAGTTACACATTTTCTTATTGTTATGCTATATATTATCAGCGTATCTGCGTAAATTAGTTAAATTACCAGTTTGGGGATGAAAATAATCTTTCGAAACTAACCAAATGCATTAACGTAGATGTAAATCAAGGTAGATAAAATAGAAATATCGTTAACACACAAATGAGATACAGAAAGTTGATCACAGCTTTCTGAATTTAAGACAAGGAACAGCATAATTATATTGGACGAAACACAGAAGTTCCC
>OZ010574.1:132214444-132309444 GCA_963932145.1 Acanthosepion lycidas
TCATAAGTTGCCATATTTATCACAATGTGTCGGTCATTGTACGCTCCGGACATCTTCAGGTGGTTGGAATGTCGATTTGAACCGTTTATTTTGCTCGCTGTGGTAGATTTCTATAGTTCTACGTGACATGGCAAATCGATGTCTATTATCAGCTATCTCCTGTTAATTCCCTTCTCCATGTTCTCCAACGCCTTAACCAGGTATTGAACTCACATTCCTTGGGTACTGTCACTTGATCTAGCAAACACCTTTATCCAATGTGCCATCTCTACTTGAAGACATCTGTGTATGAAATTGTTGTACTTTTAAACATAATGCTTTCAGCAACTATTTTTTACCAGAGCTCATATTGCAATTTTCATTGTTTCGTTGAAATCATAGACCAAGAATTGTAAAATTAGTAAACTTAAGGAATCAGCATATATGCTACGTCACAAAAATCTCCTGAGCCGACCAAGCATAGAAATCAATGCAACATGGGAACCAGTAATAAAGAGTGCCACAGAAAAACAATAATAACAACGAATGTATATATATATATATATATATATATATATATATATATATATATATATATACACGTATAGGATTAGTGTGTACGGAATAAATTCCAATAACCAAAAATACTATTCTTAAAAGAGAGCTCAATGCAGAGTAGAGCAAATTAAATTTCTTCGAAAATCAAAACATAAATATATTATAAAATCTCTACAAATATAGCCATTTTGTATCAATACTTCTTGTGTCTTGTCAAGTGATTGTGTTGAATGTAGAAAGGTTATTCTCGAATATTGAAGGATCGGAAATAAGTAGAGAGAACGTGCCCAAATTACTTTTTGAAACCCGACTATATATATATATATATATATATATATATATATATATATATATATATATATATAGTCTTAAGGTGTGCTATATTTATGGAAAAAAGTGATCAATATCAGAGATAGAGCGTGTGTAAATATAAAAGTGAACATAGAAGTCAACACTTAGAGGCGATAGTCTGTTTCATGCTATATGCAATCGTCAGGCCACATATGCTGTTATTTTTCTCGGCTATTTATATATATACGGGTTAGTGGTGCATTGTGGGTACTCTGTTATGGCGGTTATTTCACCGGAAGTCGTTTGTTTATCTATTTAGGTCAAATTATATTGCTTGTTTTTATTTTTTTGTTTCTTATTTTATTTATTTATTTATTTATTAACGTAGTAAAAATTTGTTTATATCACTTATTTAACAGTTTTGTTTTGGATTGGTAATTTAATTAAAGCTATTTGTTCAGTTTTGGGGTTGATTGATGTAGTTCATTCTAAGTATTATTTTGGCGGGAACAGTTTTTAATTGATTATCTTTATTTGGGTTTGGTTTGTCTATTTATTTACTTGGATGAATTTAGGTTAATTTATTTTACTTGTATATTTTCTATTTTCGGTTTTCTATTTTTAAGTAAAATAGTATATATTTATGTTTTATTTCTATTTTTTTATTGTTATTTTGTTTATTAGTATATTTTTTTTTTTTTTAATTTTTTTTTCCGTTTTTAATTTTTTAGGTTACGTAGTAAAAATTTATTTTCATGTCTGCATCTTGAGATGATTATGAGACCATCGTCCCTAAAAGAATTTTACCCATCCATGCCAGAACGTATGCTAGATAAGGTAATCAACTTAGCTCAGGAAAAAGTAATAATACAACCAAGTGAAATCAACATCATTAAGCACTCCCGTAAATCATTATTATTCCACAATGAAGAAGCATGGATAAAGAAAGATGGGATATTTGACACTACAATGGGAAGCTTTGACGGTGCTGAGGCATGCGAAATCATAGGCATTTACTTACTAAATGAACTGAGCAAAATAATAGATAGAAATGACACAGGACTCTACAGGGACGACGGTCTCATAATCTTAAGAAACTGTAACAAACAAAACACAGACAAAACTAGAAAAGCAATGATAAAGATTTTTAAAAATAACGGATTCGACATAGATATAAAAACTAACCTAAACGAAGTAGATTTTCTAGATGTTACCTTCAACCTAAGAGAAGGCACACATAAACCATATAGAAAACCTAATGACAAACCACTCTACATACACACATCTTCCAACTATCCACCTTCTATAATCAAGCAGATACAAAATCGATTAACCGCAGGCTCTCTGACAATTCCTCCAATGAATCGCTATTTAACAAAGATAAGAAAGACTATGAAACCGCCCTACAAGATAGCGGATTCCCAGCAACACTCACATACTCACCACAGAATACAAAAAAGGCCAACAGAAGAAGAAATATCATACGGTTCAACCCACCGTACAGCAAGAACGTAAAAACAAACGTAGGAAAAATATTCTTCAAACTCTTACACAAACACTTCCCAGAATCAAGCACCTTACACAAGATATTCAACAAAAACACAGTAAAAATCAGATACAGCTGCACCGAGAGCATGGCACAAATAATAAAAAAGCACAATAGGAAAATTATCAACAAACCACACGAACAAATTAAACCCACGTGCAACTGCAGAATAAAGAACGAATGTCCCTTAAACGGAAATTGTTTACAAAACAACGTAATATACCAAGCCACGATAAAATCACCAGATAATGAAGAAAAAGTATACATAGGAGTAACTGAAGGACCCTGGAAACAAAGAAATTATACACACAAATCATCTTTCACAAATAGTAAATATGCAAACATTTCAATGTTTTCTAAGTATATCTGGGAAATTAAAAACAAAACGAACATCACACCAAAAATATCTTGGAAGATAAGGAAAAAATCATCAGCCTACAATAACCAATCAAAAACTTGCAAACTTTGCTCGGAGGAAAAAATAGCTATCATTAATATCCCCGACCAAAATAAATTATTAAACAAAAGATCCGAGCTCATCTCAAGATGCAGACATGAAAATAAATTTTTACTACGTAACCTAAAAAATTAAAAACGAAAAAAATAAAATAAAAAAATAAATAAATATACTAATAAACAAAATAAAAATAAAAAATAGAAATAAAACATAAATAAATACTATGTTACTTAAAAATAGAAAACCGAAAATAGAAAATATACAAGTAAAATAAATTAACCTAAATTCATCCAAGTAAATAAATAAACAAACCAAACCCAAATAAAGATAATCAATTAAAAACTGTTCCCACCAAAATAATACTTAGAATGAACTACATCAATCAACCCTAAAACTGAACAAATAGCTTTAATTAAATTCCCAATCCAAAACAAAACTGTTAAATAAGTGATATAAACAAATTTTTACTACGTTAATAAATAAATAAATAAATAAAATAAGAAACAAAAAAATAAAAACAAGCAATATAATTTGACCTAAATAGATAACCAAACGACTTCCGGTGAAATAACCGCCATAACAGAATACCCACAATGCACCACTAACCCGTATATATATAAATAGCCGAGAAAAATAACAGCATATGTGGCCTGACGATTGCATATAGCATGAAACAGACTGTCACCTCTAAGTGTTGACTTCTATGTTCACTTTATATATATATATATATATATATATATATATATATATATATATATATATATATATAATTATTTATTTAAAAAAAATTATAACATAAATATGTTATAAAATCTTTACAAAATGAGCCATTTTGTTTCAATACTTCATGTGTCTTGTCAAGTGATTGTGCTGAATGTAGAATAAAGGGTTTTAAAAGGTTCCAATTATTCAAACACCCCTCGCTAGGAGAAACGCTGTTACATAAACTGCAATGACCAATCAAATTGGAATTTAAAAAAACTTGACAACAAAAATTGATTCTAATAATTAATACTTTAATACTAGGGTTAGACTAAAAACAAAAATCATTTTAATAAATTAATATTAAATTTTACTATAACATTTAAAATGACCAATTTTAAATATTAAATTTAATCTTAGTCAAGGAGAGGAATATAGATTAATTTTATGTTCACATCCAAGCAACGACTGCCGAATAGTGCAACTGAATGATGGCTATTTCAAAAGGAAACTGAGAATATACTTTATATAAACTACGATACATTTTAAATGATTCGAAAACGACGTAGGCGAAAATTTTCATTACAAAGAAAGTCAAACTATCTTCGGTAAGCTCTGAATACTATATAAATAACAACGAAAGATTTTTCGATTTTGAATTAAGGATGAATACAGAAGAAAAAGCGAAGAAGCGAGAATACAGAGATACTGGGATATATGTAAGGAGACAATCAGAAGAACAATAGCAATAAATATATAATAAATAAAACGAAAAGACTTGGTGACTGGAAATAGGAATCAGGAACCGTGTCAAACACGATAGACTTGATCAAACATTTGAATTACGATTTCAAAGGTATATTCCGTTTGAAGATTTACAGGAAATCAATTGCAGCTGAAATTTCTTCCTATTACTATTGTCCACAAATATAGATTCAAGAATATCATTTCATTTTCTCCGTTTTCTACTTATCCCCTTTGCTCGAAAAGTAGAACGAATTGTAATCTTCGTAAAAGATATATATATATATATATATGTGTGTGTGTGTGTGTGTAACGGTGAAATATATTGTTTCTAGTCTGTCTATATTTCTGAGACGAGGTATTATGTACATTATCTGGACTATTGTCCTCATCTTTGTCGCCATATTTATCACAACGTTTCGGCCGTTGTACGCTCCGGCCTTCTTCAGGTGGTTGGAATTTCTAACTGAACCCTTTATTTCGCTCACTAGGGCAGACTGCTCTAGTTCCACGTGCCATGTTTAATGGATCTCAGTTATCAGTTATCTCATGCCTTAACCGGGTATTGAACTCACACTCTTTGGGTCCTGTCACTGGATCTAACCAACGCTTTTATCCACTGCACCATGTGTTCTTGAGTATGAATTTCTGGGTATTATAAACATAATGTCTTCAGCAACCATTTGTACCTCTTTACATTTTAACCAGAATAAATTACCAAATAATTCTATTTAGTTTAGGATGAGGTAATTAAAATGGTCGGTGAAGTGAGTATATTAAACAGTAAGTAGAATAGAAGAGTATTACACGCTTTGTGAGTGCGTTTTTACCACTGCTCATATTGCAATTTTGTTGTTATCATTTCAGGTTTTTACCATTGCTCATATTGCAACTTTGCTGTTATCATTGCTTTTCTCTGGCACTAAATATTACTGGTTCCTTATTGTATTTATTTCTATGCTTGGTCGGCTCAGGAGATTTTTGTGGCCTAGCTTTATATTTGCAAGCTGAGCACTGGTAAAAATGTTTGCTAGAAATTTATACCCAGATGTCCATGGCACAGTGGATAAAGGCGTTGGTTAGATCCAGTGACAGGACCCAAAGAGTTTGAGTTCAGTACCCGGTTAAGGCAGTGGAGAACAGTGGGAATTTAGCAGGAGATAACTGATAACTGACATCCATCACACATGACACGAGGAAATAGAACAGTCTACCCCAGTGAGCGAAATAAAGTGTTCAGTTCGAAATTCCAACCAACTGAAGAAGGTCGCAGCGAACAACGGCCGAAACGTTGTGATAAATATGGCGACAAAGATGAGGACAATAGTCCGAATAATGTAAATAATGTATATTGTTTCTACTTTTATGTTCCTTTATAACGTCGTTATGCAGCACTTATTTTCTGCAGGATGCAACATAACGAGTTAATTATATCCGTCCAGATTGATGAATAAATTAATTACATAGTGACTGGAGTATCGCCATTCTAGGGAGAGCAATTTACCAAATAATTCTATTTAGTTTAGCATGAGGTTATTAAAATGGTCGGTGAAGTGAGTATATTAAACAGTAAGTAGAATAGAAGAGTATTACACGGCTAGTGAGTGCGTGTCGAATGACACAGAGTTCAATCTATTCGACTGTTAATATTTAACAGCCACCCCGCCACGAGAGATACATATGGGACAAGGCCGAGATTACCAAGTGTTCTCCGAGCCCGTAGGCTTGGCCAAAAATATTCTCTTAGAAACCGCATAAACTGATTCAGCGTCTGTCTACCCCCGTCCCACTCTGTCGGAACTGCCCTTCTGCAAAGCCTCGTCCGGGTTTCTCTCTGCCCGAAGTCAGAGAGTTCGATAGCAGTTGCGAACAGTTACAGCTCGGTAGACTAATCAATTTGACTGTTAATATATAACAGCCCCCAACCTCAAAGGATGTATGCAGTACAAGGCCGAGTTTACTGTGAGTTCTCCGAGTCCGTAGGCTCGGCCAAAAATATTCCTTCAGTACCCACATAAATGGGTTCAGAATCTGTCTACCTCCGCGAACGAAACTTTGCCTTTCAGCAAAGTCTCGCCATGGTTCCTCTTTGCTCAAGGCATAGATTTTGACAGTAATGATCAATCTATTAGACTGTTAATATTTAACAGCCGCCCCCACAAGGGATGTATGTGGAACAACGCCGAGTGTACTGTGGGTTCTCTGTGTCCGTAGGTTCGGTCAAAAATATTCCCTTGGAACCCATATAAACGGGTTTAGGGCTTGTCTACCTCCCAGGACGAAACTTTGCCCTTCAGCAAAGACTCGTCCCGGTTCTTCTCTGCTTAAGGCAGAGAGTTCGACAGCAATGAACAATCTATTAGCCTGTTCCCCAAGGCCTTCGTCCCTATTAATCTTATAGTAAGCGGATGAGTTCAACATAGACTGTTTAGAGGGAGTTCACAACACACACCCCTTTTCAGTCTGACTCCGTATGGAGATGTTTTTTTAAATTACCACACAATACTTTTTATTCAACCAAATAAACCGTTTTTCACAAAAAAGTCAGAAACAACCACTTCGAAAAATATATATACAGGAATTAAGTTCACTTTTTCTTACCGCAGATAGACAAACATTTAATGTGTTTATAGCAGTCCCTTTTTATTAGGTCTCTATTCATTATTCCTAAATAATGAAAAAATTGATCAGTTTAATGGTAAATTATCAGTTTAATAATTTCCAATAATCCAATGCGTATTGCACTTTTCTTGTAATTCAAACTTCATAAGTGAGGAATTTTTTTTTTGACTTATTCTTTTCCGTTTTTTTGTAGACATGGTATGAAACGAAAGATGTTCAATATCTTTTTTTTTCTTTTCGGGTTAATTCCTAAAGGTTCCGTAAATTTCATTTTTTGGGGGCGGCCTTCTGATCTCTGGCACTGATTGCGGTATTGGAACCTCAAACATTTCAAAGACGACGTCAATAGTGTCATCTTTTATGGGATAACTGTTGACTCCGTTTTCATACCATTTTCTAATTTGATTTATATGACGTTGTGTATAAACTTCAGTACCTGAACCATTTAAATCTTGTTAACAATCTGTCTGTCTATTATTCTTATCATCCAGTGAGCTTTATTATTCCCAAATACACACACACAAAAAAAAAAAAACTTTTAATACATATTAAAGCTTTTTTTAAGCATTTTATTCCTATTTCCCGCATTCGTTTCACTCGGAAGGAATTTGTCAAATGCCAATTTTATTTTCTTGGAAAACATAGCCTTTGTGGGAGTACCCCTCGCCTTCCGTAGAGCTCTGTTGAAAGTGTCCACGAAACGCTCTACCTGTCCGTTACTTCTTGGGTGACATGGCAGCGTAGTAATATGTTCGATCAGGAATGAGTAACACAAATCCTTAAATTTACAGTATGTGATCTGTGTGGCATTGTCTGTTACAATGCCGTCAACAACTCTGAAAAGGGAAAATAGCTCTTGCTATTATCTGGATTAATACGTCTTCCATCTTTGTCAAATATTTGCCCCAAGTAATTAATCCTATGCTGAATTTGAATTTTTTTGTCTTTTAATTTGAATCCGTAAACCTGGATTCTCATGAACTCCTGTCTGAGGTGCGATTTGTGTTCCTCAATGCTCTCGATTTTCATTAGGACGTCATTGAGATAGTCAATATTTTGCGTTTGCCTATTTAACAACATGTCCATGATCTGTTGAAAAATGGAAGGGGAGACCTTAACCAGTAACGGAGGGCATAAAAATTTGTATAAACCCTTGTAGGTATTTATGTAAAGGAGCTTCGAGCATTCCTCGTCCACGGGTATTTCTAGATATGCGTCTCTTAACTCAATATTTGAAAAGGTGATAATGGTGATCTTTTAGGGAACTATTCATCCCCGTAGAGAATTCAGCACATACACGAATTTCTTTCCTCTTTTTTTAGTGGGAATTGTTGGAGATGCCCATTCACTATATTCAACAATTGCCAGAAATCCCATTTTCTCAAGACGATCCAAACTCTTCATCAATTTGTTTTAACGAATAAATGAACGTTACGTTTTTTCTTAAAAAACTGGCCTTAAGTCTGGCCTTGAATCAACATAGACTCTTTAGAGGGAGGACACCACAACAATAGTATTCTTTCTTTTAAAGATCAAAATAATCAGTGCTGGGCGACGCATATGTAGATAACAGTGACGCAATTTGTTTACTACTTTCATTTACAATTGTTCAAAGTATACAAGGCTCAAGATCTACTTATTATGGGGAAGGGAGTAAGCAGTGTATATTATGATGATACATTGGATAGAATACGGTTGAGCCTTGAATTGAAGAGCTCCCGTCACTGTGATACTATTTTGGGGAATATTAAGGAAATGCTTTTAAAGTTCGGAAAGAATTGTTAATAGAGCAGGGTACTTAGAAATGTTTACATAGAGCATTTTATGCCACCTCTTGTCAAAAACATTCGAGATAAGCGACCAGTCACTTTCACGCTTTATTATCAATCGCTTAACTTCTTCTATTCTTTATGACGTCATCATCAGCTGACCTATAGTTGTGAAGCCCATACTGTTTGTCGCTCAGCGGGTCTCTTCTTTTGAAGTGATAAACAAAATTCTTGTTAATGATTACCTAAAAACTGATACAGAAGAAGCTGATGGTGTGATGTTACGACGGAGATGAGAAATGACAAACATTCTTCTAAACTAGAAATAAAGCTGATATCTTTAATAGATATCGGAAATATTTCTTCAGAGGTTAGCAATAAGCCAGGTTGGTCATGGATATGCAAACCTTTCCGCTAAGTTTACACTACAAAAATCTTATCTGGAATATAAGCCTTCATAGATACAAGGCTTTTTATCAGTCAGGAGACATTCCTCGCCGATACAGAAATAATTATATGCTCATTGAGAAGACAGGTGGCCTCATTGGAGAATTAACTTCTAGTAATGGTAGGAACCATGATAATTGCATTCAAATTCGGATTAGACTATTTCTGGATAATGTAAAGTGGGGATGAGGAAAGGATAAAAGATAAACGGGGTTCAAACATCAGACAATGGTGATTGACGTTACTTTTAAACTTGTGAAGATTGTAGTCATCAGCAAAGCAATTAAACGGAAAGTAATTATTGGACGGTTGGGCGGTAAGTGCGAGAAAACAAATTTGGGGAATAGGAGAGACAGTTACATTTAACTATTTCAATCATAAAAGTGTGGGACCTAGATTCCAGTCTAGTAGCAAGCTTAAATTTATGTAGTCCGGGTACTGGAGGAAAATCCAGAAAGAAGAGTACCCATGGAAATATTTGTCGAAAAAAAAAAAAAAAACAGAAAGAAGCCGAATCACGTCTGTCAGAAAATGTCTGTAGTCGAGATGCCAAGTCAGGATGGATTACATTGCAGATACTTCTTTAGATTTTGTGGTGAACCTGGAGAGGAACAGCTGATGCACCAGACCAGTACTCATTGCACGGAAGTATGGTAGATTTGTAGATATGTAGGATGAAATCTGACGAGAAAAAAAAACATTCTATCTAAAGTTAGCCAAATTTTCTCGCAGCTATTGATTCACTCCAGGTGTTCCACTTCAAATCATTCGATAGCATAAGGCGAAAAAGGCGTAGAGAGACGTTCTCTTGGAGTTTAGCACCAACTATGCTTATGGCGGACAGGGGATTACCTCTGTGGTTTCTAAATCAGAGAAGTTTCGTTTTGCAGGCATTAAAAGACATTTTTACCCCAGTTAACCACTGATTGAACATCTTTTCTAGAGCAGCACCAGGTTGACTTTATCAGCGCTGCCGGGTTTACTATTAAGGCAGGAGTAAATGATAGTGTCTTCTGCACAGAAAAATCCTCGGGATATGATGATACCAGGAATGTCATTGATGAAAATCAGAAACAGTGTATGACCCAGGATAGAGCATTGGGGAACCTCAATACTCACAAGGGAGGGTATTTATTTCACGATTTGAAAGTAATGAGTGGATGAAATCAAATACTTGCCTGTAATACCGTAGCCGCCTTGAAGCTTATGCAGAAGACCAGCATTTTAAACGGTGCCGAAAGCCTTCGAGATATCTATAACTACAGCTCAACCTTCGCCGTTCTTATCAAGAGCATTATATATATATATATATATATATATATATATATATATATATATATACATATATATATATATATGTATGTATGTATGTATATATATATATATATATACGGTTGGTGCAAAATAATATCGTTTTCTCACATAGTAACATATGTGAGAAAACGACATTATTTTTTGCACCAACCTAATATATATATATATATATATATATATATATATATATATATATATATATATATATATATATATATATATATATATATTCATTTATGGCTGAGGGAGCTACCGTTAAACATGTCACTTGCCCTTGCAGTCAGTCAAGAGAAGCCAAATTTAGTGGCTTCAAGAGAAATATCTGGTTTTAGAATCTCTCGAAGTTTTTCATATCTGCACAGTTTCGACCCAGGATGTAAAAAAAGAGAATTCTTGGGATTGAATTTTTATTATTCCAACTTACTCTTATCAATTTTAAAGTTAATTATAGTTGACTCTCGTATACATAAATATGTTACATTCAAACCCTTTTATGTATTAAACCGTATATTTATTTATTTATTTTTGCCTACCGGTATGATTGTTCGATAAATCCTTCAGTTAAATTCAAGAAAGATTTACGACCTGCGTCTCCAAACCCGCGACGTTAATCGAAAACTTACATTTAAACAAGACAGGATATCATCTTTGACAGTGAACATTTCTGTTGTACTGACCATGTATATATTCTAATGATGGCTTATGTGAGTCGAAACATTAGATCGACAACCATTATAGAAAAGAAATATACAAATATGGAACTGTTTTTGTCTATAATTTCTCTTGAAGCTATAGACACTGTACGACGTTTGGAAAGGCCCATGATAAAATAAATATTCCTTGTCTATTATATTTAACAATATATGTCTGAACAATAATCCGCAGCCGCTATATATATATATATATATATATATATCTATATATATATATATATATATATATATATATATATATATATATATATATATATATATATATATACTATACACACATACACACACATATATATGTATATATAAATATATACATATATATATATATATATATATAGGTTGATGTATGTCTAGGTAGAAATATATGTGTATACATATGCATAAACGTGTGTACGTGCAGTCATTTGTGTGCCTATAAAACGGATTATTTCCACACAGAGAAAAGATATATGTAAACAGGATGATCATTTTCTGTCGTTGCTATTCGTGCATTTTCTATACTCATAAAATATTGGTCTATCGAGTGTATCAACTAGTCATCCTAATCTTGTTAGCGTATTCACTTCACAAATGAATTTTTTTGTGTAATATTTATTGTCATTTGTTTTTCTGCATTGACTACCTGTTATCTCGTTATCTTCAAACTGCACCATTAGTAGAAATACTTTTTTGTGGCTGTTTCTCTATATTTATGAGCCATGAGGTTTTTTGTTAAATAGCATATCTGTTGAGTTCATTATGAGAATTTGCTCTAGTTGCAAAGAAGGCTTGATGAAAAAGAGGGATGGAATTATAATCAGAAGCAGAGTACTCATTTGTACAAAGACAACCTTACATGTTCTTTGTTGTGTCGTTGATGATTTACATTCAGGTAATCATATGTATTATTTGAAACACATCGACATAATTATTAATATATCTACATCCATTGATGAATAAACGTGGTCTTTCAACACGGGGCCTAATTCATACACGCTGGCACATGTGTTATCTCTCTCTCTCTTACCTCTATCATAAACTCACAAATATATTTCCTAAAACGTGATGAAATCTTAGCTTATTCGAATACATTTTCCGAGAGATCAAGCACATTTTCCATTCACGGAGATAAATAAAGCTTCATACATATTTACATGCGTATACCTATTTCTGTAAACATCTACGTACATCTGTCTAACTGTATGTCTGTCTGATTTTCTATCTCCCTCTCTCTCTCTCTCTCCGTAAATATATATATATATATATATATATATATATATATATATATATATATATATATATATATATATATATATATATATCTTTATTAATGTATTAATATATATCTTTATTAATGTTGCGTATACGCCTTATCTCGTTTTGCTTTTGTCGGCTGCAAAGTACAGTAGCCTCAGTCTGTGAGAAAAAGTGCACCATAGCGCAATTCACTGCTCCCGAATTTTGAAAATGACATGCAGTACCGCTTAGCATACTCACCGGTATCTCCAATACGAACATCTCAGAGTGTTTGGGTGTAAATCTGTGGACAGTGCGGAGAGTTCGGAAATAAATGGATGAGTCTAATGGAGATTGCCAAGGTCTTTAGAGGGATCACGTTTGAAGGTGATGTTATGCCTCCATTCATCTTTACAAAGGATCTCAGACTCAACACGGAGGCCTATATCAATTGCCTTAAGGAAGTAGTGCTGCGACCGGTTACAAGTGCGGATGTTGGAAGACACTATATCTTGCAACAGAACACTGTTCTATGCCACACATGCAGTAGAACCCATTCATTGCTATCAGAGAATTTCTGATACGACATCACCTCTTATTCGCTCTTCTATATGTACCGCTGCATATGCCAATAAGCGCGTTGTGTTCCGCGTAACATATCGGACCCTATAATTCAAATAGTTCTGAACAAATACACATTAGATGGGTACAAAAAACGAACACACGTCTGAGATAGGTGACCTGGATAACATTAAATATACTGTGTTAAATCCTCTTAGGAACTGATAGATAGATATCATAAAATAGAATAATAATTACATAGCATTGTATATTAACAGTTTTAAACCAAACGGGATGAATAGGATGAAATTGAAAACGGAATTTAAAGGAGAACAACCTATTCTTTTTAAGTACTTATGTTCGTCAAAACATCCAAACATTCAAATCTGCTTTGTTCTTCTAATAAGAGTCAAGCTTAAGTAGTGGTTTCATTCTTCTTTATAAAGAAAAAGAAGACATGTTGGTACACTTATGAAAAATGCGAATTAATAGATTTATTTAAAATATGCAAATGCAAATTCCAAAATTAATTGCGGCGGTATACCTGAATTTCATTTTCATTCTAAAGTAATTCGTCTGCTACACGGGAATGACAGACAAAAGAACTGGATAATTAATGTCGGCGTAATTGTGCCTCAAGTGTTCCTCTTGAATGAATAGATCAAACAATGAAAAGCTACACATTATATACTGCATGATGATTTTCCTCGTTTTGATTTCACTGTGTAAACCGCTGATAAATTTCCTCTTTATTTTTCTCGAACTTCACGTCTAACTTCTTTGGAGGTTTTAGATTTATCATTGTCGAAACATTATCTTTTTTCTCCTTCATCTCCGTCATTCTGGTCTATTATTTGTGAAGAAACAACTGTAAAGCATTTCATGTTTAGTTAGCCAGGCTTCCCTTTGAATTCTTTAGCTAATTCGTACAGATTATGCAAACAAACAGTAACATTTCTTAATACTACAATTTATTTCTTATTAGTATAATTAATATAAATGTTATTTTTAGCGGTTACCCATGCATCGTTTTTTTCCTCAGGGAAACCACATCTTAATCCACAGCATGCCTCTACCAGTTTGACCACTGAGGCTGACTGAAAGGACAAAATCAGAAATAATTTTTAAAAACGTAGGATTTTCTTATTGAATTTGTATCTCTTAGCTTCAGTTTAGCAACAAAGGCAATTTTTTGAAACGATCTTTTATTCGATATTATTTCTTATAAACTTTATTTTTAGTGGTTACATGTGCATGAATTGTTACTCTTGATGTTTCATTTTATTAAACAATGCAATTAATTACAAACGGTCTAAAATGAAAACTCTTACGAAAGATAACATACAATCTCTATTTTTATATATTAGGTTGGTGCAAAAATAATAACGCAATAATGTCGTTTTTTGACGTTAAAAATACGTCAAAAAACGACATTATTTCGTCATTATTTTTGCACCAACCTAATATCTCCAATTTTCTTCACATTTTAGGATATTTTCTCATAATTCTTTCAGTTTTATTTATAAGTCTGCTTTCAACATAGAATACGTTTTATCGCAATGTTTGGTATGGTTACCCCTGGCGAAAATAATTCCGTCCAGTCTTCTTAAAATTGTCTCCCTGAATTGGTTAAATAAATGCTTGTGTTAAGTATCCTTGTCTGTTTTCATACATTTACTAAAATCCTCCCCTAATCGCATCCAAGATTAGTTTTGCAATATAAATGTTATGTATTATTTGATTTCCTTTATAATTTCGCCTATCTTAATATCCCATGGTGATTTTCCTATCATATTTTATGAAAAGTGTCTGTTTAATCTATGAAAAGTAGGTTAAGATCCTTATACATTTTTATTGTTGTGATGCGGTGTATTCGCGGAGTGGTTTTCATCGTGGAAAGTGGCATCAGAGACCAGAATTCAGAGTTTAAACAAATCATTTGCATTCACTTTCGAACTAATAATATCATCTAAGGCATGTATCCATCTTTTCACTTTTGGTTAAATAGCAGAGTATATGTGATTTCCAAAGAAAAAAAAAATACTATCAAATAGGAAACCAATATATCTTCTTAAAAATGCATTGCCATTCCAAGGTAGCAAAGTTCTCTGTAGAGAGCCATGTTCTCATACACCGGGAAGAGCCATGAGATTTCAGAAAATTCATGGGATTCATTTCTTAGTATTGCACCCAAGAGCAAGAAATGTTTGGAACAATCCCTGGGAAAATATTATATTACATTTTATCATAATACACAAGACAATAACTTCTCCTTGAATTTCTGGGATGAAAATATAAGTATTTAATTTATTTACATTCTGACAATTTCCCTGATTTTTGTTGTCATTATTACCACGTTTAGTACGTTGGACGCAAATGCCTTCTGCAAGTTCTTGTTGAATGGATTTCTTAGTGAAAAGGAAAATGAAGTCACTTCCCCGAAAATAAATAATATTTATATACAATGTTGTATCTTGACAAAAACTGGTTAATTATACTTAGTCAAAACAAATATTTGACTACTCGCACGTAAACTAAATAGGAAAAGTCGAAGTCGGAGTTCCTTGGAGATATCAAGAAAGATAATCGTAGACTGTTGGTTTTGTAAAAAATCATAATTTCCTCTTAATGTAACAAACGTGTCAATGAGATAAAAGAAACTGATTAATGCGCAAAGTGAACGGACGTGTAATAAATTGGAATCGAGTTCTCAGAGCAAATAACTGTGCTTTCGGATTGTTAGGGTTAATCTAAGTCCCGGCTGGGGAAATGTCAATTAACAAGACTCTGGTGGATGTATTAGGTTAGGGAGAGAGCTGGAGGAAGACTGATGCTGGTCGGCTGGTTGTGAAGGTCGGAAGTTTGCGAGGGTAATGAAACACCTCGAAGACGAAATGAACTTAGGCGCTGCGGCACAAAAGGGAGGTCATTGATCAAAATTCGATTATACATTTAATGATTTATTAAGTCTGTTCTTTGGCTACTGCAAGGTGTTGTTAATGTATTGCCAATACTTCCGTTCACTTTTAATGAGATGTGATGAAATTGAAATAAATGAAAAAAGAAAAACAGGGAAAATTAAGTGAATAATGGGAGAGTGGCAGAATCTGTGATGTGAAAGAAAGGGAATATAGAATACATAAAAATTTGAAAAGTTAAAAAAAATTAAAAATTAAAACGAATGAAAAGGAACGTGCGAGATCCAGAAAAGAAATTATGAGAAATTATTCTCGAAAAATTTTAATTTAAAATAGGATGAGTATATGTGTGAAACGAAATCACTTTCTGAAAACGGACATAGATCGTTCACACACACACACACACACACACACACACACACATACACACACACACTCATATATATATATATATATATATATATATATATATATATATATATTGCATTTTAGTTATTGTTGTAGACATAGACATAGATCGTTCAAACACACACACGCTCATATATATATATATATATATATATATATATATATATATTGCATTTTAGTTATTGTTGTAGACATTTGAAAAATATAGAGAAGTTTAAAGCGGAGTTTAGTAATTAGACATTTAAACGCACAAGCACTCACGCTCTCTTTCTCTCTCGCTCACTCACACACACACACACACACTTTATTCACCGTGTGTGTGTTTGTGTACGAGATTTCATGCGTATTTTCTACATTCCGAATTAACATATTTATATATTCAAGGTATGTTTACAACGCTTAACTGAACTCAATATATAGTTTTCAAAATACAATTATTATTGAGTCTTGTTTTATTTTATCATATATCTAAACTTTGTACATTAGCAGAGGAGTTTGGCTTCTTTTGCACATGAAGTGATTTACTCATTCAATTACAGGTTTCAGTTTAATTATTTGTAATATTTTTCTTCCTCGTCTTTTTTCCTGAGAATTCAAGATTATGCTTTGAAAATCACATATATGATTTCAGTATTAAGACGTCGTTGCTAAAAAGAACCGAATATATTTGAAATAACTAAGTGATATGAAATATATCTTAAGCGGGATCAGAACAAACTGTAGATTTCATAACGTTTTCAATTCAAGTTACTGTAGTTACCGATACGAAAGAAACTGAACAAGGCTTGAGGCACAATTCATACAAAATTATGAATATAACAATCAAGGTGAAAATGCTGGCTTGAAGGTAATGGAATATGATACTGATACCATAAATTATATGTAGCCGATTAGTTTATCATTAGGAAAAATAATATATGTTTCTATAATGCTATATGTATGCTTAATCAATAATGTTACGAATATCGTACAGGTTTTCATAATATATTTGATAATTATTAGATTATATAGTGGTACACTATGAAAGCTATCCATATCTATGCACCAACAGTGAAAGATTTGGAAGGAAAAATTGTATTGAATTACGGCGACAACAGTAAGATGATAAACGGAGGCCATTCAACTACAGAATTTTGATTGGCGACATCAATGCAAAAGTAGGAATAAAGAAAAACAGAGAATCTAGTTGAGGGAAATTTGCAATAACGAACATAAATGAAAAAGGAAAAAAATACTACGTCACCTCTGGGAGACGTACAAAATGGCAATCATGTAAACAATTTATTTTATCAAAAAATATCGGTAATGGTTTTGGAAAAGTCAAAATGTGGGAACCAAACAATATACTGATTTCATGATTACTGGAAAAGTACGTAGCTTTAGAGTTGAAATCTTCAAAAACAAAGTTCATGTTGTCAGTTTTTAAATAATAGTAGCCGCCAAATCAGATTTCCGTATAAAATTCAGAGAAACAAAATGGTTTTCACAAAATCTGAAAATGAAACACCTTAATTATGAAGTAAGAATCAGGCATAGACTAGAATCTTTGTGAAATAAAGAACATCAAAAATTTGATGCAGGAATTAACAACTATAATTTAAAAAAAATAAAATTGATAATATGCAAAACAAATGGCAAGTCTAATTAAATGTTTTGCATTTCAACTTGTACATATTTTCTTATATTAGTCCCATCTGTCCGGTCGGTCCTCGTAATTCTTATTCTGCTTTTTTTTTCAGTGACAACTTTTATGACCAATTTTTTTACATGATAGACAAGTTTTAGCACGATATGTACAGTCTTTAACCCAATGCCAAGTCCCACAACGATAACATGAACTTGGTGGTAGTTTCTTTTTATGTTGTTTATAATTAGAAAATGTTGTTTTACCTGTTCTTGAGGTGGGAAAATCAGTTCGTTTTTTTGTGAGGAGACAACATTTGTTTGCTTTGTTTGTGAGGAGAGAAAATTTGTTTGTCTTCGTATTTTGCGTATGTATGCTATTCCAGCTTGTTTTATGTCTTTAGAGACTTTTTTACGCTGACGCCTCTCTGGTAGTCTTCGGCTAGTTTTTGAAGTGTCAGATCTTGTTCATTTTCCAATTTCGTAAGTATTCTACGTCTCATTACTGCGTCTTTGGTTGACACCAGACCTTGGACGTAAATTAAGCATTTGAAGTTGTCAGCACTGAGTTTCGATAATCTGAAATCGTCACAATATTTATTAACAATGGATGCGAAATCTTCGCTATTCTTTTTGCAAGGTTCATGCATTTCCATTTTTATGAAATAGTGAAGTATTATGGCTGAAAAGTTCTGTTAGCATTTTTATAGATTCTTTGAACGTTAACTCGCTTGTTTTTCTGGGAAGGATATAATCAACGAATTTGGTATATTCGCCTGTGCCTAATTTTCTTAATAAAGGCGTAATATACGTGCGTCTGACCAATCTTAGGATTCAAAATCATATAGATCTTCATACTTTCGGAAGTAATTTGCAAAAGTATTATCTTCGACGGGTGCGTACTTGAAATCTTCGATATTACTCCAAATAGCGTCTTGAGAGAGAACTGGTTCGTTTTTTTGCTCCTTATTTGCCATTGCACGTATCAATAATTCTTGAATTTCCAGATGTTTTTGTTCGTATCTTTGCTGTTGTTCAAACTGTATTTTGATAAATTCCATAATGGCTGCCTTAAAATCTTCCATGTTAACGTATTTTTTGATATACTGTAGCCTGTGATCGCAAAAAAAAACTTTCCTTTGTTGTCAGTGAAATTTGATATCAAGAAAATAATTTTTTTCTTTTTTTTTTTAGAATTTAATCGTCGTCCACTGTTACGTACGACAGGTAGCAAAAAAAGATATGTCCTCTGAGAAGGGAATTTATTTTTCTTTAAAGGTTTTCCAAATCGCCACTTGTTATGTGTGAGGTATAGCAAAAAAATAGGTCCTCCGTGTATAGAGTTCTTATTTCCTTTTTAGGGGTTTCTTCGTCGTCACTTGTTATGTTGACTAGAGATGATTTTGTTGTTTATTCTTCACGTGAGAGTTCGAATCTTCATTGCCACTTGTTATGCGCGACGGATAGCGTAAAAACGGTATGTCCTCCGCGTAGAGAGTTGGTTTTCTCGTCACGACTGTTATGTTGTGGCGAACAATTGTTTTTTTTTTTTTTCACCGAATGTGTTCGAATCGCTCGTCACCACCGTTATGGTCCGGTTCCTTGTACCACGGTGATAGTCCAAGGTAGAACCAATAAAGAAGAACTCGAACGCGGATATGGAATAACACAGATGTATTACAAACAGGAATATATACAGAGAAGTAGAAAGTATAAGTACGAACAATCAGGTTTCGTAGTAATTGTCTGACCGCAACTCTGTTTCGGACTGCCTCTGACTCCACTGACTGACTGACTCGCTCTGATTGACTGACGGACTTCTGACGGACCTCACTCCAGACTTCAGACTGAATTCCTGCTTCCTCTTGAGGCGCAGTATTCATTACGTATGGAATAGTCCATTATGTTATTATGGGTAAGGTCCCATAACAATGGTATGCTTAATATGTATCATTATCGTACATCTTCTCAAAATACGTCTAGATGGGATATTTTCTTTCATCATCTGATGATTGTATAATCTCAAGGCGAGTTTTACGGCAATAAAATATCCGTAGAATTTCTCCTATTTGAGCTTCACAACTTTCACAATATATTGGAATAACAATGGTTTGAAATTGACAACGTTTTTCAATTTCAAAGAAACAGACATTAAACGCTCATATCTTCCCTTCATTCACTTTTTTTCTTAATTCATTTTCTCACTGAGTGTATTTTTAATAATAATAATAATAATAATAATAATAATAATAATAATAATAAGAAGAAGAAGAAGAAGAAGAAGAAGAAGAAGAAGAAGAACTTTGCATGTCCAAAAGTCAGGTACAACTTTTACAATCCAAAATGACACCTAATTAGATAGATTAATTAATTTAGCGTAGCCACTGAATAAAGCTTATAAGATGTAAATAAAACATGGATTTTGCAATGATATATCCACAGTGTCATGAGACTTTCAAATATGACAGGAAATCCCTAAACTATGTCGAAGTAAATCTGTAGAAATAACAGTAAAATCACTTCAAATCAAATCATATACTTCGTAATTCAGGAAGAATATAGATAAATAATTTGGACTTTTGAAAGTACCTTCATAAATTGCATACGCAAAGCACACTTTCGTCTTTGTGCGGTAGATTATTTGCAAGTGAAAACTATACGAACCAAAATGTTATTTTATTTAAGCCATAAAATTCATAATTTTCCCGATGGTATTTGATTGCAAATGGATGTAACCAATGTGATTGGAGTTCGGATTCTGCTCTCAAACATCTATTCGAAGCATTTATTTATTACACCACTTGCACATTCAAGAAAAATTACTTAAAAATTGTAGAAAGTGTTGGTTTAGAAACGAACGTAGACATTTCTCCACAGAGTATTGATTGGCTTAAAAGAAGATAAAAATACTTGTTATATAGTTTTGAAAGTAAGCTACGCTAATCTGGTACTTATATTATTATATCAGTATTATTATATGTATAAAACCCATAAAAGTAAGAAATTTCGATTATGTTGAAGAGTGAAAATAATGTGTTATAAGTTACTGAAAGAAACCTTTTATAAATGGATACACAATCAATGATCGTTATCAAGATTTAAATAATGGCATTAATCTAAGCCTGATGTTGTCTTGAAGAATACGATAAATAAGATAAATACGATGTAGAATTATTGTCTCTTACATCGTAGGAAAGATTGTAGTTTTGTATACAGCGGCAGAGAAAGGTTGAGAAAAAGAGAGAATGATAGAGGGAGAAGGGAAAAAGAGAGGGGAGATAATATCTATAAATAAAACCAAGCGCTCTAAAAATTTAAAGAATGAATGATCTAAATGTAAAACTGAAAAATTAAAGGCAAGTAGCTAGTAAAGTGTTTCTTCTCCCATCGTTCAATCAAAGACAATTAAGCGATGTAGCATGAAGGAAAAGCGGTCAAAGAAGCGTTTTTTGGATACATTTATCAAGTCCATTGAGGAACTGATTTGTACGTAAGAATTTATTGTAAATTTAATACGCCGAAAACATGCTCAATTTGGTTATGCCTCGAGAGTTAAAGAACTGATAGAGCACCAAGAAATCAGCGAAGAACTGCTGAATTAGTTTCCTGGCAACACGGACATTGATGGGTTGCCTCATATTACTGAAAGAAACTATCACCACTGGGAAATTAGGCGAGTGTTAATGAGTGCAAACGGTTTGACGCGCTATCTGTTGATATCAAAGTAGATCCCCGTTTCACTACAGATAATTGCGAACTAAAAACACCGTATAGGAGCGCAAAAGTGAATTTGAGATGGGGATATAACTATGTAACTTGTTATTGGCAGATACTGTAGTTTTTAAATTTTAAAGCGAACATTTGCAATGGATTGGTGTGTGTTATTCTAAACCATATTAATTTTCCCAAGCAGGAATATTTGTCGAGAGGCCAGGTTTGATATGGTCACCCACAGACACTGTTTCACAATATCACAACTCATCAGTGTGACAAGACATGTGATCGAAACCTGATCTATTTGACATCAGTCGGAGACTCTCAACCATCAGAACACGCTTCAGGAAAAGTCAATTGTTATCTCACTATATACACGATATAGGCATATATATATATATATATATATATATATATATATATATATATATATATATATATATATATATATATATATATATATATGTATATGTATGTATAACCAAGTACATAATTGGTGTATACGGAATGAATTCCAATAAGCAACAATTACTATTCTTAAAAGAGTGCTCAATACAGAGTAGGACAGATATAATTATTTATTTTTAAAAATTATAAAAAAAATATGTTATAAAATCACTACAAAAATAGCCATTTTGTTTCAACATCTTCGGTGTCTTATCAAGTGATAATGTTGAATGTAAAATAAATGGTTTTAAAAGTTTCAAATTAATTAACGATCCTTCGCAAGGGGAAAACGTTGTTACAAAAGCTAGAATGACCAATCAAAATACAAGTATAGGAAAATTCAAAAATCTTAATAACGAAGTCATGCTATAATAGCTATTCAGATTTTTAAAATAGGGGTAATATTAAAAAAGAATTTATTCTAACCAATGAATATTAAATTATATGATAAAATTTGATATTAAAATTAAAAGTAAATATTACCAATTTTAAAATCCTAAATTTATTCACTATTAAGTTTAAAATGATAAAATTACTGAGGAAAAAAGAAGAAATACATACGTTATTCAATTTATTTCTTCATTGAAATTGAAGAAATAAATGGAATAACATATGTATTTCTTAAAAACTGAATAGCTATTATAACATGACTTCGTTTTCAAGCTTTTTGAATTTTCCTATACTTGTATTTTGATTGGTCATTCTTGCTTTTGTAATAACGTTTTCCCCTTGTGAAGGATCATTAATTAATTTGAAACTTTTAAAATTAAGAAAAAATTCGAATGACACAAAATTTAAAGGGGAATAAACAGTAAACCTGAGAGTAATTTATAAAATAGATAAAACCTGAAGTAAGTTAGGACGAGCATGGTAGAAAATCATAGTGAAAATGGAGTAAATTGAATGCAAAAAATGTTGAATTTCCATTAAGGCTAAAAACAATTGAACTAATGACAATAAGAAAGAAAGAATCTCTTCGTTAAATTGAGAAATATATGTGAAATTTTCCATTGCTACCTTCTCCATTAATTCTCGCTGGGTGCCTCGCAGGTCGTTACCAATTTGGCAGTAGATAGAGGTTGGCATCTTATATTCCCAAAGTAACTCTTGTAGATGAGACAGCCATTATGATCAGTGTGTGAATTTCCGGGTGTCGTAAATGTTTCAGAACAAAAGCAATGAACTACAATATATCAGAAGTAGCCAATAAGCGTTGAGCTTATCCTACGCGAACCACTGTAACAGACTCTCATGAGAATAAACACATGCTCAGAATAGGTTCGTGTGAAATGAATAAATGAGAGAAGAGAATGATAGACTAAAACCGGGGAAAAGTGTTGAAAATATAATAATAAAATAAATTGATGGCATATTCTTGAAAGAATAAAAAAATATGAAAGAACAAATATACATGAAACAAAAATGATACAGAAATCTCCATTTTTTGAATGTTATTCAGGGAAATACCATAAAAATTTATTTATTTGCAATAGATTTACTGATATTACATATAAATTTATCAAGATTAGTGAAAAGAGAAAAAGTTCAGAAATGAGATCATGTCATTTTCCACTGAACAATTTAAAAAAGAAATTACACATAGTTTACATAGACAAAGCTATTCGTAAGGTGTGGGCTTTACTCGTGAGAACAATTTTCTGTATTTCTTTTATGCACGAGCTTCCAGGAATCCGTTCAATGCATCTACAGGAATCTTTTCTCACCAATCCAAGCGCTACAACTACAGTAGACATTGTTGATGTTCTTATGTCCTAGATTTTTTAGATTTCCATTTCAAGGTCTATATATTTTGATCACTTTTTGAAGATGTTCAAAGATACATTCCAGACTGCAAGTACTGCCATATCAATACGGAGCTATTTCTTTAGTTTGTAGTCTCTAATAACAATGTCTGGGGGAGGTTAGCTTTGATTGATCTGTCTGTCTGTCTGTATAGTATAGTCACATAAAATTCTTACAGGCCCGATCTCCGCAACCGCGTGTGGGTGGTTTTCACACCAATTTCTTTCAGTTTCCATCACGGAGAAGTTGCAGAATTTCAGTGAAGCTATTGGCTCACTCTGTCATAACAGGTTTTATATTGAGTGGTTGCCAATACCTTGCAACCTAATACAAAGCGAACAATTGTTCCTGGATATTTATCGCATAATCTGCATTTCGGGATAACACAATATTTTAGTATGTGTGCTTGATAATTTCTAGTTAACAATTTGTCCGGTGCAGCAAGGATAAAACCTTCAGTTTCAGCTTTTAACACTGCACTACGTAGCCCCTGATGAGTATGGAGTTTGATATATCAGCTTGTTTGGTACGGGCAGAATATTGGCCATGAAGCCATTTATCCTGCCATCGTTTGTGTATTTGGTCGGTTGCATTTGCTTTTGCTTTCTCTGTGTGTATTTTGCAACTTCACTCTGTGTATTGTAGTTTAATTGTAATTTCTACAATACTTCTGCAATGAAACACTTGATATCATCATATAACTGAGTGATGAGCTTATTTTTACCTCGTAATTTCAAATTAAGGACAATTAATTGGTTAATAATATCCACTGTTATCACTAGATCTTGGGGCCAGCTTTCATCTTTCAATTCATCTGTGCTTTGACGCTTCATCTCAATAAGCATAACAATTTCGTCTCGCAATAAAAAGAAAATCTTTTCAGTACCTTGTAACATGAGAGCCACCGAACTTGTGTGTAAAATGGGACATTCGTGAACTAATTATAACGTTTTCCAGTTACTGGCTAAACTGATGGTGATGCAGAGTACGTCTTCTGATATACTTCACTGTTTTTATGGAAAAACTCAACACATGATCTAATTTTAAAATCTTAGAACATAGGTTCTGTTGTTGAATTATACAGTGAAAATGCTTGAAAAGTGTATCTGGATATATGTTTTCTATTTTTGTACCTAAATTGTCAGCAAGTCTATTATGTCTTTTAACCATATTGGCAGCACCATCAGCAGATACCACACAAGTTTACTCAAATCAAGGCCATACTCATGCAGAAGCTGTTCAACTTTCTCAAAAATGTCCTTGCATTTTGTGGTATCATGCAGTGGGATCAGTTCAATTAGTTTTTCATAAATGGGTCACAAGCCCTGACAAAAATGTTCTATTCCAGCTATGTCAACAGTCTCATGCAGAGCAATAGAGAAATGTTCAAAATTTGATGATAAACTCTTCAAATATCGATAAAAATCACCTGTCATTTCATCAATTCTTTAAGCCACAGTATTTCTGATTAATGAAATCTGTTAAAATACGTGTGTCTTCACTGTACATACAATTTCAGCTGTTTTTGCTTTACGAAATCTCCTTTACTGCAAGATTCTTCACGGATGGCGATCATTTTGCAGTGTTCAAAGTTTGCAGTAACAGAATTAACATTGCCTTTCTGAATTGTTGTAAAGCAAATCAGTTGCTGCGTTAACTAATGCTTGAATTCCTTCACCTTTGAAACACGCATATCTCTTTCATATTTATCATAGATTGATGGTTTGTTTCATAATGACGTTTCACATTATATGCTTTTGGCATCACAATGCAGTGGTTGCAAATCAAAGAATTAATCTTTCCATTAACAGTAGTACAAATGTACTGTAATTCCCACTTTTCTTGAAACACAAATCCTTCTTCAAATAATTTCTAATTTTATAAGATGGAGTAGAATTCAATATTTTTAAGGCAAACTATTATAAAATTTCAATTTACATTTGTTCTTGTTTAGTTGTCAAGAATGATCACATGATTAACCGGAAGTTAAAAATCGCTGACATTCAAAAACAAAAGAAATCACTGTCATGGAAAATACAATATAATCATAACATTTGAAAAAAAATCTCACTGCTTTTAATAATTTGTATTTTCAACATAGACAAAATCCTCGGTATACCACGGCTATAGAAAATTTTGTGAGAGCCTCCAAGATGGATGTGAAGTGCTGCATGCGGTCCGCGGGCTGGCAGATTGATACATCTGGGTTATTTCTAATTTTATCTTATCTTTTTCTGCATTTGGGTCTTTTGTTTCGCTCGATGTCCCTACGGACATTGACAAGCATGTCTGAGTTGAGATAAGGACTTATTTCACTTCATACAATAGTTCTCCATATTTGTTATGTCTGATTCGTGGAGACCTTTGCTGTATTTTCGAGTTCTCTGAAGAATGATATCATGACTTGTTGATACTCTTTGCAAGACCATATTTTCACTTTCTTTTTATTAGTTGATTTGGTATTGAATCACTTGTTCTAAGGTTGGGAATAGTCCGGATTTGGTGAATAAGTGTCTCTTCATTTTTGGAAGAGTTTGTTCCAGTGACAGATTTTTGACCCCAGACTTGTTTCTCTCTGGGGTACGCATTCCTTGTTGACCTGAGAGGCGGGCGATCTGGTATGAAAATTTGTTTTTAATCATTAAAATTCGTACAACTTTGCGTTTCATACTTCACCGCCAAGGGATAATTCTGTTTAAGTTACCAACTCTAGGAAGATGGTCGAAGAAGACCAGAGAGATTGCCCAACCTATGAGATATCTGACAGTTTAATGCAAAAAACATCGGGAATATAATGTCTAGTACCCTTCATACACATACGGACACACGCGCGCATGCACACGCAGACACACATACACATACATATATATATATATATATATATATATATATATATATATATATATATGGAATTTTGAGAACTAACTATTGGAGAAAGAAAAGTCCAGAAGTACAATGTATTGACGGAATCTTTATAAAGTATGTCAGCAATAAATTTTCGGCAATATGTTTGAGACTGAACGAAAATTTATACAATCTAACATATAATATGGTAAACGGTATAAATACAAACACCATGATTTAGAGTAATATAGAATGCAACTAATAATTATAAATATACGATATATCAAAATTTAGTTATTCTATTTAACTTCTGTAGCGAAACCATCATAAGATGCAAGAATATCAACTTATTTATTTTGTCAATGTTCATCCAAGCAGCAATATTCCAAAGATTTAAAAGTGTAAGGTATGAAATTTTTATTAATGAATTCCATCTGGTGTCTATTTCTACAAATTAGTTGTTAGAGCTGAAATGCTGTTTGAAATGAACATACTTCTTGCATGTACAACAAACCGGATACAAGAATGTTTCGTCTCTGTGAATTTAACAATGAATGCTTTAATTGTAAAAGACTGAACTAGTGCAACTAAACAGTGGAGTTCATCTGAACCTTTGTCATAGTAACAGACATAAATTATCTAAAGGCTTATGAAGTTGTCTCTCACTGAAATGTGTGGGGCTATGGAAAAAAATTAAGCAATCACCCATAAAACGTAAATGACCATAAACCCTATCACGGCT
This sequence comes from Acanthosepion lycidas, assembly GCA_963932145.1. NCBI lineage: Eukaryota > Metazoa > Mollusca > Cephalopoda > Sepiida > Sepiidae > Acanthosepion > Acanthosepion lycidas. The sequence continues at coordinate 132,241,862 of OZ010574.1, forward strand.
GAAATGGATTGGGTAGTCCCAATCAGAGAGGTCAGCCATAGTCTATTTTTATACTGGGCTATTATGTAATATCAAACTTCTTATATGTTAGTGAATATCGGAGAATCTCTTCACATTTATAGCAAAGAGTTGAGGCAAGAAAGATACTGTTCTACAGGAGAAATCCTGACAATATTATGCACTGAACATGTTAGTATCATCGAAGTATTATGGAAAAATGTAAACAAAATAGTTGTTTATACTTAGTATCCGATAGGAGCTGCTGCAATCTCTAACATGTGTAGTGATGAAAATTCTCCTGGGGAATTTGTTGCACAGAGAACATATTGAAGGAAAGATGAACAGATGAAAACGGTGTGGAACATAAATAAGGAGAATGCAAATGCAGAATAGGGAGCGGGTGTATCAGTGAAATACAAATATTAAGATCTATAAATGATAGGATGTTTTGTAGTGATACGTTCGTCTCAATGCGAAAGGGCACGGCACATACAAGACATCAATGGTATGCATAAATTTGAATTTGTACTCGGCCCGTTGATCGCAATATCTGCAAAGATAACAGTTAATGCGCACATTCTTTGGATAATCAATCATAAAAATGATACACCAGGTTAAATATGCAAATAATATATTAATAAGAAATAAGGCACATTTAATTTTGTTTATATTATGATAAATTGTGCGTCAGTATAATCAGAAGATAATATTTATTGATCGAACATGCATGCTTTTGTATTGTGAGGTCGTTTAAGAAGGTCCCTCGTTAGAGTTATATATAAACTCCAAAATCCCAGCCATGTGATATGTTAGAAATATATAACTAGACATCAAAAAGCAAATATTTAAATTACACGAAAGCTGTCTCTGACACAATATCTACACTACAGGATTTATCATTAAACTTCATAAAATTCTGTAACAATAGATCGTACTGAATTGCTACTTGTAGTAAGACATTTCTTTGTTTAAATTGGTGAAATCTAAATGATTAACGATGATCATTTTAATGTACAGAGCGGGTAGCCTGTGGTAATAATTTCTCATGATTATATTCCTTGGAAGCAGAAAACATCGATAGGAAATTGTAGGAAAGAGTGGCAAGTTGCCGAAATTGATGACGTCGTTATTTGGAGCAATGAGGAATGTGAAGAAAACGATTATAATGTAACAATATATTACTGCGATAAAAATAATATACGGGAAATTGAATTCTATGAGATGCTTGCGGGTTTCATATAGAGAAAGACGTTAAAATTCTTTCCTTCCATCCTTCCGCGACGATGGCCTATATGTAAGCGATCTGACTGATGTCAAATCAGTTGGGTTTCTATCACGGCTTGAAGCAATCGGACATCTAGCCACGCTATCTATGGATGAATTTATTATACACACACGCTATATGAAAAACGTGATAAATAAGCCCACGACATAGGGCGCGGTGAAGGATGAGGTGAGGGTAAAGCAAGTGTATTTGAAGTGTACCGGTGGTGGGTTGGTTAAATAAAATATACATGCTTTCTTTTCATACGAACTCAAATGGAACATTCATAATTTTCGATCTATGAATCTATAAAAAGCAAGCGTTCGGAAATCAATTGAAAGAAATCGTCTGAAGATACGAAAGTTTGAAATCAAGGTTGTGGAATCGACAGATATATATATATATATATATATATATATATATATATATATATATACATTAAATACATAAACAAACTAAAAAACCGATCTCGATAAATTAAACGTTAGAAAAAACAAAGATAATCAATCGAAATAAATACATGAAGCAATAGACAAATTAAAAAAATGGCCCCACCGAAATAATAGAATAAACTACAGCAATCAACCGCAAAATTGAATAAATATCTTTAATTATCTTCCCAAACCAAAGCAAAACTATTAAATACGTGATTTAATATTTTTTTACTTCGTTAATTAAAACAAAAATGAAAAAAAAAATTACAAGCAAACTAATTTAACCCAAAATAAATAAATCGATGCATAAACAAATAAACGACTTCCGGTAAAATAACCACAAAAATAGACCACCATCAGTGCACTACTGATCCGTATAAAAAAAAGCCGAAAAAAATAGCAGCACTCTTGGCCTGACGATTGCGTCTAGCATGAAGCAGAATGTCGCCTCCGAGTGTTGAGATCAATGTTCACATATATACAATAATTATATATATATATATATATATATATATATATATATATATATATATATATATATATATATGATCCCGCAGCTGAGGCATAACTTTTGGGGCAAAGATCCATGGTCATTGGATACCGCACACAGATGCAGATGCGTGTGTGTTTTTCTGCTTTCACGGACTATAATCATGAGAAATTATTGCCGCACGATTGCGCGGTGTACATTAAAATGGAAATGCTTTATTACAAGGAGGTCATCCATGGTCCACTAATGCCATCCCTATGTTAATATGTACGTATGATGACTGTGGCGCACTTCGGGGTGGTGAAATGCTTATTATGCATTGCCTAATAAAGAATTATGTGTGGTTAGTGATTTTTAAACTCACTGGTTGCTCGAAGTTTTCGGTATTTTGACACATTTCAGTTACGTTAGGTAAATCGATGATGGATGTGATTGGTCCTCGATCCATGCCTTCGCATATTACATCCTCCTATCGGAGGTACACTAACGAGGCTATTTTATTCTTGCATGCTTCATACATTCTCAGGCATAGATGTGCTAATATTGGAGATACCTTGTAGTATTTGTTCCATACATGTCGCATAATTTGTGATAGCTAACCTTTCTCTTTTTCTCTCTGTCTTTTATATCTCTCGTTCTCTTTCTCTCTCTCTCCCTCCCTCCCTCCGCCACTCTCCCTCCTTTCTTTGAAGATTTATGAGGTGTGGTCTAATTAGAGTTACTCGACAACATTCATTGCACCTTATATCTGAATGTGTACGAGTCTTATCCATGAAATATTTCGGCGTAACTCGATTCTACCCTGTATCATTTTGCATTTCGTTCCCCAGAATGAAGGATGTAGAGATTGTCTTTCCCAGTCGTTTTGCATGGCAATGTCCTTTTCTATTCTAAGTTGATATATCAAATTCCGATTAACATGCACACACAAACACACACACATACATGCATATGTTTCAGATAGAGTAGAAAATACAATCATAATAACGACATCCATATCTAAAAAAATTAAAAACACTGATACCATGAGCTGACTATATCTGGAAAATAAAACATCCCTATAATTCTAGATACATATAGACAACACATACATCCAGTTAAAAAGTAAGAATAAAATCATCCATGATAATCGCAAAAAGTATAGCAATTACAGAATATTTGGACAGTTTCTACACACTCTGTGTCCAGAAGAGAAAATAATCATTTGAACACAAGAAAAATTAAATAAAACGCATAGATGCATGTGGTCTGTAAATGAAATATGTATAGAATGATAGCTGCCATATACAGTATATATATATATATATATATATATATATATATATATATATATATATATATATATATATAGATAATATCATACAATAACTGCATTTATATATATTTCAGAATATATATAGTAAACATCTCTGTTGCTTATCACTGAGCGCTACTTTTTCTAAAACTTCTGAGTATTTACATATATTCGTATACGATCGCCCGCTCGTCTGTATATATATATATATATATATATATATATATATATATATATATATATATATATATATATATATATAAAAGTGGTCATTGAAGTCAACACAATCAGCAAAACTCTGTCTGCAGATGACGATGTATGCATATTCCTGAAAAAATATTTCGGTTGAGCTGTCAAGGACAAAATTGATTTTGTAAACAATGACTATTACTGCTGCTGATGCAAGACTCTTCGTTAAGACGAATCCAGTTCTCCAATTACTGGAGTATTTAACTAAGATAAATACGTCTAAATGCGCCTTCATACCTGTCTTGCACCAAGGGCTACGGGGTAAAGTTTCCGAATAATACCAAATAAGAGGGTTATCAATCCAGGCTTGAAGCAATCGGATACCTAGTAATGAGCTGTGAAACAGGCAGTCAGTATTTTAATATTTATTATTTTATTTTTCAATTGGGTTCCGCGACTAGTTTCGACCAGCATGGTCATCATCAAGAGAAAAAAGTCTGCTTGTTAGTAGCAGTGAACTTACAAGTATCACTCTCTCTCTCTCTCTATCTCTCTCTTTCAATCTGTCTGTCTGTCTGTTCTCTCTCACTCTGTATATATATATATATATATATATATATATATATATATATATATATATATATATCAGGGTTTGGTGCCGTAAATCTCAAAGTATTTCCCATATATATATATATATATATATATATATATATATATATATATATATATATGTGTGTGTGTGTGTGTGTGTGTGTGTGTGTGTGTGTGTGTGAGAGAGAGAGAGAGAGAGAATCAGTGAGTGTTAAACATAATCAGGTAATATTATTATATATATATATATATATATATATATATATATATATATATATATCGGAACATGCAAAATGTATGTCTGATGCGTGTGCTTTCTCAGCACTTTAGACACACATTCATTTATCCGTGATCGCTTAATCTAAAACAACGTAAAAAAAACAGCAGTGATATGTGTGTGTGTGTTTGTGCCTGTGCGTGTGAGCGTCGGTGTATAAGCCGAGAATTTAACCATAAATATTCCCCTACAAATACGAGCAGTCTTGTACTTTAGATATAAAATGTGAACCTTAAATCATTTATGATATGTTGTTAGCATGGTATGTAGGTTAACGCCTAATTCAGTAAATACTCTCACTGTTTTTTTTTTTTTTAGTGAAAGAGCTCCCCAATATGTTTAATGTAAAGGAGGGCTCAATATAAAGTAGAGGTAAATATTTTTTTCATAATATATTAAAACATTTTAACAATTGCTACATAATTGCAATTGTTTCAATACCGTAAATGTGTTTCCTCAGGTTATGTTACACTACTGGCAAGTAACAGTTTAATTTAATTTCAAAAATAGAATAGGCTATTGGCTTTACCGTGATAAAACTATCGGATGTGAGCTAGGCGAAATTCAAATTTTTTCGAACGTTTAACTTATTTAGCAGTTTTTTAAATGAACCTTTTATTTGCCAACTACAAAATTTTATATATGAAGCTGGAGTAGGATATTACTACTATGTGACCTTCCCACTTTTTTTCTTATTTTACTTCTTTGGAATGTTGAACGTGAGACATCGATACATCTTACAAAATAATGTAGCAACATGTATCTGCACATAAGGAAATTTTCTGTGGTTTATATGCAGACAATTTCGTGTTATGACCTATATAAAAACATATTCCGGTGAATCTGAATGCCCTGCGTGGTTTTTCAGATCTATTGCAGATGGAGGGTTACTATTCCATTTTATGCAATCATTATTTTGATTTTTATATTTGTATAAGGTATGTACTCAAACCAATGTTAGTGATATCGACCAAAATATATGATATTTCATTCTGCCAACATTAGCAAACATATGCTAATATATATTACCTTGAAGCCAACTTAAATTGAAATTTAGGCCTAAAGCACTTTTTGATACCTTCGAACCATGTTATCTGCATATCATTTTTTTATATTCCTTTCCTCATCGTTTTACGAAAAAGTATTGCACTGTTTTGTACATATATATTTCAAATCAGTGCAGGTGGATAAGTCTAAAAGAATGATGACTCTGAATTCGCAACCCTAGAGAAGGCAGTAAAATAAGAATTATTTTTCTATATCCCATGTACAATAACAAATAATAAGGAATGGAATTTGTTCTGAGGCATGATTGTCTAAGTTATTTATCACGTAGATAAACATATCTTACAACAATTTCTTTTTGGTCGATATCATTAACTTTGGGAAACGGTATTTAAAAAAGGATAAAAAAAAACCCTCAAATTTCTTGATTTCATTCCATTGACCTCCACCCGATTCATTCATTCATTCATTCAATAGCCGGTGATTGTGCTTTGTCTGACGTAGTTTTAACCAAATTCATGCTGAGGAATATATCATTATCCTGCCATGCTGTAGCAATGTGTTTTGAAATCGTTAGACTGGACACGCTTGAGCGATCATGACGTTTTTGATTTATGATTAGCCTACAGTATTTGCGTAATTAAATGTTACTATCTCGATTGCAATTTGATCGCGAGTCTCCGATTTATCATCTCGATCCGTTATCTTTTGCACCACCTGCACATTTAATGTGACAGCATCTGACAGTGTAAAGCTGCCACCTCTGTAGTTACTGACCAGTATCGCCATTGATTTTGTTCAGTGATCTGAGGAGAAACGTTGTCTCAAAATAAGCCCACATCAGAGATATTATGCGATATATCAATTAATTCCAACTTACAAATTTGTTATTGTAAGAGAGGATACTGAAATACTTAGACATTATCCGCTTCACAAAATGAGTCTTTCGATGACAAAGCATTTATTTAGTGAAGTTGGTCGGATTGATAAACTTTCAGCAACCCTAGTGTATAGCCTCGATTTTGTTATTATCTGTTAATAAGTTTAAACGAAATATGCCAACTATTACTTACAAGAAGACATAAGACAGGAACAAGAGAGGGAGATAAATTCGGGATCTTTAAAGTAGAGTCATCAGAATCAAGCAGGTACAAAAAGTTAATTATGTGAGTAGAACTTTAGAGACAACGGGGAATGTGAGAGCACGGTGCAACATGATATGGGAACAACGAATTTTGTTTTCCAAAGCTAAGGAATTTTAATAAAAGAATTTAAGAAATATAATGCTAGAATGCCACTCAGGTAGAGGGATATTGTTAAATTTTTAATGATCAACAAGGTCTGTGATATTAATGGAAGGGGCACTGAGAGAATTATGGCAATTCTGTATAGAAAACAATATGCCATTTACTTGAAGATATTAAAGAGGGAAAAAACAGAAATGTATCCCCAAAATAAAGCTACTCTTGGAAAAAAAAAACACTTTCAGTTAAACGTTGTTCTTGAAGAAATATCTGATCTAGTGGAACTAAATATCAATAGATCATCTGAATATTTTTCATGCAAATAGTGATAGAATAATGATAATCATACAACGATGAATGTGGGGAAAAGTTTGCAGAATGGAGAGTAAGGCATCCCGCACAAGACCTCATAAACAGTTCTAATCACTATAAAACCAGGAAAGGTAGAATTGAGGAGCCGCTTCACAGATATGGCAGCAATAATCCATTTCTGAAAGTATCTGAATGAAAGGATTAAATTAATTCGTGGGACGATAGAATGAACCTAACTATTCCAATATCTGAAGCAGGATCACTAAAATGAACGTAAGACCCAAAGGATACGCCCGGGTTTCCCACAGTAATCTCGACCTTGTGTCACATATAATCCCAGTAGAAGAGACTGGATAAATACGGAGTTCGTCGGAGGCAGTTTGCTGTCAGGCTCCCGATTGTCAAGTTTTCTCTCGTTGAGCAGTGTACAACCCAGTCGGTACTCTGTCTAGACGAGAAATGTGCTTTGAAGGGATAGTAAATATTTTGACAACAATGTTTATAGAGAAAAGTTCGTTATGCAATACGCGCTGGAATCTGGCAAAAAAAAAAAAAATAACGCGAAGATTTTGTCCCATATGATGGAATCGTTAAAATTGTGAACGATGCAAATTAAACGAATTGACACCGTATATGTTTAAAATGTTATTTCTTGGTCAAGTGTTAACGGCAATAAAAGAGGCAGAAATTCGTGCTAGAATTCTAACGAAACTTGAACAGAATTAAAAACTAATACTAGAAGAAATAACAGACGAATGTCAGAAAATTCTAAATCTGACACGCGATATGGAAGAAATTATAGAAAAAGAATGCGCATACAGACAAACTAAAGCAAATGTGGAAAAAGAAAAATTAAACCAACTTTCAGATGTGGAAGTTTACATATCGAAGTCGACTACCCCTTTAAGAATACAAATTGGTAGAAGTGTGACAAAATAGGGCATAAAAAGCCATACTGTCACTGAAGAAATTATTCTCACAGAAGAAATTTCGTACACTACGTCGTGACGGAAAAATAATTAAACAAAAGCAATTTTTACATTCGAAAATGAATATAATGTTTAAAATTGCAATTAGATACTGGGAATGATTTTACAGTAATCAACGATGCCACATAAAAAGCAAACGGAAAACCTATATTAAAAAAAAGCTTCTAAAGTCGCACGTGGCGTGCCGGATAAGAATTTTTTATTGATGAAATGCCTTTTAAAGCCTAATTCCGTAACAAAAGTGTAAAACGTAGGGCGTATGTGTTTAAAATTCTAAAAAAAATATTCGGTTGGATGGAATTATTTGAGTTGTGGGGTTTACCCATAAATATCTATTGCAAAAATGGAAGTGGACAAGATATAGTTTAAAAAAAAAAACTGTAAATTTCAAAGTTAGGATTTTAAAATATTTACCATGTGTTCTGTTGGAAGAGTTGGGTTGTTGTTCCATAGTCAAAGTGAAATTTCAAATGAAAAAAGGATTGATTCCAATGTTTAAACCGAATGATAGAGTACCGTTCGCAGCATGGTATCAAGTCAAAAAATAAAAAAATAAGTGTAATTGAAAAGATTAACTCTTCAAAATGGACAGCACGAGCAGTGTATGTAAGGAAAAAAAAATAAAATTCGCGTTTGAGCTGATTTTTGCACAAGGTTAAATAAATGATTTGTATCCCACAAGTACTATGCTTGTAGATTCTGATTTCGACGTGGCGTATCTGGGTGATACTTTAATTAAATGAGTATCTAAGGAACAGCATATCAGGCATGTGAAAAGAGTGTTTTACAAAAATACGAAAACGACGTGTTCAAATTCGGTGAGAAGTCAGGAGCTGTGTCGGCGGAGAGAAAATCGGCTGAGAAGAATAGACAAGATCCCTCAGTTGCGGGGTCTGGGTAAAATTTGACATTTGGTACGAGTGTAGGTGGTTGGGTTTCTCATAAGATAGTCGACCTTGACTAAAACTCGGCCATATGTGAAACTTTTCGTGACTATTTCAGGATCTGTTCATCAGGGGGACTGGGGCCTATTTGGACAACTTTCCTCGCTGCGAGGCGGCTGGGTGCAAGGGCCTCTTTTCAGAAACTGTCATAAGGGAAGCGCTGACGCTGTTTGTCTGAGACAAAACTCCTGGATTAGATTCTATTCCTTAGATTGTACGTGATGCAGTCGTCCGTTCATGTTCTCTTGATGGAACTGATTTACAAGAACTGGATGAAGCAGAGGACTTATACCTTAATGCTTCACCAGTGATGTGATCAATTTGCTACGCAAAAGCAATAACGGTGGGAATAGGATTGGTAACATTCGTCCTTTCATGATGTTAAATACAATGTTGAAGATTTTAGTCAGCCGATTCCAGGCTATCCTGTCTCGACTGATTGCTTCTGAGAAGACTTGTGCTGTGAAGGTTAGAACTATCAAGGACAATATTCAAAGTATTCGATAGGGTTGACCACCATTTTCTGGGGGCTGTCTTTTCGGTCAATGGTTTCGGACCGTACATTCGCACTTATGTTCACGTCCCCTGGTGTGCTAGTGGAAGTAAAAGCTTTAAGATCTGAACCATTCTTGTCAAAGATGACTTATTTCTCCTTTGCTTTACGCTCTTGCGTTGAAGCATATACTTCGCATGTTAAAGGCGATTCATGTCCTACGCAGTATCTGTTTACCTGGTGCTACAACCTCGGCTAGGTACTCTGTCTATGCTGAAGACGTTTTGGTTCTTGTGTCGAGCATGGCAGAAAATGACCAAGTCGGCAAAAAGATCAGAGTCGACATACGATCAGACAGTGACATGGGCATCCATGCATTGTGAAGTCGAAGATATTCAGCCACTCTTTACAAAGGCCCAGGACACTCGAGGTAGATGGTAACGTTAGGTGGCCATTTTTGTATATATGAGGGAAATAACAATTAACCTAAAACCTGAATAGTTTAAGATTGTAGTAATCGCGTAATAATCCAGTTGGGAGTCGATTCTACAAGACTGATTCGCGGGAAGAATCTGCTCGAGTGGAACAACCAACAAATATTGCCTAAATATGCTATCGCCGATGGAATATTTAGGGAATATGGGTAGGTTGTTACTATGTAAGGGGCATGGCGTTGTCTTGCCATGGAGGCTTACTTTGGCGGGATCAGGGAAATTATTTTCCATGGAAGTAGCGGTAGAGCATCAAGAGGCTTGCCACATCCCCACTATGGGGGAGATTTTGAAATATGGAGAATAATTCGTCACCCGCAAGCGCTCGGACACCCTTTTAAAATATACCAAGCATTTTGAGTGAGGTTTTAGCAGTTAGGTTTTGTGCACAATATCGGAAGAGTAATCATCCGCCAATGTCTGGTCAACCGTAGTTTAAAAGGTGCGTCTATGTATAGTCGTATCTTCGTCATAAATGTTTTCAAATGATCTGAGTATATTCGTAGGCAGATAAATTATATAGATCAAAAAGAGAGTTTGTCCAGGGAGTGACCGGTTTGGGACGCCTGATTTGACTGCTAAGGCACCGGAGGACTGGCTATTAGTAAATACCTTCAGGTACCTACACCTGAAGAAAGATTTTATGATCGAGAAGTCCCTTCCATGAATTCTACAACTGGAGAGATTGTTTAGTAAATCTTCATGCAACACCTTTTCGAAGGCCTTTGAGATAACTAATGCTATGGTCCTCGAGGTGTGTTTATCTTAATGAGCTTCACTGAATCTGTGAGTGATGGAGACCGACCCACATCTATACTAATCATCGCTGAAGAGGTGTTTTTTTCTATGTTCTCGATTCCTCCTTCAAGCAGCGGTTGAATAGCCTTTCTAGGATTTGCGATAATTCCAGGTTTATATTCTTAAAGACAATCAACTGAATTTTGTCTGGGCCATTATCTTTCTTAGGGTAGAGTTATTTGATAAGTCTAGAAACTTCTCGTAGTGTGATGGTAAGCATGGGTATGGGAGGGTATGGTAATTGTCATCTCATGTTCAGTAAATATCAAAGATAGAGGCGGCGAAGTTCACCTAATCTATCCAGGAGGATATGACCTTGGAACCAGATATAATTGTTGTCACTGCCACTTTATCTCATTTCTTGATTTGTTTGGAGGTCTAGAATTCACGGGATCAATTTTTTTCAACCTTGGTCATGACTGATCGCTCGTAGCTGCACTTGGCGTTATCTAGAACATTTTTGCAGCGATTGAGGGCACTTGTAAATGAAGTGAAGGCCGAAATACGTCACTCCTTCCGATAGATACTGACGTACTGATTTCGGTGGTTCATGGCTGCAGAGCATTCAGGAGTGAAAAAGTTGACTGTATTTTTTTTTCTGGTATTTTATTGTGGGTTTTAAAACTCTCCACTCCAGAAAAAATCCAATCAGTCATGAGGGCGACAGTTTTGGATGTAATATGCTTGAGGAATATTGCGGGGAGATGTTCCATCATGTAGGATCGAAAACTCTCTCAGTCTTCCTTCGCATATCAAAAAAATGTTCTATGGAACGGTGCCTCACTTTTTGCCTTAGGCTTGGCATCTGATAAGGAAATAGCCTGTTGTGCCTAGAGGCGGTAGAACTTTTTGTTAAGCATTTATCAGGGCTGGAAGTTAGGAAGAAGCCGAGGGAATTCGCCTGATACCCCTTCGTGTCCGAGACCCGCGTATGTTCTCGGGTGATATGGTTTAGTTCATAGGCTACGGAAAAATCTCTCCAATATCAAAATCGTTTTGTTGGAGTGATCTAGCCATTTTTATCTACCATTCATTCATAGTGAAGAAGAAATCGGGTGAGATACGAGTATGCGCTGATTTCTCGACGGGATTGAATGCAGCGATTAAGGATTATCACTATCCTCTCCCCAGTCCAGAGGAAGTTTTCACAAATTTGAACGGAGATATTACCATTTGGGATAAAGGCGCCGGCGATATTTCAGCAAATACTGGACACTATGCTAGGCGGCCTGGATTTCACAATCGAATACATTGATGACATCCTGTTAAATAGGAAAAAATACTGAACAACATCGGGAAGAGTTTTTCAGGCAGATACAAAATAACGGTTTTAAGGTAAAGAAAAATAAATGTGACTCCTTTATGAAGGAGATAAAATATTTGGGTCATATTATTAACGAAGAAGGAAGAGGACCACATCCAGAAAGAGTCACGGCAATAAAACAAAATGCCGGCTCCCAAAAATTTAGCCGAGTTACAAAGCTTCTTGGGCTTAGTAACTTATTATCAAGAATTTATTCCCAACATGAACAAATTACGCACACCCCTAAACGAACTGTTGAAGAAGGAGAAATTGGAAATAATAGTTGAGAGTGACGCGAGTGCCTATGTTGGTGAGGCATGTATACTTCATAAAATGCCGGATGGGACACTAAAACCGATCGCGCATGCGTCAAGAACGTTACTACCAGCCGAACAAAATTACTCGCAAATCGAAAAAGAAGCGCTGGGGGATTATTGTTGAGATTATAAGATTCCACAGACGTATTTACGGTAGATTTTTCACTTTGCAGACGGCCACAAGCCGTTACTTACAATATTTGGATCAAAGAAATGTCTACCTGTCTACACTGCTAATAGTTTACTAAGATGGGTGACGATTTTATTAAATTATAATTTCAAGTTGAAGTATCTTCCATCAAACTAAATCGGGCATGCAAACGGTATTTCGAGACTAATACCAAAGAAAACGGAGCCATTAGAAGATTCCGTAATTGCAACTCTACGATATTCTGACCATATTAGAATATCATTATGTAGTACAATTCGAAACCTCCCCGTCACATTACAAGAAATAAGAAAGGAAGCAGTGAATGACGAATTTATAAAGGAAACGAAAACAAAAATTGCATGAAAAGATAAGCATATATCAGACAATAATTTTCTACTATATAATCAAAGATTAGTAACCGCGAAAACGCTACAAAGGCTAATCCTCAAGGATTTTCACTTGGACCACCCAGGAAAGATTACTGGATGAAATCCTTAATGCGAAGTTACGTGTACTGGCCAGACATGGATCAAGATATTATACATATGGTGGACAACTGCAAAGGCTGTTCCTTAGCAGCCAAGGCACCTCCGATCACTAATAAGCCATGGATAAAACAGATCGACTGTGGTAGAGACGCCATGTAGATTTTGCAGGTCCACTGGAGGGTTTCTACTACTTGATTGTAATAGACAGTTACAGCAAATGGCCAGAAGTATTTCGTTGTAGAATACCTACTTCTGAGACGACAATAAATTGCCTTCACGAGCTGTTTGCTCGATTCGGAGTGGTGGATTGATTAGTCACCGATAATGGGACACAATTTACATCTGCGGATTTTCAAAAATTTTGTTAAACTTTTCAGGTGAAACACATCAAATCTCCGCCATATCACCCAAGGTCAAACTGCCAAGCGGAAAGTTTTGTAGATACATTAAAAAGAACACTAAGGAAGGCTTATGACGTACAAACAGAAAAGGATTTACAAAAATTCTTGCAAGTGTATAGAATTACACCGCACAGTACTACGCCATCGGCATTATCCCCGGCGGATGTAATGTTCGCCCGAAAAATCAAATCGGTATTCGACAAATTATTCCCAAAACAGACAAAGCAATCACCAACGTCGTTTGTACCCAAAAGAAAATTTAGCCAAGCTGAGAAAGTTTTTTTTTAAATGTTCAAAAACAACACATCCTATTGGGAGCCAGGTGCAATAGAGAAACGAATCGGGATCATGATTTACATAATTCAGTGTCCGAAGTTCTCGCATAAAAAGGCACTTAAATCAGATCAGAAAAGAGGCTGTTAGAGGATTCTCACGGTCTATCACATGAAGAGGAGGAAGTAATGGACATAATATTTGACATTCATTATGCAAAGACCTGAAGCAATTTCAGAACCGCGGAAATCAAGCAGAAAAAGAAAATTTACTGAATCGTTGATGGAAAAAATATTAAAGACCCCTGTGATGTAAAGTCTTGGGAGGAGGTGTCATGGGACCTTATCTATAACTACAGAATGAACTCTTCCTAACATTATGTATACTACGCCTCTCGGGAGAGAGAGGGACGTAGCGAGTCGAGCCGATTGTAGTTCACTCCATACCAGAGTGACATTTCATGTAATATACCTTCGTTATTTCTACTCTTTTGTTCGTGTTGTTCATCCTTGGTCCTAACCTGGACCATAACACGTAAGTTGTTCATCTTTTATCCTTCTCTTCTTACTAATATCACGATAATAATTCCTTTGATTTTCATTACTCTAAAATAAGCCTATTCGCTGTTTATCAGCGATATCAATCTTATTAGCCTGATAAGAAATATCAATGATTTCCAGACATAATTAGTACGTTATATATTTTCGATACTCCTTTTGAAAAATTCGTAATATTTACGCACAAAAACATTGCAACCATGAATAAAGTAAGGCAATCCCCAAATTGAATATCACCAAGAAAAAACTGTCTACACATTTTGATACAATCATCGGAAGTCTATTCTTAAACAAAATTTCGCAAGCTTTATTTAAGTTAAATACCAGTTCAAAGTAGTTTCACATACCTAGCAGGATAACTTAATTTATTTAGAATAGATATTAGTATAATCTATAGTTATGAAATACGAGATTCTCCGGTTGAAATTGACAGACCTTTTCACATAACCTAAAGAATAAACTGACAGAGTTAAGTCTACTATCCTACGAATTTATGAGAAGATAAATGTACCATCAAAATTAAATCGATGGTGAGTGGTTAAATCTTGCAAAATGCGTGAAATAATATTGAATCTATTGACTATCAAACTGCTATCGATCGCATAAAAAAAGTTATATGTACATAAAAATAAATGACTATAAATGCAAATTAGCCAAACAGGGAGATATTTTAGTGTTTTCTTTATAATAGTTACTGCATGTAATTTAATAGAAATTATCGGAAAAATAATAGAATATAACAAAATAATTCCTTATTATTTAATATGGAAATGTGTAATACCATGTAAAATTCAGAATATAATTTAACTCAATGCAGGTGTAGAATTTTAAAGGGAATTATATCAAAGTTATGTAGAATAAGCATCATAAATTATTGCGAACTTATGTTGTGCTTTGGAATCTACTTGCTGTTTATATAATTTAAGATTTTCGATTTTATTGAGTTACTTATTTTCGAGTTAGGAAAATTTCCAGAAATATAAATATACATACTCGAAACAGTTATCACTTCATCATCTAGAATATTAGATTATCATCATTTCCATAATCATATCTCTGAGGATTTGGTCATACGCAGTACGTATAAAATAACACAACGCCATATAGTGAATAACCTACTCATTGTTAAGTGTTTGGTCATCTAAGTGGATTCGAATATCACAAATTTATACATTATTTGACATGGGTACCAGAATAAGAGCCGTGTATATATTCATTGGGTTTCGCTTAATTCTGCTTCAACAAATATATTTTTTTTATAAGATGCGGATCGATTTCATACACCATATTTTCTGAGAGGAATAACTCAAAAATTGCAATACAAAAACCGTTTATTTCTGTGTAAAATCTGCGCATTGACTCTATTAAGTTAAAAGCAACACAGCTTAATTTCATTTTAGAAGGATAGATAGATTTTTAAAAAATATTGTGATCTCTTACTGAGTTTGACAATAATAAAATAACATAACATCGCAAAATTATACTATTTGTCATTCAAATTAGGCACCACATGGATTCAGTATTTCGAATATGCTTTTCGAATATGCATTTCAAACTATCATCATTCTCAGTGCTACTGGTTGTCTAAATTTGGCTCGAACTTATCCCGATCGGCAGGTTGCCATTCAAGAAATTTTTCAGATTTATGAACACTATAGTCTTGACAATAAATGCTGAACTTTGAACATAAATACAAGGATAATGATTTGGAAATCATCCAAAGTGACATTATTCTGGTAAGTACAAAATAAATGACCGTCATTTCCTGAAAACAATTTTAATTGATTCTCTCAAATATACATAAATAGCCGCATAGCTGCACAAGGTCTTACACAAACACATAAAGTTATAAATATAAGGATTTGACAATAATCATTATACATTACATTGATTAAAGTTTTATGAGTATTTACTTGTATAAAACATAATTACCATGCTGTATTCTATAAGTAAGGGGTGAGGAAATGGCTGAAGGTTTAATTCAGCATTGAACGAAACCGTTAAAATAATTAAAATTATGTAATCATTCCAAACTTGTGCTTTTGTAAGTTACATAAAGAAATTTCTCCTAATACGCCACCTCAGACAATAATTCGTGCTTAAAAAAATATAATGTTTCGTTACGTTCAGTTCTTGAAAATCTATTATGTGGCAAAGCCAACTTTAAATTTTCATAGGAAACAGAACGGAAAATGTGTTGAATAATAGATCTGTTCTCCCTAACTTATGACACATGAAGAACATCTCTGGAGTATTAATGAATATTGCAATCCTGTCATAAAAGCGCTATATTTATATGCAGAGATGCGTACCTTGCATTGTATATGATAAAATTATTTAATAATAGCAACAATTGTCAAGATTTTCCATCCGATCAGTGGCAGCCGACCAAAGAAAATATTGTCAACGTAAAGAATCTGATCTGATAGTGGAGTAAGAGTAAATCGATAACTAAACCATTCCTTTTAAAAAATATGAAATCACTCACAATACGAAATATATGTATCACGTGTAAATTCATAGAATTAGACTTAATTTCAGAGATAATTATGCTTCTGTTTTGGTTTCTTTGTATAAATCAAGTGTATACATCAATGATTTGTAAACCATAACATAAATGATAAGATATAAAAATAATTAGAAAAGTAATTTCTGCAAATACTTTTCCTTTCACGATGACGATTTTTAGACTTCTCTGTTGTAGATGGTGCATTTGGTTTATTGATGGATATTTTTTAAACTCTTACTGAGATTTATCTAACAAAGAAAAAATGTTCGGAAGAACAATGCACAATGAATTTTATTCCTGTTTTGTACTTAGATAACCGTGATACATTTCAGTTGTCAGATTTTGTAGAAAAAATGTTTGCTTCTAAATATAACACTGGTATGTTTATTAGTTTGTAAGCATTCTGGTATTTTATCTCTTTATGGTATAGGATTTTACCGGCTAATGTTAGTAAACTCCAAGTTAATTTAGTTAAAAAAATATATATGTATTTAGATTTCTATTTAGGTTGCCAAGCATATGCGTTTCTCCAGGTATGAATCACCGATACAAAGAGATGGATTAGTGTTACCAGTGAGGTGATTGGTTAGGAAAACATAAAAAAAAACGTTACATAAAGAAATAAGAGAATAAAATGGGAGAAATAGGAAGTTAGGAAAAAGCAAATAGATAATATCAGAAAGAGAATGTCAATTAGATGTCGAAATATGATATTTTGCTTTTAACTTCGATAAGGATTGATGAAACTCGGCGAAGAAAATATTAAAACAAAAAGAGAGAGGTGATAAAAGAAAGTCACACACGATTTCATTCCGATTTAGAAGAATTGTTCCTATCAATGTAGAGAGGCATTTATATTATTAGAAAGATAAGGACGTATAAAAAGACGGAAAAAGGAATGGAATTTATCAAGTTTTCAATATAAGCCATTCCACATTTCTTCAAACTACATCAGTGATATTTTCAGCCATTAATTCGTAGGCTGAAATCCTTTACTGTTCAAAGAATGGCAAATAATCCAATTATATGATGCAACTGACTATAATTAAGGGCATATTCTTTTTCTAAATATTATATTATTCATGAGTGAAAAAATAAAATTACCAGCGGCAGATTTCCACTTTAACAAAAGATATATTTTACTGATCATTACTTCATTTATTCTATTGGTTTGTTTTGAATTATTATTTATTATATTTAAAATACAATTGCGACACAAGGCCAAAATGGGGAGGAGTTTATTTTGAATACCTACTGCTACGTCCTTCGCATTTGCCGTTTATCTGCTAAGAGAACGCCATCGATGCCATTATCTAATGCTTGAAACCGTAAACACGTCTCTACTACATAAGAATTGATAATTCTATTGTGAGAAAGACAAAAAGAGAAGTTGATGGAGTTCTAGGTAACTACATTATATATATATATATATATATATATATATATATATATATATATATATATATATATATATATATATATATATATATATATATATATATATATATATAAGGGATCTGTGGAACGAATGATGAGACATGAGAATTTTATTTGAAAGTTGACCTTGCGCTGACCAAGAAGCTATTAGAATCGCTATATAATTTGTTTCTGAGAAACCTTTCACGAATTGTGTTAGCAGCATGATTTGTTTCGTTAACTTGTTGAAAGCTACAACTATGTTAAATCACGAATTGATTCACAAAAGAGAATCAGTTACTTTCCAGAGTAGTTCAACACGTCCTTCCAATCATGGGTGAAACAATTGTGTGGTCTACCTCACTACCATATAAATAAAAACAATTTCGGATCCTTATATTTTCACCTTTGATCATTACTAATGAGAATTTTGTTCAATTCTACGCGCATCCATCATTTAAGAAACAATGAACTAGATTATGACAATGGACTTATTACGTAATATTAGATCATTTTTATTTTTTCTTTCAATCATCTATTCCTCAAATAATTTTCAAAAGATCTGAGAACCATGCAGCATTATCTAAAACTAATGATATCTTTGAATTTGACTTGTTTTCTTAAGTAGGTTTCTGTAGTGCACCATTAAATATTTCTTTGATTTGTGCAAAATGACAATATTTGTACAATTTGTATAAATCTTTAACTAAATATGCTCTACTTACCCATATCTATTTCCTATGCATTCTGATGTTATTATAAAATATATATTTAATTTACTCTGAAATTTTGTTCTTGGATTTTTTATATTATTCTAATAAAATTCATTGCAGTGCAATTCATTGAGATTCCCCTGTAGCTGTAACAAGAGACATAGAATGTTAAACCTCAATAGGACTCTTCTATATATCAACATTCTCATTAAAATGCTAGATAACATAGTTTTAATGTTTTCTATGCATTGTTTGTCACCGAGTGCCCAAAAAAGTCTAAAACTTTTCATGCGTCACTGTTACCATATATGGTCAGGTGCCCTTGATGTTCCTCTCAAGATTCTCGACAAAATCCAAAGGTGGATATACAATACGATAGGTCCTGAAATGTAATCTCAACTTCAGTCATTTTTCTCACAGACGTGATGTTGTTTCCCTCTCTCCTTTCTACAAAATATTTTAATGGCAATTGGTGTCAAAAATGCATGAACGTAAGCGCTAATATGTTGGCATCTCAGTCACCCTATAACTGTGGAAACATTTAAATATAGCCGATTCTTCTACTCCCACATTTTCTTCTCTCGCACTGCCCAACAATTAGATTCACTTCTTACTTGCTTCTATATTAACTTCAGTCTTCAAAAATTAAAATATAATGTCAATCGACATCTTCTTATTCCTGTGTCTTGATCACCTTCCTTCTCTTTATACTTTCCTCAAACACACCTTATTTTCATTTTCTGTAACCTCTTGTGCTCTAGTGTCACTCTCGCCTTGTTTGAGTTGAAAAGCTTAAGAAGTTATAAAAGAGAACGATAGTTTTGGGCACAGATATAATCTTCATGTTTCAAATGTTTAGAATTCTTTTTAACTATTCATCTATTTATCCCTGTTTTCATATGATTTGATTTATAGTTGGTGGTCTGCGGTAACAACGATATCCGTTAATCCATTCTAATTTTCTAACTGCTAGATCTCGTATTTGTTCTTGATTGCGTAACCCTTTTTTCGTTTAACAAATAACTGTATCCAAATCAGAAAAAAAAAACATGAAGAGCAACAACCAAAATGAACTGCACATATAACCGAAGAGAATAAAATATATAATCATGACGTTGGCTTTCCTCAATATTTGAAACGAAAGGTTAAGAAGATACCCATCTACGGTGGAAAAAACAATAAGAGTTACTGGGCTGGACAAAACTATCTTCATGAAAATTACTTCAAGAGACAGATTTATGAATTCTATCGAGCGTACTACTGGCTACTCGATTAACGAATGTCAAATGTTAAGGGGATCGCTAAATTTAACATTAAAATTAGATACGAGAAAAGAGACTGTACGTTGATTCAATGGACAAGTTTTCAAGAAAAACGGATCAGGAGAAGAGGCCTGACTGTTCAGTCAATAAATGCAGAATGCTTCCTTAAGGGGAAACAGCAGATATTATCATTATCATCTTGTTGCCTATTCTTTTGATTTGTATATATAAATCGCAGTCCTGTATACGATTTTCCGCAAACCACATTCAATCGCCATTTTTTCTTTTAATTATTACTTTATATGAGTGATTGACTGCACTAGTATTGCTCATAGATTCTCATGCTCCTCTCTCTCTCTCTCTCTCTCTCTCTCTCTCTCTCACTCACTCACTTTTTGTATATATGTTTTCCAATCTAACATGGTCTACTATTATTACCTCTTCATCAGAGAATGAGATATGGGAAAGAAGAAGATATACATTCTGGTATTTTTATTTTGTTTTGTAATTGGCTAATCGTGTTCACAAGTATAAATGAGTGGCGATCCGAATTCAAGGAGAGATGACGCGTCCATTCGAAATTTTAAGAAATTAACGGATGACAAACCTAATTGAAACACACACACACGCACACACACACACAATTAGGGCATTAAATATGTAAGTGTATTATAATTCAAGTTTCTCCCTCTAGGATTCGGATGATGATGTATAGTGTGTATGTCTGGTAGACATTATTTTTGGTGGTTTTTGAGATATTGCTTTGGGAATATTTTGCTGTATATACCGTATTTTTTTTTTTTTTTGCAGATCAACATACGTTCTATTCTTCATGGATAGATTCAATAAAAGTTGGTAATATAATGTTTTTGACGTGTGTATATAATTTGTAATATTGTTATCAGTAGTTACTTGAATTATTTTTTATTTAAATAATTATGTTCTTTTTTAATTAGGGTGGCATTTTTAAATTCTTTAAATCTTAGAAGCAATAATTTGATAGGCAGAATGATACTTTAAACTATTACTGTAGGCAGTGTAATTGTAGATAACTTTGAGGAATCGTGCATGGGTTCCAACAATTTTTTTTTACGTGCGCACACGCGTATTGCACCCCTTCCTTTCACGATCGGTTTGATATAGCAGTAAACCAGCCTTTTTGTTGCGGACTTCGACGTTGCTAGCTACTCCTGGTTCCAGCTTGGACAGGATTTGAATTTTTCCGCGCTTTTCTCTGACGTCACGGACGAACAGCGTTTTCAAGTCAGTCGCGGCTTGTTTCCTGAAGTAGAAGGACGACTCATTTATTTCGAGTCCCTTTACCCATGCGCGGGCCGGAATATCTTAACTAACCAAAATTTCCATGCCGAATAATTTTCCTGTGATTTGCAACTTGTCTTCGAACAACTTGTTCGAACTTCCTCCGTTTTCTGCTAGAAAACGCAGAGACTACGTACTGTCGTCATTATACTTTTCCAAGAATAATCCCTCGTCTTGAAGCGAACAACTCGTTCGAACTTTCCTCCGTTCACTGCCAGCGAACGTAGAGTTTTTCTTCACTGAAGAATGATGAACTTTTCATACACCTCTTTTGAATTCTAATCTTTACGAACCAGTTCTAAAAAAAAGATTACATTACACACACATTATTAAACTTCGCAGTGAGTATTTTTCCTTGTAGTGTACGCATACACTTTTGCACAAGTAGACTATTTTCCAGGACCTTCCTGCTGGGGAAACTTTTCCCGCCTTAGCCATTTTGACTTTAGTTTTGGCGCGGAACATTAACATTCTACTAGTCACTACATTATAAAATCTGCCTACTGGCTAAGAACAGTCCTTTCCTTTCTGATAGTCTCCGCAGTTTGAGGCAAAATTTACTTCTTATTAAAATAAAGTTTTGCATTTGTTTTCCACCAAACTCGTGTCCGTCATTTCCTCCTGGCTACCTATTTTTTACCCTTTATGCACGTGTTGAACATAGTTATTTTTCTTTTTTTTTCTTTGTTAGTGGATTCGGCAGTCGTAAGTAGTGTCTGGCACAAGGCCACTTTCTCGTAGGCCGGCACTGCATGCTACCAGGTCCGCTACAATATGAACAAAAATATCATTTCTTCAAATTGTCCAGTGATACGAATTATTAATTATGCTTTTTAACCCGGTCTCTCACCACGAAATAATACCGAATATAAGAGGTAAGTTTTCTCCTTATAACGTTGTGACTTGGTTTAATCCCATTTCTATCCAAGTGGCCATCTTTGTTCAACAGGATTTATATAGGCTCAAGCAACAACGCAGATTATTACATAGATGTGAGATGCAAGCTGCTTGGAATGTGGATTATAAATTATGTGAGGAATTTACTAAAGTTAAATTCCTGGATTAGTTGCCAAATACAAAGTACAATGATGTGCGCGCCCAGCAAATAGCTTTTTCTTCCAAATCATCGTAATTTCGGAACTCAAAATGTTTTGTTATGTTCCATGTTTATCTGTATTTGAAGAAAAGTGAAGTTATAATGGCAAGTGTTGTAAATCAATATGTTGACAGAGATCAATACATAATTACAAGCTTTTGTAGTATTCCTTTTATCTACTAGGAATTAACTAACAAATATATTGTTACCTAGGTACGTCCACCAAAGACAGCAAGCATGATGAAAAAACGCCCTAAATTTAATTTAAAAATATTCTATTGTCAAAATATTTTAATTACTAAGTGGAAAGACCAAAGTATTTTTGAATATTTTTGAACTTTTTTAATCATTTCTAGCATGTTCAAAATATTGGTCAAAAATCTTGTTTTGTTTACGTCAGCGGTCGACGTCATAATTGCGACAAGTGTTTCCTGCTTTTTTCGGTGGAAAACACATTGGAAATTCTTGGAAAAATCAAATAATTGCCCTATTTTAATGAAACGTTCAGAACATATTCACAAATGAATGAAAGTATTTTTGGAATTTTTTTGATAAAATCTTGGTAAAATATTTTCTTTTTACATATGCGTCCACCCACTTTCATGAAATTTCGAGAAATTCAATCTTTAAGGCCAAAATGTTATTTTATTAGTTAAAAGCAAGAATCCTTTATGAATGTAAATAATCATTTTTTTTCGTAAAAATGTTAACCCAGTCACCAAAATCAGCTATGAATTGTAAAATGAAAAATGCAATAACACTTCGACATTATTTAAGTACCAAAAACTAAGATTTATTAAAAACGCTATTGTCTTAAGAATGAAATTATTTTCGATGAATAATTAATTTCTACAAAAAATGTTTTCATTTTTTAATAATTTTAATTTAATAATATATAATATTATAAAAATTGTTTAAAATTCTGCATTAATTGATGGCTGTTAGGTGATATTATTTATAAGTAAAAACTGAATTTCCGAAATTTTTTACACCCAATATTTAGAAAAATAACTTTTTTTGTATAATTAACTTGCCCCTGTTTAAACTCACGTAGCTCGTCAGAAAAGCTGTCATGATAATATTTGTAGAAAAGACAAAGGGAAGACACGTCATATCGATGAGAAAGAGATTTAAGTTGAAATGACAAGTCAGGATCGATTACATATATATCCTTTTCTTTGTTTTTGATTTTGTCACGAACATCTAGATGAGGAGCAAGAGCACCAGACCAGATATGGTAACAATACACGGACGAATGGTAGATGTGTAAATGTGTAAGATGGATTCTGACGAGAAAAACCTTCCGACACGTCACTGTGTCCTAACTTTCCTTGCAGTGGATGCAGCTATTGATTCAATGTCGACGTTGCACTTCAAGTCAGTTGGAAATGTGTGGCCAAGGAGTCGCAGTGTGTTGCTTTTCATGAGTCTAGCATCAGGCATGATGATAGCGAGCATGCAACATTAAATATGGTGGGTGAATGAGAGTTTCATTTTGGAGCCTGTTCCGATGAGTGGTTATATAAATGTAGTCGCGAAACTCCGACGTAAACATGAAAAATAAACAACATTTTTATATTAATTCGCTCTCTCTCTCTCTCTCTCTATATATATATATATATATATATATATATATTTTCTACACGTGTCATTAAATAATATAGACAAGTGTTGTCTATTTATTTTATGTAAATTTTTTTCGTAACGTCTGCTAAGTTTAATAACATTATCGTTGAACGAAGAGAGAAATTCACAATATTGATCCATATTTGGTTGGTGCAAAAATAATGTCGTTTTTTTTTCTTTTGAAGTTGAACGTCAAAAAACGACGTTATTTTTGCACCAGCCTAATATATATATTTGCAAGTATGTTTTACATTATATATCAACAAATCTGGGAATTTGCTTAAACTGAGAGACAGTTTCCGTAAAAATTACAATCAACTGTAAAATCAACTGAGACGAGATTTAAAAAAAAACTCAGTAAAGACTGATTTGAAAAAAAAATAGCGGCAGTAAATAATGTACTGTATTAAAGAATATTACATGATTTAAAATATGCTGAAAGAAAAAAATATACAAATAAATGACCTTTAAAGAAATTGTGAAAATGAATGATTTCTTCATATTATCATTAGTAATTTATCAAGTAATAATTATATTCAAATGCACTAATATTAATCGCTAATCAATGCAAGTCTAATGTTAAATGATTTTTAATAGTATAATTAATTTTTATTAAAGCTCTGAATATTTCACGTATGGATAGGAAAGCAAAAAATATTAACTACTTAATAATTATGGCATGTATTAAATATTAACTGAAAATGATAGTATATCTAATTTAGTAAATATAAAACATTACTTTGTTTTTAATAAATAGTCACATTTATCAATATATTATGCTTATGTTTTTAATAGTTTCATTTATTTACTTTGCAAAATTATTATTATGTTTTGCTTTCGTAATATCGACAAAATTATTTAATATCTCTAGCTACTGAATTTGCTATTGTTTCTTCAAAATTTCATATGTGATCAGATTTACTTTTTACATTATTCGGAATATTGTCCTCATCTTTTTTGCCATATTTATCACAACGTTTCGGCCGTTGTACGCTCCGGCGTTCTTCAGCTGGTTGCAATGTCGAATAATATAAATAATGTACATAATACCCCATATCAGAAATATAAACAGATATTTTTAGATTCACTGAGATGAAATATCGCAACGGTAATCTAATGATAGCTAAATATAAATTTACTAATATATGACGTAGTAAGTAAATGCACAGGATTTGATGATTGCTTGAATGAATTAATTTACTTTGACAAGTTAATTTTTATGAAACAAAGCATCTTCTAAGATAGAGTTGAAATATACCTAAGTAAATTTAACGAGTTAAATAGAAAGAAGTTTGTATTTTTTATGGAATTCAATTCATTCGGGATTAAATGATACACCGTTTACGATTTGCAAGGGATTTATATTTGCAATGAAATTATTGGAACGTTTTTGTTACTCTCCGATTTTATGTAATTAAAATAGGAATCGAACATGAAGCAGGTGTGTTTGTTTTGGGAATATGTTTCTTTTTTATATTGCGATGCATGCTATATTTTGCTTTTGCGAGATAATATAATTTGAAAGAACAATTTGAAATTTAATATGTTATTTAAATTTCATAAATAGCTAAAACGCTTAGTTAGAGGGCTAGTTTTTGCTATGAATTAACTGGTCTCACTTAGTGCCTATAAGTCAACATTCTTTAAGTTTTTGGGAATCACGCAGCGAATTTGAAAAGGATATGTATATACATTTAGAATCTTTTCCAATATATAAGATACATGATTATATTTAACAGTATTCTATATTAGACAAATGTCAAATAGAGCATCTTCCAACATAAAACAACACGCTCCCACAAACATCTATCTATTCATATATATATATATATATATATATATATATATATATATATATAGTATGAAGTACCAAGATTGCTGATTCATTTTCCGGGTAGAAAAGACTTTGAGAAGGCAAGTTTTTGTCTTATGTTGATATCAAATGTTAGGATAGAGCGATGACAGAATTAATTTGGAGAAGTGTATAACTTGGCTGTGTGGTGTAGGCTCACTCGTGTCTACTACGTAATTTCATGAGTGCATCAAAATAAGATGTTCACTCTTCAGGGCTTGTTATCTTCTGATAATGATCAGAGATTGTGAGGCATAGTCCGTCAGAATACATGCTATGGAAATAGCGATAGGCTTTTCCTTTCTGGGGAAAGTGATTGTAGGGTGGAAATACACTCGTAGACGGTATTGATTAAAAATAGGAAAGTGAGTGCTGAACAGCTTCATCCTATATATAACAATAATATTCCATTTTCTATATGGTGTCTCTCTTGTAACGATAAATTATTGCAGAGGTCGTCAAATAGTTTCTGGAGCGTTATAAATAACCAACAATTTTTCCAGGTAACTGCTTTGAATATACGCTCTTTCAGCGCTAGAGGGCGTCGTCAGTGATGTTCTAGAAAAGGATCATTGGGCAGTTTCGGGTCTTTCAAACATCATACTGCCCTCACCAAATCGACCCCCTTCAGAGCTGATCAGGCTCTGAAGCGCCCTCTAAAAAATGCTTGTTAACACAGACTTTTATAAATACCCCGTAGTCACACATTTGATTGGAGATTGACCAACAGCCAATCACAGCGAAGCAAATTCTTTATAAGCTGTTCACGGGTAATTTCGTTTTTTTTTCCTCCTCTTTACTTCCCTCCTTGGTGGACACCCCCTCATCGGATACTTAGAAGGTAATTTTTTTTTTTTTTTTTTTCTTTTTTTTTCTTCTCTTCCTCCTTCCTCTTCCTCACCCACTTCCCTTCACGTTTCATTTCACCAGCAATAATTACTATATACAGAAATAAGAAAAATAGCCATTAAAATTAATAAATAGATTACGGCGAGTCAAGCCAAGAGTGCTTATATAGGTAAAAAAAAAAAAAAAAAAAAAAAAAAAAAAACGTTTTAAACTTTACGACTACTAAGAATATATAAAATAAATAAATTGCAGCGAATTAAAACCGAGAGATCTTAAAATATCTAAGAGATGTTAGACGAAAAAAAAAAAAAAAAAAAAAAAAAAAAATGGCATAGGAATAAATAATTAATAAATTAGAGCGAGTTAACCCAAGAGGGCTTAAAAAATATAATAAACGTTTAAAACACTTTAACGGATGAAAAAAACTAACTATAATGATTATAGTTAGTTTTTTGATTATAGTATAATCTCGTTTATGCGATTAAAAAGGAATAAATACAACGAATTAAGCCGAGGATGCTAATAAAAATCTTAATGAAACGTTTGAACCATGTTGACGAGTAAAAAACCCTAACCTATTTATTATAAAACGTTAGAAACGAAACGCGAAGAGGGGTTGAAAAAAAAAAAAAAAAAAAAAAAAAAACATCGGTGAGAAATTCGTGATCAAACAGGCTTTGCATACGGCCAAATAGTATCGGAAGAAGAAAAAGGAAACCGGAAAATAAAGTCAATAGAAAGTCAAAAAACACAGGGGATTCCTCATCAGTAATAAAGGACGAAAATGGTTGAACAGACTATCGAAGCTGGATTTCTTGGGAACGTAACGAAATTAAGCATTTATTCTAGATACTGGGGTAACGGGGAATAATGAATATTAAAAAAAAAAAAAAAAATTTTTTTTTTTTTAGTGAAAATAAATAATAAAAGAAATAAGAGAAAAATATGTATAGTGAGAAATAGTATGAGACGAAGACTTCTTTTCCTTTGAGGGTTCGTATGTATTATTTACAGTGGCTTTTAGCGAAACCATGAAAAAAAAAAAAAAAAAAAAAAAAAAAAAAAAAAAAAATTATATATATATATATATATATAAAAAGAATAAGTAAGTAAATAAATAAATTAAAATAGTAAAGTAAAAATACCAAAAAGAAACGACTGTTTTCGATTATCCTCAAACCGGTTACGGCGATTTTAAAAGTTATGACATAATTTTACACTATTTACAAAACATTTAATACACAATGATGTATTAAAAAAAAAAAAAAAAAGACAACCATCTTTTTACATTAAATTTAGGATTTCCCCAGTTTGCTTGACCATACACTTGACCGTTTTAGCCATAGCCATTTGGCAGTTCTTTCTGCTGTTTCGGTGATGGTTAGAATGGCTTTTCGTTTTTTTGATCCCACAATCCCAATGTCTGTTAAGGCGCTGACTAATGATCTTGCCACAAAACCCCTTGTGCCTACTTCGATTGGTTTGCAGCATGCCTTCCATCCATTAATTCTACAACTTTCCAATAATTCATCATATTTCAGTTTTTTTCTTTCATTGGCCTCTTCAGCGTTATCCTCGTAGCAGACTGTTAGCTCCCACATAATGACCTTCTTTAATTTATTCGAAAAAAGGACTAGGTCTGGACGCAATCGTGTTTTGAAAATGTGCTCGGGGAAGACTAGCCTTTTACCTAAATCGACTCTGAGTTCCCAGTCTGTTGCACATGATAAACAGTTGGGTGCGGTGATTTTCTTTAGGTTCGGTTTCGCTCCAGCTTTAATAAAATTTATAAAATTCATGTTTGAATTCGGTTTGTTTGTATGGATGGCTGTGCTAACGACCTCCGCAATTTCTTTTAATATTTGGTCATGGCGCCATCTGTACCGACCATCTGCTAGAGCTGTATTGCAGTTGCTAAGTATGTGTTTTAACGAACCAATTTGATCGCATAAGGGGCATAAAGGCGATTCTGTTCTGGTCCATAATTGCAGGTTAACGGGGCTTGGTAGGAGGTCATAGACAGATCGGATCAAAAAGTTTATGCCCAATTCATTACGCCATAGATCTGCCCATCCAACTTTCCGAGGTATCATCGTCTCCCACTTTGTCCATGAACCTTGTTGTTTGAACCCAATCATCATAGCCACTCTCAATTCCTCTTCCCCTGCCCGAATTTCGTCCAGTAAGAGATTATGCTTTTCTTTACCTACGGCTTTGTCAATTCTAACGGACGGGAAGAAACCCAGCCCTGCCCGACCTGTGGCGACAGTGCCCAACACCACTTTTTCGCGGAGACGCTCTTCTGCCACCTCCAACTCCTTTACGGCCTTCCATTTTCTCCCGGTGTAAACCTCGATATCTGCTCCTGCCACTTTTGGGTCCTTGGAGAACTTGTATTGTATTAATGTTCGCACCTTAGCAACTTTATATTCTTCTACGAGGCTTCTGAAGGGTAGTTGAAGAGCGTTGGAATTTCCGTAAAGGGCAGCGCTACTTAGACACTTTGGTAGCCCTAGCCATTTCCGTAAACGGGAGTTGATGTTTTTTTCTATTTGTTCTACGGTAGAGGTAGTAAACTCATAGATGGACAGTGGCCACAATATTTTGGGCAGAATGACATGTTGGTAAATCCAAGCCTTGTATCGTCCGGGTAAGCCAGACTTGTCTACTTTATCCAGCCAGGCTTTTAGGTTATCCTTTGTTTCCTGGATTGCAACAGAGTCCTTGAGGGTATTATCAAAGCGCTTACCCAGGTTCTTGATCGGGTTTTGCTTTATGGTCGGGATGTACTCGCCAGACAATTTAAAGCGATCCCTCTCTGAAGTTTTCCCTTTTTTTACCACTAATGACCTCGATTTGGCGGCGTTGAAACTCATTCTTGCCCATAAAATGAGTCCCTCCAAACCTTTTAATAACCACCTCGCACCAATCACAGACGAGGATGTTATAGTCATATCGTCCATGTATGACCTTATTGGCGGTTGACGTTGACCAGATCTTGTTAACGGGCCCCTGCATTCTGTTTCTGCCGCTTTTATTAACATATTCATGGCCAAGGAAAAGAGGGTAGCTGATATGGTGCAGCCTGTTATTATACCTTTTTCCAATGTATGCCATGCAGATGTTGTATTTCCTGTTGCCGTTCTCATTTTAAAATTGTTATAATAATCTACTATGGTCTCTATAATTTGGAGAGGAACGTGGTGGCGGTTTAACGATTCTTCTACCAATTTGTGTGGGATAGAGCCATAGGCATTCTTAAGATCCAGCCACAGAAAAGCCATTTCGCCCTTATTTGCTCTCACGTCTTTTAACAGCTGCGTGATAACACCGGTATGTTCTATACACCCCGGCATGCCTGGAACGCCTCCTTTTTGAACGGAGGTGTCGATATACTTATTCTTTAAGAGGAAATCTGTCAAACGTCGATTCATAATGGAGAAAAATATTTTCCCCTCGACGTTCAAAAGGGAGATGTACCTAAATTGATTTACTGTACTTGCTCCCTCCTCTTTAGGGATCCATATTCCTTCTGAACACCTCCATTGTACAGCTATCCTCCCTCTTCTCCAAACAATTTTTAACAACCTCCATAACATACGGAGCAGCAATGGGCAACGTTTATAAACCAAGTAAGGGACTCCGTTAGGTCCAGGGGCTGATCTCGATCTGGCTGTTTTTAAAATTGTTTGAACTTCTTTCAAAGTAGGTTCTTTTGAGTCAAACGGGTATAACGGCAAATTAGGCGTGATTAGAGAGGAGTTTTCTCCTAGCTGTATATGTTTATATGGGTCACTCAAAGTCATTTTAAGGAAGTTGTTTATTTCCTCTGGGGTAGATGTTAACCTTCCATTTCGTTTATCACCTAATAACTTCTTCGTGAAGCCGTATGGATTAGAGACGAAGGCTAAACGTTTGCGCGCCCTTTCCTTCCTTCTATTCCTGTGCCATTCTGCTCTCCGTAGAGATTTCATCTTGGAACGGATTATGTCACGTAGTTCTTGCAGAGGTCCCTTTTCTTCCGGTTTTGCCTTTTTATATTGCTTTCGGATAGCTCTTAATTCTGCTCTACATTGTTTGATTTTACTTTCCCTTCGATTTTCTGAAGCTTTTTCTTTCGTCTTCCTTTCCTCGTATCCGAAACGCTCTGAAGCGTAGCTAACTATGATTTTCGACATAGTACTTAAACGGGTATCCACCGAGCCTTTTGAAATTGTCTTTAGAATTTCGCTAATATCTAAATCGAAGTCGTGCCAAGCTTTTTTGTCTACGGCCACAGGCCATTTGATCTTTTTTTGAAATGACTCAGATGGTAATTCTGGAGATACTTGTGCCTCTGCTAGGAAGAACTGGGCTCTGTGGTGAGCTTCCCGGCCCTGCATTTCCTGCGACTCATCAGGAGAATTACCTGTGCGCTGCAGATGGCTAGTTTCCAATTGGCATTTCATTTTGGCTTGATGGATTTTTAGGCCGCGTACATTCTTGCATTTTTTCCCGCATGGGCAAGTCGTAATCATTGTCCGTGGGTTAGATACTTGGTTCGTCTCCGGTTGATCCGTCCTACTAGGGATCTCATTCTCCCCCCCTCTCGGGATCCCTTGGGGGTATTTATTCTTATTAGTGTCTGTAGCAAAATTTTGATCTGCATACCGGGTAGCTAGCCCAGGAATGCTTTAAATTGTGGTCTCTCCTCACCGTCAATTGACTTTCCAATTTGTCATCTAGTCTATTCCTAGTCGTCATCCGGCCTTTCCCGGACGTCACTGTCTTGACAGGAAAAACTGCTTTGAATATACGCTCTTTCAGCGCTAGAGGGCGTCGTCAGTGATGTTCTAGAAAAGGATCATTGGGCAGTTTCGGGTCTTTCAAACATCATACTGCCCTCACCAAATCGACCCCCTTCAGAGCTGATCAGGCTCTGAAGCGCCCTCTAAAAAATGCTTGTTAACACAGACTTTTATAAATACCCCGTAGTCACACATTTGATTGGAGATTGACCAACAGCCAATCACAGCGAAGCAAATTCTTTATAAGCTGTTCACGGGTAATTTCGTTTTTTTTTCCTCCTCTTTACTTCCCTCCTTGGTGGACACCCCCTCATCGGATACTTAGAAGGTAATTTTTTTTTTTTTTTTTCTTTTTTTTTTCTTCTCTTCCTCCTTCCTCTTCCTCACCCACTTCCCTTCACGTTTCATTTCACCAGCAATAATTACTATATACAGAAATAAGAAAAATAGCCATTAAAATTAATAAATAGATTACGGCGAGTCAAGCCAAGAGTGCTTATATAGGTAAAAAAAAAAAAAAAAAAAAAAAAAAAAAAAACGTTTTAAACTTTACGACTACTAAGAATATATAAATAAATAAATTGCAGCGAATTAAAACCGAGAGATCTTAAAATATCTAAGAGATGTTAGACGAAAAAAAAAAAAAAAAAAAAAAAAATGGCATAGGAATAAATAATTAATAAATTAGAGCGAGTTAACCCAAGAGGGCTTAAAAAATATAATAAACGTTTAAAACACTTTAACGGATGAAAAAAACTAACTATAATGATTATAGTTAGTTTTTTGATTATAGTATAATCTCGTTTATGCGATTAAAAAGGAATAAATACAACGAATTAAGCCGAGGATGCTAATAAAAATCTTAATGAAACGTTTGAACCATGTTGACGAGTAAAAAACCCTAACCTATTTATTATAAAACGTTAGAAACGAAACGCGAAGAGGGGTTGAAAAAAAAAAAAAAAAAAAAAAAAAAAAAAAAAAAAAAAAAACATCGGTGAGAAATTCGTGATCAAACAGGCTTTGCATACGGCCAAATAGTATCGGAAGAAGAAAAAGGAAACCGGAAAATAAAGTCAATAGAAAGTCAAAAAACACAGGGGATTCCTCATCAGTAATAAAGGACGAAAATGGTTGAACAGACTATCGAAGCTGGATTTCTTGGGAACGTAACGAAATTAAGCATTTATTCTAGATACTGGGGTAACGGGGAATAATATAAAAGTACATCCAAAAATATCCATTACAAAGAAGTGAAACGGTGTGTCTATTTAATTTCTTTTATTATATTTTCAAATTTTCATAAAAGCTGTTAATTATAGTGCTCGATCTTGTGGATACATTGTGGTAGGTAGCATTTTTTTGTCATCATTCTAGTATTTCCTAGGAAACTGGAATTTTTTATTGTGACATCATTTGCAACGGCTATAACCAGCTTCTTTCCCATAACTGTTACTTCATTGTAGAGATTCCTGATAGGATGCTTCCACGACAACTACAATCTTAGTATCTTTATATTCAGGGTCAATCGATATCTATCTTACACTTTATCATAATGTCTTACTCCTTCTCTTTCCCATACAACGAGCTCACTCATATTTTTAGCGATCCTTTGACCTTGCATTTTTGGTGAACTAGCAATAAATAAATAAAAAATAAAAGATATATACACTCTGTGTAAAGTTATTAAGCAAATCATATAAACTTCTATAATTCAGATGTGGTTTGAAACATTTGTCAAATCTAAATTTGACATCTGAATGTTAGTAATTTATTATCCATTGATTTTTCTGATCTTCTTTACTCCTGTAGGTTCAGTTTCCGACATGGTAGTTTTAAGTTTCGTTATAGTGTTAGGCAATTTCATATAATTTCCCATTCACAGTTGGCCATGAATTTTTGATCGGATTCAAATCAGGACATGACGGTAGCCATTCCATTTTCCTCACTCCATAATTTTTTTTTTTTTTTTATGCACAAAATATTTACGGAAAACCTAGATACATGAGAAGGATTATTGTCGCATAAATACATGCTTCACTTTGGAATTTCGAGAGTGGGACTTGTACAATAGTAAGAAAGTCTTGATCTACTTATGGTTTGGTCGACAATTCCAGCCTTTATCATAATATTATCACCTTCGTGTTGCATTCATTTAGCATCAGACATATCTGAATTGTACAAAATCCGTCCTTTGTCCCATGCATCAGTTCCGTCAAATTTCACTCAAAATCTGCCCGTGAAAATTACTTCAGAAAAGTCAATTTTCAAGTAATTATTGGCCCAGTTTTGAAGCTTTGAAATATTTGTTTTATTGAGGGGAAGTAGCCTAGGCGATTTTTTTTACAAATCTAAATTTACAACTATTCTAATCCTTTTTTCTCCTTGACTTCCTCAATTCAAGTCTTTTAAAATATCTGAGCGCTGGTCAAAATTAGTTGACTGACTCTAACTCGCTTTAGTTTAGGTTCATCTCAAGGAAGCCAGTTCTCAAAGCCTTTTTATCCTTTCTTCGAGTTCTCAACTTACTTATATTGCCAAGAGCCTATTTTATCGTTTGATGATCTCCGAAAAGCTACTTTGATATCTCAAATGTTGACATCCCTCACTCAATAACGTTATTTTCTGCTTTCTAGCCATTCTTAGATCCTTATTTTACACATGATTCAAGATACTGTTGCGTTCTGTATTGTCTCGTGATCCCCACACTACTAAATAAAACTGTATCAACGAAGAGGGTCATTTACTTTTGGAATTCGTTTTCTTAAGAAATAGAGCTTGGATTCTAAGAGCTTGGATTCTAAGATGTCACAGGAACGCATATCGCACGATGGCTCAGTGTCCATCCGTGGTTGGTATTAGCCAGTAGCAAACCTTGTTGTGGGGGTATACCGACGCTTCTGAATGTTATAGCCCCACCCCCGTTGAATCTGTGCCATTTGAGACTAATATTCAAATCCTGGACTAAGGTAAGCTTGCACTGTCAGTATGCACTGCCCACGAGTCACTCCGGCTAATCGCTGGAGATTCTGGCCCTGGTCTTCGCATTTTTTAACATTACTTCCCTTTTTTCTTTTTCAAAACATATAGTAATATGTATTTTAAATCATTTCCATGTGTGAAATGTAGCTTATTCGTACATCTCCCGCAATGCCTCCATAAAAAGCGCCATATACACGATCCAAAGGAAATATTACACAAAATAACAAAACATTCAGATATATCGTATAAGAGCAAATAAAATTTTACAGAATTATTATAACTTCCTTTTGTAAGGTTTATTGTTATGATAAACGTCTAAAATGAATTACGGTAGTTTTGATTTGACAGTAGCAAAATAATTTTTGGAACAAACAAGAGCAATTTCAAGAAAAAGAAAACATGCAGAAGAACTAGAACTGTATCCGAGACAGAAACGCTTGAAAGTACGTTGGGGAACTCTCCAGAAAGAGGAGGGAATATAGTAATACGAAATAAATATTCATATTTAATAAAGAAGAAATATCAAAAGGGTGGATGTTCCCGAGTAAAGTTGTATTGGACAAGTTCATAGGCTCACCGTGAGTGTACACCCACGGTGAGCCTATGAACTCGTCCAATACAAATTAAATACCGTACTGCATTTTAAGCGATTATTCAGGACTTTCATCAGTTAATCATTTCTTCAGCTGATTTTAATGACTTTTATGTTGATTTTTTCCTTTCACCATGTAGACTAATTTTCCGATTCTGGTCGCTGTTATCAGCCGTTCCCATATTTCCTTTCCCTCCTTGTCTGCTGTAAAATAGACGTTATCTCTGACCTTGAAAGTATTGGTATCGCTTTTATTAAGCGTTCGTGATCTTTGACTTGGCAATAACATGTTGAACATCGATTTTACCCTTCTGGCAAACATTAATTCTACCGGCGACATGCCAGATGGTGTATTTGGGTTAAGTGATAATCGGTACACACTCAATAAATTTTGAAGTAAAACCTCATTTAATTTTTCCAGATTTGCGTTTTTCAATGCACTTTTTAACGTTCCATCAAACTATGTCGCTTGTCCGTCAGGATATGGTGGGGTCGTAATATGTTCTATAAAGAACAACTTGCAAAAGAATTGAAATTCTTTTACCATTGAATTGCGTCCCATTATCCGATATTATGGTACCTGGTACTCCTTATCTCGCAAAGAATTCATGCAAGAAATTCACTCTCATTCACGATGTAGAATTTTTGCAGTTGCAAATTTCCGATCATTTCGTAAAACTTCCACTAGATAATATGCTCCATCCATGCAAAATCTGTATGCATCTTGAATACGGTTTGGCCAAGGTTATCTATTTGTGATAGGCAGGTTTGCTGCCAGGGCAAAACCACTACATGTCTTTACTGTTTTCGATATTTTGGTTTATTGCGGTCCAGTATACAAAAGTTTTCATGAGATATTTCATTCTTCAAAAGCCAGGATGTACAATATGAAAATACTATAATATAAGTTTCTGTAACACAATCGGTATTACAAATTTTTGTCCTTATATTACAACATGGCGCATCGAGTACGCGTTCAATTCTTGATTCTGTACATTAGTTTCTTTTAATTGTTTATGTATTTTAGCACTAAAGACGCCTTTTCTACTTTTCGTTATTTCATCTAGTGAGACAGTTACTTCGCGTAATATGTTGCGCAGAATGGTTTTAATTTTATTCTCACTTATTAGCATTGGTATGACCGTGTCCTTCAATATAACAGATTTTTAGATAATAATCTAGATAATCCATCCCGATGTCCTAAAGTTTTAGACGATTCGTACAATTATATTCTAATAGGATGGTACCCCAGCGCTATAATCAGTTAACTGGAAGGATATACATACCTTTCTTTTAAACATATACGGCTAATAACGATGTATGGTCTGTTTGCAACGGAAAATTTATTCCATGAATAAATGTATGGGATTTTTCATAGTGAATATGATTTCTATGTTTTTTCTTTATCTGGCTGTAATTTATTTCTGCCGTTAGAAGTGAGCGTTAAATCAGCGCTCCAACACCATAATCACTAGCATCTGATGTTACTAAAATTTTTACTTTTATATCGTAGTGGGCTAACGATAAATGAGACGCAAGTCATTTTTATCTCGTCAAGCATTTTTTTGACATTCCTGATCCCTATTCCACCTTACTGATTTTTTCAGTAGTTTGATAAGTGCAGTTGTCAAATTATGTATATTATGTACATAAATACGATAATAATTACCCAGTCTAAAACATGATTGTAACGTAGTTACGTTTGTTTGTATAGGCGTATTTCTAATTGCATTTTCCCTAGAGTGATCTAGTTTCCTACAATTTCTATCAATAATTTAACCCAGTCATTTTATTTGGCAAAAACAATACATATTTTTCATCACTAATATTGAATCCGTATTCTCTTAGTTATTGCATAAATGTTTTGGCATGACCAACATAAATTTTTCATACGAAAACGTGTTCATTCTTTAATTCTACAGTCTTTTCGAACATGTAATTTTCCACAACTAAAACAAGGTTTTATATTCCGTTTTGTAGATTTTCCTTAATTTTAACCAATGCACATCCACTATTCTGCTTTTTTCAGCATCATGCTTATGACTTAGTATAGATTGACAATCGTCCACTTTTGTCGAATTTCAACTATTGAAGCCAAACTATCCCTATCCGATTTTTTAAAACCAACTTAGTTAAAATACTCGTATCGCCTACTGAAAAAATATGAGTTTCAAAAATCTGTTCTCCGACTATTCTAACTGCAGTTTTAATGTTGTGCTTATCATACCACGTTTGAGTTCAAATTCCTCGACAACTGTTATAACTCCAGTAAAAAAATTGAGAATTTATCCAGTGATTGTGTTCGCGTATCTTCGTCGCCAGATATTATAACTTCAGTTATAATATTGCGCTTGATTTAGAGATCCTTTTCGCTAACTGTTATAACTTCCTATTGTAACGTTGAGAAGGTACGGAGGAGTAATGGTGGAGTAATGGATAGCGGGTCGGATTGATGAATCGTAGAGCCGAGTTTGAATTTCAGTCACTTGCCTACTAATACACTTCGGAAAGGTATGGATACTCTACTTCTATCCACCAGTTATGGTTAAATAGCAGGGCAGACCGGCAAACTTTTACTGGAAAAAATCTGCCACGTCAGTCATATATCGAAATATACATGACATTCTACGCGTGTATCACGGATGGCACATAATTAAATGATTGATTGTAATGTTAATGTTACAACAGACGCTCGTAATTAGTATAGCTTAATTAGTTAAGCATAATTAAAGTTATTCCTTAGGAAATTGCCGTACGCTTAATTAGTATGAAGACGGACTCCAATAACACTGGTGTTTAACCAATACTGCCCAAAAGAAAGATGTGGTACAAGGGCGCTTTTACGTGGAGATATTCTGAAAGGGTTGGCTACCTGTTAGGGTACCAGCTATGGGCAAAATGTTAACACACAAACTTGTGTAAAAACAAATTTTAATATCAGAAATACCTTGTAAAAATATTACCAGCAATACATTTTTGAAAATAAAATACCAGCTATACATTTTTGAGGAAAAAAATATTACCAGCTATACATATTTGA
Organism: Acanthosepion lycidas; assembly: GCA_963932145.1. Classification (NCBI taxonomy): domain Eukaryota; kingdom Metazoa; phylum Mollusca; class Cephalopoda; order Sepiida; family Sepiidae; genus Acanthosepion; species Acanthosepion lycidas. Next base: position 132,280,211 of record OZ010574.1, read on the forward strand.
GGAAAAAAAAATGCCAGCAATACATTTTTGAAGGAAAATATTACCAGAAATAGATTTTTGAAGGAATTTTTTTTCCATAAATACATTTTTGACAAAACAAAATATTACCAGGAAAAAGTAATGTAATTAAATAACTCATTGAGATTTATATGCCGTATAGCAAAACAAACCAAACCAAACCAAAATCAAAAGTATGAGTAATTGACAAATGGTTCAAATATAATACAAGTAACTAGTTTGTGTCTATGTTGATATTCATGAGAAAAATTATATCGAGATAACTGGAAATCATAGACTCGAAAAGAAACAACATACCATTTGATGCGGTAAACATTGTGAAGTGCGAATTAATGTTTGAAAATAAACTTCGTAAGAAACAAAGGAAAGAATTCCGAACTGTTATATGATTTTCAGTACTCTTAAATGACAGTGAATGCTAAACAGACATCTCACCGACGAAGAATTGATAGGAAGCAACGAGGTTTTAAAGAAAATGGAAAGAAAAAGGAGACTTATAATTAATAGTATTAAGAGACATTTGAAATTTCCCCGTCACATAATGAGTGAAGAAATCTTGGAAAATTTGGTACTCACAGAATAGTTTGAAGGCGTGATAAACAGAGGAAAGCATCGCGTAACCAACCTAGAGAACTTGAGTAAGCAAGTGAATAACAGGATTTAACAGAAATAGCAAAAATATTTTAAGAGCTACTAAATACAGGAAATTGTCCACAGACATGATCGCCAACTTCCTAAAGGGATGTGACATAAAATAAGAAGACGACTAGTTTACAGCGATGATAGGCAGGTTTATCTCGTAGATTTTAATTTTGTAGTTAGTTTCTCTGACATTTCTGTCCAATTAATTTACATATGTACTGAATTAATTTAAGTTTGTAAAAACTCTAGTATGAGTTTTTAATTCCTACAAATAAAACTATTATCGTTAATGGTTTTAATTCATTATGAATGTAACGTATAATTATCTCTCCGGTTTTCATGTGATATTAATGTAAAACGAAAAGAGCTGGGAGTAACAGAGGAGGATTTTAACGACACCAATAACAACTTTTCCATATGGACATTTCTATAATTTGAACATTTCAAAAACATTAGCTAACCAGATGAAAGTGTTTATATTGTTTTTAATTTGTTTTTTTCTTATCTCATTAGTTTTTATTGTTTATCGGACCGGATATTGTTTTCATGAATGTCGATAATTTTATCTTTACATTTATCTAAGTATTTGATTACATCGAAACAATTTTAGTGATTTTCTTTGAAGTTTATTGCAATACCAGCCTTAATGATTAAGGACGAAACAAAGAGAATATTTATATTTACGTATTCATTGAAAAAAGAAACATCTATCTTTATATATGCATATATATATATATATATATATATATATATATATATATATATATATATATATATATATATGTGTGTGTGTGTGTGTATGTGTGTGTACTGTGTATATGTCTGTGGGCCTTCCTGTTTGTGTGTGGTTTCATTGTTATGGAATTGTATAAAAAAGATCTATATGCCGCTTACTGAATATTTACCTCTCATCAATCCTCGCAAACTACAAAAAAACTCATCCACATACATGCCCATATCCATTGTTCTATGTTACTATACATGATAATATAATTATTTTGAAATGAGTTCATGGTGGACTTGGGACAGTTATCACCACAGAAAAAGCAATGTTATCCCGGGTACAAATTCCGACCGCCGCCGTTGCTCTCAATTCTAAGTCATGCACTTCAAAAAGGCAGATATTTAAAAATCCGCCTCTGAGACGTGTTAGATTTTAAAGTGAACTGAAAATCTTGGAATATCTAAGACAACCTGTCTAGGAATGAATGATCTGAATGTCAAAGCATTGCCTATTTTCTAATTTAGTCCATGAATTCTTGTGTTTTCCATGTGTAAAGATACACCCACCCACGTATACACCTACATACAAGCATGTTAATTCATGTTGTATATATCATCATATATATTCGTATATACAATTTCTATACAGACAACGTGCGCATTGGTAAAAATTTACCTTAACTTTGGTGATGTTTCTCAATGCACTTATGCATATACATGGCAAATTCAGTTGTTCAGGCATAAACGCATATATCTTCATAAACACACAAGATCACACACGCACATGCGCACGAGGATCCACAAAATATCAACCAAATTATGAATAGAGGCAAAGGGGCTATGTCCGCTATTATAAATGAACGCGAGGTCATATTTTCCTCGACAGATAAGGTGAAGCTCATCTCTATCTTTCCCTCGAATTGGACGATAGACCAGGAAGGGCATCACCTTCCTAAGTCCCCACGTAATTCTGAGTACAATCTCAGTAATATTCTAATTACAGCCTGGAAAGTCTCAAGACATTTCAAAATCAATGAGTCTAAGACAGCCACTGGGCCAGACAAAATTCCAATGATTTTCCATAGGAATATAAGACCAGGATTATTCCAGATCCGAGCAAAGTTATTTAATTGCTATTTGAAGTATGAATCCTTCTCAAGCCTGAGGCGTGTCAAGCGTATTCCCGGTTTTCAAGAAGGCAGATGATCCCATATCCCTCTCAACAGTATAGCCACATCAGTCTCCTCAGTATAATTCACAAGTTTTCTAAGTCTATTAGCAACAAAATCAGTGCATGTTTCGATCGGACTGATCCTCTGCTGATGGCTTAACAAATATTATTCACAGAATCAGTAAAGGTCTGAACAAGTACATCCCAAGGACAATAGCATGAGATATTTCGAAGATATTTTAAAAGGTGTGACACAAATTTTTGTTGCTCAAGCTCTCTCGCTATAGAAGCATTATATCCCAATTATAAAATCAAATATTTGTTAACAGACAGTCATCTCGGTCTCTATCAATCAACGAAGTCGTCTTACAGGTGTCACTTTATTTGCCTGATATAAATCATCTGGCTATAATTATAGTGAAATCATTTATGAATATATATATATATATATATATATATATATATATATATATATATATAAGGTGCAACTCCAAAACTTTCATTTGCAGATTTGCAGCTGATATCACATCCGATCTAGCTCTACCCATTCAGTTGCTGGAGGAAACATGCTGGTTACATACAATGCTTTGAAAACAAAACCAGACACATTCCATCATCGCCAATGGTATCCCGAACTATAATCAGTCACAAGAAATGAATCTCCCTTCGGGGAGGTGCCGTGCCTTGAGAGACTAGTGGGCCCTATACTCACCCCAGACTTCAAGTGGAACTCCTACATATATTCCATTAGTAAAGATGCAGTCAAAATCTTCTGTTCCGTGTAGCGCCCCAGTAATTATCTGAGTCCTCGTTTCATCTTCTATATTTACGAAAACCAGATGAGGCCTAACATGGAATATTGCTGCAGTATTTGGGAAGAAGATGCACAGTCTTCATTTTCCAGTCACTTCGAATGAGTGAAAATATATTTTTAATCCTGCAATCCCTTTCTTACAGACTGGATATGGCAGGCCACTCACTGTTTGTAGCTACTTCCATCGAAAATTCTCGGATGGCCTGCATTCTTTAGTTCCGCCATTCCAACCTTCACGACTAGAATCCGCCCTGCTACTCACGCGCATTTGCCTCGTATTCCATTGGCGATAATTAATTTCTACTCGAACAGCTTATTCCCGAGAACTACTGTTCTAGGAAACCGACTTCCAACAGGATGGTCCCTTGATCACTACAATCTTAACCTGTACAGATCTACGATTAACAATCTGCCTGTTTCTCTGTATTCTTCTACTATGACTGTGAATTAAAATTTAGTATGGCCTGTAAATGACTTTTCGGATAATAAGATTCATTAAACATTAATTTATTATTTTCTATTTAACACACTGAATAACAATTATGAGATAAATATAGGGTGAAATTTTCCATTAATACACAGATAAAGAGCTATCTCATTTTTTTTTCTGTCAAGGTTACAATTAGGAGTTGTTTCGTTGTTTTAAGCGCAAATAACTTTAAACTGGCGCCTAAGGTATGACTAAAAAATAGACAGCTAAAACGAACTTTTAATAGAGAAAAATTCCTTGAAAATTTAACACATAAACGAAGCATTTGAAACGTACATTATTTGCCGTCTGAGGACAAATGTCGTCATGACTCACTGGCAGTCAATGTGTTAAAGAACATAAACAATTGTAAATTTTAGAAAAGGTCGTCGTTTAAATTATTAATTACAGCAATTGAAATTTATATGTTCCTTGTACAATGAAGTACGCCCTTTACAAGGACCAGGAGCCACTTGTGTTAGAATGTTACAGAATAAGAGGCACAATTTATGGGGATATTTTGGTAAGATAACCCGAGATTTGACTAGGTCAGAATTGCAGTAATCTGGGAAGCATAGAATTAGTTTCCACAATTCAGCGGTTCATAGAAAGAAGTTGCTAGAGTGGAACTAAAATCTATCTCGAAAATCGATTTTCCTCTGTGAACCATGAGAATAATATTCACCTTTTTCAAGATAAATTATTTCAAACGTTCAGTATGTTTTTCTCTGTGGGTTTGGTGCACTGATTTATTTGTGTTCTTTGTTTTGTTACACTATTTTAGATTCCCCAATCTTTTGGATACTTTGCGAGAAGTCTCAAAGTCGCATTAATTTGGCATTGGTTTCATTATATATCATTACATTATTCTATAATTCCATTCATAAATTTTGGTCAGTGATTTGGTTCTAGCTGAATTAATCTTTTCCTCATGCTATCATATTTCGGATGTTTTTCTTGCGTATTAACTTTGTGATTTTTGCATACCTTTTTCTTTCATACATCCGTCCACATTCTTAAGTCAATTGAAGAAAGAAATGATTTGTTTTACAGTCATTATTTTGTTCTTTTTTTTTCCAGGCTTCCATAATCTGGCATATGCAGGGTGTTCTTCTCCACATTTACATATATCTCTTCATTCTTTTATGCTGTGATCTGGTACCTTTAGTACCCATCGTCGACATAATTATTTAGATTAGCTTCCGTCTCTATGATGTTTCAACCACGACTGCAGTAACTACGGAGGAGTTTTGAGATTACAGGTTCCGTCTTTTCTAAGTTATATCCTAATTTTTTGTCGTTAGGGACAGTTGGTCCATTGAATGCCATGATGTAAGTCTTGGTCTGGATATTTTCCTTATTATTTTAATTCTCCCTTTTCTGATATCCGTGAATCTCTGCTTTTTTATTTCATTTTTATCTTTTCAGTGGCAGATAGGTAGAGTTTCCTAATGCGTACCGCGCCCTGTGAAATGTTCATTTTTTATGAGGGCAATCCTTTATTTTTATAATGAAATGCGTTTGTTTTCAGTAGTATCTTCGCTTGTTTTTCTTTATCAGCTTCAACGAAAATTGTGACATTTTTTTTTTACATTTTTCCGTCTTGGGACTTTCATTTTAAGATTTTTTTTCACTAAGCAAAGGAGATAATTTCGTAAGTGGAAGTTCATCTAGTAATTCCAAGATTATAAATCTCGGAAATCATCACCTATCTTCGTTCCTAGAATCCTTATCCATGTGAGATCCCTTGGTAGGTTCGTTTTTATCCCTGACAACAAGTATTACTCCCCTAATTCCCACCCCCCACTGAGTCCAAACTAATGAGAAATAACAAGAGAGGAAACCCATTCGTCTTGATAACAAAGGGCTACAGCAAAGGTAAAATCATATTTGGCGGAACGCCAAGGGACATTAATTCCCCTTAGGTTTCGTTACCCAACATTTAGTGAAAAGTGAATATCAACGATGCATCATAGTTCTTTCTTTCCAAACTGACTGACCGCAGCTTTCTACTTAAGTATTTAATATATTTACTATTGAGACACTTTGAAATGATAACCACATTTTCTTCTCTCCATTTTGGTTACTTTAAATTAGTGATTGACGCGGCCAGCCGTGAGATAGTATCGGCCATCGACGAATATCTCTCTAGTTCAAATAAGAGCCAAATTGGTGTGTTGGGAATCAGAAGTATCTAAATCCGACACCTGAAAACCTCAAACACCAAGATCCCGTCCTCAAACTACCTACCTGCTACCCACGGCAAACTTGTAACATCAGTGGATGGGGAGGGTACAATCTGTAGATGTGCAGACAGTGTATTCTAAAGCTGCGAGATTTAGTAATAATTTAATGATACAAGTCTTACTAATTAACGCATAGCTTCGGTGAGAAGAAATTGATTCAAGGCTTTCCCAAGTGTATTTGCGTATATGAATATCACGAACTCGAGTGGATTGGAACACAGATTTGCGCTGAAGAGTTTCGAGCCATTATCCATTACAACATGTGCGAATCCAAGCTTATTGCACCTGTATTCCCAAAGGGTCGCCCATCTATTAGGTTGGATCTAAAATAATGTCGTTTTCTCATATATTAACATATGTGAGAAAACGACATTATTTTTGCACCAACGTAATAGTTAGTGACCAGGTTCGACTTTGCTTATCTTCGATGAACGGAAGAGAAGCGGTGTTTCAAAATGTTGCGGCCGTAAGATCGTATGATATTTTACGTCTTTTCAAAAGATATCCGTTAAAGAAAATATAGAATATCACCCGACTGGGCACACGCAGACTCGCGCCTACACACAGAACACAGGCAGACACAGAGATGAATATACGCATATATGTGTGCGTATGTATGCATGTTTGTGCGTTTTTGTGTGTGTGCATGCGAGTGCATTCCTGGTATGTCTAAGTTTCATTTTAAAATATTTTATCCTTCAAGGCAAATTTCTCTTTACACGTTTCACCAAATTTTCCCGGCAGCATCCATAAGTAGTCATCGTTATTTCACCCCTTACTCAGTAACATGAGATCAATTGTGCGTGGCTGTCATAGAAATATCGATCTTTTAGTTCTAATACAATAAGGTGTTGGCTTTCTTTCTCACCCCAGGCCAACGGGAGCATATGTCACCTTATATTGCGAAACTTCCGTTGTAACCAGTTTGCCACTTCGCTCGCTAATTTTGCAATTCCTTGCAGGCTAGCTTGGCCTATCATCTCAACAAAGATGAAGCTAACGAGAGTTACTAACGATCTGGCAAATGCTTATATCAGTATTTTCTAATCATCATCATCATCATCATCATCATCATCATCATCATTCACAATAATTTAAATAACTGTACTGTGATATTATATAGTTCATTAATACATATATGTGTGTGTGTGTCTGTATATATTTATATATATTTATATATATATAAAACATGAAATGGATTTAGTCCGACAATTATTTTAATATATATTTCTTGTGTATACGATATTTTTATAGATACGCATATATAAGTAAATGCTCCGTTTATTATAAACAGTATTAACAGCATTTACTGCTGGCTGAATGTCCAAGAAATCTGAAAGAAAATATGCGTCCCCCCGACAGAAATCGGATCTGTATCCTACACGGAACCTACACATGTCAGAAATTTAACCTTGCTAAAAACTGTAATTTAACCTTGCTGACAAGATGTTCCCTCTGTATAACACGTCAGGCTATATGGCCATTCCGTGTAGAAGACATGTTTGATGTTTTTCTTTGTAAGATTTTTCGTCGGTTTTCCATATTTAAGCTTGTCCCCTTTCACCACATTTGACGTATTATAGCAGGTATTTATGTGAAAGGAATCCATTGTATTTTGCACAAAAAAATCTGTGTCCCTACCTAGTTTGAGTTTATTAATCCTTTAAATACTAGATAGATGCAGTGGAAAGAATCATTCATATTTATTTCTATTGATACAATGACCACAAAAACACCTTTGTCTTTCAAGTTTAGGTTTCGTATATTCTGTTGCGCATCGATAGCATAGGTAAGTGTATGAATCAACAGCTTCTCCCTTACTATGGGTTAATTAGTGTGCCTTGTGCCAGTAAATCATTATTATCTCTTTTATGGCTTCATATAACCCACAAAAGGTTTGTAAACCGTAAAAAAACAAATAAATCAACCAGAAAAAAATACACTTAATTTTTATGACAATGAATATAGCTGAACTCATCCAATGTGAATATATTTTCCTTAATAAGTGATTCTAATTTTTATTTTCTGCTAACTGCTGTAATTCCGTTGAGAAACATTGTGATGTTTCCATTGATGTTATGCTATTTTGGTTTAGTATAGTTACGTAATTTTGGCATATCAAACCATGGATTATTTCTTTGTGAATCAGTATTTCTTTCATGGAGAGCGGTAAGTAATATTTTTATTTCTTAGCACGCTCACTTCTTGATGTAAAGATTAGAAACATAGATAATTAGAAGAGGTAGAAAAGGCGTCAAAGTACGAGAAAATATAGATTTGATTAAAAGATTTTTCGCTTAAGCCTTACCATTATTCCTACAAACGGTGTCACGTTTTCTATACATATATATCTATAATATCGTATTCATCATAGCTGTAGAATTACTACAGCCTTTTTCAAAATTGATAAAAGTAGTAAAAATCAAATTTGAACTTATTTCTTATTCATAATATTGTCATTTATTTTAATATTGCGTAATCAAAGAAATACAGTTAGCTTTAGTTCAGCAATGTGTGTGTATATATATATATATATATATATATATATATATATATATATATATATATATATATATATATATATATATATATATAATATATAAATTCCCAGATCAATTCTGTGGACAAGGCAGATTGGTATAAATAAAATGTAATTATATTTATACCAATCTGTCTTGTCCACAGAATTGATCTGGGAATTTATCTATATTGTTGACATGGAAAAAAAACTCTTACTATAAAGGTAATTTACATTAACCAGAAAAAAGGCTTAGACAGAAGCGTCTATCTTTTTAAATTTGGATTTTTTTTAATGTAGCTATAACAACAACAACAACATTTCGATTTCATTTTTGCCTTGAAAAATTCGGAAGACGAAATGCGTCGGCAAAATCTAAGATCTTTTGCCAATTGTCATTTTATTTATACCATATATATATATATATATATATATATATATATATATATATATATACAAACTGCGTCTAGCGATTATATGTAAGTTATGAATTGGTATAAACAGTTGCGTCTTTACTGTTAAAAGTCCTATCATGATGCTGTTTAGATTCTACTCAATATTATTAGCTTAGTCATATAGTGGCAGAGAAAACTATTGTTTTTGGTTTGAAAAAATTTTACTAAGTTAAAAAAAACAGACTAATTTGTCTGTCAGTAAATTATTTGCAACTATTTATTTTGATAATTTTACATTATTAAACCTTGTCAACTAATGTATAAAAATAATATGAAAAGATTTTAGAACAAATTTGTCAATTTCTTAAAGGAAAAATATAAAAAAAACACATTTTATTTTTAAAATAAAAGATATATTAACAAAAATAATAAGAACCTCCTAAAATCTATTGCAGAAATGTTCCTTTCTTTTCAATAACACTTAGTTGCCTATTGTCAAAATCTGATGTTAGATTTGCAATTTCAGAGGCTGGTATGTTGTTTGCAGCAACTTTAACTGCATACCAGATGTCACACTTGCAGTTGAATTGCCTTCCATTTGAATAAATATCTCTCTTGAGGATGCTCCACAGGTTCTCAATGGGATTCAAATCACAGCTATTTGAAGGCCAATCTATAAGAGAATCTTCAACGAATCCCTTTTATTTCAACCAGGATTTAGTAAACTTCGATGCATGACTTGGTGCGTTGTTTTGCATAAAGATCATAGATCTACGGTTGGCTAAAGACTGGTTATCAAGCCATTCAAAGAAATGTTGCTCTAGAAAATCACAGTAACTTTTGGAATTCATTTTAACCCGGTCTTTCAGTTTAAATGGAACCACGAGCCCATTACCAATAATCCAAGCCCATATCATGATCCCACCGCCGCCATGTTGGCGTTTATAAAATGTTCTTGAGTCATGTTGCTTGCTAACCCATCCTCGAGCCCATCCATCGGGCCCATCGTGGGCGATCCTTGATTCGTCTGTAAAAAGCAATTTACTGAAATGAGTTTACATGTATTTTTTTGCCCATTGCAATCTTTTTCCTTACGTTTTTTTGTTAAAATGTTTTTTTTTTATTTGATTTTTTACATCAGCACACTTCTTCAATGCTTTACACCTTGTTTCCCTTGACACCATAGGAGTTCCAGCGGCCTCAAATATGAACGGAATTTACGCATTTGGGTTTCTTATTAATTCTCTTCGGATATGTGATAGATCTCACTTTGTTAAATCCCTGAATTCAGCCTGGGGCTTTTTTTCCTTGGTTGAATTCTCATTTGACATATTTTCTTGATTGTTAGATGATCCTTTTTCAAATCCTTAGAAAATTTTTAGCGAAGACTTTCCTTTGCTAATTCCTTTGACTATATATTTCTTTTAATTCATTGTTAGTTCTTTTTGACTAGCCATAATACTAAATTCTAGTTCTTGCAAATAATCTCTTGACACTGCAAATCGCTATAATTACTGAAAAAATACTAAATATCAATCTGAAATTGAAAATTAATTGCTTAATTGCTTTCATGCTTACTGCTATACATAATAGTATAAATTATTTCATTGGATAACACATATCTATGAACTTTACATAAAATATTTGACAATACCTCTATATTATATAAAATTTCTAGACGCAGTTTATATATCTTTATTTTTATAGAACATGACTGGTGTAAGAGATTCAAAACTCTTACACGAAAAGCTTGAGGTCTATTGTCTGCTTCGTCTGTGGCATTTATTTGCACGGACTGAGTGTATCAGTATATCCGAAAAGTGTGGATGGTTTTCTACATGGCTTCACCATTTTAATCAAATAACTTATGTGGGTTTTCTGGGGGTTTACCTTGATCCGTTCATTCTTATCGACACATTTCACTTGCAAGGTCCGCTGGCGAGAGAGTGAAGGCGACGGGGTCAGGTAAGGGATATTACAGGGAGGCTATAGCTGAAGCTCTACCCAGTAGCAGTCCGATAGGTGATGGCCGTTCTTTCACAAACCCATGAGCAATTGTGACGTCCGTGCCCTTCATCGGAATAAAAGCAGCTCTATTTAAGATCTGCACTGCTTTCGCTATAATGGGGATGAGGTGATAAAAGGAGCCCTACACATTGCTTGCTCACACAGAGTCTTGGCAGCCTGCTGCAGCTGTCTGGTTATCCAATGCGGTAGTCAAACGGCAAGAAAGATCAAAAGAAATATAAGAAGAAATTTCATTTTGTATCCTGGAATGTTCGCACTCTCCAGAACAATGATTCTGCACCCGAGCGTAAAACAGCTCTTGTTTCTTTCGAGTTGAAGCATAACATCGACAAAGCGGCCATTAGTGAAACGTCTGGCCGGCAATTCTCAGCTTAGTGAAGACAAAGTGGATACAAGATTTTGTGGGCTGGCAAGACTGAAAAAAAACCCACACCAGTCTAGTTTTTGTTTCGCCATCAACATTGCTAGCTCACTGCCTCCCTTACCTAAATATGTATCAGATCATTTAATGATATTAACCTCATTCTGGAGTGCAACACACTTGTGACGATGGTTAGCTGCTACGCGCCAACCTGAGGTAGTTCAGATCAAGAAAAATGATGACTTTTACAATCTCCTTCGGGATGACATTTTCCAAAGTACAACATAAGCATAAATTAATCCTTATAGGAGACTTCAATGCTTGTGTTGCCAATGATTATCATACTTGGAAATACGTTTTAGGTCATTATGTTATTGGTCATGTGAATTAGAATGGATTATCTGAAAAGAATTTGACCTTAGTATTACTAATACCTTCTACCAACAACCCAGCTGTCGTAAGACCACGTGGATGCATCCTCGTTCGAAAGACTGGCATCTGAACTACTAAATTATCACAAAAAGAAGGGGCATTAAATATTTTAAGATAACGCGTTCACTCCACACAACATGCTATCTGTCAGATCACTCTCTACTTCGGAGTAAATCTACACAGCATCTACAAAAGCGAAGGATTATAAAATCTACAGTGTCCAAACGCATTAATATACAGCCTCTTAAATCGACTGAAACGAAAATTGATCTCTCTTACAAACTTGATGCTGCACTTCATTCTGTTGACATTACCAATGATATCGAATCTTCTTGGAAGGCTCTGCCGGATGCAACACATTCTACATCATTAGAGATTCTCGGTCTGCCGCATCGTAAAAATCAACACTGGTTTTATGACAACAATACAGATGTTCTGCAGCTTGTAGATGAATTGCACTCTTCTCATAAAGCATGGATTGAAGACAAAAACTCACCCGATAAGAAGATCGCTTAGAAGAAGTAAAAAAGTCAGGTTCAACGAGCTCTCAGAATCAGGAAAGAGAATTGGTGGTCTGAAAAAGCCACGAAAATCCAAGAAACTTCAGATAAAAAGGAACTAAAGGCTTTCTATGCTGGCCTCAAGAGCATTTTCGACCCTCATAAAGGGGGGGAGTGTTCTAATTCCCACAGCAGATGGTGAAACTCTCTTGACCGATAAGTCTGGCATCTAAGATTGCTGGAAAGAGCATTTCGAAACTGTGTTAAACACCACTTCGGCTACTGATGAGGAATCCATCACATCAATTGGCAAAAAATAAAAAAACACAGAAATTCCAGAGTTTTCTTTTGAACCTACCTATCAAGAGATAAGTGATTCTATCAAACAGATCTCATCTGAAAAAAACATCTACTCCTAAGGATCCTATTCTACCTGAAGTGGATAAGCTAGGTGGCCAAAAGTTGGTAGAAATGTTTCATCTCCTTTTCGTGGAAATATGGAAGCATGCTGTGTTCCACAGGATTATAAAGACGCCTCTATCAAACACCTCTACAAAAACAAGGGATTTATGTGTGTGTGTGTGTGTGTGTGTGTGATAATCATAGGGGAATATCATTACTTTGAATTGCAGAGAAAATCCTAGCTAGACTGATTCTAAACAGAATCATTGAATCGCAGTGTGTTTTTCGGTCGGGTTGTTGCCCAGTAGCATACTTTCTCCTTGTCAAATTGCAGAGAATGTTCGCGAAAAAAAACAGAAGTTGTACATGTCTTTTGTTCACTTGACGAAGGCCTTTGACACTGTGAATTGAGAGGCTCTTTGTTAAGTCTTAAGGAAACTCGGTATACCAGAAAATATGGTAAAGAACATCATCGACTTTCATGAAGGAATGGAAGCTAATATCATCTGATGGTATGATGTCAGAATGCTTTGATTTCACAAACGGCACCAAGCAAGTGTGTGTCATGGTCCCTGTCATTTTTTCCCTTTCTTCTCGGTGATGCTGAAATTTACATTCGCAGACATAGGGGCGTCAAGTTTCAGTTTCGAAGAACTGGTGGTCTCTTCAATCATCAACGCTTCAAAGTCAACGGACACCTTTATATACAAATTATTAGTGTACTGTTGTTTGTTAATGATGCTGTCATTGTCGCGACATCCTTTGAGACAGCCCAACATCTAATAAATCGCTTGTCCAATCTATATATAACATTTGGTCTTACACTTCGCATAAAGAAAATTGAAATAGTGCACCGACCTTGTTCTAACCCAAAGCAATTCTGTGGTGAGAAACAAAAAACCATCAGTCTACAAATTCTTAGTGAGACCATTGAAAGTAGAAAGCAAAGCCCTGAACTATGTAAAATCTTTCACCTATCTTGGCAGCAAAGTAAACTACAGTGGAACTTTAGATGATGAAATCATGCATCGGATTGCTAAGGCTACCAGTGTTTTCGGAAAACTTTGACATCGGTTGTAGAATGAACGTGGATAGGAAAATTAGGGTGTAAAGAGCTTTTGTCCTTGCCATCTCTTTGTACGGCTCGGTATCGTGGAATTCTTACAGGTGCCATATACGCCAGCTTGATATTTTCCATAAATCTGTCTGTGTGCCATCTGTCGAGTTAACCAACAAGACAGAAAATCTAACGTAGACTTGTTTAACAAGTGTAATATTGGAGCAATCGAGATTTTTGTCATACAGTCTCACTTACGGTGGATTGGTTATGATTGGGAATGTCTGATGACAGGATCACAAGATCCTAATGTACAGCCAGTTAGATCAGGGCTACAGGAATGTAGGACGACCATGTCTAAGATGCAAAGACAAGCTGAAGAGCAACTTGTCAGCTGTCAGTATACTTCATAGCACTCTCGAACGCTTATCCTTTGAACAAGTAGAATGGCGCTCTAGTGTTTTAGTGAACTCAGTAGTTTTCCATCTGGTTTTCTGAATCGTCTTCAAGAAGCGAGAGCAAGATCGAAAAGGTCAGCAAATCTAACAGTGATCTCATACCACAATCCTCACCTTTGCTTCCATATGCGGCCTCCTTTGTAAATCACTAGAGGACCTTAAGTGCCACTTATGATTCTCACACAAAAATTCAAAACTGAATCAATTAAAGTTTTCATAGCCTCATAGGTCAAAACCGACGGGAGAGTCCGTATATATATATATATATATATATATATATATATATATATATATATATATTGCATTTCACCTCAAACAAGACGGGAGTGCCACTAGCAAGCAAGGTGTTAGAGAGAGTGGGAGCAAGTGTAAGGAGGCGTGATAGAGGAAAGCATGAAGAGAAGGACGTGTAGATTAGATCAAGGAATCTGAAGATGTCGATTAATATTACATTTGTATAATTGAAGATTATTGCTATCAGGGAAGCAAATAAATGGAAGCGAGGTCCACAAACATGAAGTTTAAGACATGAAGATACTGGTGTAAAAGAGACTGTTACATTTAACAATTTCGACAGTGAAAGTGTAAGACTGAGATGCCAGCCGATTATCTCACTAAAATTCATGCAGTTTGTGAACCAGCGAAAGTTGTTACCGTGTAAGTATTTGTAGAGAAGACAGAGGGAAGCGATACCACATCTGTTATAAAGTGACTGTAGACGAGATGCCAGATCAGCACCAATCGATTTCGTGGAGAGAGTTGAGACGAACAGCGATGACACAAGACCATATATGACAGCATTAACCTGCGGAAGGCCGAATATATATATATATATATATATATATATATATATATATATATATATATATATATATATATATATATATATATTTATACTGAACTAGCAGAATAATACATATAGACTAACTACAAATTCCAAAGAAACGTAACTTCGAAAAAACTACAGCTTATCCTTGAACATAAAAGAAAAACACACAACTATTTACAGAAATTACAAGTAATCTAGCCCTACTTAAAAAGAATGATAAAATGAAAAATATATACTAAAAATAGCCAAAATAAATAAAAGCTAACGCCAATCACAAAACCATAGAAACATATTTAACAAATCCAAATTTAGCCAATGCACAATAGAGTGGGTCGGAAAATTCTATAAAATGAGGTGGGTTTGTGATATCAAGATAGAAAAACATTCCTAGACATTCACAATAAATAAAAAGTTATATTGTAACTTTAAAATGTGATTTATGCACTGAAGTGTACAAAATGCAAGAAGTGCTATATAGGTATCAGCCAAGCACTAAAAAAGAGTTTCCCTTCACAAGAGCAACATCAAATTCACAGACAAAAGAAAATCCTCTATATCACAACATATGTACAAATGTAATCAAGTTAAAATTAAAGTTATGTCATTATATCAGAGAATTATTCTTACCTACAGATTAAAAAAAAACTTCACAGAGAACGTAAAATCAGCACTAAACAGATTAAATCCCCCCACACATAAACAACATACACACATAACGGCCAAAAACTGGTCGACCACACACGCAAACTCACACTCACATACATACACACACAAGTATCTATAAAGATCGAGTATATATACACATAATGGAGAAACAGACACAACAGACTACCCAAACACACACACACACACGAACGCCACACAGCATAGGATGTGCATATATATATATATATATATATATATATATATATATATATATATATATATATATATATATATATTAGGTTGGTGCAAAAAAATGATGTGATAATGTCGTTTTTTGACGTATTTTTAACGTCAAAAACGACATTATTACGTCATTATTTTTGCAACAACCTAATATATATGTATGTATGTATACATGTATGTATACTAATTCCTTATAATGAAATAGTATATATGTATGGAGAAGTAATAGACATATTAATATGCATACCAACAATACACAAATATGCTGATAGTTCTAAGTATATATATGCTCATAAAATATAAGAACGAAGACCTAATTTGTTTGCCCTTGCTGTAACCAATCGTAATTGTTTCACGGAGAATACATTCACGTCAAGCAGAAGAAAACATTAGCTTACGACTACACACGAAAAACAATGATTATACTTCGAAAACATAAAGTAAATTAATTCGTTTTAATAATATGCGGACATCACCATATGTCGATGAATATTGAGAGACCGGAAATATGGTGTATCAAACGTAAAGAAAATAAAGTATAATATATATTTAAATAATTCACATTATAATCCAAAGCGTTTACGTTTCCTGTCTTTTCTTTAAAGTATACACTTATATACATATATATATATATATATATATATATATATATATATATATTGGAAAGCCAAAATAATGCTTGTTTTTTCAGAAAATTTTGAGTGTAATGTAGCTTTCATGCAGACCCAGTATGACGAAAGTTAAGTAAATTAAAATATTCAGATACTGAAATTAAGACGTATTAAATTCATGAGACAATAGAGGGAATGTTTCCTCGACATCTTTTATTGGTGTAATGAATACTAGAATTACACAAAATATTTTTTATTTAATTAAGAATATTAAAACGTAAGCAGAATGCGTTATGGCTTCCACTGACATGTGCACTATTCTGTCTTCAATTAGGAATGTGTTGCAATTCCTCTGACTAATAAACTGAAATATCTAACACGGTCTGTATTCAATATTCTTCACTTAGATTCGAATTTGTTAAGGTCATACCTTTGTGGATGCCAATATTGTAACTCTTCAAGTGTAATAACTGGTATTTTAGCTTGACAATAGTTTGGTGTTACATTGTTTTTTTTGTTTTCTTTTGTCAATTTTTTGACACATTGCATTTATGTAGCGCATTTTCTATTGTCTATATACACTCCACTTTTTTGACAATTTAATCAGCTGTGCGAAAAACAGATGGTTATGTTCAATATATATATGTAATCTGTGTTTTCTCAGTTAACATGAGAAATATTCATAAGTATCTTACTAATTAAAGGGATATTGAGTGCAGAAGACATAATAATGCCATGCCTTATTTTCAATATTATAATGCATTCAGGTCTGACGCAGATAAAAACAGAATTTCCTCTATCAGACACAATGTTACATATTTCATTAGAAATAAGCATGAACTCAAGGAAATATAAAAAAAGATTCTATTTTATATAAGGCCTAATTTATTGATGACATTTTACAAAAATTGTTCCCTCACCATTCTATCCATGCATATATCCTGCTAAATTGTTTAGTATCGAATTGGCGTGTTTTTCTTCTAAATATTAGGAAGCCAATTTTCATCTGCAAATTAAATCTAGGATCAACTGTTCGAATAATATCGTAGCAGTTGTTGTTAACAATATTAGTCAATACTTATCTGAATCTGAAAAAAAAAATAGCCAGTTCCTGAATGAGAAATTCTTTCATCTTCTCCTTAGTGCTACCAGAAAAACGCTTCGAATCTATAATTAAGAAAAAAATTGTTGAATCGCACAGCAGGAAAAACCTCTTGAAAAAAAACAGTATGGATGTCATCCTGCTAGATCAACAAATGGTGTTTTAATTGGCAGTATTAAAATCTTCAGATTCCGTGGCGAATTGATCAACTATAACATATTAAGTACAATAATAAAATAACTTCAGCAAAAATATGATGTGCCAGATATAGTTTCACTCAATATTGCAAATTGTTACAAAACCAAAACATCCGCTTAAAAACTCGTATACTCTTCTTAACTAACCTCTTCATATCGGGACTTTCATTTGAATGTCATGCATGGCGCTTAAACACTTCAGAAATATATAAACTATCAGTTTTATACATCCGCTTCCTAAGGTCAATGGTGAAAAAAATTTTGAACGCGTGAAGTCTGTGTGTTTTGGCTAAGATCATACTTCTTTGAACATAATTAGCTGGCACTACAGAAAAACAGACTATTAATATTACCAGATAACCTAAACCATATCACTTGAGTACTACCTACAGCAACGAGGACAAAATAGAAAAAATGGTGTAAATCGTAGAGAAAATAAAAACATATACAAGAAGTTGAATAGAAGTTTCAGAAGTAAAGCCCCATCACTAATGTAAAGAGCGATGAAATAACTAAACGAGAGAAACCTTGTTTTCCAAAAAAGGTTTTTACAAGAAATATTTTATAAATTTCAAGCGAAAACATTACTGGTTGATCGGTCAATGAAAACCAAATGTCCTATTCTAAGGAAATGTCTAATATTAACATTACCATTAGCCTCAACGAAGACTTAGATAATAAATTTGTCACGAGCACCTTCGCTCGAGAAAGAGGCATTTCACAAAGTGTAGCATCGGGTTCTGTTACTCAAACTACAGATATGAAATAACTTGGGTAGAACTTTCTCTTAATCAAATGTCTTCAACAGGAAAGTTGCTAAATACCGTTGTTAGCATCCAGACATCGGAAGCCCATGATCTAAATACCGGTGTTTCTTAGTGTCCTCTCTTCGCTCGTAGCCTTTTTCTCTTCTATTTTAATTATATGCCTAATGGCATGTTCCGAACTCCAGTGAATATCTATGCAGATTAAACAACAGTTTACAGGAGGACCTCCAGAAATTTTGATGAATAGAACCTAGCAACTGATCTCACTTCTGAAATAACACTTGTGCGTTTATTGTTTAAGGCTTACCTTGTAAAATGTAATGCGTCAAAAACCAAGCCAGTAAGCTCCCACAGTCACCGAATAAGCTGTGAAATTTCACATATCATGATGGATGTGTGTTCTTGCACGGCGAATCCTTGTCCTGAATTTCTATTGGGACTTGAGCCAGACCCCAATCATTGAAAAAATTCTAGAAAACGGTATGTTCATTTTACCACTCCAATAAATATCTGAATCTCCTGCTAAACTCTAGATTTACAAAAGCCAGAATAGAAAAATAGAATATTGCTGCCATATCTGGGTTGGATGTCCCCATTTATCACTTACCTCTCTTAGATTTCAAAATGATCTACCTGGCCTTCTCCGTGATTAATTATATTCCATTTTACAACCGTTCTCCCACGGACGAAATATCGCAAACCTCAGTATGTAATCAGTATGTACTATTTCCATGGTAAGTGTTCCACCAAGTCTATCATTTTCAACTTGGACTCGCTATGCCACTTACAAAAGAATGAATCATACTCATTTATTTAATTTATATATTCCATATATAATTTAATTTCGTTCGGACGGCTTTAGTCCAGGCACTGTTGCATTTTGGAACAATCTCCGAGCAGGATCCTTTTCCGATCACAACATATCCATGCCTAGGTTTGATCATTATCATGAACTGCATAT
Organism: Acanthosepion lycidas; assembly: GCA_963932145.1. Classification (NCBI taxonomy): domain Eukaryota; kingdom Metazoa; phylum Mollusca; class Cephalopoda; order Sepiida; family Sepiidae; genus Acanthosepion; species Acanthosepion lycidas. The sequence continues at coordinate 132,299,800 of OZ010574.1, forward strand.
CATGCCTTTTTTTAAAGGTCATACAACACCATACCGTAACCCTCTCTATTGTTCTTTGTATTGTGTGAACATTAGTATTGATGCAAATTGGACTAAATGTTAAAAATGTTAGTTTATTATTTATCATGTCATATTTACAAGCGATAATACAATCATATGTATTTTAAAGATAAATATTTAAAAAGAAAATAAACAAAAGTGAATTATTCATAACAGGAAGCATCAAGGCTATTTTAAACATTGAAAAATGTTGTTAAAAAAGATTTGCCCTGACTCCAAAATTGCTTCATTCATTTCAGTTTTAAAGAAAACAACGACTAATCAAATATTGGAAGAAAAGGAGAATGAACCATAAATTTAAGATGAAATGCTAAGAATTTATTAATTGATTACTTTAGATGATTTTGCTTACCATTCCTACGTATTTTTTCTTTCAGTTACTTTGCCTGAAACGAGAATTCTTTCAATTTATACTGAGATCGAGGAAGCACTCGTTGCTGCAGTTGTGGCATAGTCACGCATCAGTTTTCATTAATTAACTTACTGGTATTTTTCTCGAAATCCAGTGCATGTAATGCAGCTTCTACTTTCTACAAATGAGCTTTCTAGTTAGTTTAATTACTAATCACGAGATCAGTAATCTTTGCACAATTTCTCTCTTAATGATCGCCTGCCATCTTGTTTTAATAGCCAAAAACTCCACTGGCTATTTTTGAATGTCTCCTAATTAACATTATATCTATCATACTTAAATTTGAGTTCGCTGCATATGCTTTATTTAAAGATTAGAAACAAAATATCCTTCAGGCTTGACGTTATAACATTACTATTAATTTTCTGATAGAAACTCAAATCTAGAAAAAATTGCATATATTTGTCTTAATCTTGAACGGATTATCAAAAAGCGGGGGCAACTTAAGTTAATTGTTTCGAACAGGTATGGTTAGTTTTATTGATTCGATACAGCAGATAAAATACTTTTTTATGTATAAAAGTGAAAATATAATATCTATTAAATGATTTTAGACAGTAATTTATTCTTTAATGCATAGAAACTATTTTAACAACACAAGATATACTAAATACATATTTAGTTAGCAAATTTGAAAGAACCTTACGTATACAATGTTCTGAATAAGACTTGCACAATAATGAGAGAGATCTAAAATCTGAATGCATAATATAAAAATACGCGTCGAACACATTTAAATAAAGACTACCATAAATATATATATATTGTACATTTTATATATTACATCAGTTATTGGCACTAATCTGGTATCTCGTCTGCAGTCTCTCTCTCACAGACATGCCGGCGCCTCCCTCTCTCTTTTTTTCAAATACTTTCATGGTAACAGCTCTGAGGAGCTGCTTTCGCTGGTTCCCAAACTTCATGAATTTAAGCGTTCTACTAGGCCGGCATCTCGCTCTCACACATTTACAGTCGAAACTGTTAAATGTAGCCGTCTCCTCTACTTCAATAGCTTCATGTCAAAGGTTAAAGGAAATATGTTCAAAGTTATATTACATCATAAACAACACATACGGTGGTGGCGTAGAGGCGGACTGACTGATGAAAAAAGAAACATCAATTGGTAAATTTATAATTATTCTTGACATTTTTCGTGGAAAACGTCGAGTTTGAACGCGTTACAATTCAGTGTTTATATTCTATTACGATATTGAATACATATTAACTTGATAGAATTGAACGGATAAAGCAACAGATTTCTTCTTAATTTTGTGTTGTCATATGATGCAACCATTTATCAACTCTTTTCATGAGTTATAATGTAAATTCAGGCTTTTACTGAGAATTATTGAAAGCGTTAGTTACAGTATATGAGCAGTAAGAGAGAATTCGAAGTCCTGCGAGAATTCATTATTGGTTGTCAAAATCCTACGAATATAAGATATCCATTTGACACAGTGATAACAGCCGACGTAAAAAGGAAACTACACGAACTCCTACAGAAGTTATTAAAAGAAAGCAAGAAGAAAGGAAATAATATTGATTGTAAAAAGAATTTATCAACAAAATAAACAGATGCGAACTACGACATGAATACATCAAATCAAACAATTATAAACATTTTACATATCGATGGAATTTTTTGCAGAGGACAGAAAGTACGATACTCAAATCAGAATATATAATAGATGGACGAAAAATTTCGTTAGCAGTAAAATCATTGGACCGTTATGTAATATCAGTCTATATATATATGGGAGTAACTGCTGGACAGTATCTTTACAGATGCAGAAGAACTAGTTAAATTGTTTCTGTCAAACAGGGTGCAATGTGTAAATTGTTACTTCTGTATATTTTTAATTTCGCGCATGCGCGTTGTTTGATTTATTTTTATTTTGTCAACTGCACAATATCGTAAGATCAGTTTGGCAAACTTTGTGAGAAAAAGAGCGTCATGTAACAATTCACCTCACCAGAAATCTATAAACAGAAAGCTGTACTGCTTACCTTTCGCGCTGGAATCTCCTATATGATAATTTCAGAGTGTGTGGCTGTCAATATGAGGGCAGTGCAGAAGATTCCAAAAGAGTTGGATGAGTCTAATGGTAAGTACGAATGCACGGCAGCTCAGAAAAATAATTCTGATCGTTCTGATGAGAAAAGAACACCCGAATTTGTTGGTGGTATCCAAATCATGATTGAAAACGATTCCTCCATGTGAATCAGGTCCATAACCAGGAAAGTAATGCTTCCCTGGGTGAAGAAAATGGATGATGGAAGACCTTATGTCTGGCAACAGACACAGCACCATGCCACGCAAGCAAGAGAAACAAGCCATGTCTGTCATACAATTTCTGCGACCACATCACTCCTTACATCTGGTCACCTAACTCCCTAGACTGCACCCGCCTTGATTATTATCAGTTGAGCAAGCCACCAAAACGCCATGTAACACCAAAGATGAACTGAAAGTAAGGAATATGGCAGCATCCAACAAGGAGACCGTCCAGACTGCAGGAGATTCCGAAGTCGTCTGGAGGCATTTGTTGAAGGCAATGCCGATTTCATCCAATAAATTTATTTTTTAATATTTTAAGATAATTTTATGTAATTTTGGGTAAATACTTACGTTCAAATGAAATGTCCGTGTTATTGACATTTTTGCGTAATTTAGACGACTATTTATACATCACACTCAAAATTTTCACTTTGCATATTCGCTAATACTAATACCATATCTTGTTAAATTTAGCATTTAATTCGACTGAGTGAGCATCGCTTCAGTCTATTCCATTAGGAATGTTTCTTTTTATGTTTTAGCTTATAAGCATCGAGATCTTCCATGACTCCGGAAGAAATTTTCTAAATAAATTTTGTTTCATTGGTAAAACTACTTTGGTGGATTGTGCCATATATATATAACGATAATAGCATCATTTTATTATAATATAGTCTGCCCCATTTTACTCTTTTCTTGGGTAATTACTATAAGGTGGACCATCATTTTGAAATATTCTTTGATTGTATACCATCGCTATATTTGGAGGAGTAATATTAATACCTGACTTTTTAATTGAATTTGTTTTTTCCCTTAATAATTGTAAAGTATCCATTTGATCATCTTTGGCAAGACGTATATTGTTTGTGAGATCACATAATATAAAAATTCGATTTTTAAAATTTGTACATTAAAAACTGACTTATATTAAATTTGAAGAAAAAACCATAAGAAATGTTTCTTTACGTTGAATTTTCCTTAAAATGTCCTTGTTACTCATATGTTCAGTTCATAGGATTTCCTTCTGTAGAACCGCATTTCAATTCCCTGAAGCATCTGAAGATACTGACTACCATTCACAGTCATATAAAAGGACCGATGATACAGTACTATTCCAGTACTATTTTCTTTGTTTTCCCTTGTTACTTAATACTTTGGAAGATATATTTCTCTTTTCGAATGCACTTTAATATTACGATGCTATATTTCCTGTTCTCATTTTTTAAAAATGTAGAAATTAAAATTTTCTTACTTGCTTTTCTGTATGTGCAATTTGTAACTCACATGGCATATATTCTATTAATATCTAGTCCTTTTTCTCATCTTCCTTTACTAACTTCCGTATGAGCCCCCGTTGTTCCATCTCTGTATCTGCTATCAACAATTTGTCATCTTTATAGCTAATGTAGTTAAGATAGTGGCTACTAATTGTCAATCCTGCTATTTTCTCGGGATCGCCTCGCTGTAATGGATGAATAACTTCAATGAAGAGAAACATACTCTTCTCTTACATCCTCATTATCCACAATATAATCACATTAATTTTCCTGAATTTTCGATAAAAAACAATATCACTTTAATCTGTCCACGCCTAATAAACGACGTTAACTTGTGATAATCTAGAAGGAACAATGCCTAAAGTGTGAAGAGTATGAAACAAAATATCCATTTCTATAACAATCAAAGTTTTCTCAATGACATTCAAATATATCATTCTGCATTTTTTCCTAAGAAAAACATGCATTTAGAATTAACGAAATACCTGCGTGATTCTTGAAAGAGTTTACAGTTGACGAAGATGTTTCTTCGCAATAACAGTTTCGTTTTGGTTTAATGATTCATTATAGAATTATTTCATAATATTCCATTAAGACTATAATTTTGTTCGGGTGTAATCCTAGTTGTATGATGGATTTGTTTTTTTTCATAGTATCATAGAAAGCACACTTTTCATAACTGCTGATGATACTAGCCAGAAGACCTTTGGTAGCTCGTCTACGTTTTATTGAAGAGGGCAGAATTTAGATTAAAATTTCATGAAGATTGGTAACAATCGATGTTAAAATTAGAATATTTTATAGAAACATATTTATTTTATCCCGTACATTTATCATGAATTTCTTCAACTACAGTGGGAAGATCAATATTGAGTGGACAGGACCGTTCAGATGGACTGGATTTTCGAAATTGTGCAATGCTTTGTTGTTATGCGTGGACACGAAACGATTAAGTTGTATGAACAAAATATTATATATTTTTAGCTGGACTTGCCGAGGAGCACTTCTTGTAAAATTATAGCGAACATTTAGATTTCTGTTTAATACGTTACAAAAATTATTAATTACAAAACATGGAAAAAATTCAAATTTTATTCTGGAATAAAATGTACAATTTTTTTTAACCATTTCAAATGTTTTTTTGTTTTGTTTTATGTTTCACCGTTACCTTTATAGACATCATGTCTTGCTTTTGTATCCTTATGTCGTCTGAGCATAGAAACAATGCAAATTTCGATTTTGGATTGGGTAAATATCCAAATAATTTATCTTTGCATTTTTTTTAAAAATCATCCCAGCTCAAGCAACAAAATACAAGTACTAAGACACAAGGTGTTACTGAGTGTGAAAAATATTTGAAGTAAGAAAAACACTACTAAGGTAATTGGAATTAGAAAACATAAGTATTGAGATTGCATTTATATCTTTGCAGATCAAAGTTGACTCAAATGAAAGAGGCCTGAAGAGAATTTCCCAAGTGAGAATGTGTTAGAAGAATCTCTTAGTATATAAATTAATGTAGATGTTATGGGGTCCACCCCTTTTTCATATAAGTGGACTCGACCAGACACTTACATGGACCGCTGCCGTTAAATACCCAGAGTCAGAATATACAGAGATAGGAGATTGAGAGAGTTTGGGAGAGTGAGCAGAGATTGTGATTGAGTTGGAGGTAGAGTAATAATGTGAGGTAACCGCTTGCAGAAGTCAGTTACAAGCACGTAGACTCTAAGGAAGTCCTACTTCGAGACTGTATATATATATATATTATTATTATTATTATTATTATTATTATTATTATTATTATTATTATTATTATTACGACTAACCGCGTTCCTGGATTTACTAACAATATACCCATTGTATTATTGTGTAAATACATTTAAGTTGTTATTTTATTACTTACGTTTGTCATTCATTGGAGACCGAATTTCATTTCGGAATCCAAAACAGCAGCCATTTCTATTGTAAAATTATGGCAACCAATACGCCGTTTATATTCGCAAAGTTGAGGTACCAAATGGGGACGATCATCAAAAACATTACCTTAAAAATATTTACATGACAGGCACAGACATGCTACATTGCAGCGATGGGTAATTTGTTGAAGCCGAGATTACAGGTTAGCACCGATAACATTACATATTTTTCTAATTTTTATTGTAACATTATTATGAATTGTTCGTGTATCCCCAATACTCAATGAATTTTGAAATGCACCCAGTTTAAACTCCCGAAAAATGATAATTCAAGCGCTATTTTATATTAAAATGTAATATTTTTAACTTTATTACCGTAACTGATTTTTGGACGATTCACAACTGAATGAAATGATTTTTTAATATTATGTCAACTTATGAGAAACGGTTTCAATAGATATACTGCAAAACAATGGGGTCAAAACAATGTTCTCAAGTCAGGATATTTGCTGAAGCATTGGGGCCACAATCCTTTAACATCACCTCTGTTTGGCATGTCACGTGACCAGAATGCGTCCCACACAAGTGTTAGGAACTATCCTGTTTAGAGAAATCGACAGCGCAAAAGGATCAGTTGAAGACATCTATGACACATGCCAACATCATTCCTGAGACCTGGGGAACTGTTGCTTCAAATCGTCACACTCAGTGTAGGATCAACGAGGCGACTGTCGATTAAAAACTTTGATTTGCGACATATTGTCAGGAGATCTCTACATTCCCACCTGCGTCCAGGTCTATTTTGTAAATTCTCCCTGCGACTCTTCAATAATAGGCTGGACATTCACAGTCATATCCGCCACCGCTGCCGGAGGCCGGAGAAGGGAATAGTGAGGGAAGATGACAGTCCTGATGCTCGGATGCTATCGGATGCTGATTAAATATTCATTTTTCTATTCCATTTCCACGAGTAAATTTCCTGTCAAATGATTTATTTTTCTAAGTTCGTAATTAATTTCTATTCAAACTGCATTACTATTTTCGCAAATGTACTCTAAAAATCGCAGGTAATTTTTCTGGGCTCCAAAGTAATTAAAAAAAACTAGCCATTGGCTCAAACTCAACCGACCATGACAGAAACATGAGCTCTTTCGAATAATTTTCTAGCGTCAATGATTGCCGACCAAGAGCTGTCAATACAAATAATAGTAGAAGATACGACGCAATAAACATAGCATCAATTTCGGATGATTTGTTTCCCTACGATAATTAAATTCTGTCGACGAAAAGCAACGGAAATCCGGTGAAACTTCCTTGAGATTTCAGATACTGAGACTGGAAAATATAAATGAAAAAACAGAAGAAGTTAAGAAATCAAAGTTATTGTGTAAGAAATAATACAACTGACAAAATATAAAAGTTCTAATTAGAAAATGAATTATTAAAATAAAAGTAGAAGGCATGGACATGAGAAAATGACGGCCAGTTCACAGGGAAATATCAGAATAAAACAAAAAAGAAAATGAAGAAGGAAAAAGATAAAAAATGGAAGCAAGAATAAACTTCAAGAAATAAAAAATATCTTAATACATGTTAAAGTGAAGGGAATACATAGGAAAGATATCACTGAAAATTTCAAAATCATATATATGTATATATACATATATATATATATATATATATATATATATATATGAGTGTGTGTTATGGTAATTTACCCACGCACGCATGGACTCGCCTAGTTATAAATAAGAACGGGTACTGCCTATATGGAGAGGGATATTTCCAGCAGTCGGCACAACCATTCATGCTGTAACACTCATTTTTATATGTCTGTATTATTGTTTATGTTACTACGTGTGTGTGTGAGTGTGTGTGTGTGTGTGTGTGTGTGTGTGTATTATGGTAATTTGCCCACGCACGCATGGACTCTCCTAGGTATAAATAAGAACGGGTACTGCCTTTTTGGAGAAGGATATTTCCAGCAGTCGGCACGAACATTCATGCTGTAACACTCATTTTTATATGTCTGTATTATTGTTTATGTTATTATGTGTGTATGTGTCTGTCTGTCTGTCTCTCTCTCTCTCTCTCTCTCTCTCTGTGTGTGTGTGTGTGTGTGTGTGTGTGTGTGTGTGTGTGTGTGTTATGTTAATTTACCCAAGCACGCATGGACTCTCCTAGTTATAAATAAGAACAGGTACTGACTTTTTAGAGAGGCATATTTCCAGCAGTCGGCCCGACAATTCATGCTGTAACACTCATTTTTATATGCCTATATTATTGTTTATGTTACTATGTGTTTATGTGTCTGCCTGTGTGTGTGTCAGTGTGTGTGTGTGTGTGTGTGTGTGTGTGTGTGTTATGGTAATTTACACACGCACGCAAGGACTCTCCTAGTTAGAAATAAGAACGGGTACTGCGTTTTTAGAGAGGGATATTTCCAGCAGTCGGCCCGACCATTCATGCTGTGACACTCATTTTTATATGTCCGTAATATTGTTTATGTTACTATGTGTGTATGTGTCTTTATGGGTGTTTGTGTGTGTGTTTGGGGGGGTGTTATGGTAATTCACCCACGCACGCATGGACTTCCTAGTTATAAATAAGAACGGGCACTGCCTTTTTGGAGAAGGATATTTCAGCAGTCGGCCCGAACATTCATGCTGTAACACTCAAATTTATATGTCTGTATTATTGTTTATGTTACTATGTGTGTATGTATATGTGTCTGTGTCTTTGTGTGTGTGAGGGGGGTGAGTGTGTGTGTTATGGTAATTTACACACGCACGCATGGACTCTCCTAGTTATAAATAAGAACGGGTACTGCCTTTTTGGAGAAGGATATTTCCAGTAGTCAGCCCGACCATTCATGCTGTAACACTCATTTTTATATGTCTGTATTATTGTTTATGTTACTATGTGTGTATGTCACTGTCTGTGTGTGTGTGCGTGTGTGTGTGTGTGTGTTTTATGGTAATTTACACACTCACGCATGGACTCTCCTAGCTATAAATAAAAACGGGTACTTCCTTTTTAGAGAGGGATGTTTCCAGCAGTCAGCCTGACTATTCATGTTGTAACACTCACTTTTATATGTCTGTATTATTATTTATGTTACTATGTGTGTATATGCCTGTGTGTGAGGGTGTGTTATGGTAATTTACGCACGTACGCATGGACTCTCCTTGTTATAAATAAGAACGTGTACTGCTTTTTTGGAGAAGGATATTTACAGCAGTCAGCCCGACTATTCATGCTGTAACACACATTTTTTTGTCTGTATTAATTTTTTATGTTACTATGTGTGTATGTGTCTGTCTGTGTGTGTGTGTGTGTTATGTTAATTTCGCCAAGCACACATGGACTCTCCTAGTTATAAATAAGAACGGGTACTGCCTTTTTGGAGAAGGATATTTCCAGTAGTCAGCCCGACCATTCATGCTGTAACACTCATTTTTATATGTCTGTATTAATGTTTAGGTTACTATGTATGTATGTGTCTGTCTGTGTGTGTTGGTTATGGTAATTTACCCACGCACGCATGGTCTCTCCTAGTTATAAATAAGAACGGGCACTGCCTTTTTGGAGAAGGATATTTCAGCAGTCGACCCGAACATTCATGCTGTAACACTCAAATTTATATGTCTGTATTATTGTTTATGTTATTATGTGTTTATGTGTCTGTGTCTATCTGTG
>OZ010574.1:132311944-132316944 GCA_963932145.1 Acanthosepion lycidas
CATGCGTAAAATCCGACACCATTTTTCAATACTTTTTCTTGAAGTTCTTTTCTATTTCTGTATATATAAATGATTTCAATAGGATTTACTTAATTGCAGCACATTTCGTTTGAATCACAGTTATTTTTGGATCACAAAAATCACTTAGATTTTGAAATCAGTCAATCATAGATTATCTATTATGTAATTTCAGTCAACCAATGTTGTAATCATATCAGCGTCAATTTGAGCGGATTCCGCAAAGGTGCTTGTATGTTCGCTGGGGCGAATTGAGGTAAATGGATGAACCAATGAACATGAAGCACACTTATGCAACCGTAGGAAAATAATCATTATTAAACACATATTCACACATACACACATTGTTGTAAGATAATTCTTTTTAGAAATTTCAAACGACAGCAGTACTGGAAGCTCAATTAATTAATGGCATATGTTTCATTATAAGTTAAGGGCTAACATATATATATATATATATATATATATATATATATATATATATATATATATATATATATATATATATATATATACTTCTGTTCGATAAAAGTGACTCACCTGATTTGTTTTACTAAGAACATTTTTTGTCTATTTTTTGGTAGGTTTAAAATTTTGTTTAATCTTACTAATATGAAAACCCCTTCCCGACCAACTAGGAAAATACCTTAATCCCCTTAAGGTATTCTATTGATAATTATAAATTTGGATATCAATGAGATTCAGGAAAAAATCTCTGTGCAAAAAAAGTGACTCAGATATCGCATTCTAATGATTAAACAGGTAAATTTAAAGAGCTTTTGACAAAATATTGAAAACTATTTTACTATACACCCAGAAATATATTCTAGAGAATTCTTGAACAGCTAAAACAAAAACTAGATTATTCCAGAAAGCCTCATACAGTATAAAAACAGTTTAAAATAGCCACTCAAATAACTAACCAGATGAAAGGGTACAAACACGCATCAGAACCACTTAACAGCAGGCAAGTCTACGAGAGTAATTGCAGAAATTGCTATAACCTCACAATCACCTGTCTCTCGAGTGCTTAGGGCACATAATGATGCCACTCCTGCTCCAAGGAAGGAAACAAAGGGACGTAAGAAAAATGATTGATGATAGAACTGTCAGGGTAATCAAGAGAGTATTTGCGAAGAATCGGACTATTACTAGCCAAGAAATTGCAGCCAGTTTAAGCGAAGAGCAAGATGTTAGTTTTGCCTCTTCAACAGTCCGTCATAACAAGGTTACAAATCTTGTGAGAACAAGGCTACATATATTGTACACGAAAGTTAAGCCGCTAATAAGCAAAGCCAACAAAGCCAAGAGATTTGAATGGACTCACTCTTACAAAGATTTCATCGTAGAAGACTGGAAGAATTCTCCGATGAAACGAAAGATGAGCTAAGTTCAAAGGATAAAGCTATACAACCAAGGTTAATAAAAATGAACACGTTACCACCCCTTGTCTGGATGATTTGATTTCTCTGTATCCTTGGTAACAGTAAATTATGAATTTCCCTTGTGGTTAAAACTCATTTAGATTTAAAAAAATAAGTTACTCCAATATTCGCTTGAGAATGAAATGAAACTAATGTTTTCTTTTTTAATTTAATTACAAAATAAAATTAAAATATTTAGCTTACATTTATGAAACATGGTTGTTACTCTGAAGCGAAAAGAACATTTTTTAAATCAGTTAATATATTTATATATATATTATTTATATTATATTATATATTTTTTAAATTAGGTAATATATATATATATATATATATATATATATATATATATATATATGTGTGTGTGTGTGTGTGTGCGTGTGTATGTGTGTGTGTGTGCGTGTGTGTGTATGGGCATTTATGAGAGTAGGGATAATCTATTTCATGGTAAACGCAATCGGCAGGCTATGTGATTAATGATTGCCTTTAACATGAAAAAAACTCTCGATCGCCTTTAGCATGAAACGAACCGTTGCCTCTATTTTTGATTTCAATGTCCACTTTTATATTTGCATGCGCTCTATACCCGAAAAGATGGCATTATCATGAGTTTAAATGCTCCTTAAGGAACTGAGTTCTTGATCAAACCGTATTCATAATTACATTGGTCACGCGACTACATGCCTATACAGACGGTTTACGTTACAACTATTTGATGATATCTGTACTAAAATCTATTGAAACAAGACAGACACCATGCAAAACATACTAGTAGAAAATACAAACATAATAACCTCATCCACATGTAAAAAAAATATTTAAAATAATGGAGGCCATCATAATAAAAATAGAAAAGCCAAAACTTAATAATATTAACCAAGAGCAGAATGTGTTGCCTTCGGAAAATAAAGCATACCTATAACTTTTAAAAAAACATACACACAACAAATAAATCCAACGGAAAAGCAAACATTTGATTGAACACAGGAAAAATAAAAATCTTAGTCGTCTTAACTCTAAGTTGTCTTCAATGAAAGATGTATAAATGAAACTTCGGCGTCTGAATACACAATACATACATATATATATATATATATATATATATATATATATATATATATATATAGTTTCTTTCTTTGCTCCATATCTACCTCCTTTTAAATATAATATTATTGATCCACATAACACTAAAATATCAAAATCTTTATGTGACATCAACATACCAGATAACAACGAAACTTGTAATTGAATTAGCACATCCAGCTGCTGGTTTGGCTGTATTTATAATTCAAAACAGCTGTATACACTGCTACTATCTTTCCAAAAGTAAACGTTGTTGATAAAGAAACATACATCGGTATTTCTTCTGGCAGATGGAAACAGACGTTCTCCAATCACTATCATTCCTTCACTAATCCCTTTAAAGTGAGCCAAACTGATCTCTCTAAGCATTTCTGGACACTTAAAAATAGAGGATTCACCTCAAGATTAAACTGGACAATCAGAAACACTCATATTCCGGAAATGATACAATCTCTGAATTAAACTAATAATTAAATGTCTATATGTAGGACAACTTTTAAAACAAAGAAATGATGTTTTTCACATGTCTATATAAAAAAAAGTTTTAAAGTACTCTAAATGTATTTAATTTTTCGGATAATACACTTGTGAAATGATTTTTGATGGTATATGTGTCCATGCATATATATGTGCATGTGTTCGTATGTATATATGTACTTATGGACATATATTTTATGTGATTGTCGTACATGTATATAAGGGTCGGTAGAGGCATTTAATATTTATGTGATTATTATGCACATATATATATATATATATATATATATATATATATATATATATATATATATGTGTGTGTGTGTGTGTGTGTTTGTGTATAGTAATAATTAAACCCAATTGGTGGAAAAGCCCAGATAGCATATTTTTTCTTTTATTTCAAAAGAAATTGTTATCAGAGGAATATATTGAAAAAAAATAAATGAACTAAGAACATCCCAACATGGCGAAAAAATCGTCTCGTGCCTTAAATTTCCAGTCCAAAGAAAAACACAAGTGAGTAAATAAGATGAAACGTAGAGTGCTAAATAAGTTAAGTAGAGCAAAGTTAAAAAAATAAATCTTAAATAGCCAGGAACTACCTACCTAGGTTTCACCTAAATGGAACTTCAGAGTATGGTAGCTTATATGTGCATATGTGTGTTTTTCTGTGTACGTGGAGATTTATATCGATTATTTGTTCATAATTATACATTTTTTTTATTTTTTATAAGCATATTATATTTTTATTATTAGCATTAATATTACGATGTAATTAATATATGATGAAGAATCTGTTTAAGTAGACACCACTCTGTGAACTTTATTTGACACATTTTGGACGTCTGTTTTTAAAGTTCACTTTCCTATATCTCCCAGTCATATTAATTCTTTTTTCTGTTCCCTCTCGTCGTGACGTAAGCCATCGAAAAAAAACATATCTAGTTCCATATATTATTGGTATTTTTTAAATTTTTATCTTTCAATATTTTATGTTTTATTTTTTATGTTTGTATGCCTGTCTGTTTGGGATTTCTGGATTCCATAACTTAAAATATAGTTGTGTTTTTTTTTGTTTTTTTTTTGTTGAAACGAATATCCTTATATCCACCAAAATAATGTTTTTACTGATTATGGATTTTTAAGTATTTTTTCCTATTTCCTATTTATTTTTATAATTTGCTGTGTACTCTCCCATGGACTAAATGACCTCTTTGAAATAAACCCAACAAATTACAACTTGATATTATATATATATATATATATATATATATATATATATATATATATATATATATATATATATATATTTGAAAACAAGAGCTGAAAACTTCAATATAATTATTTGAATTAACCTTAACCAACCTTACCCTGACTTGAAGTCTGTGAATATTACTGAGATATTGATAAAATGATTAACCCTTACGCCCATTTTCTTTAAACAATTGCTCTAGCCGATACCATAGTAATCTTTATTTCAATAATGAATATGCTTATAAAACGCGGAAATTTCAAGAATAGGTTATTCCTCAAAAATTCGCTTGAAGATGCAACAGAGCTTAGTACTTTAATTCAATTTAATTCAAATAATTATATTGAAGTTTTCGGCTCTTGTTTTGAAACATAAGAACCCTTATGTAGCGTTGGAATCATATTTTTAAATATATATATATATATATATATATATATATATATATATATATATATATATATATATATATGTATGTATGTATGTATGTATGTGAAAATATATAGAAAATAGGAAAGAACTGTTTAGGTAAATAATCCAAAGTTCTTTAGTATTTTTGTTATTATTTTTAAAAAATAGTGCTCGATACGACGTAGAGCATAAATATAAGTATTTATTTAAAAATATGATTCCAACACGCAATGCGTGTTGGAATCATATTTTTAAATAAACAATTATATATATATATATATATATATATATATATATATATATATATATATATATATATATATATATATATATATTTC
>OZ010574.1:132324444-132424444 GCA_963932145.1 Acanthosepion lycidas
TCTAACACTGGCAACCACTCCTAAACATTTTAAAAGATATCCTACATAGGATTGCAGTAATATTTAATAAATTTGAAATTCAACATCGTCTGTTAATTAAAAAAATACACTATACAAAGGAACTATTCTTTTTCCATATAATAAAGATAAAGTCAGTAACATCTCTAACTACGAACAAAGATCAAAAGTAGGTACTCAATCTTGGACCTAAATATCATCTTCACAGACAATATAATAAATTGGAAAAAACAAAAACGAAAATTGAAATTTTATATCAAAACTTACAAAAACCTAATGAATAACGTCAAATAAAAAATAAAACCAGAAATTCGTGATCTACTGAAAATTGAAGACAAAAAAAAAAAGAAAAAAGACATGACAAAAGGAAAGCCTGTTTAAACTCCTACCGAAACAATTCAAAATTGCTGGCAAGGAGCTACGTAACCATACACACATAATTTAAATAATGCACATAAAAACAAAATATTCGTTGTATTAAATAAATCTGATTATAATTCAGAATAACTACAAAATACTCGACGATCACCCCAACTTTTATAAATCAAAAAAAAAAAAAAGGGAACGTAGAAAAAAACAAATAAAATCCCCTCCCCACCCCCCAAAAATAGTTGACTACAAACCAGAGCACATGTATGAAAATATAATATATATATATCCTTCCTATCATATCCAAAATCTCCACTCTGATTTATCAATTAACCAAGATCATTAACCAACTCATTAGGCCATACCTATCAGTAAATTCAGTAGTAAATCATCTCACGAAGTAATCCTAATCATAAAAAAACAAACCTTAATAATGGAAACATAGCCTCACTTGATGTTGAAAATTCATCTACTAATGTCCCAGTTAGAGAAACAATAGATATAATTATAAAGAATATTTACAACACTCCATCTCTGCCTTCAATACAAATTAAGCCTAACATATGAAAACTAATTTTGACTTGTGCCACTGAGGATCGTTTCTATGACAATAAAATTAATATATACCTAAACGTGATGACGTTTCCATGAGTTCAGTTCTGGCACCAACATTTAGTATCTTCCACATAGCTAACATTAAACATAAAATATTTAATACTATTTAAATCCTTCCATTCACCTAAGATTTATACATCATATTCTCATCTTAATTAAAACCTAGATTAAATATATGGACTTCAAAAAAATTCCAAAAATCCCCGTCTTTAAGTTCACTTATGAAATTATCCATAACAGTATAAATATTTTTCTTGATATATTGAAAAGCACCAATAATAATAAATTCTCCATATAAAAAGAACTAGCATTAACACGTACACTTCCATCTATAAAACTGAATGCTCTGTTACTAAATAGCGATTATACAAAATTTAATAAGCCGTTCAAAATTAATTCTTCCACGAAAAAATTTGAACACGTTGAACAAACTCTCATTAATAATGACTTTACTAATTACATTGATAATGAGCGAATTATGCGTTCTGTTAGAAATATTAACATAATACTTCCTCAAGTAGCCGTAAACATATCAAATAAACTCCCTGAACAAGATGAAAAATCTTAATATAAATCATGTTCTAATATTTCCGACACTAATACAAGTAAGAAAATAAAACTAATATACATCTTCATTAATGATTTTAATAAGAACTCGTGGCCTGAGGAATGGATCTAGGATGAAACAGACTGTCGCCTCTAAGTGTTGACATCTATGTTCACCTTTATATTCACACACGCTCTATCTCTGATACTGAGCACTTTATCCCATAAATATAGCACATCTTAAGACTATATATATATATATATATATATATATATATATATATATATATATATATATATATATATATATATATATATATACCTAATAACTTACAGTCACCCTGCATGTTAATACATCTTAAGCCTGATGGAAATGTTCTTCTTAATCGACTACGAAGAAATGTCCGATCTCCAGTGTATGCGTGTATGCTCCTATATTTCAAAATTAATTTTGTTTTGTGCCATTTTCCATGCTTTAGATTCGGAGTAGTGTAAGTTTGTATTTTTCAGATTTGGTCTACGAGTCAAGTTAAAAAGGACAAGGACATATACACGCTGTTCATTCTGCATTAACTATCATATATTTCGCCACAAAAAAGGGATTGTAAAAATGGGTATGAAAATCTTTTTCGTAAGAATAAATTAAATGTAGGAAATCATTTTTAGACTTGTTTTCTAGGGTATCACTGTGTGGAAAAATTCAAGACATGAGAGAAATTAGACGATACATGTATACATAAATATACCGTTCTAAAATAGCTTTGATGTTTTCTACAAACGTTTTGTCTTCAATACTGAAAATTGGAGTTCCTGATAATGAAAGGAATCGTTGAATGAAATAGTTCCAAAACAAAACACATCAGGGATTTTATACATATATTCAAGAACTTATTCGAAATTGGAATAAATGCCAAACACAATGAATGCGATTTATATTGTTGTTTGGATTTAATCTCTATCCATTTCTTTTAAGTCTTCTCTATGTATCTCTCTCTCTCTCTCACTAGAGAGAGATACATACATTTCTCTTTCACTTTGTGTATATATATATATATATATATATATATATATATATATATATATATATATATATATATATATATATATATATATACTAAGGATTGCCTAACGTAAACGGCTATGGTCACCTAATGCCTTCCGTTGGTGCACCTCTTTCAAGCAAAAAGGTATTTCCAGGATCGAGAAAGAGGCGGTATATACACTGGGCTCTGCTCGAAGTTTGACGGATTTCAAATCAGAAATGAAATGCTCCTCGCTGAATGAAACACAAAAATACCTGCCATTGGAATGTTTACCGGTTATCTTTCTCCTGCTTGCCACTGGATGTTAGCCGTTAAAGTTTAGGGAGGGCTGTATGTGTTGTACAAGCGTACACCATTATAATCCGGGAATGTACAGATGTCCTGTCAACTCATTTCCTTTTTCATCTTTTTTTCTTTTCAATGTCCTTAGGTGACGGGGAATGGCGACGAGAGTATACATACTAGTTGGGAGCCTAGAGTCATAAATGTGCATAAAGGTGGAGGAAGTTTTTTTTATTAATATCACTATATGGCCTGCAGGATGTCAGGGGCTGATTACAGTGGTAACTTCCGTGTTTGAGCAGATCTGTTTATGGATATTGCTGCTCACCCATCTACCTGGAGATTACCTGCCATTTTTTAAAGACAGTTTCTTTGCTGTGGCTGACGGCTGCTCATCATGGCAGGAACAAAGTAACTCCAGATACGCAAAGGAACGTATACAACTCAACCTTTTGGGCTGGAACCTCAGAACATTGCTTGATCTGAAAGTCTTTGACAAGTGCGAGCGTAGAACTGCTCTAGTTACAAAAGAACTTCAGCGAATTAACACAGACATAGTAGCACTTTCTGCTATCCGCCCATCCGACAAAACTGAAAACGGGATATATTACCTTTTGCTTGGAAAATCGATGGGTGAGAAACGAGAAGGGCATTAGCTCTTCTTTGATAGATAAACCTGATTATATCTCCAGTATCAGTGACATTATATCAGGTTAGCTGTAGGTGTTTCCTTTTGCGAAGGAATCTTCACACTACACACCCGACCATTCTGACGACACAATCAATAACTAGTTTTATTTGGGGATTTTTCATACTAAATTACGATACTGCATTGTCGCCACCGCTGTTCAAATATCATCTTCACAGATGGTAATGCACTGGTTGGTCCTTTAAACTTTATTACACATATCCAATAATCTGGTGCCCCACATTTTGAGCACCAAGTCTTGCCAAGGGGACTTAAGCTCAGAGAAAACATGTTAGGGCAATGTATTTATGCTCATAATTCAGAGCTATTCTTGATCACAGAATTATGTGACTTCCTAGTCGAGAAATAGGATAGCATATACAAATTCATAATTCTGCGTATTTTGAAGTGTATGTAATTATCAGATTCTATCTTGACATCTTACGTTTGTGCTAATATTATATCTTGAAAACTGACGTTAGCCATTAAAGCAGTCATCATTTAACACATACATTAATTTATCCTAAATTATTTTCACAAAATTCGCATAAAAATAAAAATTTAGAAATCATTTTGATATAAGGGTAAAATTATATGCACGACATTGCAATATTACTAGCTTGTTGCGAGCATTATAAAATTCCATAGATTTGTGATATTTTTTCTAATAGTTTCATAGTTTAAATTATTCTACGATAAAATAAAACTGCGTGTCTCTTCAAATTTTAATAATTGCAATATATAAGCAATTTTTATATCAATATTTTTTAATCCATATTTTTGGGTATAGAAATAAGTTGTATCTGACTTTTCGAAATTCAATTTTACGTTATAGAAGCTACAACATTCATAATAAGTGTTATTGTTTCACATTAAATAGAATTACTCGAACAGAGACGAAATTAAATTGATGGAATTATTTAAATAAGTCAAAATAATCTGTTTAATTATTTTTTTCTAAAACAAATGTACCATATTATTAAAAAAAACTGAAAAATATAAAGTTTGTTAAATTATTTTGTATTCTTATTCATATAAACATTAGAAAATTATTCAGATGTATCTCTCATGGTCACTTCTGTGTCTAGATTAGACAATGAATTAGTATAATAACAAAAAATGTTAATAGATCTCTATCTGAAAATCTTGTTTATATAGAATGTTTAGAGAGGTAAAAAAAAATGTGTGACAATTTACATGTCGGTGTCTGTTGGTCGAGTATCCGGTTAGTCTAAATAATTCATTTTTTACGTAGATGACGAAATCAATAAATTTGTATTTTCTTGTGAAATTATCTGGTCGCGATATCCGGGCTTGTGTGATTACGAACAAGGACTCAAATCGTTTATGCTATCTACACATTGCAATAACCTCCACTTCCGAAAACCTTCGAATACCCAATTTACTTCACAAGGCTTCGGATATTGTCATAAAATCTTCTTCGGTAGCACTTGCAGGGAATATTTCCCCAAACCGATATTATCAAGGAGTCACCTTGATGAATCGTATATGGTGAAAGTCAAAATCGGGATTCAAGTCTGTAATACCATTGCCTAAAACCGCTGCCATCTGCCATTATTCAATAAACCTAACAAAAAATGTTTCTTTTAATTTAACATCAATGTATTAGATTGGTGCAAAAATAATGTCGTTTTCTCACATATGTTGCTATGTGAGAAAACGACATTATTTTTGCACCAATCTAATATTTATGTTTTAATATCATATTCACAATCACTTAAGATAAACATTAAAAGAGGCAAACAGTTATAAAGATGGAAAATCGTACAATATGAACTATGTGCAATTTCTTTTCGTCCAGACGCTAGAGACTGAACATTCTTTAGTATCAGGCATCCCCTGGTCATATAAACTCTGATATGGTAAAGAAATTGAATCTCCAAATTGAAAAGAAAAAAAAAAACCTGTGAATCAACTCAATATAGAATTTCATAACTGCTAAAATATGAAATATATCTCTGATATGATAAGATAAAGAATAAATTAGAAACGTTTATAAATCTAAAATGTTTTACATTTATTAAAGCTTCATTAGAAAATTAGCTTTGGAGATGAATAAATAATACATTCTAGTATTTTCCTTTTGTATTGTTTAATTTTCATTGGTTAATCATGTTTCACATGCGTTCGATTTGTTATGTTTTGTGGCGCTGCGAATTCAATGAGCGACGATGCGCCCCTTTGTATTTACAATAAATTAACTGATTACAAGTCTAACTGAAAAAAAAAAACAGTAAATATTACTTTATGCATGTAAGTAAATAATCATTCTAGTTTGTTTATGTGGGATTAGGGCGATAATGTATATTCCTAAGTGTCTGTGAGTGTGTTTTTGTGTGTACATGTTCATTAGACATATTTGTTTTTGCTTTTTTCTATATCGGTTTGGGAATGTTTTTACGTGCATGCTGTTTGTTTTAGATAAAGTTACGTTAGATTCAAGAATGGATTCAAAAGAAAGGTCGGTAATGCAATATGTTTTGACGTGTGTTTATAGATAGTAATATTTTTTATTAGTAGTCCTTCAAATACTTTCGACGTAATGAAGTATGTTCTTTATTTTTAATAATGGTGGCATTTGTCAAAACAATGTTAAGTCCAGTTTTGTTACCAATTTTTTAGCTTGATATCTTTTAATTTCTTGGAACTTCGAATTATAATCTACACTGATAAATTTAATGCGTCGAAGATAATTTCCGTTATCAAGATTAAATTTGAGATTGCCCGGTACAAAAACGCATGGTAGTAGGAAAGAAGGCGTTTGTTTATAAAAAATATAAATTTAGGTATTTTTTTTCTGTGTACTGTGTCCCTATCGGATGTGGGACATGATAGTTCTCTATAGCTGCCTGTCCTTTTGTGATTATTTTGTAACGTTTGTGTTTTGGCTAAATGCACTCTCAAAGAATGGCACAATCTATTTCGGTAGTTTACTAACGTCTTTTTATTTTTATTGATTTCAATATGTCCTGAGAAATCAACTTCTCGGAACGCTCTTTCCTCATTATGTACCCGAGAATTTTTCTTCTATTTATAAATCATTTTTTCTTTAGATTTAAAACTTCCTCTTTACTCACATCTGCCCATATTACACTTAGAACCCTTCTGTAGAACCGGACATAGGCACTGTTTGTTAAACAGTTTTGTTTTAATATTTTGTTTAGAATGTACATTATTCAGATGTTTTTTCTGTCTTTTTCTTGTTTCTCGGAAAAAATTCTGAGCGAAAATAATGTATTTTCTATCTCTTGCTGTCATATGCCTGCGAGGAAATTTTCAACAGTAGAATTATTACAGCTTGTTGAAGAGCGTCCAATTTGTCACCTTTTATGCTTTTATTTTGTGTGAATTTGTCTCCTTCAATAATTTAGAAATATTACAGACTGGAACATATTTTCTCATTTATTTTTTCATTTGTGATGTATGTTATAATTTCCTCAGTAATATAAAGTTGTAAATACATACGTACACACACACATATATACACACACACATATACACACACATATACATATATATATATATATATATACATATATATATATATATATATATATATATATATATATATATATATATATATATATATATATGTGTGTGTGTGTGTGTCTGTGTCGGTGTCTAAAGTTTAAACTTATTCTGATTATTGTTGCCATATCTTCTCTGGAGCGCATGCTATATATTTAGATGTTTTTCATGAAGTCGAAAGATAAATCTCTAATGTTTCTGGTCCTTGTCTACTATCTCGGGTTTTGTCCAATTTCTGCCGCCATAATGTAGCTGACATTTCTCTTTTCTATAAATGCTTTCATGGTAATAGTTCTGATGAACGTTACTCTAGGGCATGTTGATTTTTTAATTTAAACAGAATACCAGATTGGTGGGAACATCTCATCCTTTTAGAGCTGCAATGGTTAGGCATATCCGTAAATTCTATGGTAACAGTTTCTTCTAGTGCACATCTGGCTTGCAAATATCTCTTCCTGTTGATTGCTTATCAGAAAACATTGATCTTCAAAAATGCATATGCAGTGTCAATGGTTTTAGTCTTAATTAGTGTTACTTTATTGTTATTTAACCTTAATAGTATTTTTCTCATATTCTCAACTACTCAGCCATCTATTGCGTCTCAGTGGCTTCACCTCCTTGCTTGGGGTGAAATGATAAAAAAGTACCTATGTACATATAAAATAGCACATTTCTCTCGTTTTTACGAGCAAACCCGTTTCCGAGGACGGTTAAATAATTCCTTTCGTAGACACTTGATCAGGTACCTTTGTGCCTGTTCTACAATCACAGATCCTACCCATGATTTATACTGCAACTATGCCGACAATTTCTGGAAGAGGCATAATTTGTCATGATCAGCAGTTTGACGTACAAGCCCTCAAAGCTTTGGCGCATCTATTCTAGTACAACCATCAACAGCTTCCGAATAGTTCCATCTACACTAAACCGATAACATCAAAATGTCTACTTCCTAAAAATCGATAATGTCGTGATTCGAACGTAGGTTTCATAGTCAGAAAGCTAATCTTCTAGCCACTCGGCCGCGCGCCCATATACGTACACGTTGATTGCTACAACTCACACAGATGATAGCCCTCTCCTCAACCCTCACTTCACTTGCGATGGCGTCCGTCGTGTTTCAGTGTCTATAACCACGAAATTGACTCATAAGACCCGCATTCGATTTCATAGGTATCAGTCACATATGGCTGCTAATCTCTGCATCCTTGTTTGGGTTGAGTGGATTTGTACAACTTACAACTTTCCTATGTACCACTATCTACCATATCAGTTCATTGTTTCAAAAAACGGAGGTATTGCCATTTGGATGTTGATGCAAATTACAGGCATCTATACATGTAATTCCATTCAGACATACAATTATATTGAGGTAGTTAAAATATATCCGATAGAATCAATTGCCAAAATCAGTATTCCGTTGAGTTAATGACTCTGGAATTACTGAATGCGGAAATCAGTATTCAGGTGAAAAACTGACTATGAAAACTGAGTGGAGCTGCGCACTTCTCTGCAACCCACTCTTATGGACTGTGTGAAGCTGCTCTTACATTCTGGTTTGGATAGTTTCAATATAATAGTCTTTATATTTTTAATTGCAGACATGTAGGTTTTCTTTACAATTAACATGTCAGTGACGGGTTTATTTTATATTGCGTTTGAAGCTTTGGCAATTTACGGCACCAAACTTTTTCTAGATATTGGGATGTTACGGATTTCACACCAACATTCAACTATTACACTTTTCTCATTCATCTTTGTCATTCATAATGAGACTGCCAATTTTCTTTGCGTCATTTCTCTTTTTCTTTGAGTAATTGCGAAAACGGAAGCCATAATTCTTCGAATATCTTTCTTATACCTTGTTTTCTCCGCTCATAATTTTCTTTCTACTTGCCGTTGATCTTTATAGAGTATCATATTTATAAGTATATTTATCTCTTTTATTTTTATTTATTCAAATACAATGTTTTGCTTATATCCACATCAGGTTGACGCATCGTTCCTCATATGATGAGCGAAGTTAAGAAGCGTTGAGTGTTGTCAGTATCTAAAAGGGTGATTTGGGAATAATAACCGCTGCAAGCTTAGTTTGTGGTGGGGTGTAATAAATAATGGCTTAGAATTTGTAATTGCAAGTCAAATTTAGGTTCGTTATATTCATTAAAGCACAAATACCAGTGGGAAATAAATATATGCGCCTCTTCTCCGCCCAGCTATTGGTTCATTGATAAAACTTGTATCACTAAGCTATTATTATCTACAAGAATATATCAATCCTAAAAAATGTCTATTTTTTAAATAACCAACAAAAAGAAAAAAAAAACAATGTCATTCCTCTCACTCCAGAAATCGGAAGAGGACAAGACATACATATATCCATAAAATAACAGGTGAGAAAAATACTACCAAAATAATCAACAATATGAATCACAGACTTATTACACTAAGATCCAAAAACATATATTCTTATTACAAAAATTAGTTACACAGATTTAATATAAATGTTTCAAGAATTTTCACATGCTAATCAAAATGTAATCTGATGATCAAATCTGAAAAAGACAATTCGGCTTATTTATTAAGTGTCCCTCTATACCAGAACGGGCTGAATTATTAGGCTTATGCAATTTTTATCCATTCCAGAATTTTGATATTTTAGCTGGTCCCAGCCGTTCAGTTGTAGTTAGCTTGGTTATTTAGACCTAACCTGTCTTCTGATTAATGTCGAAACAGCTAGTGCTACTGCCACTCTTGTGCAATGTTAATTATGAATTCAGACAGAAATTATTGATGAAATATGGCAGATTAATTTAGAAATATTACAAAGCAATAAAAAATTTTCTCAAAGCAACATTATTTTCAGAAGTTTAAGATTGTTTCTCTAACAGTTGGAAGAAATGATCTACGCAATTGCTGAAACTGCTTACTCAGTATAAATTAATGTAATATTTACTGTTATCAGTAGAATAATGAAATTTTTTTACCCTAGCATTTGGACTCAAAATATGCAAGCTAGTTGTTAGTACATCCTGTCTTCACAGTTGAGGAAAAAAGGTATTTTGATGCACTATTTTGCTTCATACATTAGCTATGATCTGAAAAAAAATACAATAAAATTCATGAAAAAATTACTAGGTCATTTTCAACATAAAGATTACAAACTGCAGTGGCAATTATTCAGTTAATGACCTAAAACAAAGATTATGCAAAGTGGAATTTTCCAACATAAATGACGACAATTTTCAGCAACAAAAGTATCGTGGAATATTGCCGAATTGGTCAGCCGTATGTGTCAATTTTATAGATTCATAAATTTTGTAAATTTAGACGGTGGAATTTTTTTAACTCGTCGCTTCATGGTTCAATTCTCTGCTGAACTAACGTCGGATATCTATTTTAATGGTTAGCTATCCGACATTCATTGACCGAGGAGATATGATTGCTCTCGATTAACATTTATAACATCTTCAAAAAAAAAAAAAAAATTTTTTTTCAAGAACATTTTTTCTCAATCCCACTAAATGTTATTGTTTTTTCCTAATATCTTATTTAAGTTAGCGTATAATAGCATTAGATTTTTTTCATTAGATTTGTTTTGTATATAAGGAGATATTATATTATATAATAAACTGACAAACTCAATTGTATAAAATATTATGGATGAAACATCCAGTGATGACAATAAAAATAAAATAAAACCAACTGTAATATAGTTAAAGAAACGAATCTCGGATTTGATAATTCCAACTTGCGAATAAATTGTGTATATGTCAGCATGACTTTTCACTGATTTTCTCTGACTGTTACAGCCGAACGGATGAAAGTGCGGAGAAGAAATGACTTTTACATTATCACTTCCACGATTTACTTATTATGATAAATAGTTTAAGGTTGTAAATTTGTTAGAAATGCAAAAATGTTTGAATTTTTTTCTAAAAAGAATCGGTTTTATTTATTTAGCTCTTTCTTTTATTCTGTAGAAGGTAGTCACTTGAGAGGAGTGTAAATTCAATTTATTTTGTTTAGAAGAAAAGCATTTAAATGACGATAAAAATGAACATTTAAAAATTTAAATATTTAGCATCGGAATATTCATAAAATGGAAGCAGAAAAAGCATTCAGATGACACCATGCACATATACATATTGCTGTCTACACGCAAACATACACAAATACGCATATAGATGTGCAAGCAAACACTCATATATTCTCTCTCGTCCATTCACATATATTTACGTATAGACATGCGCTTATACAAATAAACTATATGCGAACAGTACAATGCTTTCTAAGTATATCTGGGAAATTAAAAACAAAACGCACATTACACCAAAAATATGTTGGAAGATAAGGAAAAGATCATCAGTCTACAATAACCAATCAAAAACTTGCAAACTTTGCTTGGAGGAAAAAATAGCTAGCATTACTTTCTCAGACCAAAATAAATTATTAAATAAAAGATCCGAGCTTATCTCAAAATGCAGACATGAAAACAAATTTTTACTACCTTACTTAAATTTGAAAACGGAAAAAATAAAATAAAAAAAACAAATAAATAAACAAATAAAAAATAACAATAAAATTAAGCAAAATTAATTAATCCAAACAAATTACCAAATCACACCTGTTAGAATAGACGAAATAGAATAATAATAATAATCATAATAATAATAACAAAAAAGCAAAACAAAAAACAAACGAACACAAATATATAAAGTAAGTAATAAATAAATTAGCAAACCATTATGACCAAAATATTAGTTAGACTAAAAAATTAAACCTAAAAATCGGACGAAAAAAAGAAGCTATAACTGTTATATAACGATAAAAAAAAATAAAAATAAAAAATAAATACTACGTTACTTAAAAATCGAAAAGAGAAAATATACAAGTAAAATAAATTGACCTAAATTCATCCAAGTAAATAAATAAACAAACCAATCCCGATAAATAAATACCGTTAGAAAAAAACAAATAAAGATGATCAACCCAAATAAACATAAATTAAAAACTGTTCGCGCCAAAATAATAGTTAGAATAAACTACAACAATCAACCTCAAAACCGAACAAATAGCTTTAATTAAATTCTCAGACCAAAACAAAACTATTAAATAAGTGATATCAACAAATTTTTACTACGTAAATAAAAACACCGATTAAAAAAATAAATAAATAAAATAAGAAAAAAAAATAAAAATAAAAAATATGGAATATAATTTAAGCCAAATAAATAAACAAACGACTTCCGGTAAAATAACCGCCATAATATACTACCCACAATGCACCACTGATCCGTATATATAAATAGCCGAGAAAAATAACTGGACACGTGCACTGACGATTGCATATAGCATGAAAGAGAGTGTCGCGTCTAAGTGTTGATTCTATGTCCACTTTTATATTTACACACGCTCTATCTCTGATATTGAGCACTTTATTCCATAAATATAGCACATCTTAAGACTATATATATATATATATATATATATATATATATATATATATATATATATATATATATATATATATATATATATATATATATATATATATATATATATATATATATATATATCCCTGCGAATTGAGTCACTGTCAGTCACTGGGCGTGTTTCTAAAAAATAAATACGCTAAAAATTCACCTACGGCCGATGGCTTAGTGGTAGAATCTCCGACTGACACCAATTCAGTCGGGTTTCGATCCTAGAGGCAACCGGATGTCTAGCCACACTCATGAGCTGTGAAACAGTCTGTCTGTGGATGACGTTATATATATATATATATATATATATATATATATATATATATATATATATATATATATATATATATATATATATATATATATATATCTTAACACTATATTTCTTCATATATATATATATATATATATGTATATATATATGGATGAAATAATTAAAAAAAAGTTAAATATATATTTCATCCCCTACAAGATGCTACATATCATATATGTGTTACCTTGATAACGAATGATACTGTTATTGAAACAACGACATATATAATGCAGATTTAAAATTGATTGATATTCCTTTTATCAATAGCATTTAATAACAGTAACATGCATTTAATCCTAGCATCTAACCGGTTATCCTTTAGATATTGGTCGATCGGTTCATCAGGATAAGACTGCCAGGTTTAATAAAATTAAATGTGCTACGGCAGTGAAATGTCAGGTCTATTTTCGTTTGCCGTGATTGGGTAGGATTAGTGAGTCCTTCGCTAAGCGGATTTCATTTCGTTCCCGTGAGTGTTATTATGCAGCCAACGTTTGTGTTGTTTTTCAAACCAAGTCTGTCTTTTCTTCTGGGTGTGACACCCGACCATATTAATTCCGTTATTTATTAATTTAAATGTAGTTGTGGACTCGACTACATAGGTAGAACGACACAGCGTTTAGATGTTAGGGTATGGTCCCTTTTACAGGTGGCCAAGGATGCCTTTCCCAAAATTCGAATGGCCCAGACGGGCAAAGGTGATTTGAGAAAAACAAAAAAACAAAAAAAAAACTATTGTGCAGGGAGGGTCCCGGTACGTCTCCACCCCTCTCTATAAAGTATTTTGAAAGTAACATACCACATGGGCGTCGGCGGGATTGTCTCGGATGGACGGATGACGTCGGATTAGGGCAGAGGGAGCCTGGGACAATCCATCGGGCTCATTTCAGCTGCAGATTTCCAGCCTGTATGTTAGTAGGTTTTTGCTCATCTTCTTATTTACAGGCCTAGAATATGTCTATTAAGATAGCTAGTTTGAATGCAAAGGGCTTGAGGGATCGGGGTAAGGCAGCCCGCCTGCTCCGTGATCTCTTGTCTTTTGGCGTGGATGCAGTTCCGATGCGTGTGTGATGTCTAGCGACTTTGTCTTCTATTCAGCACAAAGGGACCGGTGTACCAGACGTGATTCTTTGCTGGCGAAGCGGAATCTTGATGCGAAGGTGGACCTCGTGCATAGTGATTCCGAGGGATGGTTGATCGTGAAAATTGTATCGTTCCGAGTCATTGTTTTATGCGCCCAACGACCAGGAGGAGCGGGTCTCGTTTTTTCGGCATTTGGATCCGTTTATAGAGGAGTCAATGCCATCCTAGACCCCAAGTAAGATCGGAGGCGGGGTTCTGGTGGAAGAGGGGCTGATCGTAGCTTTGTTCATCTGATCAACGATTTCGGTCTCGTTCATAGATACCGGGTCGATCATCCCGGGGGGAAAGTGTTGACGTGGGCTCTTAGCTGGCCCTGTGACAAGATAAAGTATCTGCATTCGTGACGTCCCGTAGGGACTATGAGGCGGTAGTAAAGGCGCTTGATCGGTACGAAAATGTGACATGGGCTAAGATAAACCACGACAAGTCGTCTAGCTTGCGGTTAGGTGCCTGGAAGGGGGTCGATCTTCCGGGCCGGTTCGGTTGGACGGATGTTCCTGTCCGCATTCTTGGAGTGTGGTTTGGATCCGACCTCCAGCTGGAGAAAAATGTTCTGAAGTACGAGCAAATGTCGATGCTTCCGGTCAGACTTCGCATCGACGAGGGTTGCGCGGAGGTGTGTGTTACATACATTTTCCCGATTGTCCTATATCGATTGTCCGTACTTCCTGTGACGACCATAGGAAGCCGCTCAAGTGCTCGCTAACCATTTTATGGAGGAGACGCGGGAATCAGTTCGACAGACGAGTCTGTGCACAAAGTCCGTGTCAGGGGGCGCTTGGAATTCCACACTTGGCGAGCCACAAACTCACCTCGAGGTTGGCTTTCCTACGCCGCGCATTGACAGGAGATTCGATTATGGCGTGGATTGTTAAGGACCCGCCTCCCTTTCCTTACTATCAGTCCTCCTATTTCGCGGGTTGAGCGCGATCGTAAGCCCCAGCATCAATCGGATTTCCTTCGTGAGTGACGGTACACTATGACGATCATTCCTCGTTCCAGTAACCTTTTACAGCCTAAGAAGGTCTTTCGTTATATAGTGGAGGGTGTCGCGTATGATTCCCTACGTGCGTAGCTCAACGTGTCGGAAGATGAGTTTCGCTCTTACTGGACTTGGGCGCCATCGGCGGATTACCTCAGTAACCCTGAGTTATCGCTTACCTGGCGATTGGCTCAGAATCGGCTACCTCTCAATGACAAGGCCTTCATATGTGGCTTGGCGGATTTGCCAGACTGTGAACTGTGTGGTCTTGTTTAGAGGAAACGGTTTCACACGACTTCTAGCATTCTCCCCGGAGCATGTCGGAGAGTTGACGGCTTGTCTCACTCCGGAAGAGCTCGTGCCCATTGATAGCGTATACGCATGTCACCCCCGTATTCTGGGGTGAAACGAATGGTGTTTCTGACGATGCTGGACACGGTCCGAACGGTGATTTGAACGCCGCGAACGGAGGAAGTCTTGTGAGGCAATCGTCTTTGTCATCGGGATCTAATCCGATTCATTGAACATTAGCTCAAGATGAAGATTAGAACTTATAGAAAACGATTGGATTCAACTGTCATCAGCGAGAGGTAGGTGAAAGAGGCGGGCTTGGTTCTTTTGAACGGGACTTGATTTTCTCTTCTAGGTCAACCTACGTCATGCCGGGGTAGTTTCCTGCGGAGCACTCCTCTTGGTTAGGTTAGACAAGCTTTTGTGTACCTAGTTAATGTGAGTAAATGTTGTTCCTAGCCTGTTCCCGGCTATCTCTTTGGTTATGATCCAAGTCAAGATTCCCAACCTCCTCAGTTTGCTGACTCCTTTTTTTTTTATCTCGACTGGGTCAGCATTTATATTTCCCATGTCCGTCTCTATTTTCTCCTTTCCCACACCCTTAGCGAGAGAGCTTCTTTATTTTGTTCCCTGGGCAGAATACAGCAGCCACTCTGTTTTGAGGGTGGGACGAGCCCTACTAACACCAGTTATATTTATTTTGATTTGTGTTTATATTTTAGTTTGTTATTGGGTTATCCTCCCTCCCGTCTCATTTTTCCATCATAGATTTTTATATATATTTTAGTATTCATTAAATTTTTATGGCATGTGCTGCGTTTTGGAGGTCTCCGTTGAGAGTATGCGGTATTATCATGTATGAAGGTTTGATTGGTGATTGAGGAGTTCTTATAATGAATGGGTAAATTGTAATGTGTGAATGGGTCGTGAATCGGATTAGCTAAGTAGAAGATAGATAGTGTGGACCAGTCTCAACCCCCTCTTTTTTGGCCTTGTGCCGCAATTATGTAATTTTACATAATAAATATCGTGAGCTGCTTCTCTGTTCTGGCCATAGCACACTCGTTATTCCATCTGAATGTGTTGGAGACGCTATTCATCAGGTCCGAGCGACCCGCTCTTTGTAAACAAAGAGACTGTTTGCTTGGGCTTGTGGTACCGTGTCTCTAGCATCTTTGGTGTTATAACTATTATTATTATATTTTTTCCCTGTCCATTCAATCACGTCATCCGCGAGCAGACTTACTCATAATTTGTTTCCCCGTTTACAGTTCTGACGAGAGGGGACGAAACCGGTCGACTTGTGTTCGTGTTCTTGTTTTAAAATTTATCATGGCCTATAGTAAAAAAAAAAAAATTGCCTTTAATGCCATTTCGTACTGTTAAAAACATATTTTAATATATATATATATATATATATATATATATATATATATATATATATATATATATATATATGCACACACATGCGCGCGGGCACACACACACATATATATATATATATATATATATATGTATGTATGTGTGTATGTATGTATGTATAAGCAAAATTATAGTTTAATGGTAAATGACAGGTTTCATAGTTGAATGAACTTGAAATAATATTTACTTCCATAATTAAAATTAAAGCTATAAATATGACAAATCTTCATGGAAAATTCATCTTCATTTTCTCACAAATTATGTAATAATGGGTTTGAAATAATGTGCATTGATGCCCACAAATACAGTTTTATTTCAATATAAAAATGATACACACTCATCAGGAAATGATTTAACATCGGACAAAATTTTTTGCATTTTAAATTCAATATTCAAACTTTATTCTTGATTATTTGCATTAATCATTTTTTATAGTTACTTATAAGATCACTTCCAACACTGATACTTTTTTTGCTCCATTCTAAGTTGGGAATAACCTCTGTTTCCTCCCAAACCAAAGTCTTCTTACTTTTATTTTTTCTTCAAATACGCCCATAAATTTGCAATGATTTTTACGTCAGGAAGGAGTGCGACATTACCTTAATTATTTGGTAACAATTTGTACCATGTGTTTTGGGTAATTGTCATGTTGGAACGAACAGTGACGCGCCATACAGCTTTCGTATAGTTTGTTTTATAATATTTTCAAGAATAGCCAAATACTGCTCTTTATCCATGATAACCAGTGCCCTCACGAGCTCTCCTGGTCCAGAAGCAGCAAAACATTCCCATAACAGAGTAATCCCATATTGTGCTTAGTTGTAGGAGGCTATTTTTGGTTTGAGAGCATCATTCATTTCCCTCCATACATAACGGTAGTTAATGTGACCAAATAATTTGACTTTGGTTTCATCTATCCATAAACCTGAGTTCCAATATTTACTCCCATGTTCTAGATGATTCCTAGCACAAGCTACTCTGTATTTTATGTTTAATCTGAAGCAAGGGAGTGTTATAGAATCAGGCCAATATTATTTCATTTTCAAAGGTGTTTGAAATAATATCAAATTAAGAAAAAAGCATTACCATTGCCCTTAGAGAAATATTATTTCATAATTTCCATAAAGACGGCGAATAATGTTGGACTACGCCAATTTTTAGAAAACATATATGAATATCTATATCCATTAATATAATACAGCAAATTTTCACGAAGTATTCCAATCGAAATACGGAACCAAATTTTTATTTTTTTTAAATTCAGTAAATTCTTGAAAATATTTGTATATCATTAGAAACTATACAAATATTCAGTGGGCGTGAATAATTCTGTCCACAACTGTACAGGTAAATATATATATATGTTTCTTGGGTTGCCAAAATGAAGGTAATTGTTATAGATTCGTAGAAGTTACAAAGAAAAATGTGCATGTCTTAAATAGGTAATTCAAACATTGCTCTATCAACGGGATCACCGCTTCATCTACATAAACTTTTTATTTGATAATAAGGTGAATACAACTTCAATACGCATTCTTCACTTTATGGTAGTTAATAATTTCAGTGTTTAATATTATAAACAAACTATACAAACTCTAATAATTGCACCCAATAAAACTAAATTTTATAATAATAAAAATAGATACATTTATATGGGAAAATTGTATATACTTTTTTATATAACAGAAACAATTGTGGATATATCAGGGACAAATGGAAAAAAAAATTATCCCAGCAAAATATTTTAATTTTTAGATAAAGTTAAGAAAGTTGAACATGCGATTGACTTTCCTTAAGAAATTGAAAGTTACATCACTTTACCTTTCGTAGAGATCATGTTATTAGGTTGGTGCAAAAATAATGTTTTCTCACATAGTAACATATGTGAGAAAACGACAT
The DNA here is from genome assembly GCA_963932145.1 of Acanthosepion lycidas. Taxonomy (NCBI): domain Eukaryota; kingdom Metazoa; phylum Mollusca; class Cephalopoda; order Sepiida; family Sepiidae; genus Acanthosepion; species Acanthosepion lycidas. Next base: position 132,343,091 of record OZ010574.1, read on the forward strand.
TATTTTTGGAGCAACCTAATACAATGTTGTAGCAATAGCCAACTACTATTTATCCACGACTAATCAACTAATAAAAATTATTTCATAAATTTCCATTCCACAATAACAACAAAATAAAATCCGGAATAATCATCAGCTTCTATGTAAGAGCGCTCGAAACATGTAGTCCTCAATATTTACATGAAGAGGAGAAATACATTGAAAATAGTAATCAATATATAGTGTGTCGACTTATCGTACTAAAACGATAGAGTGAAGCGATTCTGAGAGGAATATAAGTCCTATAAGTATTCAACAACATAAGATTTTCACAACACACAAAGAAAAGCAATTACAATAACTCCCGCAGACGGTATTGAAGGAAAGCGAAAAGAAAGTTTTAAACCACAATTACAAGAAGAGAGAATGGATGGTTGTTACCACGAATTAAAAGAAAATACAGAAAATTAAAAACTGAAGATAACAAATACAACAATACAAATATATGGGAAGAGTGGACGACAAGTGCGATGATGAACTCAAAAGATACTTCGAGACAGTACATTATAATTTTCAAAAGTAAGCATAGTTTGAAGAAACAGGAAAATTTTTATTTGAAACGAAGAAAAAAAGTACTAATCTTTTATGTAACATCGAACTATCTACATGTTAGTGAAAGATAAGCAATCTATTCACAGTTGCAGAAAATGCTTTTGGTCATAAAATCGTGTTTACAACTCAGATGCAGAAACTATTTAAGTCATTAAGAGATGGCATCCTATGTTTAGAGGAGAGCCTTACTAACATTTAAAGTCAGCAAGAATTGACATAGCCATTAGAAAGCAAGTTAGACTACACAAACATTGCTAGAAATTTAAGGAATCTTTATGTTGTAATAGATTAATTTCATTATTATTTTTATTATTCAATATATAAATAAATATTTTCAGCAAGTGAAATTCATTCTGGCTCGAACTGAGAAAGTAAATTATTTTCAATTTTTAAACGATACTTCAAAATCGTGACAGCAGGACAAACATTTTGATCTATAGTATGTATAAAAATATTCACATCTCCATACTTATATAAATAGACAGATGTAAATATCCTTTTTAATTTAATATGTATTAATATAAACTTATATGCATACATGTACGCGAATGTGTGTGCGTGTAGGTGTAATCACACAAAACTCGAATTTGGGGAATTTGAGAGGAGTGACGTAATTATTACAGCGTGGAATAAGCGATTTTATCACGAGAGCCATCATTCTTTTGAAAGAAGAAATTGTAAAGACAGAAAAAGCTGTCAGACTAACACGGCGATTGTTGCTCGTGATAGAGATAATCTTGAAGCAGCAGCAAATAAATGCCATAAAACTAGAAATAGAATAAAACTGTGTAACTGAAAAAATGAGAAGCATATACCTAGAGGAAATCGTAAATTTTCTAGCGAAAAAATTACAGAAAAAGTTGGCACGAAATTAAAATAATTGTAAAGAAACATGGTAAATAATATAAAATGTAAATGACAGAAAATATTAAAGTAAAGATATAAAAACCTTGTAGTCTGTATATATCGCGATATTAAAATTGTTGAATTCAAAAATATAAGATCCAGGTAAAAAAAAAAAAAAATTCTACGAGTCGAAAAAAATAAAATAAAAATGATGTAAAAAGGACGGAGAAATCACCAAAGGGTTAAAATAATCAACTCAGAATCTATAGAACTGGGAGAGGAAAATACGTCTGTCTATTTGAGCCAGATTGTAAGCGTCAACATCGCGTGATGTAGCTTATCTTAGGAAAGGAATAAGCAACCAGTAATTTTCAAACAAAACATGAGCAGATATTACTGAGACCCTAGCGTGATGTACAGTCTTTTTCTATTTATAATTCTCCCCGTCTCCTCTTTATATCTGTAAAATGTTAAGTAATGTTTCAGTTTATATTAACAACGAGGATGTTATTCTTTCTGAATACATGAACATATCAAACTTTGGTTTTATTGACACAGCCTCTCAGACTATCGTCAAACCACACTAATTAATGGCGTCATTGACAGATGTATTGATACACACAAAAAATAACATTCAGTAAGTTTCAAATTCAAGGGACTCTGAATGAATCAGTGATATACAGCATAATATTTTTAAATCTCGAAGCAGAAATGGAAGCCATCTTTGTTGGGAAAGGGTAAAAAAAATATTGAATGGAAATTGTAGTGAAGAAAACAAGATCTAAATTATAAATAAAATGCTGAGCACTGACTCATTCATCGCTATTATTATCTGTACCATTCTCCCTCACCTTTTTTATACTTGATATGCGAACGGAAAATTTTAAGACTGAACTTCCTACCCTACGATAACGTTCATACATACATATATTCATCCACGCATACATCCTATCCTACATACAAAATCATTCTTGCAGGGACTACTACGAACATTTTGACGACCTTGTATCAACCAAAACACATTAATATTTTTTGAAGAGACCATAATTGATTTATATTTACATAAATATGTTGCTTCACTTTACAATTTGATTTTCTTTTTTATGCTCCTCTTATGGTGGGCTATCTTAACAAGGCCAAAACAAACTAATCTGCTTCAACACTCATATACTTCACTATAACTGATAACCCGCTATAAATTGGTGAAACCCGAGGTCCAAAAAGTAATTTTCAACCACAAAACCAATGGCAGAAAAAGGAAACAATGCAGAACAAATGATCATCAACCAGGATCCATCCATACAAGCTGTGACCATCAAAACATCCGTATTTTTTTAATCCAATGTAATCGCCTGGTTTGCTATAATGGAAGCACAGTTCAGCATTACAAACATAAAACAACATTTCTACCACACTTTGGTAGCACTTCCTCCAGAGAATATAAGGAAGAATAACGACAAATATATTACACTTAGAAGAATAAGAGACCTTGAAAGAAGCCGTAATAAATGCATATGAAAAGTCGAAACCACAGATGCTCGACAAACTGATGTCATTTTCAGCAATACCAGGACGATATTCGATTTACTTAAACGAATTGATGTCGTTAGCCAGTCGCATAGGAGCAAATGAAGATATTTTCCGGCAAAAAAATTATACAAGCGGTCGCCTTCTATAAAACCAGTGTTAGCAGTTCAAACAGATCTGAAAATAGACCGGTTAGAAAAAATGTTCGATGATCTTCTTCTGTACTTTAACAGACAAGAAACAACACATATCCAGCAAGTGCCTAGAGAAAGCCATCGACAACCGCAAAGATACCAGAATGCAACGAAGGAAAATTCACTTGGTATCTGTCCGTTTCACAGAGATCAGAAGGCCAAAATCTGTCGAGCACACATTTACTTTGCCGAACGTGCAAAATTTCGCAAACCCTGGTACAAAGGGCCTAATAAGAAAAATGTGCAAATACAACCCAGTTCAAGACCCAATTCACCTGCATCAGATATAAATCCGGAAAAACTAGTTCGGCGCATATTCGCCGCTTCTTGAAGTAGCCGCACGGTTAGTAGCTAACAAAGTGAATTGTGTTGTATAAATACCATAACAATATCTAAACGGTGTCATCATCCACCCAACCAACATCTCTGTTGTAGCAGCTAACGGAGTAAAAATAGAATCCTATGAACAAGCAGTAAATACATTAGAATTAAATAACCTCAGAAGAGACTTTACTTGGACTTTTCCTGTTGTATAAATGATAACACCTCTTTTAGGTTATCACCTCTTGAGCCCCTCTGAAATATTGGTTGATTGTACTAATAGTAAACTAATAGATACGACAACAAATAGACAATCTAAAGCACAATTATCTTCTAGAATAATGAACATTGATGTTTATCCAGACAATCCTACAGAGATAACAGTCAAAAATCTCATAAGGAAATATCCAAATATAATCTCTTCACATCGAGATATCAACGCTATCAAACCCAAGGTGTTCCACATGATTGAAACTGGAAGTAATCCTCCTTCCTTCTCAAAAAACTAAAAAATTATCCCCTAAAAATACAACATAGCGAGGGAAGAATTTCGGAAACGGCAGAAAACCGGAATAATTTCCCCTTCAGAATCGAGATGGAGTGCAGCCCTACATATGGTACCTAAACCTAACAGTACTTTCAAACCGGTAGGCGACTACAGGTTACTAAATGCAATAAAAAAAAACCTGATCGCTACCCGATAGCAAACATAAATTTTCTGTATTCAAAATTGCACAACAGAATTTTATTCTCGAAAATCGACCTGTCATCAGCATATCACCAAATACCAGTACACACCAATAACATATGTAAAACAGCGATAACCACATCTTTTGGATTATACGAGTACAATTATATGCCTTTTGGTTTGCAAAACGCATCTAGTACCTTCCAAAGGATGATGGATAGTATTTTCCGTGACCTAAAATGTACATTCACTTACATAGATGATATTCTTATATTCTCGGATGACAAAGATAGACATTATAAACATCTTGAGGAAGTACTACAGAAACTCAGTGAGTATGATTTTAAAATCTCTCTTTCAAAATGTACATTTGTTGTTTCTGAGCTCGAATTTCTAGGATATCACATCTCAGCTGATGAACTTAAACCCAGTAGAAAGAAACCAAATGAACTTACGCAATTTCCTCTGCCAAATGATTCTAAATCCTTACGCAGATTTATTGGAATGGCGAATTTTTATAGAAAACTTGTACCAAATTTCAGCAACATAATATTACCGCTGACAGAGTGAATGTGTCTCGAACAAAAATCTAAGACAATAACGCTTACTAAGGAAGAGACTGAATCTTTTAAAAATATAAAGAACTGTTTAACAAATGTAAAGACTCTAACTTTTCCCAACTCGAAGGATATTAATTATCAGCTAGTGACAGATAGTTCGTATTATGCCGCGTAAAAGCAGCTCTTCATCAAACGATTGATACCCAAACCATCCCTATTCGGTCATTTACAAAATAATTGTCACAAACCCAACATAAATATTCCATGTTTGACAGGTATCTATTAACTGCCTGCCTAGCAGTATTACATTTTAAACACTTAGTGGATAAAAAAAAATGTGATATTCATGACTGACCACTTTGCAGTGCATTTAAAAACCAGTCTCCATTAAAGTCTGATAGACAACAGCGACACCTCAGTTTCATTAGGGAATACGTTAATGATATATCCTACATGAAAGACACACAAAATAATTTAGCTGATTTTTGACCAGCAAATGTAATCAATATTGATGTTTTCGACCTACAAATGATAGTGACACACCAAAATACTGACGATGAAATCGAAACTTTCAATGATCGTCTGATACCATATAATGTAAACAAAATAAAAAGTAGTGCTATGTGACGTGTCATTACCTTTTTCCACAACATTTTGTCACGCAAAAGCTAAGAAAATCGGTATTTGAGAGTCTAGATAATTTATCACATTGCTGGCACATCAGTATCTATAAAACTCATAAAAGCAAGATATTACTCGCCTGAAATTGCCAAATCGATAAAAACTTGGTGTAAAGAATGCCAGCAGTGCCAGCAAGCGAAAATAATAGCACATAAAAAAAGTAAAGTTCCACTCTTCTAATTACCCTATAGCCGCTTTCCGGTGCATATTGATATTGTTGGACCCTTGACGCCAGTAAAGAACACTGTTCATAGAATTATCCAAAATAATTGGTTTTCACTGACTGAGAACAACAGCATACCACCCGAAAACAAACGGTTTAGTAGAAAGAGCACATAAAACTCTGAAGACAGCAATAATAGCAAGAAAAGAATCCTGGCTGTAAGCTCTTCCCATTGTGCTTCTCGGAATCAGGAAAACACCTAATGAATCCAACTATTTCTCGTTTACTGCATTAATGGGAATTCAAGCTCAAGTTCCGCGATTGTTAATCGATCCTGCTAAAGACATAGAACTCACGAACTCTCACATCAAGACTTTAGTTGAAAAGATGCAAAAATTTGACATGGAAAATTTTTCCAGCGGACATTTACACTCTACACCTAAGTCTTATATCCCTAAAGATTTACAAAACTGTGAATATATTTAGCTGAGAACGGACAGAATACGAAAACACTTAGAAGCGCCATACACGAACTCATTCCAAGTAATAAGCCGACATGACAAATATTTTACGATCAAAATATCTGAAAATGTGCATAATAATGATTCCATTAACCAGACTAAAACCAGCATATATTTCTAGAAATCCAAAGACAAGAGATCTTATCGAAAAAAGTCCGGAATTGAATGATTCCCAATCAGGAATTAAACGATTCCCAATCAGGAATTGAACAATTCCCAATCTCATAGCGATCGAACTATTGATGAAAAACAAATAATTAATACAAAAACCGGTAGAACCATTAAATAGGAAAAAAAAACAAAAACACAAAACATATTTTTACTACTGAAACAAAAAAAAATGGACTGAATTAGACACAGTTATTTGAACAGGGGCCTATATTTAGTGAACAAAACAAGATCGAGATTTAAAATTAAAATGCTAAGCACTTACTTATTGATTTTTTATAGAAATTAAAAAAGAATAGAATTTACTAACTTTACTTAACACACACGCAAAAGCGAATCCAAAACAAAACTCGTGAAGTTTTACACAATGATGCGAAATGTTATTAGGCCAATAGAAAAGTAGGAAACATTTTAAAACAAAATTCAAATAATCTTCAATTATCAGAAGCAAATTCTTTTTACGGACATTTTCGCGAGCCCACGTCGTCGTTTGTTCGACGTTCAATGGAAATGCCCGAATCATATCCGGATGTGAAATCCCAAATTACCATTTCAAAGCCCCACAAACAAAATTAAAGATGGACAAGTTCGCCTGCTACCATTTTCCCTCACATCTATTATACTTGATATGAGAACGGAACATTTTAAGACTGAACAATTGCTTCAATGACATTCCTACCCTACGATAACGCTCTTACATACATGCATACATCCAAGTATACGTCCCTGCCTACATACACATGAAGTCATTCTTGTAAGGACTGCTAGAACATTTTGACAACCTTGTATCAACCAAAATACATTAATTTTATTTGTAGAGACCTTAATTGTTTTATATGTATATAAATCACCATTTGATTTTCTTGTTTTATACCACTCATATGGTGGGATATCTAATTAAGAAGGCCGAATAAATCTAATCTGTTTCAACACTCATACACTTCACTATAATTGATAATCCACAAAAAAAGAAATAGGAGTGTCCCAATAATCATGGTGAATTGTCATGACTGCTTATAAGAATATACTTCTGAAGTATGATAAAATACATAAGAAAATATAGTTTACCTTCAAAGTAGTTTTAAGTGAGATAACTTCAAAGAATACAATCTTCTTTTGTTAATATTTGTTGAAACAAGTAGTTTAATGAAAATATGTTTGTATATATGCATAACCCCCTGTCACACACACACACACACACATATATATATATATATATATATATATATATATATATATATATATATATATATATGTACTTGTGCGTGTAATATATATATATATTTTTCTGTGTGTAATATATATATATATATATATATATATATATATATATATATATATATATATATATATATATATATATATCTGTGTGTGTCTGTGTGTGTGTTTGTGCACATATATATTACACATTGAATCCCTGAACGATCGCAACACAGGCGTCTCCTATGTAACAAGGATATGTGAAAGAAAGTTTAATTGCCTGCAATTTATCCATTAATACATGGGAACAATCGGCATTCAACAGGAAACAATGGTGGAGTTAAATCCCTGATAGTGCAAAAGCAAATGAAATAAACTTTTGTTGTCACATTAACTTCAGAACAAGAGTTCCACAATGGAATATTGCTCCTGAAATATGAAGCCTTCGCGAAGAAAAGCACAGTCTTCGACTAAAAAGACACAACTCAAGGTTTTGATTAACAAAATAAATTCAAAAGAATATAATAACATACACGCACTCACACACTAACATACGGACACAGGCACACATGTCAGCAGAATTATCCAAACCAAATTCCATAATAACAAATAAAGATGCAATACCTCAAATGTTTAAATAATGGATTTGAACAAATGTGCATTGATGTCCACAACTAATCTTTTATTTTCATATGAATAAAGTAATGCAAAAGAACATAAAATATAACCGTTTAACAAAGGACAAAAATATTCCTCAATAATCAATTGTGTAAACTTTATTCTTGATAATGTCTTTAATCATTTTCGATAGTACCTTACAAAATCACTGCGCATACTGATAGGTTTTTTGCTCAATGCTTTGTTGGAAATAGCTTCGAGTTCCTTCAAAATCGATGGATCTTTTTGTCTTACATTTTTTCCTTAAGTATGCCGATACATTTTCAATGGACTTCAGGTCAGGACTTTGCGTGGAGCACGCCAATACGTACATTTTGTTCTCATCTAAATATTTTGTAAGAATTTGTGAAGTGTGTTTTGAGTCATTTTCATTGAACGTCCAGTGATGCCCCAAATATGGCTTTCTCACACTTTGTTTTATATTATTTTTTAAGAATAGCCACATACTGCTATTTAGCCATGATACCCACTACTTTCAATATTTCCCCTGGTTCAGAAGCAATAAACCATCGACTAAAGTTCTGCCGTGGTGAGAGTTCAGAAGACAAAGACCCTGTACACATTTGAAATGATTCGGGTACAGGAGCTGATCTTCAAGTAGTCTCTATGCAGTATTATGAGATGTACGAAATGCTAGGTCCTCTTGACTATATAATATGATCTTTGTTGCAGGCGTACGAGCGTATCTCGGTTTTCCTCTATGAATAGTTTGTAGTGCTAAAGTTCCTGTCTCTGCAACGCTATGATAAAATGCATCAAATGTTCGATGACGTGGCTGCCGTCAATATGGAAACACAATTCAATACGAGCGTAAATTACCATTCGCGCAGTTGTATGTAAAATCATAACTGCCGGCTCATGAATATACTGAGAATAAAATGAAATTATCCTGTTTTTTCATTCTTCTTCTCTTGAGGATTTTTAAGCTTATGGACATTACCGAATTTATTATAATTCTTTGAACTCTGAGAACTGAAACAAGGAAATGTCTGAATATGCTTTTGCTGTCAGCCACTGCCACAATAGACATCACACTCTTTAACTGGAATTTTCTTAAGTACATTTATCATATTTAGTGCGATGCGTTTGTATCTAAGTACAAAAATGCGCCATATTGTATTTTTTTAATTTTTTTTAACCTTTGCTTATATCCATTCCTCCAGTACCCTTCTGGTGGGACAACAAATTAAAGTAATTAAATACGTCGCCTTTTTACATTAGTATCATGGAAATGCACAGACATGTAATAGTGCTATCTGACATTTAGTCGGTGTGAAGCTCGATAACTGTCGTTGAATCAATATGATATTAATCATTGGGTCTTGAATATGCTATGACATGACATTTTGAAATTGTATGGCTATCTGGAATCCTTCGATATACGGACTCACTTGAGTAGTGGACATCTTGATATTTTTTTATTATTATAATCTGAATAATTTAGCAAGAACTGTAACTGGTAAGATTCCAATGATATCATCTCGACTTACATGCACAGTAAATGCAGGAATTGGTAATTACAAGAACAGCAGGACATATCAATGTTAATTACTTTCTATGGATATTGAAGCAGAAAACAAAATAGAGCACATCCTTTACAGTTTTTCTTCTTGCCTCTTGATTTTGCTCACTGAGCATTGGAAGAATGTGACCCCCATTAAACCCAGTTGTCTACACCGGAACATGCATGTTGCTACTGCATGATGGTGTACACTGATTCTCGAAACAACATGATTTCCATCTATTTTACATTTCATTAAATACATTATTGTATTTTACCAATTTGGCCTCATTCATAAAATTAAGTTAATCCAGCACCGATTTACTGAGCACAACTTACGCATAATTTATTTGCGAAACATCATATCTATTTTGGATTATTGGCGTAACCACAATGTTCGCTTCCCCTAAACGCGATAGACAATATATGGAACTTGGTTCATGGGGCTTTTCACACATATGATTCAACACCTCCAAATTCCAGTGGGCGCACAAGTTATGACTCAATTATTCCCCAGCTGTCTTCCAAACTCTTGTTGAACCTATGACACGTTACTGGGCTAGAACATGCTTAATGGGAATTAAATTATTTGGACTGTTTTATTCTTAGAATCCCAGAATACTATAATTCGTTTAGTCTTTTTTATATGTATTGCTAATAAGTATGATCATATTCATGAAAAATAAAATTAATTCTCTGTTAAAACAAATTTAAAAGTGAGTAACCATCATATAAGAAACAAGCTCATTTGGAGACCGCATGTCCACCGGCAAGAAGTGAAATATAGCCACAACATAAGTGGCTACAGCAATTCCCCTGTTATCCTAAAAGGTACCTCATTAAGCGAAATAAGAAAACCGGATAAATAAAAGAAAAATGGCTGACAATATCATTGAGTAGCCTGAGAGATCAGCTATGTAGTCATATATTGGGAATCAACGATGGAAATGGATGGAGTTGGAGAGGTGATCAGCTACATAGCAACCCTAGAACCACGACCGGTCATGAGACAGATGACAATTGTGTAAAATTATATCCTTTCTGCAACTTTGAAAATGCGAAATAAACCCATATCATCCTGATGGCCATTGTAACTGCCGTCTCTTTTTTCCATATCGAAACTACAGTCATAAAATGTGATCTTGGAAACAACATATAACTGGAATAATTTGCAAATTTAATTATTTTAGTCATATATCAAGATATTAAAAGTAAAACTAAACTTATTATATGGAGGGAAATGAATGTGTTAAACTGCCACCATGATGATACGTGTAAATTACTGAATAAAAGTATATATTAGATTATTGTATATCAGATATAACATCATGAATATATTCATTGTTTTCTTTCTTAAGTTTTCGTTTGGCTGCAATGAAATATGAATTATAATTCAAATACTCTTTTGTAAAATCTATCTATCTGCAGTTGAGTTACGGCCACATCAATCTGAAACATGTCGAACCTGTCCGGTACCTACATGAGTGACTGCTTGAGTGCGGATGGTGTAATAAATAATGGCGTGGAGTCATTAACCAGACAAAGAATTAACACAGAATTCTACAAAATGAAATCATTGATATAAGAATATTAATTTTCATGGTAAGTCCCGTCTAAATAACCAATTATCTCATGAATATATTGATTTACATAATTAATTATTGATGAAATAATTATACTCTTAAAGCAATAATTTAATTTTATTAACATATGCAGAATTGATGATTAGAGAGGATGTTACCAGGTTTGCTCTCATTTAACGTGATTAATAGAAAGGGATATAAGTCAAGGATCTCACCGGATTTATTCACCCTATACCGTGTGGCGTTTCTGAGAGAATTACGCGCACTTCAAGACAATCACAATCTTAACATATGCAGTTGAAACTGTCATTATAGAAGACACCGATAGGAAACAACATGAATTCCTACAGGAGGCAGTTAGTGAAAGCAAAGAATACACATCAATTACAAGAAGACATAATGCATGTTTGTTAGCAAAAGGAACAGTCAAACGTTGAAGTTACAATTTGGTAATCCCCAAATCAAACAAATACAAAGGTTTAAATATCTGTGATGATTTTTAACAGAGAACGTAAAGTGTTACTTCCGTAGGCGCATTTGGATAGCAAAATATGCCTTAAAAAGCTAAGCCAAATATTAAGAAAGAGACAAATTTCATAAGATACAAAGAAAAGGATATTAGCTGTTATGAAGTATGAGTCTTTCAATATGGTGGTAAATGTTGGACAATCACCTAACAAATGAAAAGTAGACTTGAAGCAACAAAAATATGATACCTCAGAAGGATGCTGAAAATACCATCATCCGAGAATGTGAGCAACAACTACGTTTTAGAAAAATATGTAGTAAAATTACGGCACTTAAATATAACATCATGAAGGGATAGTTGAAATTTGTCGGGCAGTTAATGAGGAATGGACGGTAGTAACATCTGACACAGGAAAGACTGAAGGCAGGAGGTACAAAGAAAGAAAAAACAACGCATAACCTATCTAGCGAGCTTGAGGAAATGGATAGTAGATCAAGGAGAATTAGAATAAAACAAATCTATTAAGAGCTGCAGAGAATTGTGGGGAGCTATGATCACCAACTTCCTGGGTGAACATGACATACACAAGAAATATTCAGAAGAAATTATTGCTTGGAAAGAAGTTTTGCAGTAATCATTGCATAATATAGTATCTTCTGCCATGTTTTAACATGAAAATAATGTTGTTGTTGACGACGTGCTTAAGTAAATCTTATTTATTGATATTATTACACCTTGGAATTATTAAACAAACCACGCAAATGTCTAATATTTTAACTATTAGAATTTTAACCAAAAGAAATTATTGTCATGGAAATTTTAAACTAACACGCGATTTCTTGAAGGGTGTGCAGTAATCAAACACGGAACTTTCTCCTGGAAATTGTCGCCTAAACATGCAATTTTCGGAAAAGTGCTGTATGTTGATATAACATTTTAGAGAGTAGTAAATAACCATGTATTTAAAAAGAAAAAATCTGTTTTGGAACTATTAACATTGGAAAGGAATCTACAATTGAATCATAACAGAATATAGCTGAATAGTCTACAAATTTACATGATACAACATGGAAAGTCTACCTATCCAAGAAATTTTTGAATAAACATGCACTTATCAGAATATATACTCTCGTAACACACATACACACGCACACACATAGACTCATAGACACACATGCACACAAACACACACATACACATACACACACATATATATATATATATATACATACATATATAAATATATATATATATATATATATATATATATGTATATATATATATATATATATATATATATATATATATATATATAATATTAATTCAGCTTTATTTCATACCGAAAATAAAAGATCCAGTATTAAATAAATAAATGTGTTCAATAATCAATAAATTAATTCAGTAATGAATTAAGTAATGTGCCACTGTACAGCTTTTACTTCTCTACTTATTTGATTTCTACCTCTTTTTGGCAACGTAAAAGATGTTCTAATTAATTGAATTGTTTAAGCCTCTTACCACAAAGAGTTTATTTTATTTTGGTATTCGTTATAGCTTTTTGCTTCACTATGTCAACTGCAGATGAATTAACGGTTATTTCAGAAATGGTCTGTCAAGATTTAAATAAGAATGGTGAAACACGGGTTGTTGCTTTGGGTATCTTCAAGGTATTTAATAGTTTTTGATATTCTGGCCTTCATTACAGGTTGAAAGTTTATGGTATTTATGGACGAATTTTTGAACTAATTCAGTCTTTACTATCAAATCATGAAATTAAGGTTGTTTTGAATAGTCAACAAAGGATTACAGTAAACCAGATGTTTCCCAGTGACAGAATTTTTACCGAATTTTCTTCAACGATCTACTTGGTGAAATCAGTTCTCATGGGCATATCTATGCTGATGGTACAACTATTTATATGTATTTTAATAAGTTTGGTTGGTACCAATTAGGTGAATTTGGCAGCAGATGTATAAATGAAACAACAACCTTATATTAAGTAGGGAAATGAATGGCTTTTCAATTTTAAACCAAACCGCTCTCTTTTAAACACTCGAGAGAAACATTTTGTTCTATCAGAATGACTGATGATATCCTAAATATTTCCCCTTGACATGAAATGGAAATATTATATGAATCATATATATATATATATATATATATATATATATATATATATATATATATATATATATATATATATATATATATATATATGTGTGTGTGTGTGTGTGTGTGTGTGTATGTAAGTACGTAGATTTTTCTGCTACATATAGAAAGGGCAGTGAAGAAATTTACAAATCTCAGTTATTCAATGAATACCAAAATCCAACATATTATAAGATTTAGAGGGAAATATATAGTTCCATTGGTATAGAAATACTAAGCAATAAATAAAATATTTCTGAAATTTAATGTAATTTTAGATAGATAGATAGATAGATAGATAGATAGATAATGACTTATTAAAATTTCGAGGGACAGAAAATGAAACAGCTAGCTATATAACTGCAAATTTAAAAAAAATGATATCTCGCAAAGTTTGAGAGAATTATAGTTTCGCGAACTTTTTTAAAGTTTCACCGCCTCTATGATGAAACTTTCTTGTTTTTTAAACAAAAAACATAGAAAATTAAACTTACTCATAAACTAGAGGAAAATTAAACTTAATCAAGAACTGCAAGAAAATATTCTATACCCATTTCTATATTTCTTATTTTATATTTATTTATTCTAACAACTTACAAAGAAATCGATGAAAAAGCGATTAGGACAGGAAATAATAGTTGGTAGGCCGTGCCGATAAAAGACGCGTGGATAGTTAAGAGTACTTAAGAAATAACAGGTAATTGGCATCACTTAATGGGCGGTGATTTCGTGGGAGATGGACGGCTTTTTCAATTACCTTTCCTGTGTATGTTATTCTTTTTGTTTGATTGTGTCTTGTGTTCTCATTCCTTATTCATTTAAAAGCAATTACTTTCTTAATTTCAAACTAAGAAAACGCGGAGAAAAGAGGAAAGAAAGAAAAAGACGCCCGCGCTCGTCTTTTGCAAATTTCTCTCATTTAAATCTCATTAATAGTTATTTATTCGGTAAATATTTCTTATTTAGATTTTGACAAAATATTGCGCCTCTGCACTTTCATCACATTGATATTTACAAAAGATCCACTGATGTACAGACATCTCAAAAATATTTTTTGGTGAAAAATTTTCTTAGTTATTATAGCAATACTTTCTTGAGTAGAGCCACCCAAAATCATTCATGGTGGAAACGTGAAATTTTCAGCATCACTCAACACTGAAATTCAAGAACAACTTTCCTTATATCCTTCATAATGAAATCTTATTAAAATTGTGTTGAATTTCTGCTGCCCCGAGAAGGATACATTGTTCGATTAAACTTAAGTCTTCGTAATATATGACAACTGAATACTTATGAGATGAACTTATACTAATTAATATTATACAGTTAAAAGTTTTCAGCAACTTTCTTTCTCCCTGTGTCACACAATGTTTCTATATATACCAGGTGTAACAGCAAAAATGTCTAATTGTCAGATTAAGATTTGAACCGTTGTATCTTAGAAGTGATTAAAGATATCTTACTAGAATTATCTATGGTTTTTATAAGATTATTGGACTCTACTTTGAGCAATAAGAATGTATAATTATTCTCCAAGCATAACAAAAAAATCGTGATGAAATCGATCATAAACGAAAATGACATTTTTATCATTAATTAATAGCTAAGGATCGGAAATTCATGAAGTATTGAAATAAAGTTCAAATATATCTATATTATTCCAGGATCACATTCCAACTTACTCAAGATGATATTTGCTCTCTCACCCCTTCTAAGTTTCTGCCCTGGAGTAACAACTTGCCTTACAAGTTTCACGTGCGATTTCTTTTTCAAGCTATATTTCACTGATCTTGCAACTGTCATAGAAACTCCTCTCTCACGTACCAAACGACTTATGGATTAAGTTGAAACTTTTCTAATTGGTGTCTTAAGCCTTACGTTGAAATGTTGATCGCTGTTTCCGTTATCTGCTAATCCAGGTTCCCTCTCTACTGTTCTCTCTTTCAAAACATACTTAACGTTCTCTTGATGATAAAGTGTGGACTATGATTAACAACCGACAATGTTCAGTACTAATTCAGACGTCGATGGCCTGAAGATTCAATTTAAGCAAGGAGTTGACAGTCGCCTTAGTGTCGACATTATATTGTTATATCTATATACAATTTTTCCCTTTAACCATCAATATAACATATCGTATAATCATTTTTGCGCACACTCACACACCACGAACGCACGCGAACATACACACACAAACACGCACACATATTCAACTATAAGATTGGTGTATATGGAATAAATTCCAATGTCATAAAATACGATTCCTAAAAGAGTGCTCAATACAGAGTAGAGCAAATATAATTTATTCGAAAGTTAGAAAATAAATATGTTATAAAACCACTACAAAATAGTCATTTTGTTTCAACACTTCCGGTGCCTTATCAAATGATTGAATGTAGAATAAAGTGTTTTAAAAGGTTCAAATCAATCAAACACCCCTCGCTAGAAGAAACGGTGTTACATAAGTTGCAATGACCAATGAAAATACATGTAAATGAGAATTAAAAAAAAATACCTGACACTGAAGCTTGGTTATAATAATTAATACTTTAATATTAGGGTTAGACTAAAATAGAATTAATTTTAACTAATTAATATTAAATTTTACTATAACATTGAAAATTAAAAAGTACCAATTTTAAAAATTAAATTTAATCTGTATTAATTTAAAATACATAAAATTATTTAAAGAAGAACCTGAAGAAAAATACACATGTTTGGATATTTATTTTGTTTTAACTGAAATGCCAAAAATTCAGTGTTATAATCTAATGTTACTCTGAGCTTTGTTATAGTTTGATACATTTGTGATAATATGGAGAGGGGAGGGTGAAGTCTGGCGAAAGACAATACATATATAATCAGATTATAATACACACACACGTAAACATATTTAGATATATAAACAAGCAAAAACGCGAATGAAACAGGAAATAGATATACACGGCACTTAAAAAACAAAAAGAAGTCAACATATACATGCACTGACAAGCAAAAATAAGCGATTATACACACATAGATTGATAAAAACTCACGCAAAAACACACTTTGACATAATCAAATTTGAAATTGTTAGTGAATTCAAACATACTATTAAAATATTAGGTTGGTGCAAAAATAATGTCGTTTTCTCACATATGCTACTATGTGAGAAAACGACATTACCTTTGCACCAACCTAATATAACTTACACGGAAAAACTAAAATTTGTCAATGAACAACGTAAAGAAAAAGACACGAAAATATATAGAAATTGATTGAAAAATAAATATATACGCATAGATACACATATGAAAACACCAAATTCAACTGTACAGGCAAAATTTAACACTACACAAACAAGATTTTATGGAAAACCCTACTACAAGAATGATTAACCCAACCCGACCCGACATCGGTAAGATAAGCAAAAGAATCTTAGAAAGAATTACTTGGCAAATTAAAAGACGCCTTGGATTAAAATTATGGATTAATACCAAAGATGTCATCAATTGGTTTACCAATAATAATAATAAACCTGATTGTAACCTATCAGAGTTCGATATTGTGGATTACTATCCCTCAAAATCGAAGGATCTATTCACGACTTTCCTGGAGTTTGCTGCTGTGTATTCTGACCTGTCAAAGAAGAAATAAATATAATTCTCAGTGCAAAAAATCTGTCATTATTCATAATGGGGACCAATGGATTAAAAACAATAATGACCATTTTGACATCACTATGGAATCTTTAGACTCTGCAGAGTATTCTGACCTTATCGGTCTTTTAATACTGTACAACCTGACCATGCACGGTGGATTAGATATTAAGGACATCGGGCTGTATAGAGATGACGGGCTCATGGTAGTGAGGAGTCCTACTAATTTTAGAATAGAGAAAATTAAAAAGATTATTTATAGTGAATTTAGAAATCTAAATTTAAAAACAAGTCTGTACTAAATTATAAAGGGTAAACTTCCTCGGCATAACTCTAGATTTAACTAACAACACCTACCTACCTTATAGAAAACATAATACTAACTCCTTGTATATACACGCTAAGTCAAATAATTAAGCATATACCCTCATCAATAGAGATTAGAATCAGCATTAATTCCGCTAATAAAGAAATATTCCAACAACACAGTAATTTTTATAACTTAGCCCTAAAAATAGTGTATACAAAAATGCTATGATCAATTATAGAAATAATTGCACTAAGCAGAAGAAAAACAGGAAAAGAAATATGATTTAGTATATCCCTCCGTTTAACCAAATGTTTATTATTAAGCTAGGACATAAATTCCTAGCTTTAATTGAAAAACACTTTCCTACTAATAGTAGATTTCGTAAAATATGTAAGAAAAACACCCTAAAATTAAGTTACAGTTACACTGAATATCTAGAAAGTATAATAAAAAAAAACACAATAATAAAATCCTGAATAAAACCCCGTGCCAGAATAGTATTAATAAAAACCCTACACTTAAATTGGACAAAAATAATGAAAAATTATATGATTGTAGAAACCCAGAAGACTGCCCATTCGAAAATATATGCTCCGTAAAATCTGTGGTATAAAAATGTACTATCTCATCCATTGAGAGTCCTAATACTAATATGATATACATTGGGTCTACGCAGAATCAATTTAAAACCAGATGGAGGCAGCATAATTTCTCCTTCAACAATATTAATAAAAGAAATCAGACATCTCTATCTAAATATTTTTGGCATTTGAAGGAAATGAATAAAACACAAAAAGTAAAGTGGAAAATTATAAACAAAACTAGAACATGTAAGTCTTGGGATGACCCATGCCTATTATGCCTACATGAAAAACTACACATTATCAAGTTTCTAAATAATAAAATGTTATTAAACAATCGATATGAGTTAACGGTTTTTTGCCGACCTCATCAAATTTTCGCTTTAAATAATTAGCATAAAAACAAATAAACAAACAATAAAATAATAAATACAAATTTTAAAGTCCATAGTCTAAATAAAGAGTTTAAATGTCCTACCCAATGTAAAAAAAAATAGAAAAAATAAGACTTTCATGGAGTCGTCAATAAAACAAATGTTAGCGAATTGGAACAGTTTTTTTTTTATATACACAAAACGCTTTCAGGAAGAAAAATAGATAATAAAATAATAAAAAAAAATACATCTCCATAGACACTTACCCAGAATAGACGATGTCATCTTCCTCTTTGAATTTAGGCACCCCAACCTTACCCTGACCTCTTTGAATGTAACTTTGATATTGATACAACTGATTAACCCTTAGGCACCTTTTTTTTCAAATAATTGCTCTAGCCGTTACCGTAGTAATTTTAATTTTAATAATGGATATGCTTATAAAACGCGTAAATTTCAGGAATTAGTTACTCCCCAAAAAAAATTCGCTTGAAGATGGAACAGAGCTTGGTACTTTAATTGAATTTAATTCAAATAATTATATTGATGTTTTCGGCTCTTGATTTGAAACATGAGAACTCTTATATAGCGATGGAATCATATTTTTAAATAAATAATTATATATATATATATATATATTTATATATATATATACACACACACACAATCATATAATTACAAGTACAGATATATTCATATATATATATATATATATATATATATATATATATATATATATATATACACTCAAACATACATATTTTAAACTAAATATATAAATATATGTATATATATATATATATATATATATATATATATATATATATATATATATATATATATATATATATACCTACACATATACACATAAACATATACACACATACCAATACATACGAAAAAATTACACACACTCACATACACACACACACACACATATATATATATATATATATATATGTTGGCATATAATACAATATTAAATTATAAATCTTAAATCTTAAAACTGATACATTGATTGACTTTTAATATGTGATGTATATATTAACATATAATATTGATAAGTGGTATTGAATTGTATTAACCTGATCGTATGATTTGGCATGATGAAGTAATATTTGAAAATTCATTTCGGTATAAAATTTAAGGAGTTTTTATATTATTTATGCATTATCTATTAATAATTAATCAGGTTTTTAATGTAATATTAATGTAATTTTTATTTATTGTTTTTTACTATTAAGTAATTTATTTGTATATTCATATTTAATTATTTATGGCATAATATTATCTTATAATATTTATTCTAAACTCGCAACTTTATTTTCTAATTTTTGGGGTAGATTTTTAATTATTTTTAATCTGCATTATGATTGGTTTATTATATTATATATAAATTGATAAATATTAAATATTTTTTCCTTGTAGAAGGGAATTGTTTAATATTTGCTTTATTTCAAATATATTGACTTAAATGTACATATTAAATGAGCTAATACTTCCTAAAAAATATAATCATTTCAATATATTAATTTTGTATTTTTTCAATTATTTTTTCTTATATATTGATTTTTTAATATATCTTTAATTCTCAACTATATCTTTTTCATATAAATGTATTTATCTCTTATTACTGAAAATAATATTAATTTTTTTAATAAATTTCAGCAGGTTTTAATCATAGACTTCCTTCAGTTTGCTACTGAGTATAAAATAAATAGGTAATTTTCTCTCTCATTTTCTTTTTCTTTTTCCTCTGACCATCCTACATATCTAGACTTACACCACTTCATATTTTTTATGTGTTTCTTTCCTTGCTTTTCTTTCCGTACACTTTCTTTCTTTCTTTCTTTCTTTCTTTCTTTCTCCTGCCTGGACATTTTTATTTCAATAATTTCTCATCATTTTCTAGTTTGAGAATTTTTGTAAATTATCTCAGTTGATAAGTTTTATTATCCCAACAACGCATATTACACAGCAATATCATTCAAATTATTTTAAAGGCTCATGAAAAACTCTTACTTCATAATTTGTTATTAATATATTCATAACTAGAATAAGTAGCAATGCAAATTCTTGCTGAATAAATAAATGTTTAAAATTCAAAGTCGCCAGACGTTAGTATTGAACTTGAAATGTGGATCAACTTATTTAATAACGTTTCGATGCACTATGTAACCGGCATTTGTAGAATTTATCTAATTAATATACAGAAATGACAGTATAAAAACATGTCTTGAAATATTAATATATTTATATGTATATATATATATATATATATATATATATATATATATATATATATAAATAAATATAAATAAATATATATATATATATATATAAATATATATATATATATGTATATATATACATATATATATATATATATATATATATATATATATATATATATATATATATATATATATATATATATATATATATTATCACAGGAAATATGAATTCTCTGATAAGAATTTTTAGCCATCAGTGAGAGATTTTAACGTTGTTCCAAAATTTGTATTTCAACATGTCAATGATCCTAAGCATACAATCAAATCTAAAAACGAATGGCATAGAAAAAAGAGCATTGACCTCGGTAAAATTCGGATCACACTGGAATAGAAATATTCTAAACTCTGATTCTGGCCGTATAGTCTTGCTGTTCGTTTCTGAGCTACTAATCCCTTATACGTCGGACAACAACGGGCGAGTCTCCTTTGACTGTTATATACTGGACGTACTGAAGATAATTTCAAAGTGGATTTTCAAATCAGAGTTTCGAGTAGCCACTGAATTAGATGCTTGTCCTGTAGAATTAACCTCCAACATAACAGGTATATATCGTCACATCATATTATGCCAGCAACTACCTGAAATAATTCACAAAGCCAAATTCTTTAAAATTTCAGTGGCTGAATCTTACAATATATTTGAAAGACAGAATATAAAGAAAATAATAGATGTAGTTTTATAATCCGAGCTAGTATATACATCAAAGTAAATATTAGCATATTACTTAAAACAATGATAGTTTCTAAATGAAACTCTGAGAGAAAAATGAGATTTTTTTTAAAAATCTGATCAAATGATATACTCAGTAAAATTACTATTAAAATAGCTACAGTAAAACGAAGAATATTTAAAATGAAATGAGGTAAATACAACAAGAAATAAAATAATATAAAAGTCATATATATATATATATATATATATATATATATATATATATATATATATATATATATATCATTATCCCTCGAAAAATATTAGGCCCTGTACATTTAAAAATTCCATACTTCATGAAGTACAAAGAACTCATAACCAAACATGTTAATTATATTATTTCTTCATTTCAGTTTTAATTTTACAAGATTGTTTACCGTTTCTCGAAAATATGCATCCCAGAATCGTAACTGGTATCTTGATTGTCTTTACTGAAGTTGTTCAAGTTTTATTAAATGAGGAATGTTCTTTGTTTTATTAGAACTGCATTTTACGCGAGTAAGCGTCATTCAGTTGAATGACAAACAAATAAGGCATCAGAGAGTGGCAAAATTTTTCATTTGAAATTGTCGCTGACGCAGTGTGCTTAATTTTGTGGCTGAAATTTATCTGGACATTGGTTGACAGTAGTTCTCTGAAGGTATAAGAGAATCTTTCATCACATGTAAATCATCCGGAACAAAAATATTTGTCATTTTAAAATTAAAAATCTGAAGAAGATAAGTGGAAAATGCTGTGAATAATGGAAAAAGGAGTTGGAAGGAAGTAATGAAACAAACAATAAAAGTGAGGATGTATGAAATTATGTAAGATAAAAGTAAAACAGAAGACACCGAAAAAATTAAATAAAGAAACAAAGTAATGAGCAAAGGATAAACAATGAAAAAAGAAAACCTAAGAGTCCAGGAAGGAAAAAGGATTAAAGAAAGAATATAATAAAAAAGAAAAATGAAAGAGACATGTATATAAATAAAGGAAAGGGAGTAAGAAATAATTAAAGAAAGAATAAGTGCTAAATGAAAATGGTAAATATAAATTTACCATAGATATATATATAGATTTATAGGAACGGCATACACATAAAAAGAAAAGACAAATAGAAAAACACGAAGAAGAATGTGTAAATACAAAAATGGAAATATATGTAGTATGCTTATACATTTCCACTTATTTTTAATGAGTTTAAATTCTATATAAAACAACGAAAACATTCTTTGGATAAAAAATTTCTTGAATAACATCTTTCAATGAGTGGGCAAATCTAGGCATTCTTGGGAATGATGAAAGAGTCCTATCTTTCAAACATACACGAGCGAATGCGCGCACACACAAACATACACACACACACACATATCAAACCTCTGATGAATCTGATTTTTCAATGAGTCCAATGACCACTTTTTCATGACCTTGAGTATGTCCGTCTTTCCCAGGATATAATTTCACAAGTGACATTTATTTCGATAGAGATCATCTAGTATATCCAGGCTGGTATTACGTAATATCATAGTTTCATCATCATCATCATTATTATTATTATTATTATTATTATTATTATTATTATTATTATTATTATACACATATATTTATGTGCATCCAAACATATTTGTGTTTCTAATATTATTGAGAACTCGTGTTATACCATTGCTCAATCTCAATCACTGAGAAACCAAATATTGAAAAGCTGTATATAGAATCCACAAAAAATGAATTTCAAATAAGCTGGAGACTACACCAAAGGTATTTCAATATTATTAGAAACACAAATCAGACATCCCTATCTAAATATTTTTGAATTTAAAAGAAGCAAATAAAACACCAATAGTAAAATTAAAAATAATAAATAGAACAAGAACTTGTAGAACCTTGGATGAGCCATGACCTTTATGCCTACATGAAAAGCTAGACATTATCAAGTTTGTAAAAAAAATAATTCTTAACTCAAAGAAATGAAATTTTTGGGGACACGGTTTTTTGCAAATACTGATGTGCCTTAAATAATTAGCATTTTATAAATAGATAAATGAATTCCAAAATACTATAAAAACTCCACAATGCCATATAAAATCTATTAACAAATTCAATTAAAAAAATAGGTTTACAAATACAGCCCAATCAAAATTTTAACGCCCCTTTAAGAACAGATCAACAGAAAATAAAAAAAAAACAAATAAATAAGCACCAGAAAAGGACCGTAACTACATCAGAGTTTTAGCAGATAGTACTAATAAAAACAAAAACAAACAACGGAGTCTGATAAAATTAACCATCATAGACAAAAACAAAAACAAACAAACCAAACATACATGACTGCATAAATGTAACATATAACAAACACCCCTACTTTCATCAAAGCAGAGACCAAATGAAAATGAAAACTAACCCCAGATTACACCTCCATTTCAAATCTATAAATGAGTGAAATATTTCGTTGCTTAGTTATTCCAGACATCATTTGCATGAATGAGTGTTTTTTGTGAGAGTATTTTGGTTGGCTCAGTGGGATTTTATACTATTAGAATCCCATTTTTTCGTCCAGTTAACTGAGGTTTCTGCCGCATTTAGGGATTGTGGTTTTTTTAATTACTAAACTTATTTTGATTTGTTTCCTTGTATATATTGTAAATGATTATTGAGGCTTTTAAATTTTTGTTTTTATTCCTCTCCCTCCACAGACTTTGGATTTTAAATATGGGGACTAGTTATGATTTCATAGATAATTTGAGGTATTATGGTGGATGTAGTATGACAGGTAGGAGAGAATAAGTTTTTTTGGTGATAGGACTATTGTTGGTATGTTTGGGTTAGTGTTGTTGGCTAGCTAAGTTTAGAATTAATACAGAAGAAGACCGTCCTTTTCCCCATGCCCGTTTGGTCGATGTGCTACATTTTGTAAAAGCATATGAATAGATACTGTTATGATCCAGTTCCTTGTACCACGGTGATAGTCCAAGGTAGAATCAATAAAGAAGAACTCGGACACAAGTATGGAATAACACGGATAAGCAGGAATATATACAGAGAAGTAGAAGTGTTAGTATGAACAATCAGGTTTAGTAAAGAGAACAATGTAGTCTCGACCAGTATCACTATTCCAATGTATTGCACTAATTGTCTGAACGCGACACTGTTTCGTATAAACGGGTTCAGGGCTAGTTTACCTCCCGGAAAGAGAATCCGCCCTTCGGCGTAGGCTCGTTCGGGTTCCTCCCCGCCCGTAGGCAGAGATTTTAACCTAACAGCAGGTCAGGAATTGAACGAATAACAATATTGTCACCCACCACAGGGGCGTCATGTGGCACAAGGCCGTTTTTAACGTGGGATTTATCGGAGTTCTGCTAATTTCTATGATAAAAGCTTTCCCCGTTGGTTTTCACATTATGGAAATACCATAGTTAGGTTTTCTTTATTCTGTTTAACGACATTTTTCCAATACAACAGTGTATGGGTGAACCGCGCTAATAACTTTTGAATAAAAATAGCCTATCTAGACATTTGTTGGAGAAAATGAAGCATATTAACCATACCTTGATTATATAGGTAACAGAAAATCATACTAATATGATAAGATGTATTGGAATAATGAATTAGTTGACCATTTGAGCGTCGTTTGGACGGATAACTTCAAAAACCTTATTAGTCATGGATTCTTTTAAATATGTTTTATTGTAGCAGGTTTGGCTGCCCATGTTGCGGTTTTGATAGTCGGACATAAGATATATTTCGTCATAAATTAATGCCTATCTACATAAACATCTTCAATGATAGACCAAAAGTTTTAGATAGGCTTGAGATCCAGAGAGACTGGCGGACACACCATCAACCTTGTAGCCGTAAGTGTCTAGGCCGAGCCTTAACTTGAGTAAGCCTGGGAGAGTCAGAGGTAGAGCTATCATCATGAATACTAGAGTACTTAGAAGTAACAGTTATATTTCATCTAGCCAGGGATCGAACACCAAGAGATTACAGTAGGCGACTGAGATCGCTTTAACAACTTCAAGCTAAATGAGTGGGCGAAAATATCTGTTTCTAGTGATAGCAGGCGACAACATGACTCCGCCACGCTTTTTTTGAGGTCTTAAATGTTGGTGACGCTTATCTCTAAAAGACACCGATCCACTTGCCCAACATCAGGGGTCGGCAATATTTCGTCAGTCAACAGAAGACAATTCATGTCCAACGTCATATTCTTCCGAGCATTTAATTCCTATGACAGTTTCAGGGGAGCTCACACGGAAATTTTGATAATGCAATATCTTGTGGTTTTCGGTACATGAGGATGTCCATGAAATACTAAATGTTACTGGCAAGCTACTAGCGTGGTTCGAGGTGTATGTATGCATATATAAACACACACACACACACATTCACTCACATTCACACACAAACACACTTACATATATATATATATATATATATATATATATATATATATATATATATATATATATTAAGCGTTTCACCCCAAGCAAGGCGAGAAGCCACTAGGACGCAAGGGGTTACAGAAAATTTAGAGCAAGATCAGATAGGAGTGATAGAAGAAAGGATGCGGAGGAGGGTAGTGGATAGATCAAGGCAACTGGATATGTCGATTGAATTTACATATGAATAGCTGGAGATTATAGCTCTCAGGGAAAATGGAATAGGGAAGGGAGTTCCACAGGCGAGATGTGCGAGACATTAAGCTATTGGAGTAGAAGAGACGACTACATTTAAGAGTTTCGACAGTGAAAGGGTGAGAGCGGGATGCCAGCCTACAAGGCTGGCATCCCGCTTGAACCCATGAAATCTAGGAACCAACGAATGCAGCTCCTCCGAGCAATTGCCATGAAAGTATTTGTAAAACAGACGGAGAGTGGCGACGGCGCGTCTGTGAGAAAGTGACTGTAAACGAGATGCCAGAACAGGGCCAGTTATATTGCATATGCGCCTCTGGAGCCTATCCAGAACCCCGAGGCAAACAGAAGGGGCTCCAGACCATATATGACAGCAATACTCCATGCAAGTGCGAATTGGTGATTTGTAGATCTGGAGGATCGATTCCAGGGAGAGAGTTGCTCTCGAGAAGTTGAGCGTTCAGACATTCTAATGGAGTGGAGGGAAGGATCTCTGTGGTGATTAATAGAGAGCAGTTTTTTTTTTTGAAGCATTAAAGTTGACCAGCCAATTCCTGCCACATGTCACAACCGATTGGAGGTCCTTTTCGAGACGCACGGCCAGGTTAGATTTGTTTTTGAGGCAGGAATAAATTGTGGTGTCATCCGCGTAGATGCCAACTTGGGAATTTATGGCGTCAGGAAGGTCATTTATGTAGATAAGGAATAGGGTGGGGCCTAGGATGGAGCCTTGAGGAACACTTGCGTTCGTGTGATAGGAACTGAAGGAGAATTTGTTGAGAACGACCTTCAATTCACGGTTTGACAGGAATGATTGTAATAGGTCAAACAATCGACCCGTAATGCCATAACCCAGGGGCTTGCGAAGAAGGCCGGTATGCCAAACCCTATCAAACACTTGGAGATATCTAGGGTCACAGCATGAGCTTCCCCATTATTTTGAAGAGCTTGTTAGACAGTTTCAGTTATGGTCGTAAGCACATCAGCTGTAGATCGGGCAAAGCGGAATCCATATTGCTTGTCTGAGAGCAGATCATGGGATATGATTAGGTATTGATTAGGGCTTCGAAGACTTTGCCGAGGACGGGTAGGAGACTGATAGGACGGTAGTTAGAAGGATCAGAGGGGTCGCCAGAGTTCTTAAAGACATGAACAATCGAAGAGGACTTCCAGCAGTCAGGAAAACAAGATTCCTTGAGGCAATAGTTATATAGTATAGAGAGGACGGGCGCTAGTTCAGGCGCGCATTTCTTTAAGACAATGGCTGGTATACCATCTCCACCACTAGCCTTGTTGTGGTCTAAATGGGAGATAATGCCCAGTACCAAAGACGGGATTATGTGTTATTCACTCAATAGGCTTTCAGTTCTAAGAGGGAAGTCGGTTATGGGTACACCGGAAGAGTCATGCGTTGAGTTGAATGAAAATTTCCGAGCAAAGCATTCAGACTTGTCGTCAGAGGAGCTCAGAACTTCGAACTGGTTGAACAAAGGAGGTATAGAGGGTTTGCAATTGTTCAATACGTTCTTGCAGAGATGCCAAATGATCTTTGGAGCCAAATTTGCGAGATGCAATACACTCCTTCATCCGAGCAGCAAATAGTGACTTGGCATTGTTGAGGACACGCTTACACTCGTTACTGGCAGAGGCAAAGAGACGTCTATTGTAGTCCAACATGTCGCTACGAAATAGGTGAAAGAAGTGGTTCGTATGGGCGATGATGGCGGAGCAAGCAGCGGAAAACCGGGAGGAGGAGCGCGACTTGACCATATATTTCATTGAGGAGATGAAAGCGTCGATTCCAGCTTTAACCCAGGATGAGACCTCAGAAGCACATTCTTGGACGGGGGGGATTAAAGACAACATCCCAAGTAACATCGCGGAGGAAATCACGGAACGCGTCCCAGTCACCTTGTTGATAGTAGAACGAAGTTCTTGTGGTAGGAGGTTCTTTGCAGGGGGTGGAGTTGAAGGAGATGTTAACAGATACTACCACAGGATCAGAGTCACCAAGAGGGTAGAGTTGCGTGGCGCTACAGGAATCAGGGATAGAGGTAAAACACAGATCAAGAAGAGAGGCCTTACCTTTCCGGTTGAAGGCAAAACGAGTGGGGAAGTTAACTATCTGAGTGAGGGATTGAGAGACTGAAAAATTGAGCGTTTGAATGTCTGCGTAGTCAGTAGTAGCATTCTTAAACCACGTCGTGTGATGGGCGTTAAAGTCGCCAAACACAAATACGTGAGCAAACGGATGGAGGGAGAGAGCCTTGTCTATGCTGTCAGAAATGCTATCGAGTATACCACAGTCTTGAGAGGATGGAGAGCGGTAAAGGAAGGAGATAGGTTACCGGATTGAGAAGAGATAGTCGGAAACACATGTAAGACTGGTCTGGCGATTCGAGAGGGAGATGGTCCTTGACATAGACCGTGCATGTGGGTTCGAGAGTCTTTTCTGAGGAGAGGAATGTAGCCTGGGATCAGAGTGGGGGATAGACGAGACAAGGTTGGTCTCACAGAGAGCCAGTATATCTGGGCAGTTTGCAGTGAGGAAAGATTCTATACTGCAGAAGTTTATTTTAATACCACGGATGTTGGATAACG
The DNA here is from genome assembly GCA_963932145.1 of Acanthosepion lycidas. NCBI lineage: Eukaryota > Metazoa > Mollusca > Cephalopoda > Sepiida > Sepiidae > Acanthosepion > Acanthosepion lycidas. The sequence goes on from OZ010574.1 coordinate 132,372,056, forward strand.
AAAAGTTATGGGGTTTAGGTGATGGGGTGGCTGGTTTAGGATTACATGTTCGGTCTTTGTAAGTCATGTGGAATTTTGGTTGGAAGATGAGAAGGCCAGAAGTAAAAGAAGCAGACAGTTATCGACTGTGAAATGGGCAGAGAGGAGTTGGCACAACCTGTATCATAATGTGGCCTCAGGGTTGCCCACCGGAGGTAACTGCAGGGACACCTTTCCATGCGCTACATGGCACAACAAACACCCCGGTATTATACAACTGTTGATTAGAGCGGCCGCTCAAGACGCTACGCAAGAGTTAGGTCTCCTAACTACCAGTTGGAAACAGCAACCAGAGAACTGTGAACCGTGTACCCTCATAATGAAGAGGTGGTGCCAAAGACTGTACTCATCACGGGAGAAACGGAGCTGCACTAATACAGAGGACAGGGAGAGAGAGAGAGAGAGAGAGAGAGAGAGAGAGAGAGAGAGAGAGTACCGGGATCCCCTTTCTAAAACAGAAACAAGGCGTAAGCCTCTACTCATGTCCAAGAGAAGGAGGAGGAGTTTTGACCGGGCGGTAGTCCTATTACATATAAAACGTACAAGAACGAAAACAACAGAGGGAAGGATGGGAGGGGGAGGTAATTTGCACAGAGCCCTAGCTGAGACTTGGATTTTACCATATATATATATATATATATATATATATATATATAAAACCAGAGAGAGGGAAAGAGATAATGAGAGGGCGATGAATAAATTGTCATCTAAATTACACAACAAAGAAATTAATATTGACATCTAATTTTAACAAATATATTTAAGCTATTAAACAAAAATAACTTGAAATTCTAAAGAACCACACATCATAGACAAGGGGTCGCCTCCGAGGAGATTAATAGGCAGATTTAAGGTGGAATGTAGTCTCAGAAATTGTCTGACAGCCATGATTGTGCTCACCCTCTTGCGTGTGATGTTTAATAGCCCAGTTGACAGACATACATAGGGTCTTCCAGTAGCCATCCTTTTTGTCCAGAGAAACACTACCTCCCCAACGCATTGATGTAGACATTCGTTTTGAGTCTTAGGCTCTGTGAAATGATGAACTGAGGCATAACGTTGCATTCACTATATTATTTTACTTGGATATATCAACAAACACTCAGCGAAACCTCTAAACTGTCCTCTGATGGCCACTTACCCACTCTGAAATGCAAAGTGTGCGGTTTCGAAATTTCTAAAGGAGTGAATTGCATCATGGTTCTATTTTTCTCAAAAACAGTGTTTAAGTGACCCTAATATAGAGTACATTCGAGAAAAAAAAAAACAAAAAAAACGCGCATGTTCGAATTTAAAACATAAAATGGCGACAATTATCGCAATATATATATATATATATATATATATATATATATATATACACACACACACACACACACACACACACACACACACACACACACACACACACACACATATATATATATATATATATATATATATATATATATATATATATATATATATATAAAGAACGAACAGTAAGATATATAATCCGGGGTTCTCATAGAGATTTTGATTTTTACAAAATAGTGGTCAATGTAAATTTACTATGCATTAATATTATAAATTAATTGATTTAAAAATTGTTTTTCGCTACACTGTTCTAACCATGTTTCAAAAATGGAAGCTAAAAACTCCGAATTTAATTTTGTAATTAAATTAAAGACATTAGTTCCATTTCACCCTCAAGCGAAGTTTGTAGTAACTTTTTACTGGGTTTGAAAGACACAGCAAAAATCTTAATTCACGTTTCCAAGGAAACAGATTAATCCAATTCAACCAGACAAGGGGTGTTTGCGTGTCCATTATGTCTGTATTTCTATCTTTCAGTTATTAGTTATGTTTTGGTAGGGGTAGGGATGTATTTTTCAATGAAATCTGATATCCGTTAAATGCATGTCTGGATATTTTAAAAATTTTATTGTTAACGGCAAAAATTCTGTGTAGCGAAAAAAAACATATTTTAATTCAATATATATATATATATATATATATATATATATATATATATATATATATATATATATATATAAATATGTAATGAAAAACAAACCACTTTAATGTACCATTACGATAATTTATTTCACCTAAATCTTTTTTTAAGGATTCAGGATATATATATATATATATAGGTTTGTATATATATATATAGTTATACTCACACACATACAGAAGAGTAATGGATAGCGGCTTGGATTGAGGAATCGGAGAGCCGAGTTCGAATTCCAATCGAATCCATTACATTACCTTACGTGCTAACAAACTTGGGAAAGGTTTGAATCCTCTTCTTCTCCCTCCAGATATGGGTAAATAGCAGGACAGACTGGGATAGCAACTGGTCTAGGAGAAGGACAACTCTGAATTCAAAAACCTGCGGAGTGTCGTTTGGGGACCTTGTGGCACTTAGTACACCAGGTCTCTGAATTCAGATTTTCAAAAAGTGTGGATGGTCCTGCACGAAACCTTCACCACTATAATCAAATCTCATGTGCTGTCGTCGGGCTGTCGGTTTCCTGGGAACTGATCTGCTTGGCCCTCATACGTGGAATTCGACGGGGGAGTCGGCTATATATATATATATATATATATATATATATATATATATATATATATATATATATATATATATAACACGGAGAAATATTTCTGCTCAAGATGACATTACATACATTCAACCATTCATAATTGCCTCGTAGTGTTCATATGAAAGCAAAGAAATACGTAGAGATGAATCAATATATGGAGAGACAGTGTTCATAACGGTCACTTACCGTATGAATTTAGGTTTGCCCTGGCACACAAGCGAATAATGACACAAGATAAAATCATGTTCAATGAGGAGATACCGAGGGAATCATTCTGAGTAAGGTGGACAATGATCAATATTGACCTTCCCCAACTGGGAATTTCTAAAAGCCCCAAATGCATTAAAGTTTCATATCTCTGCTTTTGTAGCTTATTTGTCCAATCAGAATCAAAGTAGACTCCGAGAGCATGACAAAATGACGCTTCGCTTAGAAAGACAGATCGGGTGAGGTAGTCTCTTAAGAGAAATGTAACCTCCTGCTTTTAAATCCATTATTGTTTCATGTTATTGTTCCCTTGACTGTCTATCTCTTCTTTTGTCATGAAAACCATTTTAAATGATTCTCTTCTTATATTAATGAACGGAGATTAATAATGACTATCATTCACTTCTAGTCACTGCTTAAAAAAGAAGAGTTTGCGATTGTTAGTTTATCGTTGTGATTTCTGGTGGTGATAGTTTAAAAAAGTATGAAAGACTCAGAATTCCTTTTCGTGTGTTTCAGAGTGTAACGAATATAAACTGAACTGAAACTTAGGGAAAAGTTATGAAATGAAAAAACATCTTCGTCATATATATATATATATATATATATATATATATATATATATATATATATATAATATAATATTATGGATTTTTATTTATTAATCGAACACATTTTATTACTTTAAGCGTTATTATTAGTTGCTAATTATATTAAGAAAAAACTCCGTTTATGCCTTTAAACAATATTTTTATTTACTTTACCGGAGATCGCATTTTCTTTCGTCATAGTTCACGAAAATTAAGGCCGTTAAACGAAATAAAATTGCTGTTTTAAAAAATAAACGGTGTTCACTCAAATATGGGTATTCAGTAAGATATCGTTTATGGTAATAAAAAAAAATTATAATACACACACACAAACAGATCGAAGAGTTCTCCAGTTTTCACAACCTTGTTTATTTTATATATTTTTTTTGAGGGGCCACTTGAAACCAGATATTTATCTGACCCACCGAAGAGATATTGATGAACCTTAACTACATGCTAATATTCAAATACAGAAAAGTTCGGTTATTCAAATATTAATTTAGATAGGTACTTTTTCAACCCGTTCCGTCTTATTGCATACATCTATAATTATTTTTGAATTGGAAAATATAAAGTTCAAGCTGGCTTATATTTTTTACAGTTTTCACCGTCAGTATAATTTTACACTTCACACACTCTCACACACACACACATGCTTATATTTCATCAATATATATATATATATATATATATATATATATATATATATATATATATATATATATATATATATATATATATATAATCAAATTAGGATATAAGCTGATCCCAAATCGTGTAACAACTAATTTGACCGATCATATATTATTTCAGAATCATTTTGCGACTTATTGAAGATGATCTCGTTTTCCCTTAACGTTCTAACTTTCTGTTCTAGAATAACAAGTTGCTTCAAACGCTTTCACGTAAGATTTCATTGTAGCTCTGAATATTTCCCCACTCAGCATTGCTTAGTTGGGAAGACTGTGGTCTGACAGAAATCTGTTTTAAATTTCTCTTTTTTTTTACCTTAATAATAACAGTGTTATTTTAAAAGTTTCTTACGTAAAAAAAAACACAATAAGTTTTATGGTTTTATAGATATTAAACATTTTGTGAGATTGATAAATATGGGGTTGCAAGATTTGGACTATTTTTCTGTTGCAATATATATATATATATATATATATATATATATATATATATATATATATATATATATATATATATATATATATGAATAAACGTGCATTTGTATATGCATATATGTGTGTACCTGTAGAAGTTATCTGAGAACACAGGATTCCCTTATACCGACTAAATATGTCATTGTTTATGCATCTAAAGATGCAACATATGAATATGCAAAAATATGACGTTGGGTAAAGATGAACGTCAATCAGCGCCTAATGGTCCCTCGAGGATTCTGAAATCGGAAGCTTTATGATCGCCGATGTTTTGTGTAATGGTTAATTTTTTTATGAATTCTTGCATGATTTGCGACTCTAATGTCCTTATTGAAGTATTAATTCCCCTAAAAAGCATGCTAAAAGCAATTTTTGTTGATTTTACATCTTTTTTTTCAAATGCGCGTTGAGTTAACCTTGATGCCATAATCTCCTGGCAAATTAAATGCTTAAATGTATTTGTTTAAGTAGGCGTACTGCGATTTATGTTGCCCTTCATGTTTCCTATACCACGTCCACAAATAATAATAATAATAATAACAACAATAATAATAATAATAATAATAATAATAATAATAATAATAATAATAATAATAATAATAAATTTTTTTAATAATAATAATATTTTTTTTTTAACTTGTATTTCAAGTTTTAATCCCCACCCCAGACCTTAAGTGGACACCCGTGTCCATTTTTTTTTCTTTTTTTACCCTAGGCATCCCTTATCTCTGTCGGTGCGTGTATATGTAAATGTTTGCTAATCTCTCTCTCTCTCTCTCTCTCTCTCTCTCTATATATATATATATATATATATATATATATATATATATATATTGAATGTACATGTATATATGTCCACACTGACAGGGATCATATTGCATTCTATGTGTGTTTTCTGTTTTTTGTTTTTTTTTTGGTTTTTGGTTTTTTGTTTTTTTCATGGCTACAGGTGTAATTTTCCTACAATGCTCTGCCCTTTGTCTATCATCTCTGAGTGAAAATTTTAAAACATATCTTTCAGCGGCAAGTAGGTTGAGAGATGACCGGAAAAGTATATCTTTTATTCCCTTGCTCCTACCCCTTTGTTGAATGAATTCTTCGATATTCCCCCCCTACCCATCTGTAGTATAAGTCCAGCCTACCCCATAAAATTTGATAAGTATCTGTCGTTGGCGACGGAAAATTGAACATTTGTGGAGAGTCACTTGTGCCATGCTCCGAAGTTGTAAGAAATGGTAAATGTAGCATCTTTGAATGATACTTTTCCTTTAGTTTGATATGATTGTAAATCCTAATGACTCAAGTTAATTCCTTGCTTTTCAGTTCCCTTTTCTCTCCTCTAATTTTTTTTTAACCTGTATTTCCAGTTTTAATCCCCACCCAAGACCTTAAGCGGACACCCGTGTCCATTTTTTTTTTTTTTTATGGAAAGTCAATTGTGCCATGCAATTCACCTTTCTTTTTCATTTTTTTTATGTCTATATACTGAAATCTAATTATCCCACTTGGAGGTGTCACTCGGACTTATACTAAGTTAAAACTTAGTATTGTCTACTCAACTGAATACCATACACTGTTATGAACTATTCTAACTTCGATATATTAATAAACCCACTATCTCAAATCTGGGCTTGCTCTTGGACCTAAAGCTGGTAATCTCGTCCTAAAGCTGGTAATCTGAACAAAATTACCCCTTGGCAGTCAAGGTTAAAACGCATCTCTACCAATTTCAATGAATACAAATAATATCTCATACCGGATCGGCCGTCAACCGGGACAACAAGAGCCGCGTCCCTCAGAGAGGAACCAGACTGAGGTCGAAAAGTCTGTCACTGGAACAAACTCTTCCACACACAAAGAGACACTAGGTCACAAAACCCGGATTATCGCCAACTTTGGACCAAGTGTCTCAATGCCAAATCGACTAGTAAAAATTAAACAAACGAAATGGAGCCGCGAAGAGTATCGACAAGTTATGACATCCTTCGCTGCACTCGAAAACCCAGCAAAGATCACCACCAATCAATCATACCAAATATGGAGAAATATGGTGGGAAATGATATAAGACGTAACCTCAATCCAAACATACTTGCCAATGTCCGCAGAGATATCATGCGAAACAACAGACTCTCAAAGGCAGAAATAGATGAGATAAAAATAGATATAAGACAAAATACTATGAGCCATCACTCAAACTCTATTGAGACGAATGTTGAAATAAAGAATGCGACAGAGGATGAGGTGGACGCTAAAGCGAATGAAATACGAAATACTCTCCCAGGAAATGAAACCGAAGATTCTACCTTAGACACAACCTCTAGTTCTCCAGAAATTGTCACTGAAGATGACTCCAGGTACATTAATTCAGAATTCCTTGAAAACCCGAAGCTGAAATCACCGAAGCGAAAAATGACGTCATCCAAGTACCCAGCAGAGTAACTTTCATACAATTGTCAGACAGAGACCAGCTCCCGAAAATCCATATGACAAATCCCAACAAGCACATCGTGAAAATATACAATGCTGCCCTGGAAACACTGTTAACAGATAAACCACCGGGAAACATAACAGAAGTTAACAACGTCATATACGCAACAGCTCTAGCAGCGACTCGGAAGCTTGGTGTCAAGACAATAAATAAAATTAACAGACACAGAGAACCAGCTTGGAAAACCAAACTGATACGAGAAATAAAACAAATCAGATGTGATCTGTCTATATTAGATGAGTTCACCAGAAACCCTAATATTTCCACACGTAAATCCCAAAAGATCAAACGGAAATATAGCATTAAATCCCTAATTGATATTCCATCGATCAAGGAAATGCTGAAACAGAAACTTCAGCTAAAAGCACAGAGAACAAGACGATACGAGAAACGTTGTAGATTCTATCGCCAAAATAAAATATTCCGAACAGATCTTAAGAAATTTTACAGGGAAATTGGAAAAACACCTATACATGTCGAAACGCCACCATCGATTGATAATGTACAGATATTTTGGGAAAATATTTGGAGCAACCCAAAGGAATGTAACCCAAATGCAGAATGGATGCGGCGTGAAGAAGAACGACTGCTGGATACACCTCTGCAAGAATGGGAAAATATATCCACATATGATGTTAGGCAAGCACTAACGAAATCCCAAAAATGGAAATCCCCAGGAAACGACAAGTTGCCCAATTTCTGGCTGTATCTTCTCTCATCTACCCATGGCATACTTGCAAAAACATTATCAACGCTTGTAAATAATCCCAATAAAATCCCGGAATGGGTTACTGAAGGTATTACATACCTCATACCAAAAACAACTGAAACAGACGACCCGAAAAATTATAGACCGATAACATGTCTTTCCACAACGTATAAGTTGATCACATTTGTACTGACGAACCGTATTTACTCCTTTTTCGAAACAAACAGCATTCTCCCTCTGGAACAGAAGGGATGCAGTAGAGGTTCATATGGCTGCAAAGATCAACTTCTGATAAATAAAATGATCCTGGAAAATTGCAGGAGACGACGCAGAAATCTCACTGCAGCGTGGATTGATTATCGTAAAGCCTTTGATACTGTTCCACATTCTTGGATCCTTAAGACTTTGGAAATGTACAAAGTTTCCCCTGTGGTATTAAACTTTCTTAAGCACAGCATGGGGATGTGGAACACAAAACTATACCTTAGGCACACCGGGGGCACTGCCATATCCAACCGTCTGAATATCCGACGTGGAATTTTTCAAGGAGACTCTCTGTCACCCCTTCTGTTTTGTTTATCCTTAACCCTTCTTACACATGAACTGAACAACAGTAGCTACGGTTACAAAATAAATAAGAAAATATTCAATCACCTACTATACATGGATGATCTCAAACTCTTTGCCAAAGACGACAATGAGTTGAAAGGCCTCCTCAATATTGTAAAATACTTTAGTGACGACATAGGTATGGACTTCGGATTAGATAAATTTGCAAAAGTAACATTCAAGAAAGGTAGAATTACAGAAACACCCTCAATAGATTTAGATTTTGTCACAAAGATTAGGGAATTGGAGCATGAAGAAGCTTATAAGTACCTAGGAATTAGCGAAGGAGATGGCATACAACACCCCAAAATGAAAGAAAATATAAGAAAAGAGTACTACAGGCGTGTACGTCTGATACTAAATACTGAACTAAACTCAAAAAATAGAATATCAGCTATAAACACATTGGCTGTCCCAGTGGTGCATTACAGCTTTAATGTCCTTAACTGGACCATAGCTGAAATTAAGCGAATGGACGCCAAAAGGAGAAAGCTTCTCACTTGCTATCGCATTCATCATCCCAAAGCTGATGTTGATCGTCTGTATGTGCCCAGATCCGAAGCAGGCAGAGGATTAGTTGAACTAGAACTGTCCTACAAAACTACAACAATTGGCCTCCAAAGATACTTGGAAACTACAGAAGACTGGATGATGGTATGCGTCAAGGAACATGAAAGTAGTAAGCGTCTTTACTCGTAATGAAAGAAGCCAACAAATTCAAACTGGAGCTTCAGATAGGCGTAGAGATGCAACTACAGCACAATACACCGGCTAAAACTGCAAAATACTTGAAAAAGACAGCAACGACGAATGCAACCGACCAGATACAGAAGCGATGGCAAGATAAACCGCTTCATGGCCAATACTCAGCCCGTATCAAACAAGCTGATGTAGACAAAACCCGTACCCATCAGTGGCTACGCAGTGCTGGGTTGAAAGCGGAAACTGAAGGTTTTATCCTTGCTGCGCAGGACCAATGCTTGCTAACTAGGAATTATCAAGCATATATACTAAAATATTGTGTCAGCCCAAAATGCAGATTCTGTGATAAATATCCAGAAACGATTGATCATCTTGTATCAGGTTGCACGATTTTGGCACCCACTGAATAAAAAAAACCGACATGACAGAGTGGGCCAATATCTGCACTGGAAAATCTGCAACTTCTACGGGAAGGAAACTGAAAGAAACTGGTACCAACACCACCCAGACCCGGTTACGGAGATAGGACCTGTTACAATTCTATGGGACTACACAATTCACACTGACAGAACAATCAAGGCCAACCGCCCAGATATTGTTATTAAAGACCACAAACAAAAACGGTGCCTCCTTATTGATATGGCAGTCCCTGCTGACTGCAATGTATCTTTGAAGATATTCAAAAAGCTGTCAAAATACAAGGACCTTGAAATAGAAGTCTCGAAAATGTGGCATATTGGAACATCAACAATCCCTGTTGTAGTTGGAGCCCTAAGACTGGTTGGAAAAGATTGCAGTAGACTAATTGCAGGGATTCCTGGAAGCCCATGCCTCAAGGAGATACAAAAAATTGTTCTGACAAGTACAGCCCACACTTTACGAAGGGCTCTATCAATGTAATTTTTGTTTTATTTTATTTTTTTTTTATTTTATTATTTTTTTATTTTTTTTTTTGTCAGGGAAAAGTGTCATGTTGCCATTTCTAACCTTAGGTCCCTGGGTGGGACCCGGAAAGAAATGTGTAAACGCCAGAAAGCAAAGAAAATAAAAATAGTAATAATAATAATAATAATAATAATAATAATAATAATAATAATAATGTTCATAGTAATAGTTTCTCTGTGCTCATTTTCAATTTAGCACACATCTGCACTATATCTTTTCAGAGTGTAAACTTTTTAATTGGAATTTTGATATTACTAAATCACTTTTCACTGCCAGGAACGATTGCCATGATTCCACACAATATATATTCCTAAAGAAAAAGGCTTTTGGTATTTCCTACTGTTGACCACTAAAATCCAAATGAGGTAATCTACTTCTTCTTTCTAAATACACTTTAAATATTTGTGCTTTAAACAATTCAAAACATTGTATTGCCAATATCAAAGAAAAATGTGATGGTTTTCACATTAAAATCTACTTATTTATTTCCTCTTCTTCATATCGTTTTACTTTTGTATATTTCCATTTAAACCCTTCAGTGAAATGAGGAATTCACTATTATCTATGATTAGGAGACTGTAACTTTCATACAATTTTATTTTACAAAATGATATATTTGCAGTTTTTACATGTTGATTTACGGGGTGTAAATAAACAATCCTCTCCATCGACGAGACTGGGTTCTCAAAAAGTATCCTTCAGAGTGAAAGGTCAAGTTTCAGTTTGCCGGTTATCGAAAAGAATGCTATAGAAACATCAAAAAAAGGCGATATTTAAATCCAAAGTTTATGAATAACATTTGATTTAGACATATGACCACCTGTAACTGGAGGACACACAAAATCGTTGTGAAATGCTGAGTAACTATACGTAGAAAATCGAAATAAATTTAGATAAGTAATTCAGAAAGGAAATCCACAATAACATCTTTCACATTTCTACTGAAATCAAACTGTAGAATTTTGTTTAAAACTATAGCCAGTAATTATTGAAAACAATCATTAGAAGTTCTTTATACCATACTTGTAATTATTATTGAGATACTATTCATGCAGTAATATTGAATATTTTACAATTTCAAAATAGATTCTCAAGTTTTACTGTCTGTATTAATAATGTGAAATATTCTGGACACATATTCACATACGCAATTACGATTACATTTCTGCATTTCCGATTTAAGCCATTTTTAATTGGCAATCAAAATATAGACAGGCATATGATGCCTACATTTTTATCATAAGAAATTAGCCGAACATTATCTGGGGCCCCAGTCAATTATTCATTTGAATATTACATAGAAAATTCTATATTATTTGCATGCAGAATAGAGGGCTAAAGAAAAATGAGAAGATATGCTCTCATTTAAGCTTCAGTGTAAATCATCAGTTGTGATAATTCAGTGGGAATAATAATAATAATAATAATAATAATAATAATAATAATAATAATAATAATAATAATAATAATGATGATGATGATGATGATGATGATGATGATGATGATAATAATAATGATGATGATGATGATGATGATGATGATGATGATGATGATGATAATAATAATAATAATAATAATAATAATAATAATAATAATGTCAAATTATTTATTTTTCGCAGCTTCTAACGGCCAAAATTTCTAAGTGTGTCATTTACTTGATACGCTGGCGACACATGTCCAATTTGTTGCCTAGTCTTTAAAAAATGAGTTGCGTGAAGTTGATATACTCCGAGGTAGAGTTCCAAGTAATAATATGTATTTTTAATTTCACTCTTGTAGATAAACATTATTCTTTGGAGTTTTTTTACTTCAGTTATTCTGCAACTAATTTTTAAATAATTTATGTTCTGGTCGGCGGTTGCTAATTCATACCACATACAAGCTTATTTGGAATCGGGACTGATATATTTAACTCGGGTTTTCCCAATATATACAGATTATCAGTTATTACAATTTTTTTAATTAATAGTCATCATTTATGTAATAAATATATTACTGTTCGTGCTATCACTTTTTAAAATATAATTATTAATTTTTTTGGTAAATTGTTATATATATATATATATATATATATATATATATATATATATATATATATATATATATATATATATATATATATATATATATATATATATATGCATACATATACAGTGGGGGAAATAAATATTCGTGCTCTTGAGAAATTGTATTTTATAAATGTAAAACACTTAACTAAAACAAATTTTGATACATTTTATGTGTAAAGATACATTTTATTAAAAATAGTTATAAACTTAATTAATTCTTATTCTAACAGAAATTAAGGATTTTTTTTTCATTTTAACTGATAAAAAAAGTATTCGTACAAAACAATAAAAGCATATTAACTTAATTTAATACTTTGTCGAATATCCTTTATTGAGTTCAACAGCGACCGGTCTATACCTGTACGTCTCAACTAATGATTTGCACCCATTGAGTGGTATTTTGTCCCATTCTTCTTGGTATATTGTCTTCAAATTCTTGATATTTTTGGTGCTCTTTTCCCAATTTGAATTTTCAAATATCGCCATGAATTCTCGATTTGGGTTCAAGTCTGGGGACTGACTTGGCCATTGCAAGACATCAACGTTACTTTCAGCTAACCATTTCCTTGTAGATCTAGCGGTATGCTTAGGATCATTATCCAGTTGGAAAACCCAATCAGGATGTAGCAGAAGTCTCTCAACTGGTAGCTTTCGGCATTCATCTTACCATCTAATATTTATATTCTGCCAACAACTTTTGCAGAAAATTTCCCCAGATCATGATACTGCCACCAGCAATCTTTACAGTTGGCACGTGTTCTTTGGTAAGTAGGTTTCCCCGTCCTTCCTCTACACATGATTTCGATAATTATGACCAAACAACTCTATGAAAGTTTCATATGTCCATAATACTTTTTCCCAAAACGAATATTCTTTATCCTTATGCACTCTAACGAATTTTAGCCTAGCATCCCTGTGTCGTGAGTGGAGTCTTCCTTGGGATGCGTGATTTCAGACTGTTTTTGTGTAGTTCATTACTTATTGTACGCTTGGTTACTTTAATCCCTAATGCACGCAGATGTTCCTCTTCTCGGGTAACCTGTGGATTTTGTTGGATCTGGCGTCCTAATATCCTTGATGATCTCAGAGAAATCTTTCTCGGAGCAACTTTTCGTCTTTGGTTTTCGATGCTTTTACGAGTTTGAAACCTTTCCATGAGCGAAACAATTGTAGTAAAAGGAATATTCAGGTTGTTAGAAATCGTTCTGTAACTGTTCCCATCTTTTCAAAGAGACAAAATATGTTGTTTATGTGAAATAGTCAATTCTTTACATTTAGGCATTATTAGAACATTCTCGCAAGACTAGAAGTTGCAGAAGGCACTGATAATGGCTAATAGCGTTAACTATAATTACTGATAACATTACTGGAAAATTCTAAAATATAAGTTTTTCATAATTAATTGGTTATTTTATTTTAATAATTGATTTGTACGAATACTTTTTTCAACAGTTAGAATTTAAAAAGTGCATTAAGTTCTGTTAGAATAAGAATTAATTAAGTTTATTATTTTTTAATATTATGTGTCTTTATACATAAAATATGCCGAGATTTTTTTTTTTTTTTAAGGCTTTAACATTTATGAAAATACAATTTTTCACGTGTACGAATATTTGTTTTCCCGGACTGTGTGTGTGTATATATATATATATATATATATATATATATATATATATATATATATATATATATATATATATATATATATACACACGCACACACGCAAGAAGATATTTTTAGTTGTCTATATGTGACCATCGGTTCACTTCTATTTCGGGCATAAGTGCAGGCATTGCAATGAATTTCAGTCCGCACTGATTCTCTGTTCTGTCTAGTTCGCACTCTTTTTTTCATTTGCAGGCACTGGAGTCTCTGTACATCCGATCCAGGTAGCCGTCTCTTTGTAAGCAAAAAGACTGTCTCCTTAGATTTCACATTAGGCTCTAGTGTCTGTGAAATATACATTCACCCACTTTTTTTTTCGCTGCGGAAATTCCCGTTGTTTTGATTTTGGTCTTCCCTCATAACATTAATCATTTCATTTTTTAATATTTTAATTGTATGTAGGGTGTTTGTGCGAGAAAATATATCTTTGCAATAAATTATTTATCTGCTCCTCGTCAACCCTGATCAGCTTGAAAACAAAGCCGTTTGTTCTGTCTTGTGACTACTGAAGTCTTATCAACGCGAGAACACACACACACACACTCACACACACGTGTCCAACGCAAAAACAAGCACATTCTTAATAGCCAAGTTTCAATACGTTTCCTTTCTTTCAAACGTGTACACATTAATATAATTTACTTTTAGTAATTCGTACATTAGTTGTTTGTTTACCTGCAGTAAAAAATCATGAGATCACACTGGGCTTAATAGAGACAGTATCAAGTGTCCATTCATGCAAAATATTGAAAAAATATCATATGACTTTTTATTTCATTTCAAAATCTCAACCTCTCCCCAAATATTCAAACCTACAAAAAATTAAATAAAGTGGTTGACAGTAATATGAAGTCGATTCAAAATATGAAGCTCCGACTGCAGTGACGTCAGTGACGTCAGTGACATTATATTAGGTTGGTGCAAAAATAATGTTGTAATAATGTCGTTTTTTGACGTATTTTTTAACGTCGAAAAACGACATTATTACGTCATTATTTTTGCACCAGCTTAATACCAGTCTTATTCTGACAGCTGTCACATAAGTAAACATAAATGACACCAGGCAATATTTGACTTTACTTTCTCTCCGTCTACTCATATATACCTGAATATACCTCATTTTTTCTTATCAGCATATAATCTGTCTCATCATGATTATTCTGTAAAAATAACCCGTCAGAATTAAATAAGTACATATCATTCGCAAGTTCTATCATGGGACAAAAAGTTAATATTTTAGATGGAGACAAATATTCTACTGGAACTCGAAAACTATTTACGTCAATAGAAAATTTTGTTAGATATAATGTGGAACTCTGAAAATCTCAGCCTCAATTTTGGATATTTTACTCGCAAAACCTTTCCCTCGAGTGAGAATTTTATTAGTTATTTTCTGGAACTCGCAAACTATTTACCTCAATGGAGTATTTTGTTAGATATTTTTTGGAAATCGCAAACATTTTGCCTCGATTGAGAATTTTGTTAGATATTATGTTTCGACAACTCGCAAACTTGTTGCCTCGATTGAAAATTTGTTTAGATTTGATTTTTTTTTGAAATTGCAAACTATTTGCCTCGATTAAGAATTTTGTTTGATATTTTCTGGAACTCGCAAACGCTTTGCCTCCAATGAGGTTTGTGTTAGCTATTTTCATGCATTCGCACACTATTTTACTCGATTGAGTAATTTGTTAGATATTTTCTGGAACTGAAATGATTTCCAGCAATTGCGAATTTTGTGAGATGTTTTCTGGAACTCACTCTTTGCCTAGATTGAGAATTTTGTTCGATCTTTACAGGAACTCGCAAAGTCTTTACCTCGATTGAGAATTTTGTTAAATATTCTCTGTAACTCGGAAAATCTTTCTGTCGATAGAGAATTTTGTTAATTCTTTTCTTGAATTCGCAAACTCTTTTCCTCGATTGAGTGTTTTGTTTGATTTTTTCTTGAATTCTCAAACTCTTTGCCTCGATAAACGATTTTTTTATATATTTCCTGGAACTAGCAAACTCTTTCTCTCGAATGTGAATTTTGTTAGATATTTTTTTGGAAGTAACAAATTATTTCCCTCGATTGATAATTATGTTATATACTTTTTGGATCTCTCAACCACTTTGCCTCGATTGAGAATTTGTTTTAGTTATGTTTTCGAAATCCCAAAATATTTGCCTCGATTGAGCATTTTGCCAGATATTCTTTGGATATCACAATCTCTTTACCTGGATTGTGGATTTTGTTAGATGTTTTCTGGATCTTGCAATCACTTTACCTCGACTGAGAGACTTATAAATTTTTTGGAACTCAAACATTCTTTGCCTCTATTGAGTATTTTGTTTGGTATTTTCTGGAATATGCAAACACTTTGCCTCGATTGAGAATATTGCTAGATATTTTCAGAAATTCGCAAACACTTTCTGTCGTTTGAAAATTTTTTAGATATTTTCTCAACTCGATTGAGAATTTTTAAAATGTTTTTTCTGGAACTCGCACAACCTTTGCTTCGATTGAAAATTTTGTTAGATATTTGCTGGAAATCTGAAACACTGACCCTCGATTGAGAATTAAGTTTGATATTTTCTGAACCTCACAAACACTTTGCCTCGATTGAGAATTTTATTAAATATTTTTCTGGAACTCGCAAACTCTTTGCCTGGATTGTGAATTTTGTTTGATATTTTCTGTAACTCGCAAACTCTTTCCCTAGAATGAGATTTTTCATAGATATTCTTTTTGAATCGCAAAATCTTTGCCTCAATTAAGTAATTTGTTAAATGTTTTCTGGAATTCGCATTCTCTTTGACTCGATGGTGAATTTTGTTAGATATTTTCAGGAATTCGCAAAGTCTTTTCCTCGATTCAGAATTTTTTTAGATATTTTCTGGAACCCACAGGCAATTTGCCTAGATTGAAAATTTTTTTAGATCTTTTGTTGAACTCGCAAACTCTTCGCCTCCATTGAGAGTTGTGTTAGATATTTTCTGGGACTCGCAAACTCTTTCCCTCGATTAGTAATTTTGTTAGAAACTATCTGGAAATCGCAAACTATTTCTCTCGATTGAGATATTTGTTAGATATTTTCTGGAACTCACAAATTCCTTGCTTCGACTGAGAATTTTGATAGATATTTTATGGAGCTCGAAAATGCTTCGTTTCTATAGACTATATTGATAGATATTTCCTGGAACTCGCAAACACTTTGCCTCGATTGAGCATTTTTTATATATTTTCTGGAATTCGCAAACACCTTCTCTTGGTTGAGAATTTTGTTAATTATTTTCTGAAACTCGCAAAATCTTTTCCTCCATTGAGGATTTTGTTAGATACTTTCTGGATCTCGCAATATCTTTGCATCGATTTAGAATCTTTTAGATATTTTCTGGAAATACGAAACAGATTCCCTCAATTGTGAATTTTGTTAGATATATTATGGAATTCCCAAAGTCTTTCACTGCATTGAGAATTATGTTAGATATTTTCTCGCAAAAACTTTGCCTCGATTGAGCATTTTTTTAATATATTTTCTGGAATTCGCAAATTCTTTGCCTCGATTGAGAATGTTTCTTAGATATTTTTTCGAAATCGCAAGCTATTTGTCTCGAATGAGAATTTTGTTAGATATTTTCTGGAACTCGCACACTCTTTCACTCGATTTAGAATTTTGTTAGATATTTTCTGAAGCTTGCAAACTTTTTGGCTCGAATGAGAATTTTCTTAGAAATTTTCTTGAACTCACATTCACTTTGTTCGATTAAGAATTTTGTTTGATATTTTCTGGAATTCACAAACTCTTAGCCTCGATTCAGAATTTTGTTAGATATTTTCTGTAAATCGCATACTCTTTCCCTGGATTTAGACATTTTTAGTATTTTCTCGAACTCACACACACTTATCCTCGATTGACATTTATTTTTAGATATTTTCTGGGCGTCAAAAATTTTTGCCTCCATTTGAGATTTTGTTAGATATTTTCTTGCACACGCACACTATTTCCTTCGATGAGTATCTTGGTAGATATTTTCTGGAACTCTCAAAATCTTTCGCTCGATTGAGAATTATATTAGATAATTTCTGGAGCTCGTAAATGTTTGCCTGGATTCAGAATTATTTTAGATATATATATATTTTTTGTATCGCAAACTCATTTCTTCGACTGATAAATTTCTTAAATATTTTCTGGAGTTCGCAAACTATTTCCCTCGATTGAGAATTTTGTTAAATATTTTCTGGAACTCTCAATCTATTTCCCTCCATTGAGAATTTTAATAGATAATTTTGGAATCGCAAACTCTTTGCCTCGATTGAGAATTTTGATAGTATTTTTTTTTTCTGGAACTTGCAAAATCTTTCCCTCGATTGTGAATTTTGTTAGTTTTTTTCTGGCACTCGCACACTATTTGCCTCGGTTGAGCATTTTGTTAGACATTTTCTGGAAATAGCAATCTCTTTTTCTCGATTGAGAATGCTGTTATATATTTTCTGGAACACGCAGGAGTCATGAATTGTCTATTCAATTTTTGCTGGACTGACTTATCTGGAGTTCGCTTACACTGATTACGCATATTCTTAATATAGCCTGAATTTTACCACACTATTTCTTATGATACATGTAGTATTTGATAGAATTCAGTCACCAGGAGAAGCAGTTGAAACAATTATTCGCGCATTTCACGAATTAGCAGAAGCATTTGAGTTTAAATTGAATAATTTCCAAATTTGAGAGCGTCTTCTGATAGGACTATATAAAAGGATCTCTTCGGAAGTTATTTCTTGATTTGAAACTCTAGAAAGCTCCGCAGATGGCCAGGATCAGTGTGCAAATAAAATATCATATGGTTGAAATACACGAGAAAAATATTAATGAACTAAAGACCCAGAGAAACCGACGATACTCAGAATAAAATAAAAAGTGGAAAAATAGCAACGACAACTGCAATATATGTAATAGAATACAGGATTTTACAACCTATTCAATGGAAGGTAAACACTGCAAGAAATACAGGTAAAATGTATGATTTCAATGTATCCTGCAGATCTAATCCGATACAATAAAGTAAGAAAATAAATGTTTTTATGAGGGTTAGCAGAAAGAGATTTTAGTTATCTCTGTTATAAGAAATTTAAAAATTCTAAAATATTAGTGAGGTTTTACCTCGATACAAGCACCAACAGAAACATTATGTTAGCCAAAACTTTCAAAAACCATAGAAAATATCGAGAAAAAATTAAAAGCAAATTATATTTTCACAAATCCCGGAGGAATAATCCTGTGCATTAGAAAATTTAATACTGTTGAACAAAAACGTAAGATAAAATATTATTTATAAACAAATCATTAACTGTGCAAAGATGGGAGCTTAATCTCGAGACAAACTACTATAAAATGAATTTAGTAAAATGTTTAGACAAAATATAAAAGAGAACTTTATTTGACGCCGATTTGTCTATGAATGGAAACCTAATTAAACAATTTATGGAGAAAGACACTTTACCTTACTGTGTGACAATGGCTCGAAGAGTCCCATGTCATATTTTAGCACAGATGAAAGAAGAAATCTATTAACTGCAAAGCAAGAAAATTATTGAGAAGTTTGAAGAGTCAACGGATTAGTGTGCGCCTTTAGTAGCCGTATTAAAAAAAAAGGTAGTCAAAAATAATTAGATTTGAAGAAGTGAAAAGGGAACATTTGACTTATTTTGTACAGAATACAAAATTGTGGCACAAGACGAAAAAGGGGAATTGGTTTGAGGCTGCTCGTCATTTGCTATCCATTGCTAATCTGATTCACGACCCATTCATTCTTTACAATTGGCACATTCAGCACACACACACACAAAACATCCATCGACAATCCTCCATATACCATATTACTGGATATTCTCAGGAGGCCTTACAAAGCACACCCCATGGCATAAAAATGTAATGATTTTTAAATTTCAACTATGGATTATATAATATGAGTGGGGAGGGGATGAACACAAAAACAAACTAAAATATGTCAAAAAAACAAAATAAAAGTAACTGATTTTAGTTGAACCGTCCAGTCCTCAAAAAGAGAGTCCGGTGTACTCTGACTTTAGACAGAATCAAGAAGTTCTCTGGCTAAGTGAGAAGGAAAGAGTAAAGTAAATACGGCCAAGGGAAGAGAAAAAATTTGATCCGGTCGTGATGAAAACAGGTGGGCAAAAACAAACAAGAGAATTTGGGAATTTTGCGAATCTCAACTTGGATCACAACAGAAAAATACAGCCAGGAACAAACCGGGGAACGACACTGGTTCACATTAACTAGGTACATAGAATCAGGTCTAACCTAACCAAGGGTAGGGCTCCACAGGGAAACAATCCCGATGTGACTTAGGCGGACCTAAAAAAAAATCAAGGCTATCTCCGTTCAAGCGAGCCAAACTCGGATTAGTCACCCAGTTTTCGTTGAACTCAGTCGAAACAAGCCGTTTTCTATCAGTTATTATCTTTATTTTGGGCCGGTGCTAAAAAAAATCGAATCAGATCCTGATGAGAAAGACGGATGCCTCGCAAGACATCCTCCTGTCTCGTCGTCCATATCACCATTCAGGACGTACCCTGCAGCGATAGAAACACCATTCGTTTCACCCAAGAATACGGGGGCGACACATTGTTACACGCGTACGCACAATCAATGAGCTTTTAGGGAGCGATATGAGTCGTCAACTAGCCGACATGGTCCCATAGCGGTCGGACTCGAGGACAATGGTAGAAGCCGTGCCAAGCCGTTTCCGCTAAGCCAAGTTTACATCGTTCACAGTCAAGCAAATCCGCTAAGACCCATCTGAAGGCCATTTCATTGAGAGATAACCTATTCCGAAACAATCAGTTTTTGCTGTGGTAATCCGCTGCTAGCGTCAAAGACCAAAACGAGCGAAACCCGTCCGCTGACAAAACGAGTTGGCTACGTAGTGGATCCCTCGCGACCCCCTCCACTAGTTTATAATAAAAGAAAAGAGGAAAATCGTAAGTGGCACACGCCTCAGACCTACCATTTAAGGACAACCCCCTTCAGCGTCAAGTCTCGACCGCCGCTCCGAAATTTACTTGTACTTCTGATTAATTTTTCTCCAACTGGAAGTCGGGTTGTCTAGAATGTTAATAGGATCGACCGTCAAACCAAAGGGAACAGGCAGATCGACCTACTTCCATGCGCCTAACCGCAAGCCGGGCGAATTGTTGCGGTTATTATTGGCTACAGTCGTACTGTTCAAGCCTCTTCAGTACCACCTAAATGTCTCTGTGGGACGACACGAAAGCAGATACGTCGTCGGCGTACGCAAAAACTCTGGACCAAGCCCCACCAGTGACAACGACTCCACGTAGGGCCGGACTGCACGCCCAGTCAATCAGCCGGCGAAGGAGAGAATCCAACGCCAAAACGTAAATTTGGTGCTACTGTGAACAACCCTAAAGAACAGACGGAGACAGAGAAAAAGCGAGTGACAGCTTCCCGTTCACTTGTACCATTGCACTGGGGGTGCGATACAGGAGGCTAATCCAACGGCAGAAGTCGGGTTCGAATCCGGCGGACTCCAGGACAGCAGGAAGTTAGCGATGGTCAACCCTATCAAATGCCTTAAACTGGTCCAAGTTGATCAGCGGGGATTGCTCGTCGTCTTTTACATTCTCTAGGATCATGTGGATTAGATGCAGTTTGCTCTGAATTGTTCGGCACTTTACAGAACGTTTGTCCAGGTCACAACAGACTCTCGGTAATAAACTACAAACGTTCCGTCAGGTTCATGGCCAAAATCTTTAACTCTGTCTTTAGCAGAATTATGGGCCTATAAAAATCTAAATCCCGCTCAACACCCTTGCCACTTTTCAACAACATGATTACACTCCTTGCAATCCAGTCGGGGATGGCCCCTGGCAGAACCATTTCTTGAATACAACAGTCAAAATCCGGACAATGATGTGCAACAGCCTCAAGTACAATTCATAAGGCAAACAATCCAGACCGGACGACTTGACTCTGCCTTCTTCACTGACCCATAGACCTCGCTCTCTGTGATCTCTCCCTCGCAGCTAATAGCTTCAATCGGCGAACGTCGAGGAAAGTCAGATAAATTGATGAGAAACTCTTTGTGACAGAGAATAGGGTTTTTGGTAAATAAATACCTCACACATGTTGTCAGTCGACCGCAGATTTTACTTCCAGTAGCCAGCCATTCTTGGCCTACGATCTAACGCCACAAGGGCACAAAGGAGTTTGTGATCCGAATAGCCTAACCACGTGGAATGTGGGACAATCTAATAAGCCTATGCCGGTTGAGGACTAAGAGACCACCACAGGGAGCGGATAAGAATGTTACGATAACTTTAAAAGTAAAACCTGTTTTGCATCGGGCTCTACTGGTCGGGTGGAGCAAATATTTATTAGATGGTAGCAACGTGAAAATCTGATATGCGGAAGTGAGAGGAAAATGAATACGCCCACTGAAAGGTATTGATATGTGGTGCAAGCAAGCGTAGGGAGATCAAGACTGCGGATCAAAGAGTTGCTACCGACACTTGCGCAGGGGGATCTTTTCATATTTGGACATACAAGGGCAGCACAGCACTCCCCGTTGATAGAATTGATTGGGTGACAGGGGACTCGAAGTCATCCCAGAACACGCCATCACAACCCAGATGTCAGAAGCAAGAAGAGAAGACAGAGAGAGTAGCAATTGTGAGTGAAACGCACTTACCTTACACCATGTGATATGTCTCCACGGAGAACTCCTGACTCATACCTCGTAACAGACTATTAGATAAATTGAGCAGATTGTCCTCATGAAATTGCAAAGTTGAAGAATTGAAACTCTCAACACACACACACACGCACATAGGGAGAGAGAGAGATATATTTCCGAATACTTCTTAATGTTCTGTGATTTGGTGCTTTAAATTTCTGAGCCTCGACTCAGACTTGGGAAGGAATAAAAACTGTTACAAAATTACCCGTGAGAGAAACATTTGAAAACTTTTAATGTTTATTATTATTAATTCAGGAAATTTACGTTTTTGATGTGTTTAAATAAATCTACCGTTTCAAGAAAATCTACTTTAAATATTATTTTGTTTGATTGATTGTGGGTAGTGATTTTTCCTTTCATTGCTTGCAGGAAAAAGAGAAGATCAGAGAATTGTTTTATTGTGTTATGAGGCTTAGGTATAGACTAGCGGTTGATTGGTGGATAAATTCGAACTTAATTTTGCTGGTGAGATTGATTTTAGACGTGTACCACCTCGTTGCTGTGTGTACAGATGAAGTGATGTTAGCCTGTAACGTCGCCAGGGCGTGTGGTTAGTTTGGAACACAATAAAGGAAATATCGGTTTGATATTGTGGATTTAAATTGACGAATGTTTTAGTAATAATCGTTTATTACTAACGAAATGAATTGTTTCGCTCTGATGAATAAGACATTAAATATAAAGTAACAGAGTCAAGGAAACGGCCACAGTTCACATTAAAAAAAATTGTCCGGAATAATATTCATAGTTAACTATGCTAATTGTAATTTAAAATTAAGGAGGATGTGATAGGTGGATCAAGTGTGTGATGACATCGGAATCATTCAAATAAACCATCCAGGGGCTATCGCCTTAGTAGGGATTGACTGGAAATGATAAAGGCGTGGATATCGCCTTAGTAGGGGTTGTTAGAAATAATTGAGGTGTGGATAGCGCGTCACGGAGTGTAGAAGAATTATTTGTGGGCGCTGTCGTTGGTCTGGACAGGAGACCTTGTACACATGTAGTATCGATGGTACCTGACCTTTGGACGAAAGCACATCGCGCCTGTTTGGATCCATTCGATATACTAAGAATTGGTTAAAAAAGAAGATCGCAGTTAGAGGAGAAAGGAATAATGAGAACGCTTCAAAATAATTAAAACAAAATATATAGCGTTGAATTCAGCTAGGACGAAATTTATGATGCTGACGGCAGAAGAAGTGGGGAAGTGTCAGAATTATGATTTAGGAAGGTGTACCTCATTAAGTCCCACTCAGGTGCCGAGTAATCACAGAGTGTGTGGGGTTATTTAAGATAGATGAGGAGAGAGTTAAAGAAAGCCGTCAAGTAGGGATTGATAAATACAGTGTTGCCACAGACTATCAGTATATCTTATGGAATTTAGGCTGTTATTAACTAGAACCAAATTGATCTGTCTAGGGTGTGAAGGGGAGAGCCCACAATAATTTAAGGGTACGAAGCCATTTTCGTTAATCGAGCTGCCTCGGGTGTATTCAGCATTTGAAACTTTTATCTCCATCCCACCACTTATTAGGCTTAGGAGAAGTGTGAAGAAATGAATTCGATCGTAGAGACAGTGAAAAGGAGTTTAACAACTGGACAGAATTATAGGGAGCCAGTGCTAGAGATATTCCCCAAAGTTACCCAGAGGAAGTTGCCGATGTTTTTTTTTAAATCTGTAGAGAAAATTAACTTGGAACAATTAGAAAACAGTTTAAGTAACGAGGTAGAAGAGAGTACTGTCTGGAAAGAGAAACGCCTATAGTGACAGCGATATGGAAGCTAAAACTGTGCTGGAAGAGCTCGGTTAACAAGGGTTTGTCGAGTGTGAGACGGTTTGAGAAATGGATGCCAGAGAGTATTCTTTACCCAACCGGACCCAGTCAGGAAAGAGAAGGAGCCAAATCTGTTTCAGACGAAGAAATTAAAACAGATTGGAAACCAGTTAAAGAGAATACTAAACCTTCTATTGTAGAGAGAAAAATTAACAACGAAGAATTAAATGGTAATGGGAGCTGCAAACCAATGATTGGAACATGCATACTCAACATTTTTAAGTCCAAAAAATAATTCTTCTGTAAGTAGAAATACCTACGTACTGGATTCATTGCACAAGATAACTGAAGAAAGAGAGGGCCTTTGAAACATCTGCATAAAAAAGTACTCTGAAAAAAATTTGCCGAAAAAAAGAAAAGAAGAAAATTCTCTTTTACTGCATAAGATAATATGAGGTGGGGGTGATGCATATGAAGTAATCGTATATTAATTTTCGGATTTGTATTTCATTTACAAGTTAATGACAGGAAGGGTAAGGAGAGACATGATGCTATAAAAGTGATGATAATTTGAAGAAAGAAACAAAAAAGCTTAAATTAAATCGAAAGGAGAATAAGCTACTCGATAGATTTAAGGACATACCGAAAACAAAAGAATATATTCTCTTCTCTTGTTTTCTCATTTCGTGAGTACAAAGAATTTGGTAGATAGATTGAAAGAATTAACGGAAAAAAGTAGAAAATATATATTTATTTTGCTTCTTATTTCGTGAATAAGGACCTTGCTAGAAGATAGTGCTAAAATTTACTTTGGCAAAATTTGAATCGTCCAACATTAACTGGACGTGACCATTCCTTATTTTGTTTTGCTGGTTAGGATCAACGGACTGAGTATGGGGAAGAATGCTTACCTCTATCGTGGACTATGTGATCATCCCATAGAGCAGAGAAGAAGTTTACGTTGATTTTGGATCGAAGTATTGCTACCGCCACTTCCACAAGGGGGGGCATCCATATTTGGTCATACACGGGCCACCATGAACCACCGGTAGAGAGATATAGTTAGGTTACAGGATATTCGAAGGGATCAACAAAAAAGCCATGCCCAACCCCAGTTGTGTTGCTTGGTATTCTTAAATAACCATGCAGAGATCCCAGGAGCAAGAAGAGAGAGAAGAAGACAGGGAGAGATTTCTGAAATTAAGTTAGAGACGCTCTTCCATTATGACGTATGATTTGCTGGACTCCTGACTTAAGCCTTGTTCCAGACTATTAGATAAATTGATCAGAGTGATCTGATGAAATTGCAAAGTGAAAGAATTGAAAGGCTCGATATAACGACCGGAAGAGAGTGACAGAGAAAGAGAGAGAGAGAGGATAGAGGGAGAGAAAGAGAGAGTCGATTACTTCATCAGTGTTTCATGATTTGATTCCTGAGACGATATCTGTCTTAGTGTGAAACCTCAACTCGGACTTGGAAAGGAAGAACGAAGTGTCACGTAATTGGACTGCCAGGCTATGGTTGTTATGCTGCATACTTGTAGATTATTATACGAAAAAAAATTTCCAGCATAAACCTCAGTTACGTAAACTTTGTTCAGTTAAACATTTTTTTTTTTTTGTCATTATAACATCGGTCGGCCTAAACGGTAACAAAGCCAGCGATATCTGGCAACTTTTCAATACTTTCCTGCTTGTGTGATGAAAACAAACACAACTTGGAACAGGGCGAGACTTGGATCGAAGTGGAGAAATTCATGGTTAGTCGCAGGATTCGAACGCGGGCACACTGGTGACTATGCACCGGACGGCGTTATCATGTAGTTCAGGGGCCTCGAGCCCCGCAGCATTATACATCAACCCAATTTCACTCAATCAACCCGTATTATGGCTTCGAAAATTTTCAAAAGGAGTACGACGCTAAGGAAACGAGAATACGTCAAGTATTGTAAATATTGTCATAATATATTCAGCTACCATTAAGTAAACATTAATTTTCATTAGGCATTATGGAAAAATGACTCCAAGTTAAGTCTGCAACAAATAAAAATATTTCCTAAATCAACTAAAATTTCTGTGAAAAATATTCGAATACAAAATCATTTCTTCAAGAAAGAACAACATTTCCTGAGTTGTATTTCGACGACCATGTCACTATGAATCTATCAGCGTCATAAAAAAAATAGCAGCTTAGAATGGTATCGTTAGTCTTGTTTGTCACCCAGTCTAACAGAATTAAAACATTGAACAGACAAATGTGGAAAAGCAATGCTAAACAAGAACAATATATTTTCCAAACTCGCAGTATTTATATATAAAGAAACTTAATCGTCGGAATAGTGTATAAATAAAAAAAAAATCAGTTAAGTAGAATTAGTTCATGAATAAATAGAAATAGTACTTTCCCAAAACGAGACATGTCATGACATTTACCCGCATATCATTGATATAAATAGTTATTTAAATAGGATAAATGTTGAAATATACAAGTATTTTCGATAGATAGATAGATAGATAGACAGACAGACAGATAGATAGATAGATAGATAGATAGATAGATAGATAGATAGATAGATAGATAGATAGATAGATAGATAGATAGAAACAGTGATAATCTGAGATTTAAAATTATTATAATTATCAAAAAATATAATAATTGTCAATGTCTATATATTTACAGCGGGGGAAACATATTCACACACATGCACTCTTTTAATTCATCGAATTTCCAACTAATATATAAACATACTTCTTATATAATTAACTGTACACTAATGAATAATAACTAAATATGCATGGAAAAACAGAAAAAAATGATTTAATAGAAATAAATCCCATTTATACATTTCAATGGGTGAAAAATTATGCGTACAATAAAACAACCATTATTCACTTCTACAGCAAACATGTTCCTTTAATTCTCAATTAATGATTTGCATTTTTTGGTTAGTATTTTGTTTCATTCATCTTTTCATATGGTATTCTGATCCGGGATGTTTGTTGGAGATCTCGACTGGATTTAATTTTCATATAACGCCAAAGATTCTCAAATGGATTTCAATCTGGGGACTGACTTGCCAATTTCAGGATATTTACATTACTTGCAGCAAGCCATTTCTTCGTAGATTTTGCAGTGTGCCTAGTATCATTATCTTGTTAGAAGATACAATCAGGAGGAAGTTAAGATTTTAGACAGAAATCATTAAATTCACTTCCAAAATATTTTGATATGCAGTCTATTACTAATATTACTAATACTAATATGTTCCCAGTGCCTTTTGCAGAAAAACATCCCGAAAACATGATGCTGCCACTACCTAATGTCCTTGTTGGTACAGTGTTCTATTGTTTGAAGGCATCGCCATCTTTCTGCCATACATGATTTCTAGAATTACGTACAAACAACTAAATTTTAGTTTCGTCTGTCCATAATAATCGTTCCCAATACGATTTTTTCCTTAACCTTATTTTCACGAAGGAATTTCAACATAGCATCTTTGTGTCTTTTCAATAAAAGTGGAGTTTTTCAAGGGGGGCGTGACTTTAGATTGTTCCTATGGATTTCATTGCTTATTGTCCGTTTACTGACACAGATTCCTGATGAAAGCAAATCATTCTCTCACTCTTGACGAGTAACCATTGAATTGTGTTTCATTTGGTGCATTAATTTCATCGGAGATCTTGAAGAAATCATACGTGGAGAAGCTGTCCTTCTTTGGTTTTCAATAGTTCAGAGTATTTTATATTTTGCAATGAATGAACTAATGATAGTAAATGGAATATTCAGGTTGTCTGAAATTTTCCGTTCACGTTTATCTTCTTTCCCTAGCTTAATAATTAGTTCCTTTGCAAATCTGTCATTTATTACGTCTTGCTATGTTGGAAAACTTCTTGCAAGAATATCAATTACAGAATGTTCTGTTTGCATTTTAAGCCAAAAATACCTACTGATAACATGAATGGAACTGTCTAGAATATTCCATTTGAATAATGTAGAGTATTAAATAAATTTAAACGTTTAACATCTGGACATTGCAACGTACAAATACATTTTCACAGATTAAAATCGATAAATGTGATGTATTTCTATGAAATCATTTTTTCGGTTATCTATGAATATGTGTAAAATTAATTGTATGAATAGTATATATATTCATTAGTGAGAAACAAGATAAATTAAAAATGTGTATGTTTACGACTATTAGTTTTCACAATTTATATATTTCTTAACCATAATTGAGTAAGAATGACTGAAATACAAACGGTAATAATAAGCATTTCTTCACAAGTATCACTTACTTTAAAAGATATCATGGATATTTATTATCATGCTACAGAAATTGCATTAATCACTATATATTTTATCTGATTATTTGAATTATGGTATCTTAGATTCAACACATAATATCTATTAAGAGATAAGTTTAGTATTAATATTTTAAGTTTAATTACAAGTTCTCATATTATTTATATTCATTTTAATTCTGCTTTTATATCCAAAATTCAACACAAACTTCTAAATAAATGAAGATTTATCTTTACATAATCACGTAGTAACGTTGAAAAGTTTTCCATATGTAGATGACACTTTCCAAAAATGGATATCCTTTAGACGTTTTGGATGCTGTTATCCTTGATGACATCAAAAATCGTCATAGGGATAAATCTCATCTAGTTAAAAAATGTCCCGTTTATTTACGTCTTCTCTTTATTGGTTCAGAGGGTGAGTCTTTGGCTAGGCAAATTTGGTTGGCAATCAACAGTTGTTATTTTTTCTGCTAATGTCTCAGTAATTGTAATTGTAATTTGTTAATCGATCTATTTTTTTCCATTCGTAAGGATGTCCACACCGCCATCATCCTAACTCAGTTATTCATAAATATGAATGTAGTTGTTGACTAAACTACCTAGGGGGGACTTCTCAACGTTTGAAGTTTTGGATAAAGGAGCCGTTACATCCCAGGATTTGGAATACGGTCGCTAATAATACTCAACTGGTAAATAAATCCGGATAAACTACTATTGCTCAACACAATATTAATAGCAGCATTTGTATTTCTGATTTTAGAGTGGACTCTATTTTATGAAGGTTTTACTCTTTATATCATAACAAGATCCTCGAATCAGTATATATCAGATCCCGCAAGCAATCCCAGTGTAAACAGAGGGATTGATTGCTGGATCTGAAAATTATTGGTCTTTAGTTTTCCTTGAATTTTTTTTTCCTCCATTTGTCATCTTTATTTATTTTACACTTTTATTGTTTTACTTCCCAGAATAAACCTTGAAAAGTCTGGGACAAAACTGGTTGTTTTTAGTTACTAAATTTACACTGACATGCCCTTTTCAATTATGCTTATTCCTTGATATATATATATATATATATATATATATATATATATATATATATATATATATATATATATATATATATATATATGTTCATTTTTTACCTCGTGTATTTCAAGTATCACGAGTCTTTATCAATATTTGCTTTTTCTCTATACGGGGTACGATTTGAATAGTCGGTATCCGTTCATATCACAGAATATGGGTAGTACCATGTTTAGTAAAAGTTCTGTCCTTTGATAGTGAGAGTGGAGCGTCGACATAAGCGATGATATATGGTGGTAGTTTGCTTCGACAAGGTTCAGGGATGTATATTTTGGCCTAACTTGGCTGCAGTGGTTGTCAGAAGCTGTCAGGGTTGAGAGCCAACTGCCATTGGGATACAACCGGAATGTTCTCTATGGATTTACTTTCATATCCTTTTCCGTCTTCGGATAAGGCACAAAGGTGGAGAGGGCTTAAAATTAGGACATTTATTCCGCACCAAACTTTTATAAATCGATAACAGAAGATTACCTGGGAGGGATACTAAGATGGCAAACATTGTTTAGAAGCTAAATAGATAGGAAAATGCTGGGGGACAGGGCACATAAAAAAGAAGAGTCCTTAGTAAAAAAAATATTAAAATTAAGATAAAGAAAAAAAAGAAACGTGATGAACAAAAATTCTTTTACATAAAAAAAATAAAAACAATATAAATCGTACAGAATTAAAAAAAAAAAGGACCAAGAAAAGTAAAATAAAAAAAAAATGAGTTAAGTTAGTTTAAAGGGATATTGGTTCACTAATATATTACGTCTGGTATAATGCAGCACCTGTATCCCTTATCGTAACACAGATGGCCTAGCACATGTATGACCTCGAATATCACGCTTTATTTGCAGACATATTTGTTGTGTAATTCGAGTGTTGCACATTCTGTGGGTACTTTCCTAAGTTTATATCAGGAGAAAATGATTTTTAATAATTGCGAACAAATGTACAAAACAAAAAGAGTTCCTGTAAAGAAACGTTAATATTACAGAAGCATTTAACTGTGTAATGGAAATAAACTCAATAAGAAATACGACACTTGTCATAACTGAGGTAATTGTTCTTAAAATACAAATAATGAAAATTATGATAAAATATATATTCAATTACCACAAAAAAGAATAAATGGGAAATACGTAATAATACATGCTGAAAATCTAGGATGTGTAATTGAAAAAGTGTAAGAGGATATCAAAATGCAAATTATTATATAGTGATTTTTTAAGGGTTGCATAGATGTGTCACAAACCCGAAAGCAGGCGGCACCCAGTGAGGATTGGAGTCACTATTCAGTTGTAATTGTTCTAGCCAGACAAGATTGCTAACCTCTTGTACTCTCTTCTTGTACTAAGATTTGTAGATAAGCCTCACGTAGATCTATTTTTGAAAATATCTTACCGCCGTTGAGCGTTTTAAAAATTTCCTCTGGGCTCGTTAGTGGGTAATGATGGTCTTTTATAGCCTTTTTCAGCCCTGTCGAAAAATATGCGCATACGCGGATTTCTCCTGATTTCTTTTTCACATAAACTGCCGGTGCTGTCCATTCAATAAACTCTATTTTTGCAAGAATCCCAGTTTGTTCAAGTCTCTCCAATTCTTTGTCGATTATTTCTATAGAAGCGAACGGTACGTTACGCTACTTTTTAAAAACTGGTTGGACGTTTTCTTTTAATTCAATTCTGGCCTTAAATTCGTTGCATCGTCCCAACCCGCTCGAAAATACCTCAGTAAATTGGTTATATAATTCTACCTTTAACTTTATAGCATCAGATGGTTCAACCTCTAACTTTTTGCAAAAAGAGCTGATAGGTAGGTCCCAAACGTTGAACTTTTGCATCCAGTCGATACCTGCATGTTTTTCAGTATCTATCATGAAGTATATCTTAAGTTTTTTTTTTCTCCCGTGAAATTTGACATTCTCGATCATTTCTTCTTCGAATTTTATTCGCTTTCCTGTAACCGACTTATTTTGTGTATTTGTTGGTCTGTTGAGTTTTTTCCATGTCTGTAAGTTGATTATCGTGAGGTCGGAACTCGAATCCAGTTGTAATTTTATATTTTTATTTAAAATTTCAAGTTCCACATATTTCCTTATGTTAGTATTGTCTTCTTTATGCATCCTAGCAGCTCTTATTCTACTAGTATCTTTTCTGTTCCTACATTGGGATGCCTTGTGGCCAATTTTACCACACTCAAGACAGTTTTTATATCTTAAATGGCAATCCTTGTTTCAATGTAATCCTCCACATCGATAACATGCAGATGGGGTGGGGTCATATTTGCTTCGATTTTCATCATAATTTGCCCTGTATGTTGTACTTTTTCTCTTATTATAGAATGTTTGTTTTCTTTCCGGGGAGGGCGAGAATCTTTCTTCATTATTATAGAATTTTTGTCTTCTTTCTGGGGAGGGTGAAAAACATAGACTTTTATTTATACTTTTATGTATATGAGATACAGCTGACTCCTCAATGTCCTTCGCGTCTTTCTTTATACGTAGGCATCTTTGGCAATCTTCCGATAATTGTTGTAGTGTTAATCGAGGTTAATTTTGTAATTTTGAAAGCATCCTCTTGCGCATTTCACTATCTTTTGTTGAGACTAACCCTTGAACAAATATGAGACACTTGAAATTGTCCGGGCTTAATTCTGCTAATTTGAAGTTGGCGCAATGTTTATATACGATTACGGAAAACGGGGAATAATCCTCATTATTGCCTTTTACAAGGTTAAGGCATTTCCATCTCCTGTGGAAGAGTGATGTTTTCGGACTGAAGAGTTTTGGAGACTTATTTCTGCTTCGTCAAATGTTAATTCGTTCATCTTTTTTCGCAAGATATAATACACGAACTTTGTATATTGTTCAGTTCCTACTTTTCTAAGCAATAGACGTAGGCTTTTCCCTTTTGTCCAGCTTTGACAGTCGATATTAAAGATGTCTTCATGTCTTCTGAAGTAATCTCCGAAATTTTTATCCTCATCTCGAGAATATTTGAAACTCTCTATGGTATTCCACACTGCGTATTGCGAAAAAGTTGCCTCTTTTTCAATATCTAATTGCTTGTTACCCGCTACTTTCAATATTAGTTCCTGAAGCTCTGTTTGTCTTTCTTGAATTTCCTCCTGCTTTTGTAGTAATTGCTTTTGCCATTTTTCTTCTATTCTTTCTTGTAGTTCTAATTGTTGATCATTTTGGTATTTTACCAGTACTACCAAAATATTTTTTAAATCTTCCATGATAACTCAAATTTAATTCCTCGTAACTCTTTGCCGTCAATTTCTTGTGAACGATGAGGGACATTTTTTTTGTTGTTTGTTCTTCCTGTGTGAGTTCAAATCGCTCGTCGCCAATTTATTGTGGGCTAGGTGAGGATTTTTCTATTTCTCCTTCTCGTTTTAGTTCGAATCGCTCGTCGCCAATTCACTGTGGACGACGAAGGAAAATTATTTTTTGTTTGTTCTTCTTGTGTGAGATCGAATCGCTCGTCGCCAGTTTGTTGTGGTTTCCGGGATGAAATCCGGTCTCAAAATGAATGAAAAACGCAGGAATGAAATATAGCAAATAAATGTATTGACGCAGTAATACAATTGGTAATACGGTCTGTGGATCCAAAAATGCGGTTAGTAGCAATAATAATATATATACATATATACAGTCTGGGATATTCAGTATCGAAGTATGACTTTCTTCTGAGTCTATGTGCTCGCAACTGTGATTTCTACAAAGCGGTTACCTCACACTCTCACTGTATCACTGTTTCACTCTCTGGGCATTCACCGGCAGCAGTACAAGTACACACTGAGCGAGTCCACTTGTATGAAAATGGGTGGACCCCTTAACCGTTTTCTTAGCTTTAGGAAATATTTATATAAATAATCTTTCCTCAAGATATATATTTCTAAAATAGCTTTTGTCATTAAGCATAGTTCTCGTGGATACCTTCTTTTTGCTGGAATAGGTATCCACAAACTGCATGTTTTTAATCGATAATGAATGAGAAAAAAAAAACTACCTCAAGATTTTAAAATTTATAAAAATCCATGAATTATTCGATTAAATTAAGATTTTCAGTACTTATTCATTAAATATACATTAATGTTAATTTTAATAGGTCATTGTCTCTTTATGGTATCATTTGAGTCTATACTTCACCTGCTTCTCTATACCATGTATATTTTAATATATATTTTTACTGGCGAATTCTTCTACAGTTATATAAATATAAATCGCTAATGATGTTATTTCAGTAAAGAAAATAACCATACACTATCAACTGCAAATACACTGAAAATTGGTTCTGAAACTTTCCAAAGGTAATTCAATAAAACTGTAAAAATAAATTTTGCTGAGAATTGGGGTTTGCATAATTTCCTAAAACATTATTTTCCTTCAGATTTTGGTGAAAAATATCTACAATAAATATTTATTTAAAAAATACTTGCAAATTCTCGGTGTTATTCCGAAATGCATCTATTTTTTGTTCGCAAAGACCTTTTGGACGAATCAAAAAATGTAACGTTTAATGCCATTGTCTAGTCGAAACATTTTTAAATATTTTTTTCTCATTATTTTGAAATAGATTAATATTTATACGGAAGCTCCAAAAGAATATAATAAATCTGAAGCTGCAATAAGTTAACTCTCTCATTCGATATATTTTCTCAAGGATATTTTATTTATTAATATGAAGAATACCATTTTGTGATTCTAATTTTTGTCTTGATTGAATTTTATAATTGCTTTCTTAAGATGTTTTATACCTAAGATATAATTACACAGAATTATCCATGAGAGAAACCTTTGAAATTTTTTTATGTTTATTATCATTAATTCAGCAAAATTATTTTCGGATGTGTTTAAATAAATCTCTACCGTTTCAAGAAAATCTATTTACAAATTCTGTTTTGTTTGATTGATGGGTTTTCTTTACAACTTTTCAACATTCTGTTAGCCATTTAAAGCGGAATCATACGTTTGGATTGTAAGAATAATTCGTTCTGGCCGAATCGTATTGTATTAACAATTTTTTCGAGGTAGTAATAATTTTCAGATACAATGTCTACTATTCCACCTATATCTTGGGATAGAATAATTGGATTAATATTTTCCAAATGAGTTTGAACGTAAAGGCATGTAACGAAGCGGCGGAAATTCGCACTCGGTTTTCCAATTTCTTATTTCCAGCCTTTCTCCATTACACTACACGAACACTTGAGTTTGCAGCATATATTATTGCCAAGCGGTCACCCATATAGTTATTGCATGATTCGGCTTTTTTTCCTTTTTTATTTCTGTCATAAAACAGGAATCACTTCTAATCTACGCTAGACAAAGGCTCAAAAATTTAAAGATATGGGAGATATGAATGTCAATGTAGTCGACGAGATTGATACTGAAATACTTGGGAAATTCGGAACAGGGATCCATAATAAACGCGGAGAAAAATGTGTTCATTGATGCATGGCGAAGAAAACCCAAGGTGAATATGGACATGTAGAAGCACAGGAAAAGAAACGAAAACCCAAATTGACTCAATAGTAACCAACAAGAGATTCAGGAAAACAGTTGTTCACTGCAAAACATATCGAGGTGACGATCGGGGAAGTGATCACCTCCTATATGTAAAATTAGAATAAAACTAGAGACATTGAAGAGAACTAATGGAGCAGCAGCCAAAATGCAATGCGAGCGAGTCTTGAAGGATAGATATATGAAAAGCTGATACAATAGACAAAATGGAAGGGGAAACTCGAAGTACAAAGGAATTAAAGAAGCTTTAGTAAAATCAGAGAGCATCCCCAAATAAAATAGACGAAGAAGAAAAAAAAATGAATCGATAACAGATTAGATTCTGAACATGGCGGAACAGAGATAAAAAAAAAAAAACAATGCCAAGATACGGAACAAAAATACAGAGCACAACACAAAATAATAAGAGACAAATACAGATAGGCCAAAGAGGAATGGCTCAAAGAATTATGTGAAGAAAAAGAAAGAATGATTTTCACAGATAAATAGATGTACTTGAAAAAAAGGAGAACTAACAGGACAAGCAACATGCTCGTCAACGGCATTCATGAAATCCAAGGACGAAATGACGATTTTAGAAAATGAAAAATACACCTCGAATGACACTAATATGTTAGTAGTGAAATTTAGGATTTTCCGGCTCTCTGTGAATTTATTTTTATAAAACATTTCCGAGTTCGTTTGTACAATACAGCAACAACATTGTTAGGTTTTCAGTATTCTATGAAAAGTCCTGCATTATTTTTTTCAGATTGGACAGTTTTTGGATGAAGTACGCTAATAGCTTTTGAATGAAAATAGCCAATGTAGACATTTTGAGGAGAAAATGAAGAATAATGATAGATACTAAGCATAACTGGAGTATACATTTCATAGAAAACGTTAATGATATTATAAGACTTATTGACATAAGGACTTATGTGACCACATGACCCCCATTTTGACAAACTTAAAAACTTCTCTTAGTGATGGAATCTCTCATTTCTTTATAGTAGCAGATTGGGCACTGCTTCTGCTGCAGTTTTGATGGTCGTCGATATCTTTCGCCTTAAATTGAGGTCCATAGGCATAAACCTCTTGTTAAATGACGGACCAAAGATTTTCGATAGTGCTGGGTTCTGGAAAGGCTGGCAGCCACATCATCACCCTTTCACCTTCTATGCCGTAAAAGCCTAGGAATTTTGGGTGACCCTGGCAGCATGGGAGAGAGCGTCAACATGAATGTATACTAGAGTCCTTAGAAATGACAGCCCTATGTCCTGTAGCAAGGGATACATGACCTCCTTCAGGATATTGCAGTAGGCGACTTCAGTCACATTATTCATTCCGGCAGCCTTACCGGTCCAACAAGTTTGTCTTCAATGATGACATCCCACAACATGAATCGTCCACCAAGTTGTTGACGTCATCAATGATGGTGACGCTCATCTCTAAAATATATACAGCCATTTACCAAACCCTCATATCCAAGGTTCGCCCTGGACTCATCAGTAAACATAACAACATGTCTAACCTCAAATCCTTCCGAGCACATTGAAGCCTAAAATTTCTATTAAAGAAGAGAGTTTCCGCGGAGCTCGCACGTAAGCCAGGGTCCTGATGATGCAAATTCTGGTGGTTTTCGTTACAGGAGTGAGTCCAGCTGCGGTGGGGGTTTACAGAGAGTAAATGGGAGAGAAAAGCCTGCGTATAGGAGGGTCCGAAGAAAGAATAAAAGCAGAATGACGTTCAAGAAAATAGAAGATAGCGACTGATAGCGAATGTAGTTATGAGAGACGTAAGGAAATAGGAGTCCTACAAGCGGGCAATTTGGAGTAGAAATAGCGGTTACATTTAACTAATTCAAAAGTATAAAGTTGGGACCTAGATGCCAATCTAGTAGCAAGTTTAAAATCACGTAATCCGAACACCAGGGAAAATACTCGTCAGGGTAGTCACACTGGAAATATTTGTTAAAAAGACAGTGGGTATCAACGTGACGTCGGGGACATGTAACTGAAGTGAAGATGCCATATCATGATCGATGATATTGCATGTGCTGCTTTGGATTTTTTCAAGAACCTGTAGATGAGTAGCAGGAGCATTTGACCAGATATGGAAACAGTACACAATCCACGGTTGAATGGTAAATCTCCAAGATGAACTTTAACGAAAAAAAACCCTTCTGGCACAACAGTGATGCAACGTTTCTTGCAGTAGCTGAAGCTATAGCTTCCATGTAGTTGTTCCACTTCAAGTCAGTTGAAAACGTGTGGCAAAGAAGGCACGGTGTATTCCTCTCCAAAACTCAGACATGATGCTAGCGGGTACGAAAATTTCTCTATGGTGATTAAATGAGAGCAGCTATGTTTTGGAGGCATTAACATTTGCGAGCGATTTCCTGTCCGAGTTAACCACAGACTGGATATCCTTTTCAAGAGCAGCATCTAGTTTAACTTTATCATTTTGACATTAAATGGTATTTTCACCAGAAGTAATGCCTATTTAGGAAGTAATAACATCAAGCCGATCATTGATGAAGATCAGAAACAGCGTATGTCACAAGTTAGAGCTTTGGCAGATACACGCGTTCGTGTGACAGGATGTTGAATCGACCCTGTCCAAAACCACCTTCATTTCACGATTTGATAGGAACGGCTCGATTAAATCAAGCAATCTTCTCTTAATTTCGTAGCCCTGGAGCTTACGTAGAAGATCATCGTGCCAAACACCGTCAAACCCCTTCGAGATGTCTAGAGACACAGCACGAGATTCGCTGTTATTTTATGGAGATTAATATACATATTCAGTGATAGCCGTTGGTACATCACCTGGTAAAATGTAAGCTATATTGCTTGTGAGTACGTCGTCAGCATTGATTAAAGCCTCGATTAATTTGCTGTAAGGAGATTAATAGGGCGATAGTTAGACTGACCAGAATTTTTCCAGAGTTCTTAAAACCAGGAACTACAGAGGAGGACTTTCAACAAGCTAGAAAGTAGGAGGCAGCAACTCAATAGTTTTGGAGTTTGAAGAGAACTGGTGCTTGCTCAGGAGTACATTTCATTAGAACAATCCCTGGGATTCCGTCTCTCCCTCTTGCCATATGGGATTCGAATTAAGAAAAGATGATGTCTGAGACATGTGACGTGCTTATGCATATATCACTCAGTAGAATCTCTGTCCTATTGGGGAAATCAGGTGCGGGTACTCTAATTGAGTCGAGTGTTGAGTTGGAAGAGATTTTCCGAGCAATGCCTTCAACCATTTTTGCAGGATATCGAATTGATTGAACAGGATGGATTCAGGTTTTGGTGTTGTTCAGCTCACTCGCGCAGAGCTGTGAATAATCTCTAGAATCGAAATTGCGAAATGTTATACGTTGTTTCATTCTATTAGCACACAGTATCTTCGCTTCATTGAGGATTCGCTTGCAGTCGTTACGAGCAGAGAAAATGGCGTATTTTGCAATCAGGCATGTCACCTGTTACCGACAGAAAAGTGATTGCTGTGGACTGCAGCGGCCGAGAATTCAGGTGAAAACCAAGTATATGAACGGCAATTAACTTGACATTCTTTTGCTTGAATGAAAGCATTGATGCTTGCTTTCAACTAGGTGGTGACCCCAAACGTGAATTTCTGAACAGGAAGATTAAACACTT
Source organism: Acanthosepion lycidas (assembly GCA_963932145.1). NCBI lineage: Eukaryota > Metazoa > Mollusca > Cephalopoda > Sepiida > Sepiidae > Acanthosepion > Acanthosepion lycidas. The sequence goes on from OZ010574.1 coordinate 132,410,934, forward strand.
CATTCCAAGGATGTCACGAAAGAAATTACTGAAATATTCCCAATAGGCACGAAGGATATTCTGCAGGTAGAAAGCTCTTGGTTGGTGGCTGAGTGGAAAGAGATATTCACAGACACTAACGCATAATCAAAGTTGCCAGGGCGGCAAAGATGAATGGTATGAGTCAAGCATAGATGTTAAAAAGTGATCTAAACGAGTAGTGTTTCTATCAAGGTTACTGGGGAAACGCCTGGGGAAGACCACAACATTCCTGGGAGATTGGGTTATTGAGAAAATGGAGGTTTGGGTGCCAACGTGGAAAGGAACGGAGTAATTAAGCTACATGTCATGGTGGGCATTCATTTCACCGAACAAATATATATTTGCAAACGGGTGTAAGGAGAGATAGCATTGTCTATATTATAAGAAATACTATTTAGCACGCAACAGTCATGAGAATAAGGGGAATAGTACAGAAAAGAGAGATAATGGACAGTAGAGTCTGAGGGAGACATATGAACGAATAGGCTGGAGATGCAGTAGAGGGTTCTTTAGCCAGCAGGAGATTTCCACGGACATAAACTGAGGAGTTTAAGAGTTTTTTGTTGAGGTGGTTTAGTTTTATCTTTCTTATAGACATGGTGCGTTATGTTAGTAAGAAAAGTCCTACAGTAGTAGTAGTAATTGGTAGCCAAATATAACATGAGCGGGAAGAGAACTGGCACAGACTGCAACCTAGTGTTGACTCGGGGTTGCCCATCTGAAGCGTTTGCAAGGCACTCGTCTATGCGTGGCACGTCACTGCAGAAACACCGATATTATGCGATTGTGGATCAGAGCAGCCTCTTAAGTATCTACGCATGATTTCAGGCTACTAACTACCAGTCAGTGGGGAAACCATAAAACTTTCAACTCTGTACTTTCAGAATGAAGAGACGTTGGCACAATCTACGCATATCACGAAAAAAATGATGAAACTCTACTCCTTTTCAAGAAATTGAGGAGGAGTATGGACTGGCCCTATCTACTATTAAAAAAGAGGTATTAATTTCTAACATTCTTTTAAAGAGGTCCATTAAAAATTCAACAAAGTGTTGAAATATCATATACATACCTTTGAAAGAAATTTACAAGAAGTTTAATTATGTTCAGTATGATGAAAGATTTAAAATATAAAATAATATAAGGTAAAAATACCTACAGAAATGAGTATCAACCTACAAACAAATGTTTGTGTTAACGTTGATGTAAGGCCAAATCACACGAGAAAGACAGACGACACAAGCCGAGTTTAAAATAAAGAGAAACACGTTAAATTTATTGAACATAAAAAATGAAAGGAATTACACAGATTAAATGTTTGTGTGTCAATAATGGCCAGTAACATGTATATACAAATAGAAAATATATACTGCGAATAAAAGTATATAGTGCAAAGAATAAAGAATATAACATTATAACTTTTTCAATAAAGGATATGCTACAAAGTAAGATATTTTACAGCAAAAATATAAAATATGCAGCATAAGTTAAACGACCGTAAAACCAATATAGAGACAGGAAATGCCATATATATATATATAAGTAGTTACAATGTCCGTAGCGACCATTATTTGTAACAGTGGAAAAAAAAAGATTCTGCACCAGTCGCTGAAATCTCCTTAGTTGAGGGAGTCACCGTGATTTTTTTTATACCTCGGGTGCGGTATCAAATTTCTTCTATGTCGTTGTTCTTGACAGGAGAGACCTCGAATCACGTAATAGCTTAAGTTGACCCTTGAACGGAGTGACCGAACTACCCTTGCAGGTGATGATGCCGTCTCTTGCCCTCTTTTCTTCTGTCCAATTCAATTATTTTCGTTTGTTTTATACACCAATTAAGGATCCAGATTATATCTCAGGATTTGGTGAGAAGGCCTCTGATTGGTGTCGAAATAATTTACACGCCACTACTTTTCTACAAACCAGAATGACGCAAAATATTTTTTGAAAGTGAATTGTTTTAAGTTAGAGCCTAAAACAATGTCTGATTTCTTTCAGAAAAGCAGACGACATATGCTGAAACAAATGAAACTCGACAAATTAAGTGTAAGACATCTTGATAATTTTGTGGTTGTCAAACCAACAATTTTGTCAGAGATACAATCTACAATATTTTTATATGATGATGAAAATTTCCAAAACGCTATTTGACGGAGAAGAGTTATCACGATTATATATAGAGAGGGTGCGATGAATCAATTATCACCATTTTATATTATTAGGTTGGTGCAAAAATAATGACGTAATAATGTCGTTTTTTAACGTTACGTCAAAAAACGACATTATTACGGCATTATTTTTGCACCAACCTAATATTAATTCCGCCTACGCGCTTTGTAAGCTTTTGATTTTTCGACTAGACAGCATTATATGGTCAGTAGTGAGAAAAACATTTACCATGAACAATTCATTCTGACAAAACGCTTTTCTGCTTGGCATTTGCACATAAACCGTAATACAGATAATTCATAGAGTTTGGTATCAATCTGAGGTAAGTGCAGAGGAATCGGAAAGAGTTGGATGAAACTAATACTGAATACAAAGGTGTTTCAAGTAATCGCATGCTATTGCAAAGTTATGCCGTCGTTCATCTTCCCGTAGGGTTTCAGACTCACACGGAAGCCTACATCAAGTGACAAGAGGTGGTAGTGCTGCCGTGGGTCAAGAGGGTGGCTTCTGGAAGAGTCTCCGTGTAGCAACATAACTCTTCACCATGCAACTCAAGAAAGGGGACACAGTCATGGCTGTCAGGTGACCATATCATCCTTTATATCTGGTACATGTAAATCTTCAGATTGCAACCTAAAACTCCTAGTAATATCAAAAATCAAATGTGGGCAAGTTTTATTGGAGCATTCACCAACGTAAACAAGGACACAGTCCGGAAAAGACGCAGGAGATTCCCAAGTTGTGTGGAGGGTGTGGTTGAAGCCAATGACGATTTTATAGAATAAATTTACTCTTTACTATTTCAAGATATATATATATATATATATATATATATATATATATATATATATATATATATATATATATATAGTATAGTATAGTATTGGTATACGGAATGGATTCCAATAACCAACAATTACTATTCTTAAATGAGTGCTCATAAATAGACCTGTTAAAATGAGATGCTCGTGTTATATTCATTGTTGCCTAATTAACACGATATTTTACCCATCGCACTTGTATATACAAATTGTATCAAAAACAATTTTACAGATCTTGGGTTCGAATTCCTCGCACCAAACAAGTCTATCATAGCATATATCCACGTATCCTTTGTTTTTGAGTTATTACGTTTAATGCTTTTGGTACATGCTGTTAAATGTATAATCAAAGATAGAATCAAAAAATTGATTTAAAATCTTGGGAGCGAGTTCCTGACACTGAAACAAGGTAATATGACCATATAAACATATGCACAAAAAAGGCCATCGCTGTGTCCCAATACAGTAACTCATGGCAAACGTTCAAAATGTCCTCGGCTTACTTGTAAACACGCATGCACCAGTCGAATCATTGATTGGCGCACAGTTTCAAATACTCCCTCACTTTGTCGAATAGTTTCGCAGGCCCCCATGACACGTTGATGAAGCCTCTCTGCATTATTAATGTCTGCTCTGTATAGCAATTTTTTTAATGACCCCACAGATAAAAATCCAAAGGATTGAGGTCGGGGAACTTCGTGCTTGCAACCACTCCTCTAGCGATTCATATTTCATGGTAGATGTGAGCCAATAAATTGCGATCAGTATGATTAAAATGTGCTGCACCCCAATCTTGCATGAAACAAATGCATTTTTGTATAATAAGGGGCTCATAATCTAGCATGTCTGGACATGTGTTCTAATAAAGTCCTTGTCGACTATATTTATACACCCCCTCACGTGGGCATCATGTGGCACAAGGCCAAAAATATGCCTATTGAACCCGTTTATCGGGTTCTGGGTCGGTTTACCTACCCGAAAGAGAATCCACCCTTCGGCGTAGCCTCCTTCGGGTTCCTCCCCGCCCGAAGACAGAGAGTTCACTCGATCAGTCGGTCAACCATGATCGACTTGAACTGCTGGCTTGTAGACAGCTCCTGTAAGACGTGCTTGGGGAATATATGAACCTACAAGACAGTCAGTTAAAATTCCAGCTCACACATTGATCTAAACTGATGCTATTATCTGCCATGTATTGTTCCACGTGCATTCCGATACATCTCAAAATGCTGCAAAATAAAGACACCATAATGGCGGTTGTTTAAAATTAATCAGGCACCGTAAGCGTAATATAATATGGTTTAACCAACCTTTTAATTGTAATGTTCAAATGAATATTAGTAATATTTCCTAAATTTAATTCATAAGCAATTTAATCACTCACCAATAATAAGAAAAGATCTCCAAATAATGTAAAGATGAGCTATAGCTGCGTTAAAAATATCGGTAAATAAATATACCTAAACAACTATATTATATTAAATAAATACATGTCCTGCAAATACAATACAATAATTTTTTTTTTGAAAATAAATGCAAATACTAAAAAAAGAAAAATAATATCTGTCGCTTAAACGGCCAATGTTTGGCTTGTAATATATTTATACTGAGATTGTATACATTCGAGAAGCGATGTCAAATTTTATTGTGGTTTATCACTTTAAACGTTATTTCCAGTGGATACTCATAAGTAAGTAGACGCCCCTTTTATTTATTAAATATAATATTTATTTATGTCTAGCAGCCTTACTATTCGAGCAATCTCAATAAAGAGGACTTACTTCTTCTGGTATGATCTAACCCACCTCCCTCTGGGCAGAATAAGCTACCGTTTAATCCGGTATGTTTAACCTCACACTTTGACCACCTGAGTTACCGAGAATCCCAATATTGTGTCTTTAAGTTAAAACTTAAAAAAAAGCAATTTTCTTTAATAAGGTTTCTGGAACATTCTGGTCGGTATATCTATGTATCTATCTTTTTGTCTGTTTGTCTGTCTCTCTATCTATCTATCTATCTATCTATCTATCTATCTATCTATCTATCTATCTCATTCACTCTCTCTCTCTCTATATATATATATATATATATATATATATATATATACACTTGAAAATAATATATAAAGAAGACAGTCGTTGATAATTGAATAGGTATACGCATGTTATTTCCTTAGATGGATTGATTCAAGGATTTTAAATGGATAGATCCTCTAAGGGAGGTGAAATATTAAAACGCTTCGCTTTCATTCTGCACTCGCATATTTGTTATTTGACAATTCGTTATTTGTAAACGCATATTTTATCGCATTTCTATCGCCGTTGTTTCAAATAATTGAATTCCAATATTTGCTTTCATTTGTGGTTAGTGCTACTAATACCTTTATTTTATTTCTAATTAGTGATGCTTGTTACCTTCTATTTCTGGTTAGTTATGCTAGTTCCCTTCCTTTACTTCTGGTTAGTGCTACTTGTTTACTTCCTTTATTTCTGGTTAGTTATGCTTCTTCACTGCCTTATTTCCGGTTAGTGCTGATTGTCCCATTATTATATTTCTGGTTAGCGCTGCTATTCCCTAACTTATTTCTGGTTAGTGCTGCTTGTTCCCATACGTTATTTAAGGTTGATACTGAGTGTACCATTCTTTTATTTCTGGTTAGTGATGTTGTTACGTTCTTTTAATTCTGGTTAGTGCTCCTTGTTAAATTCTTTTATTTCTGGCTAGTGCTACTTGTTCCATTACTTTATTTCAGGTTAATGTTGATTGAACAATTTCTATATCTGGTTAGTGCTGTTGCTACCTTCTTTTAATTCTGGTTAGTGCTGCTTCTTCAATTCTTTTATTTCTGATTAGTGCTGCTATTTACCTTCTTTTATTTCTGGTTACTGCTGCTTGTTCCGTTGTTTTATTTCTGTTTAGTGCTGCTTTGTTCCCTTCTTTTATTTCTGGTTAATGTTGCTTTTTACCTGCTTTTATGTCTGGTTAGTGCTGCTTGTTTCCTTCTTTTATTTGTCGTTAGTGCTGCTTGTTCCCTTTTATATTTTTGGTTGGTGCTGCTTCTTCCATTCCATTATTTCCGGTTACTGCTTCTAATTCACTTCTTTTATTTCTGGTTAGTGTTGTGTGTTGCCTTCTTTTATTTTTGGTTAATGCTGCTTGTTCCCTTCTTTTATTTCTGGTTAGGGCTGCTTGTTCCCTTCTTTTATTTCTGGTTCATGCTACTTGTTGCCTTCTTTTATTTCTGGTTAGGGCTGCTTGTTCCCTTCTTTTATTTCTGGTTCATGCTACTTGTTGCCTTCTTTTATTTCTGGTTAGGGCTGCTTGTTGCCTTCTTTTATTTCTGGTTCATGCTACTTGTTGCCTTCTTTTATTTCTGATTAGGGCTGCTTGTCCCCTTCTTTTATTTCTGGTTCATGCTGCTTGTTCCCTTCATTTATTTCTGGTTCATGCTGCTTGTTGCCTTCTTTTATTTCTGGTTATTGCTGCTTGTTCCCTTCTTTTATTTCTGGTTCATGCTACTTGTTGCCTTCTTTTATTTCTGGTTAGGGCTGCTTGTCCCCTTCTTTTATTTCTGGTTCATGCTGCTTGTTGCCTTCTTTTATTTCTGGTTAGGGCTGCTTGTTCCCTTCTTTTATTTCTAGTTCATGCTGCTTGTTGCCTTCTTTTATTTCTGGTTAGGGCTGCTTGTTCCCTTCTTTTATTTCTGGTTCATGCTGCTTGTTGCCTTCTTTTATTTCTGGTTAGGGCTGCTTGTTCCCTTCATTTATTTCTGGTTCATGCTGCTTGTTGCCTTCTTTTATTTCTGGTTAGTGCTGCTTGTTCCCTTCTTTTATTTCTGGTTCATGCTGCTTGTTGCCTTCTTTTATTTCTGATTACTGCTACACATTCCCTTCTTTTATTTCTGGTTAGGGCTGCTTGTTCCCTTCTTTTATTTCTGGTTAGTGCTGCTTGTTCCCTTCTTTTATTTCTGGTTCATGCTGCTTGTTGCCTTCTTTTATTTCTGGTTCATGCTGCTTGTTGCCTTCTTTTATCTCTGGTTAGTGCTGCTTGTTCCCTTCTTTTATTTCTGGTTCATGCTACTTGTTGCCTTCTTTTATTTCTGATTAGGGCTGCTTGTCCCCTTCTTTTATTTCTGGTTCATGCTGCTTGTTCCCTTCATTTATTTCTGGTTCATGCTGCTTGTTGCCTTCTTTTATTTCTGGTTATTGCTGCTTGTTCCCTTCTTTTATTTCTGGTTCATGCTACTTGTTGCCTTCTTTTATTTCTGGTTAGGGCTGCTTGTCCCCTTCTTTTATTTCTGGTTCATGCTGCTTGTTGCCTTCTTTTATTTCTGGTTAGGGCTGCTTGTCCCCTTCTTTTATTTCTAGTTCATGCTGCTTGTTGCCTTCTTTTATTTCTGGTTAGGGCTGCTTGTTCCCTTCTTTTATTTCTGGTTCATGCTGCTTGTTGCCTTCTTTTATTTCTGGTTAGGGCTGCTTGTTCCCTTCATTTATTTCTGGTTCATGCTGCTTGTTGCCTTCTTTTATTTCTGGTTAGTGCTGCTTGTTCCCTTCTTTTATTTCTGGTTCATGCTGCTTGTTGCCTTCTTTTATTTCTGGTTCATGCTGCTTGTTCCCTTCATTTATTTCTGGTTCATGCTACTTGTTGCCTTCTTTTATTTCTGGTTAGGGCTGCTTGTTCCCTTCTTTTATTTCTGGTTCATGCTGCTTGTTGCCTTCTTTTATTTCTGGTTAGGGCTGCTTGTCCCCTTCTTTTATTTCTAGTTCATGCTGCTTGTTGCCTTCTTTTATTTCTGGTTAGGGCTGCTTGTTCCCTTCTTTTATTTCTGGTTCATGCTGCTTGTTGCCTTCTTTTATTTCTGGTTCATGCTGCTTGTTCCCTTCATTTATTTCTGGTTCATGCTGCTTGTTGCCTTCTTTTATTTCTGGTTAGTGCTGCTTGTTCCCTTCTTTTATTTCTGGTTCATGCTGCTTGTTGCCTTCTTTTATTTCTGGTTCATGCTGCTTGTTCCCTTCATTTATTTCTGGTTCATGCTACTTGTTGCCTTCTTTTATTTCTGGTTAGGGCTGCTTGTTCCCTTCTTTTATTTCTGGTTCATGCTGCTTGTTGCCTTCTTTTATTTCTGGTTAGTGCTGCTTTTTCCCTTCATTTATTTCTGGTTCATGCTGCTTGTTGCCTTCTTTTATTTCTGGTTAGTGCTGCTTGTTCACTTCTTTTATTTCTGGTTCATGCTGCTTGTTGCCTTCTTTTATTTCTGATTACTGCTACACATTCCCTTCTTTTATTTCTGGTTAGGGCTGCTTGTTCCCTTCTTTTATTTCTGGTTAGTGCTGCTTGTTCCCTTCTTTTATTTCTGGTTCATGCTGCTTGTTGCCTTCTTTTATTTCTGGTTCATGCTGCTTGTTGCCTTCTTTTATCTCTGGTTAGTGCTGCTTGTTCCCTTCTTTTATTTCTGGTTCATGCTACTTGTTGCCTTCTTTTATTTCTGATTAGGGCTGCTTGTCCCCTTCTTTTATTTCTGGTTCATGCTGCTTGTTCCCTTCATTTATTTCTGGTTCATGCTGCTTGTTGCCTTCTTTTATTTCTGGTTATTGCTGCTTGTTCCCTTCTTTTATTTCTGGTTCATGCTACTTGTTGCCTTCTTTTATTTCTGGTTAGGGCTGCTTGTCCCCTTCTTTTATTTCTGGTTCATGCTGCTTGTTGCCTTCTTTTATTTCTGGTTAGGGCTGCTTGTCCCCTTCTTTTATTTCTAGTTCATGCTGCTTGTTGCCTTCTTTTATTTCTGGTTAGGGCTGCTTGTTCCCTTCTTTTATTTCTGGTTCATGCTGCTTGTTGCCTTCTTTTATTTCTGGTTAGGGCTGCTTGTTCCCTTCATTTATTTCTGGTTCATGCTGCTTGTTGCCTTCTTTTATTTCTGGTTAGTGCTGCTTGTTCCCTTCTTTTATTTCTGGTTCATGCTGCTTGTTGCCTTCTTTTATTTCTGGTTCATGCTGCTTGTTCCCTTCATTTATTTCTGGTTCATGCTACTTGTTGCCTTCTTTTATTTCTGGTTAGGGCTGCTTGTTCCCTTCTTTTATTTCTGGTTCATGCTGCTTGTTGCCTTCTTTTATTTCTGGTTAGGGCTGCTTGTCCCCTTCTTTTATTTCTAGTTCATGCTGCTTGTTGCCTTCTTTTATTTCTGGTTAGGGCTGCTTGTTCCCTTCTTTTATTTCTGGTTCATGCTGCTTGTTGCCTTCTTTTATTTCTGGTTCATGCTGCTTGTTCCCTTCATTTATTTCTGGTTCATGCTGCTTGTTGCCTTCTTTTATTTCTGGTTAGTGCTGCTTGTTCCCTTCTTTTATTTCTGGTTCATGCTGCTTGTTGCCTTCTTTTATTTCTGGTTCATGCTGCTTGTTCCCTTCATTTATTTCTGGTTCATGCTACTTGTTGCCTTCTTTTATTTCTGGTTAGGGCTGCTTGTTCCCTTCTTTTATTTCTGGTTCATGCTGCTTGTTGCCTTCTTTTATTTCTGGTTAGTGCTGCTTTTTCCCTTCTTTTATTTCTGGTTCATGCTGCTTGTTGCCTTCTTTTATTTCTGGTTAGTGCTGCTTGTTCACTTCTTTTATTTCTGGTTCATGCTACTTGTTGCCTTCTTTTATTTCTGGTTAGGGCTGCTTGTTCCCTTCTTTTATTTCTGGTTCATGCTGCTTGTTGCCTTCTTTTATTTCTGGTTAGGGCTGCTTGTTCCCTTCTTTTATTTCTGGTTCATGCTGCTTGTTGCCTTCTTTTATTTCTGGTTAGGGCTGCTTGTTCCCTTCTTTTATTTCTGGTTCATGCTGCTTGTTGCCTTCTTTTATTTCTGGTTCATGCTGCTTGTTCCCTTCATTTATTTCTGGTTCATGCTGCTTGTTGCCTTCTTTTATTTCTGGTTAGGGCTGCTTGTCCCCTTCTTTTATTTCTGGTTCATGCTGCTTGTTGCCTTCTTTTATTTCTGGTTAGTGCTGCTTGTTCCCTTCTTTTATTTCTGGTTCATGCTGCTTGTTGCCTTCTTTTATTTCTGGTTAGTGCTGCTTGTTCCCTTCTTTTATTTCTGGTTCATGCTGCTTGTTGCCTTCTTTTATTTCTGGTTAGGGCTGCTTGTTCCCTTCTTTTATTTCTGGTTCATGCTGCTTGTTGCCTTCTTTTTTTTCTGGTTAGTGCTACTTGTACGCTTCTTTTATTTCTGGTTAGTGCTGCTTGTTCCCGTCATTTATTTCTGGTTCATGCTGCTTGTTGCCTTCTTTTATTTCTGGTTAGGGCTGCTTGTCCCCTTCTTTTATTTCTGGTTCATGCTGCTTGTTGCCTTCTTTTATTTCTGGTTAGGGCTGCTTGTTCCCTGCTTTTATTTCTGGTTCATGCTGCTTGTTGCCTTCTTTTATTTCTGGTTAGTGCTGCTTGTTCCCTTCTTTTATTTCTGGTTCATGCTGCTTGTTGCCTTCTTTTATTTCTGGTTAGGGCTGCTTGTTCCCTTCTTTTATTTCTGGTTCATGCTGCTTGTTGCCTTCTTTTATTTCTGGTTAGGGCTGCTTGTTCCCTTCTTTTATTTCTGGTTCATGCTGCTTGTTGCCTTCTTTTATTTCTGGTTAGTGCTGCTTGTTCCCTTCTTTTATTTCTGGTTCATGCTGCTTGTTGCCTTCTTTTATTTCTGGTTAGGGCTGCTTGTTCCCTTCTTTTATTTCTGGTTCATGCTGCTTGTTGCCTTCTTTTATTTCTGGTTAGTGCTGATTGTACGCTTCTTTTATTTCTGGTTAGTGCTGCTTATTACCTTCGTTTATTTCTGGTTAGTGCTCCTTGTACCCTTCTATTATTTCTGGTTAGTGCTGCTTATTACCTTCGTTTATTTCTGGTTAGTGCTCCTTGTACCCTTCTATTCTTTCTGGCTAGTGCTGCTTGCAACTTTTTTTTTATTTCTGGTTATTGCTGCTTGTTCCCATCCTTTATATCTGGTTAGTGCTGCTTCTTCCCTTCTTTATTTCTGTTTAATGCTGCTTCTTCTCTTCTTTTCTTTCTGATTAGTGCTGCTTCCTGACTTCTTCTATTTCTCGTTAATGCTGCTACTTCCCTTCCTTTATTTCTGGTTAGTTCTGCTTATTCCCTTCTTTTATTTCTGGTTAGTGCTTATTGTTCCATTCTTTTATTTCTGGTTAGTATTTCTCTTTACCTTTTTTATTTCTGGTTAGTGCTGCTAGTTACCCATTTTTTTTCTGCTTAGTGCTTCTTGTTCCCTTCTTTTATTTCTGCTTAGTGCGGCTTCATCCCTTCTTTTATTTCTGGTTAGTGCTTCTTGTTCCCTTTCTTTTATTTCTGGTTTGTGCTCCTTGTTCCTTACTTTTATTTCTCTTTAGAGCTGCTTCTTACCATTTTTTTTCTGGTTATTGCTGCTGTTTCCCTCCTTTTATTTGCAGTTAGTGCTGCTTGATCCCTTCTTTTAATTCTGTTTAGTGCTGCTTCTTCCCGTATTATATTTCTGGTTTCGGCTGCTTGTTCCCTTCCTCTATTTCTGGTTAGTGCTGCTTTTTCCCTTCCTCTATTTCTGGTTAGTGCTGCTTGTTCCCTTCCTCTATTTCTGGTTAGTGCTGCTTGTTCCCTTCCCCTATTTCTTGTTAGTGCTGCTTTTTCCCTTCCTCTATTTCTGGTTAGTGCTGCTTTTTCCCTTCCTCTATTTCTGGTTAGTGCTGTTTGTTCCGTTCCTTTTTTTCTGTTTATTGCTGCATGTTCCCTCCTTTTATTTATGGTTAGTGCTGCTTGTTCCCTTATTCATTTATGGTTAGTGCTGCTTCTTTCCTTCTTTTATTTCCGTTAATGTTGCTTTTTCCCTTCCTTTATTTCTGGCTAGTGCTGCTTTTTCCCTTTCTTTGTTTCTGTTTAGTGCTTTTTGTTCCCTCCCTTATTTTCTGGATGTGCTGATTCTTCCCTCCCTTTATTTCTGGTTAGTACTGCTTGTTTCCTTTCTTTATTTCTGGTTAATGCTGCTTGTTTTATGTTAGAACCGATGACTGCCTCTGGAATGCACAAAAAATATTTGAGATCGATATAATGCACATTCTTTCTTCTAACAATTTTAATGACCGAAGTATACATGTAATGCGAATTTAGCTTTGTTATTTCTTTTCAAAACACGCCTTATGATAATGAGAGATGTCTCGAGGAAATGTTAGATTTCGTTTAATTTTCCGTAGAATATTCTCAAGGCAAAATTCGAGCACAAAATTTACTCCAAAAGATTGTGTAATTATATCCCTGTTATTAATGATATTTTATTTATATTTATTAAACTTAGAGCTTTACAGGAAACCTTCTTCATTTCTGACAATAAATAGAGGTGGAAATACTTCCTACATCAGAAATGGGTGTGAAATTGAGATAATGTCCTTTTAATGGAGACACACATTAACAATATTATATATTACTCTGTGGTAATACATCTCTTGAGGCACATAAGTAAATTGCTATATGCAAAAAAAAACCAAAAAACAAAACATGTTTGCTCTCTCTCTCTCTCATACATACGGATGCCCATAGTGCCACATCCCCACCCTCCCACACTCTCTCTATCTCTCTCTCTATATATGTGTGTTCTAGGTATGTATGTATGTATATATATATAGTTATAGTGTTTTTCACACATTATTATATATAATTCTCTAAATGCAATTATTTATTTATGTGATTGTGTTGTTGATGTATACATCATTTATATTTTTTATTTAATAATTTATATGTATATTTTACTAAAATTAATAATTTTGTCTTTATTATTTGTATCCTCATGAATTTTTTATATTCTATTTTTCTTTTTAATTATCTGAATTTAATAGTTTTATTTGTTTATTTATTTATTTTTTATACAATTTGTTATATTATTTTATTTATATTAGACATTATTTTTCTTATTGATACAATTAGTTTAAAATTATGATGTTGCATTATGTGGTGATAATTGCAGTCTATAATTACATGATTGCATTAGATAAATTGTTGTAACTTTTGTACTTCCTATCCCCCTGTTCCTTCCCTTTGGTGGAATATTAAATAACTTAGCCCTTTTAACGAATCATTTTTCTAGGTCATTCTATTTATTTATTTTTACTATTGGCTCATAATTTCTTTCTTTCTACTTTCCTTTTTTCATTCACTCCCTGTGTCTTTCTTCCCTTAATTTTTAATTTTTTTTTTATATTTCCACTTTTTTTCTCTTTTTTCCCCGTTAATTTTTTCCCCGTTAATTTTTTCCCCTCTCCCTTTCTTTATCTTTCTCCTTTTTATCCGGGTATATATGGCTGGATGGACTGATCTCACGTCTTAAATACTTTCGGTCTCAAGAGAATAATATATCATTATTTGTGAAATAAATTATAACCGATACAGATTTTTGTTTTTGTAGACTCATGTGGCATCTGTGCTAAATTATGTGTTATATCCTTAGTGAAGTATATTCTCCATTCATATTCTAGATGACCATATAAGTTTACCACTGTTGGA